>JAKJXM020000021.1:2785000-3985000 GCA_022225955.2 Diaporthe eres
TAATTTTATTTTTAATTATTATAATAATAATTAATATTAATTTATTTTATTTATTTTTAAAAACTTTTATTTTATAAATTAATAAGTTTTTTAAATTCTTTTTTTTTAAATCTTTTTTAAAATATAATCTTTTTTAATTATTTTTTAAATAATATTATATTTTTAAAAGTTTTATTTATATAATTAATTATTTATATTTTTTATAAATTTAAAAATATATATTTATTTAAATAAATAAAATATAATTATAAAATATAAAATAAATTTTATTTTATTTTAAATTTAATATTAATTAATTATATATAATATAATTTATTAATAAATAATAAATATTAATAAGTAATAAACTTTTATAACTTTTATTAACTTTTATTAATTTTAACTTTTATTTAAAGTAATTAATTTAATAAAAGTTAATATTTATAAATATTAATTATATTAAATTCTTTATTCTTAATTAATTTAATTAATTATAAAAGATTAATATAAATATAATATAATTAAAAGTTATTAAAGTTTATATAAAAAGGCTTCTTTTTAATATTAATTATATCTTAGTTTTTTATATTAATTCTTTTTAACTTATATATTTAAATATTTAATATATTAAAAATTAATAATTATAATATATATCTTTTATTAAAAAAAAAATCCTTTTAGTTATTTAAATAATTTAAAAGTTTAAAAAAGATTATATAAGGCTTTTATTTATTATTTAAGTTATTAAAATCTTTTATATTTTTAAAACTATATTATATTATAAAAAAAATTAATAATACTTATATAAAGAATTATATATTAATATATATAAATTTAATTAAATTAAAAAATAAATATTTATTTAATATATTATTAATTAAAATATTAAAGGATTTTCTTTATAACTTTTTAATATAAAAAATATAACTAACCTTTTATTAACTTTATATAATATTAAAATATTATTATTTTTAAAATTTAATTTAATATTAATAATAAATAATATTAATATTTATTTTTATAATATTTTTTAATAATTATATAAATAAATTAATATTTAATTTAAATATCTTTTTATATATTTATTTATTTTTATTTTAATTAAAATTCTTTTAATAATTTTAAAGAATATATTTAATATTATTTTTAATAATATAAAAATTAATAATATATATTAAAAATTTAATAATAATTTTATTAATTTAATAAATAAAATAACTTTAAATATAAAAATAATTTAAATTTATTTTTAAAGAATTATAATTTTAAAATAAAGTAAATTTAAATTAATTTAATAATTAATTAATTATATTATAATATTTTAATTATAAATTAATATAAATTAAGATAAATTAATATAAATTAATAATTATTTAAGTTTTATAAATAAAATATATATAATAAAATAAAGTTATTTAAATAAATATAATAATATATTATTTAAATTTAAACTTTTATTAAAATATATTTTTTTAAATAATTAATTATATTTAATATATAAAATAATATTTATTATATTAATATATTTAATATTTAAGGTATTAATTTTATATAATTATAATTTTATTAAAAGAAAATATAAATATAATATAATTTTAATATTATATAATTTTATTTTAATATTATTTATTAAATTAAACTTTATAATTATATAATATTAAAAATATATAAAATATTATAAATAAATAATATTAAGTAAAAAATAAAAAATATAATAATAATTATTTTTAATATTTTATTATAATAATAATTAAATTTATAATATTTTAATTATTATTATTATTATTATTATTATTATTATTATTATTATTATTATTATTATTATTATTATTATTATTATTATTATTATTATTATTATTATTATTATTATTATTATTATTATTATTATTATTATTATTATTATTATTATTATTATTATTATTATTATTATTATTATTATTATTATTATTATTATTATTATTATTATTATTATTATTATTATTATTATTATTATTATTATTATTATTATTATTATTATTATTATTATTATTATTATTATTATTATTATTATTATTATTAAAAACTTATATAAGTTTTATTATAATTTTTATATTTATTTAAAAGAAAAATAATTAATATATTATAAAAAGTTATAAAAAAAAAAAAAAGAATTTAATTAATTAAATTAATTAAAAATAAAAAGTTTAATATAATTAATATTTATAAATATTAACTTTTATTAAATTAATTATTTTAAATAAATATTAAAATTAATAAAAATTAATAAAAATTATAAAGATTTATTATTTATTAATATTTATTATTTATTAATAAATTATATTATATAAATTAATATTAATTAATATAAATTTATTAAATATTATTTATTAAAAATATTTATTTTTATTTTATAATTATTTTTATTTAAATATAAAGTTTTATAATTATTATAATAATAATTTATAAAATAAAATAATAATTAATATTATTTTTTAATTTATAATAAATTTTAATATTAAAAATATTAATTAAAAAATATTTATAAATATTTTTAAAATATTATTTAATAATATTAATAAATATTAATATTATAATAAATTATATGTCTTTAAAGTTTATTTTAATAATATTATTATATATAATTAAATTTATTATTTTAAATTTATTAAAATATTTTTAAAAATAAAGATATTATTTTATAAATATAATAATTATTTTATTTATATTTATTTTATTAATAAAAGAAATATTTTATAAAAAGTTATAAATTATTTTATATATAATTATAATATTTTTAAATATTTAATTAATTAAAATATATATAAAATATTAATTAATAAATTAATATTAATTAATATAAAATTAAAATATAAATTAATATTAATTAATATTAATTTATATTTTAATTTTATTAATAATTTAAAATAATATAAATTTAATATTATTAATATTAATATAATAATTAATATATAAATTAAAATATTTATATTATTTTTAATATTTTATTTATATTATTTTAAATAATTTAAAATTTATTTAAAAATTATTATTATTAAAAATTAATTAAAAATAAAAATAAATAAAATATAATATTATATAAAATCTTTAATATATTATTTATTTATTTAATTATTTATAAATAATATATTATTTTTAATTATTTATTATAATATATTATTCTTTTATTATTTAATAATTATATATTATTAAATATCTTTATAATTTAAAAATATTATTATAAATTTTTTTAAAGTAATTTTATTATAAATAAAAATAATTTTTAATTATAAAAAAAACTTTTAATATAAATTCTTTTAATTAAAATTATAATTATTTAATTATTAATATAAAAAATATAATTTATAATATTTATTAAATTATTTTATTAAATTATTATATTATTAAAAATAATTCCTTTAATAAATAAATTATAAATATTAATTTATATTAATATAACCTTTATTATTATTAATAAAATAATTATCTTTAATTTTTATTATTTTAATTTTTAAAAATTATTATTATAAAATATAAATTTAATTTATTATATTTATAATTAATTTTTAAATTTTATTAATAAAAATAAATATATTAATAAAATATTTATTATAATATTATATATTAATTTAAATATATTTAATAATAATAATTCTTTAATTAAATAATATTTTTAATAAAAATAAATTATTTTATTTTTTTATTTTTATTTTTATAATTATATATTATTATATAATATATTTATTATAAAAGATAACTTTATAAAATAAATTATTATATAAAAATATATATAAATATTTTTTATTAAATTTATATAATATATATTATTTAATATTATAAATATATTTTTTAATATTAATATAATAATATATAATATATTAAAATATTATAAAATTAATAATTATATTAATATTAATAAATCTTAATTAAAATATATAATTTTAATTATTATTTTAAATAATTAAAATTAATTAAATAAAATTATTAATAATAAATTAAAAATATAATATTTTTAAAAACTTTTAATAAATTTAAAAAATTATTTAAAAATATTTAATTATATAAAGAAATAACTTTAAAAATTCTTTTTTTTAATTTAAATAATTATATTAAAAAAGAAATATTATAATTATTATTAATTTTTATATTAAATAATATTAAATTAATAAAATAAATAAAATATTTAATATATTATAAAATAAAAATAAAATAAATTTAAATAAAAATTAATATTAAATAATATAAATTATAATAAAAAAGTTATATTAATTAATATTAATTATTATAAAAAAAATTAATAAAATTAAAATAAATAATAAAAATAAATTAAAATTTTAAATAATTTTAAATTAATATTAATTAATATTAATTTATAAAATACTTTTATTTATTATTAATTAATATTAATAAATATATTTAATAATTTTAAAATAATACTTTTAATAATTATTTATAAATAAAAAAATATTATTTAATATTATTATTTATTAATTTATTTTAAAATTTAAATTATATTTTTAATTAAAAATATTTAAAGTTTTATTTTAATAATTTTAAATATAATATTTATATTATCTTCTTAATTTATATAAATTTTATTATTATTTTTATTTATAATATTATATATAAATAAAAAATTATAATTTATAAATATATTATATTTAATAAATTAAATATTTTTTAATATTAATAATTTTTTTATTTTTTTATAAAGATTTTTAAATAATTATATAAATTAAATAAAATTATAATAATAAATAAATTAATATTATTATAAAAATTTTTAAATTAAAAAGATTAAATATAAAATAAATTAATAAATTTAATAATAATTAATTTTAAACTTTTAATTTATAATAATCTTTAATTTCTTTTTAATTAAAATTTTAATTTTAATTTTAATTTTAATTTTAATTTTAATTTTTTAAAATATTTAAAATAAATAAAAATAATAATTTTAATTTTAATAATTTTTATTTCTTTTTTAATTAAAGTTTTAATTTTATAATTATAATTTATATTATTATTATAATTATTAATTTAAATATTTTATTAATTTTTATTTAAAAATAATATAAAAAAAGATTTATTTTAATTAATATTTAAATTTAAAAATATATTTTTAATAATAAACTTTATAAATATTTATTTTTTAAATAATAAACTTTTTTTTCTTTTTTATTTTAAAAATATATTATTATTATATATTTTTTTAATATTTAAATAATTAATATTAATTAATATAATAAAATTTATATATTTATAAGATTTAATAAAAATTAAAATTAAAAAAATTTAAAAACATTTAAAAATATTAAAAAATAAAAAGTTTAAATATTTTAAAAAATAAAACTTTATTATTTTTATAAATAAACTTTAATTATCTTTTTTAATTAAATAAATTAATATATAATAAATTTATTATTAATAATATAAATAAATTATAAAGTTTAATATAAATTTAATAATTATTTAAATTTTATTTTTATATTTATTTATATTTTATATTATTAAAATTATATTAATAATATTATTATATTAATATATATTAATAATATTATTATATTAATATATATTTAATTTATATATATATTATTATATTATTAATATTTAATTATTAACTTTATTATTAATATATTTATTTATAATTATTTATAATTAAAAATAAATAAAGTAATTATTATATATAAAAATTATTTTTAAATATAATATTTTATTTTTTAAATTATTATTTAATAATAAAGTTATTATTAATATTTTATTAATTTTCTTTATTAATATATTTAAAATTAAATATTTTTTATATATTAATTTAAATTAATAAAAATAATATTTTTATAAATTAATAAATTTATATTATTAATTTTAAATTAAAATTTATATTAATTATAAATTATTAATATTTAATTTTTATTATATTTAAACTTATTTAAAATATTATATTATTATTAAAGAAATTAAAGATTATCTTTAATAAATTATATATTATTATTATAAAAATATATTAAATAATAATTAATTATAAATATATTATTATATTTAAATTAAAAGTTATATTTAAATTAAAAATAAAAAATATAATAATTTTAAGTAACTTTATTATTAATAATTTTAATAATAACTTTATAAACTTTAAAATTAAAGAAAATAAAATTAATAAATATTAATAATTATAAAATAAAAGTTTAATTTATATTAAAAAAAGATTTAAAATAAATTTTAAAAATTTAAAGAATTTTAATAATAAATATTATAAAAAGCTTTATTTTTAAAAATATCTTTATAAATAAAAATTTATTTAAAAAAGTAATTATTTAAATAAATATTAAAATTATATAATATAATTTATTATTAAAAGTTAATAAATTTAAAAAAATATTAATATATTAAATAAATTAATAAAATTTATTATAAAAATATTTTCTTTTATAAATTATTATTTTTAAATTAATTTTAAATATTAATTTATTAAATTAAAAAAATAAATTTAAAATTATTTTAAAAAATATAATATTAAATATATATTTAATATAATAATTATTTAATATAAAAAATATTTTATTTAAATAATAACTTTATATTTAAATAAATAAAATAATAATAATAATAATTTTATTAATTATTAATTAATAATTAATTTAATAAAATAAATAAAATATAATAAAAATTAATATTTCTTTATTATTATTTATTATTTTTATTTTTATAATAATTTAATTTAATTTATATTTAAATAATATTAAACTTTTATAATATTATTATTAAATAATTATTTATTATTATTTTATATTAATTAAAATTTTATAATAATTATTATTATTAAAGTTAAAAAAAATAATATATTTAATTAAAAATTATTATTTAAAAATATAATAAATATTTTTTAATTTATTAATAGCTTTAATTTATTTTTAAATAATTCTTTTAAAAAGAAATAAAAAGAAAAAAAGTTTATATTAATTTAAATTAAAAAATATTTAATTAAGTATTTATATTTAATTTATAAAGTTATTTTAATATTAAAATTTTAATTAATAAAATATTATATTATTTTATTAAAAGAAAATATTTATATATATTTTAATAATAAAGAAATAATAATTTAAATTAATAAAATTTAAAAATAATATAAAAAAATATTTTTAAAATATATTTTTTAAAATATATATAATAAAATAATAATTTAATATATTATTAATATTTAAATTAAAAAGAATCTTTTTTATTTTAATTTTTAATTATTTTTAAAGAATTAATATTAATAAATTAAATAATAATATAATTAATATAAATATTATTATTAATAATAATAATAAATAATATTATAATAATTATATATATTTTTATATATATTTAATTAAATATATATTCTTTTTATAAATTTATTAATAATTAATATATTATTAAAGATTATATTATTATTTTTAATTTATTAATTTATATTATTATTTTTTTATTAATAATATTTAATAAAGATAAAAGCTTTATATTTTTAAAAAAGGTTTTTATATATTTAATATATTATAAAATATATAATTATATAAAAAAGAAATATTTTAATAACTTTTTTATAAACTTAAAAATATTAATTTATTATTATTTAAAAACTTAATTAAATAATTAAATAAATAATATATTATAAAAATATTTAATAAAAGTTTAAATAACTTTATATATTAATATATAAAAATTCTTTTATAAAAAGAAGCTTTATTAAATATTTTTAATTAATTATTATTATTATTATTAATATTAATATAATATTATTTTTTTAAAATAAATAAAGATATTAAAAAAGAAATATAATTATAAATAATTAATTATTTTAAATTTTTATTAAATTTAAATATTTTTTAAAAATATAAAAATTATAAAATAAAATATTAATAATAATATATTAAAATAATATTTTTTTATTTATAAAGTTAATAAAAAAGATTATTAAATTATAATATATATAAAATCTTTATTATATCTTAAAAATATTTAATTATATTTTAATAAAATAACTTTTAATTATAAAAATAAATATATTAATAAAATTATAAGCTTAAAAATAAAAATTATATTATATTTATAATTTTCTTTAATAATATTATAATATTTTAAAGTTAATATTAAAAAGATTATTTAATAACTTTTATTTAAATAATTAACTTATATTTCTTTTATTTATATAAATTAGTTTTAATTTTATTTTTTAATAATAATAATAATATTTTATTATTTTAATATAATAATAATTAAATAAATATATAATTAAAAAATTATAAATTTAATTTTTATTATAATAAAATAATAAAAAAGTTATTATTATTACTTTTTTTATTATTATTTAATAATATTTATTTATTATTTTTTTATATTAATAATATTTAATAAAGTATTTTTATAAATTATAATTATAATTATTAAATATTTTTAATTTTTAATAATTTATTAATATATATTTATTTTTAAATATAAGCTTTTTAAATTAAGTTATAATATATTAATATTAATACTTTATTTAATTATTTTATAAATTAATTTATAATAAAATTCTTTTTTTTTATATATTTCTTTTAATATTATATAAAATAATTACCTTTATAATACTTTTTAAATATAATATATATATTATTTAATAACTTTAAAATAAAACTTATTTATTATATTAAAAACTTATATATTAAAGCTTTTTTTATAAAAATATATTTTAATAAAATTATATAATTATAAGTATTATAAAAAGAAAAATATAATAATTATAATTTTTAATTATAATTATTTATATTATATTATTATACTTTAAAACTTATAAATATTTAATTATATATTTATTAATATATAAATAATTAAATAATATATTTACTTTAAAATATTATTAAATTTAAAAACCTTTACTTTTTTAAAATAAATTTAAATTAATATTTTATTTAAAGTTATTTTTTAAATATTAATTATCTTTATAATACTTAATTTATTAATAAATATATAACTTAAAGTTTTTAAAATATAATTTAATAAGATTTAAGTTAAATAATAAATAAATAAATATTTAAATAAAACATTATATTATTTATATAACTTATTTAATTTAATATAAAAATAAAAACTTATATTATTTATAATTAATATTAAATTAAACTTTAAAAATAATATTATATAAAATAAAACCTTATATTATATATATTTAATAAAGTTAATTAAATTATTATTACTTTTATATATTAATAAGTTAATAATATTATTAATTATTAATATTAATATAACTTAAAATTATATATTATAATCTTTATTATCTTTAAATAATAATCTTTTTAATTTAATATCTTTTAATAACTAATTTATATAATAAATATTATTTCTTTTATTAATATTAAACTTATTAATTATATTAAGTAATTATAAAGGCTTACTTTTTTTTTAATTAACTTAAATTAATATTTAATTAATTATAAATAATAAAACTTTAAACTTATATATTTTAATTAATTATTATTATATTTTATTAAAATATAAATTACTTTTTTATATAAAAAAGTTAAAAAAAGCTTCAGTAATTAAAAAATATATTAATATTAATATTATGTTTTAAAAATTAAAAATTTAATATATATATTTATATAAAAATTAATTACCTTTAATTAACTATATATATAATACTTTTTATTTATAAAATTAATTATATAATAATCTCTTTTTAATTTATATATTTATTATTTTAAGTATTTTATAACCTTTAAAATTATAATATTAAAAGTAATACTAGCTTTAAATATATTTTAAAAAAATATGATAATTTAATATAATTAACAGGTGGTGGATCGGCCACTCCCAATCCCTCCGGATCCTGTCCGCAGCTCAGACGCAGACCGGCCGCACGTGGCTCGACATGACCGACTCGGCCCACGGGGGCCACGGCAGGGCCGGCCTCTCCCGGCCGCCGTCATGGAGCTTCTGGCATGAGGGACGTGGCTCCTGGAAGCGGGGCCTCCTGGGGCTCGACGAGCGCATGCCTTTTAACGCAAGCGCTGGACGTGACCTGGACACGGCCCTGCTGCAGCAGCAGGACGGCGGGGTCGTCGGTGCCCGCACACATGTCCTGGCACTTCGAGGCCCTCGGCTGGGTTGCGTTTCGTCCTTGTCGTATTATCCCCTTCTTCGCAGCCCAGCGGTGTCGTCAGAGATGCAGACCGCGTACATGCACATATTCGGTATACAAAGCATCTTGCCAGATTCGCGCATTCCTCCTAGTACTTCGCACATCATGGATCATCATAACGCGCATGATGGCCTCCCTCCTAGCGACCCTGAAGCGATACCGGACTGTCTGCATTGCCATGGAAAGTGTATGTTTAGCACCGGAGATGGCCTGATAGGTTTATGCCCATCAGGTGCTGAGATTGGGGACATTGTGGTTGTTTTGTATGGAGCACGTGTTCCCTCGTTGCTGAGACCCACGTTGTCCTTGGGGGAATATTTCTTTGTGGGCGAGTGTTACGCAGATGGTGTCATGTACGGAGAGTGTTTTGCTTCAGATTTTGCTGCTGGGCAGGCAGTAGAACCAGAGACTTTCCTCTTAGTATGACGTATGAAATTAGGGAGAAACGTTGAGGCATTGAAGGCATTCATTTCCACTGAGACATCTTGAATTCTCTCAGCAAGAATCATCTAGGCCCTAGTTAAGTAATACAGGGACATAGAGTCCCAAGTATAGTTCATTGAGCACATCTAATATATGCTTGACTTATTTAAAAGTATGTTGCTTTTCTACGACGGCCTTGAATCTCTTGACTTTGGATCCGTAGATCATTTCGACGAGTGAATAATTCGAGATGGATATGAAATCCGTTTACGCTGGCTTTTCCCAGCATCAATGGTATGCTTTTCATGCCGGAAAAATTGATGCGTTCGGGGCGGTGACCCTGCGAGTCAAAAAAGAAATATGCATCCGATGACCAGTTCGCATGACCAGAAGAAGACGCGGATAAATGGCTCTTTCGAAGACATCCATGCGAGTGCAACCTAGTCGATGCCACGAGCGTCCAGCTGGCCCTGTTAAAATGGGATAGAAGCCAACGAGTTGCTTCCGGAATTGGACTGTACCATTCATAAGCCAAAATGATCAGGAGATCTCGCACATTCATTTCTCACAGCACATCCGGACTCTTCATTGTTCCCGCGACCCCAGAATTGACCGGATGTACTGGGAACTTAGACTGCTCCTTGACAGCATGACAAGCAGGGGGCATTCGACCCAATTTCCGGATTGAGCCCCACCTCAAAGCTTGTTGCCGCGTGCTGCTTGGCGGCGGGTGTGAATGCGCTGCATGCTATCTAGACGGGAATGGAAGGTCGTTTGCAATACTTGACAATATTTCACATTGAGGGTAGGAATTTCAATCTCATTTGGCACAAATGTACTGAAGAATATGACTTTAGCTATATGTTTATTTTGGAATCAGAGAAGCTAGATGGGGCGATGCAAAGACCTCGATCCTCTGCCCGAGGGCGAGCTGTCAAGGAGTTTAGCATTTAAGGTTCCGAGAAGCGTCCCAATATTTACTGTGATAAACTTTAACCTCGAAAGGGGATGAACCCACCATCTTTGTATTGCTCGGAGAATTAGGGAGGCCTGGTCTGAAGGACGGACACCCGTAGAAGTATAAACAGAAGGTATGGCCATGGCAGAATATCCAGAAGCGCCACTGCAGCAAAGCTCCCATCCTGTCTCTCGTTCATGTTCTTTTCACCCCCGATACCGGCATCATGCGTCCATCTGAGCGCCTCATAGCTTCATGGCTTCTTCCCTTTGTCGCGGCGACGCAGTACACGGACAAGTCCCAAATCGAGACTGTAACCACGGATGTGCTCCTGGTTGGCGGCGGATCTTCAGGAACCTACGCAGGTATCCAGCTACATGATGCGAACAAAACCGTGACCGTTGTCGAACGTACCGGTAAACTGGGCGGTCATGCAGACTCGTACTATGGCCCAAACGGCAATGTTTACAATGTCGGCGTGCAGATCTTTTATGACATTCCCGTCGTCATTGATTACTTCGCCCGCCACGGCGTACCCCTTTTTACAGCACCAACGAATGCCACTTCAAGCACCATCAACGCGGACTTCTCACTTGGAGTGGCAGCTCCCGCATCCAACGTGAGCACCACAGAAATCGGTATTGCCATCCAGAGATACGTCCAGTATCTTGCAGCCAATTTCTCCACCGTCTACCCAGGCTACTACCTGCCGGACCCGGTGCCAGAGGACCTCTACATGCCTTGGGGTGACTTCATGTCCAAGTACGGTCTCGGCGCAATTGCAAACCTCATCAACACCTACATCCAACCAGCGGAAGCGTGGAAAGAGCCCGCCCTGTTCCCGCTCAAGCTGCTCAGTCTGGACCCCTTGCAAGGCATCACGTCCGGATTCAAGGTCACGCGGGATGTCAACGACCTTTACCGCTCTGCCGCCTCGATCCTCGGTGACAGCGTCCTGTACAACTCGAGCGTCACCACACTTTGCCGCTCGGATTCCGGAGTCGAGGCCATCGTACAGACACCCTCAGGGACCAAGCGTATCGTGGCCAAAAAGCTCTTGGTAACGACGCCACCAGTGTCCGATAACTTTCAGGGCTGGGACTTGGGCGACGAAGAAACAGAACTGTTCAACAAGTTCATAAGCCAACAGTACTACGCCGGCGTGATCCGCAACTCGGGCCTGCCGCAAGCGACGCTGCAGAACGTCGGCTTCACAACCCCGTTCAACATCCCTGTCCTTCCAGCCCTCTTCAACGTCGTCCCGACTGGATTCCAAGACAACACATCTGTGGTGTACTACACCGCCCACGAGCGCATCGAGCCCGAGGCGGTCAAGGCTGATACCGTTGCCACTTTGGAGAGGCTGGCGGCTGGGGGTGTCATTGGCGAGTCGGAAACAGAGTTTCTGGAGTTGTTCGATCACCCACATGTCCGAATGTATGTGTCGGGTGACGATGTTCGTGATGGATTTTACTCGAGGCTTTACGCACTGCAGGGCCAACGGAATACGTACTGGACTGGCGCTGCGTGGGTGACTCAGGCTTCATCGCCAATTTGGGACTTCACGAAGAGTGTTGTTTCAGATCTTCTGGCTGATTTGTAGGAATCTTTTGGGCCTGATTGTCACCATCACGGTCGCCTTGGATTATTCAATTTGGAAATCGTGTGAGGAGGGAGAGTCAGACCAAAATACCTAACGATGTACAGCACGGCAGACCATTCACGCTATCCAGTAATTACAGCACTAATAGAAACATGATCTCTGAGCAGTATCCATGCCGTGACCAAGAGGCCTTTAGTAAAAGTCCTTCTGGTGACACATTGTATGCAAAGAAGCTTGCACTTCCGTATAAGTAGACCGAAGGTGCAAAATGCAGTATATGATTACCATCAAGGCTGAACTGATTACGTCTCACCTTGATCGAGGATTTAGTCAAGATGTTCTCTACCTAGGTATGTGTGTACAGCTTGAGAACCTCAAGTACGCTGGCTCTCCCTGCTGGAACAAGTCCTTGGCTCTTTCTCCGTCGTGTTGTTATGACTCTCAAGACTGTGAGATGGCTCCTTCCTTGTTTCCAACGGCTATCATATCATATTTTGATCGCCCTTGCACCTCGACATTCCGCAAAATCAACAAATCCACCTCTTCATCTCCTCTCTCTCACCCAACTCAATATCCGCACAAAAACACCACATGAATCCACACCATGTACTCTGCCACTTTGACTACGATTCTCACCCTCACGGCCATCGTGGCTGCTTCCTCGAACGCATCTAGACCGTCCGACAGCACAACAGAACGCGCTCCGCGCACCGAGGATCTCCCCGACATCACCTCAATCATTTCCGTCCCGCCGGCCACATTTGTGAGCTACTCTACAGGGAACCTCGTTCGAGACAATCTCCTCAGCAGCCTCACCGGAGCACCCTCGCCGGCCGCAGCCAAGGTCGAGAGACGGTGGACCTGCGCCTCGTCACCGACCTTCACTTGGGGCGACGTGGACACTGGTGGCGTTGGCGTGACGATCAGCAATGCAGACTTCGACTGGCGCGCGTTCTACATCTACCAGAACCTCTGCGACTACGTCCCCTTGAAATATCTCTGGATCGCTGCCCAGCACACCGTCTTCGTGTCCCTGCCATGGGACTTTCAAGGACGCGTCACGCGTGGCACAGACGAGGTAAGCCAGCGATCATTTCCTCTTCCCGTCAAATTTTTGCTGATGGATTTGCGCAGTGGAACCTGGGCGGCGTCCCCAGGCCCCTCGGAACATGGCTCGAGCTCGCCGTCGACAACCAAAGCTGGATCTGGGGCGACGTCTCGCTGATCCGAGGATGTGACGGCCCCGCGTTGATGTGGGCTCTCGACGGTTCCGGTGCGTGGAAGGGCTTCACCCAGAACATTCTGGACGGTGCTCCCTCCGGCATAACCCCATCTGGCGCATATGACATCAAACCCTCCGGGCGGTGGGTTATTGCGGCGACCGAGAACTGGGACGGCTCGACCAACATGATTCCGATGGCTTGGGACTTCCAGAAGGTCGGCCCGGAGTATGTCTATGTCGATGATGCTCATGGGAATCCAGTGATCGCATCCAAAAATGGTCGGTTTGGAACTTATTGGCCTGCAGGCATACTTTAGATGATATCCCCGGCCGGCTTCAGATGTTATTCCCTGTCCAACTTGGACTTGTCGCACTTGGATAAAGCAGTCTCTATGCACGTCTTGGATTGTACGCATTTTTCTAGGCCGGGCTCTCATGATGTTCGTCGGCGTTTAGATACAGATTACCATGCCATAATGGCAATAAACACTGCACATTTTTCCAAGTTGAAGCCGAGGTCACGATATAACTTTTATATTCTGAAGTCAGTCTGTACGGATTATTAAGCTAGCCAGCTGTGAAGCCTTGCCCAACCTACCGAGCTGCCCGGCACAATTCGTGCAGTGAACGCGGTGTTAATAGGAAGGGGCTTATTACCGAGCCACAAACACTTGTCGCAGGGCCAAGTCAGAAGCTTTACTCAATGGAACTGGCCATGACTAGTTCCAGCATTCCAAACTACCGACATGTCTCGTCAGGCATCGCGGTGTCTATGATGCAATGAATATTCGGTATCTGCACTAGCCGCCGGATGCATGCGTTGGATTTATAAGCCACTTCTTGATAGACGTTCAATGTCACGCAATAGACTCGAAACACTATATATCGCACATCGAGGAGTACTTGGCATTTCAAGTAGACGGCAAATCATCCCAAACGCAATTCTCATCCGTTGCACAGCATAACTCGACATCATGGCCTCCAAGTACCAGAAGCTGCTCAACAAGCACGTGCTCGTCATCGGCGGGACATCAGGCATCGGGTTTGGCGTCGCAGAGGCGTCCCTCGCGTCGGGAGCCCGGGTGACCGTGTCATCTTCCAACCAGTCCCGGGTCGATGCAACGGTCGAGAAGCTCAAGGCCGACTTCCCAGACCAGAAGGTGGCCGGCTACGTGTGCGACTTGTCGAAGCCCACCGTCGAGCAGGACCTCGAGGCGCTTTTTTCCACGGTCGGCAAGGTCGATCATATCGTCTACTCGGCTGGCGACAAGCTCGCTGCCGCGCCTATCCAGGAGATCACCTACGAGAAGATCATCGCTGCGGGCCAGGTCCGATTCACTGCGGCCTTGCTTGCAGCGAAGGTCGGGAGCAAGTATCTTCATCCCGGCCCTTACTCTTCGATAACGCTTACTACTGGCTCTGTAAGCCAGAAGCCAAGACCTCTCGTATGTGTTACTACTCCCCTGCCTCTTATTCAAAGCCTCATCTGACATGGCTTCTTCAAGTGGAGCATGGTTGCAGGATTCGCGACAGGTCTGCATGGCTTGACGAGGAACCTGGCGTTGGATCTGAAGCCCATCAGAGTGAACCTGGTGAGCCCCGGTGTGGTGGAGACCGAGCTTTGGGACTCCTCATTTGACAAGGAGGCCAAGAAGCAGCACCTGGAGGGAATAGCTGAGAAGCTCCCGACGGGCAGAGTAGCCCAGCCTGCGGACGTGGCTGAAGCGTACCTGTTCCTGATGAAGGACCCAAGTGTGACCGGGACGGTGGTGGATAGCAACTCGGGTGCATTTTTGGTCTAATACATGCCCTACGAAAAATCTATCGAAATCGTAAATCACGATCAAGCTAGAGAACCAGAGTCCTTCAATCTATGCTCGTGTACCGAGCTCCTGCGGCCAGCCTTTTGGGAATCAACCACATCATGATGATCCTTCTGAGTCTGCCACAACCTGATGAACTCGTCCCTTTCATGCACCAAGTACGTCAAAAGAAACACAACTATGGTCAAGGAGATAGCAGCTACCCAATACCACCAGAGCCGGGGGCTATGCGAGTCGAACACATCGAACGGGATGCTAAATATCGAGGCCACGCACGCGGGCGGGGCAAACACCATAGCTACGAGAGTCAACGATTTAGCCGTCCGGGCTTCGAGAATAGCTATACGGCCGCCGATCATGCCATTCAGGGCTGCCAGCGACGAGGTCATGCGGGCATAGTCGGCCAGGTGGGCGCGGAACTCGCGGTGGAGGTAGAGGAAGTCCGGAACAGATGAGAGCCAGTCATCGTCGTCCATCGGAGCCTCTTGGGCTCTGTTGGTCGAGGCCGCTTCAACTGTTGCCGAGGCATCAAAAGAGTCATATGGCTCATGACCCTGGGGGATGCCGAGGGAGTCCAGTACGGCTCCGAGCGCCTCGAGGTACTCCGGGCATTTGAATTGGCTCCATGCTGTCTCGACCTGGTTGCTCTCGTCGATCTCTTGTTGTGTCCTGCGCTGGGCGGCCCATCCAGACGAGCGCATCGAGGCCGTCTGGTGGCTGACGAATCCGAGGAGCTGGCAGTAATGGCTAGCTACCAGCTTCTGAGGAAAGATCGCTGCTGAAGACGGGTCTCCTAGGGTTCTGAGGACATCAACATGGTTTTTGAAATAGTAGACCAGGTCATCCATCAACGAGTGATGTAGAGGCTTTTCAGGCTCCTCGAGTCCAAGGATATCGTCGGGGATGAAACCGTGATACCCGCCCTCAAAGACCTTCATCTCCAGATCGACCCTCGTATTATTTAGCAGGACTGTTTTGGGAGCCGGGTCGCATAATATCACACCTGCAATATACTGTCAGTCACAGGATTTTCTCTGTGTGCCTCCGCCGATTGACATGTGCACTTACCTTTCCACCCATTGCCGTCCTGTTTCGACCAGAAGGAGCACTTGCGCGGTGCGACCAGCAGCCATCCACGGTCGGGCGACTTCATCCACTTGTAGCACTGAATTTGCCTTTTGGTGGAGACACATTCCACCGTGGTGGGATTGTGACGATCAAAAAGCTCATGGTAAGTCTCGTCGAGCTGCCATAACTCGAAATATTCCAAGCTAAAGGACCGTCTCGGGCGGGCCGTGGTCGGTAGCCTGGGGCAGTTGATCACTTCGTTAAATCGAAATGTCGTTTGGCTCCACTGATGTCGCTCAAAGATGTCATCTGACATTCTGAGCTTGGCAGTGAGTAGTGATCGAAGCTTTGGGAATGTTGTTTCGTTTATGGCAGTCTCGACGATGTATAGGCGGCGTTCACTTGAGACTGTGGTGCTCTCGCGCGGTTCAGCGAGAAACTGCTCGAGCTGTGCAAGGCCGTCTCTTCCTGCACATCTCTTGAGCTCGCGAGAAGTCTCGACTCCAGCTGCTGGGTAGAACTCTAGGATGGAGGCTCTTAGATCCATTATGGCAGTCGATTTCTCGCATAAACTGTCCAGAAAGAATATTGCTCTGAGTAGAGGAAAGGTGAAACATCTCCAGACATAGTAAGATGGGAGCCTGATTGCTTATGTAGCTTTTCCCCGATGATCAGCTGAAGGTATAATGCAGCTATAATATTAGCGCACGTAGGATCTACTTTCAGCCACCCCCAACCAGGGCAAATAAGACATTTTCCACTTGAATCGGGCGTTCAAGATTTAATGCTGAATGTAGATCCTTTCTCCTTTACTTTACCCATGCTATCTTTTCCCAAGCAACGTAACCTGAACAGCTACACATAACACAGAGCTTTACTAAGTATGATATTCATGTGGATGCTTTCAGGCTCTGAAACCCGACGTTCTGATTGGAGCTGGTAATCAGCACTTGAGAGGAGGAACTAGGTTTATGTTGGAGAGTGCCTGTTGGGTGCCTGTTGGAGGGTCCCTGTGGCAGGCGCTGGCGCACGGGCCACACTGAGAAGTCAGCTTAAGCTTGCTTAAAGTGACTACGCACACTGCCCACACTCCCTCTTATGAACACCATATGCTCGGTCTCTCCAACTCTCTCTGTGTGCTCCCTCAAGCCCTTTATTGCCTACCCATCATGGATCGTTCTGTACCTACTCTAACCCATGTGCGAGTTGGGGAAGACTGCGATCTCTGCTATGCAAAGATACGCTCTGCGGACGGTTATGTCGCACGTAAGAGGTTTCCTGCTTGCTCTTCCTTTACATTCGATGTTCTGCACATGCCCGTGTCTAACGTAGAGAGAGTCAAGTTATCGGCACTGATGATTCGACGGCGTTTTCTTGCGGCGTGATCGCTCGTCCCAGCAACGATAAGCCCGTCACAAGGTCTGGTAAATGGCGATTCTGCCATGACACGTGGTGCTTCGACTGCAACGACTCACCAGAAGCTGTTACTGTGCATCGTGCATGCCTAATGCTATTTATACGCGCATTCACGGCATCAAATCTCGTCGATGCACTTGACCATCTTTGGGTGTCTGTCCATTGGCGCACGCCTTGGTGGTCCGAGGTTCAGCCACCGTTCTCCTTGCGTCTTCAGTGCGTGGAACCCATGGACACCTTGACCGCTTCCTATGCAGCAGAGCTTTGCCAAATGTCAAGTCTCAGGCATCTGCCTCTGGAAATATGGGCTACTATTCGCGACTTCTCATCGTCACACGTTTTCTGGCAATACACTAAGGTCCTCAACTACGCCCAACAACTAATATCTGTTGAGCCTTCATCTGCCTTGGCATCGCATATGCTTTCCCACGTCAAGTAAGCAAACCCAACTAACATTACAATGCTTCGCTTTTCTGCTGCAGCCCTCTCTCTAGCGCCTACTTCTTCGCTCAGGTGGAATTACATGACCACACCGAAAGAGTCGCGTGCTTCCGCGATTGTTCAGTCCTGCGCTCATTTAACAACTTAGCTAATGAGACACTCGACAGTTCGTGGGACAGGGGCCTCAATCAGCCTGAATTTGTTGATCCAGGTTCTACTGAGCTTCCAGTTCTACGCCTCACGGTGGACGATCGGGGATTGAAAAGAGTCGAGCGTTTGGCCACACCGCCAGTATTTGCTCCCCAGAATCGTGAAGATCGCTTTGCTTTCGTTTTCAGTAAAGTTGAGGATCTCGAGAATGTGAAAATTCAGTTCAAGGTATGAACCACTCAGCTTCATTATTGTCGTGAGTCGACTGACACATGTTGCGCGATTAGTTTGGGCTTGCTTTACTGTATCTTGGTGGGAATCCATCCCCTAGATTGCGGATCTGGGACACCCCGACGCCACCTGATATCAGAAAGTGCCCTATCCAACCTGTTAAAGTATCAGCGAACATGCGTTTCTTTACCATCAACGTACAGGAGATCACAGGGATAACATTCGTCTTCCGGCACGGGCATGTCCTGGCCATTCATCCCCACACAAAGAGGAGTCCGTCTGCAAAGCAAACTTCCTGTCGCATCCCTGAGAAGTTAGCGGGTGGACTATTTTATGTTTATCATCCTGTCCCCAAAGAGGACAAAATTGTCGCCTTCGGGATGTTCGCGGAAAAAGTCGCCGGTGGGTACACTATACGGGGTCACCCCTGCTTCCTGGTAAGAAGCCTCATGTTCTCGAAATCGGTGATCACCTGAGTATGCCTCGGCTAACAGCCAGATAGCTTCGCCAGAAACTTTCCGGGGATGTCTCCATTGGCTGCCGGGAGTATTGGCCTCCCTGCCTATTTGTTGGCGGGCAAGGCAGACTCTCAACGCTGTTGTTCCATCAAAATCAGCCATCACACCCAATATCTATGATATCACCTTTGTTCGAGGATCCAGGCTCCAGTCCCCAACCGGAAAACTGTGGCTCATACCTGTATCCTTATGCTACTCCACCACAGCTAAGCCAGCCCAACGTTCACTTCTCATATGCTTCGCTGAATGACGTCAGCTGGATAGAGATATTCTACCGCCATCAAGAGGACAGTCTCCATCCTAGAGGCATCTTAATTCGGTATGGAAACGGTGGGCAAAGGGCACTGGGAGAATGTCGCATCTATGAGGACATCCAGAAGACCTACAAGATGCCGACATTGTTTTGCTTCTGCAACCGTACAAGCCTTGAATCGCCAAGCGGTCTCAGCAATGGCAATAGCGCATATCCCGCAATTGCTGTGGGAACAGCTGCAGAGGTACATGCTCATGACGATCAAGATTGGGAATGTTTTGAGATGGCAGGCACATTAATGTGTTGGTTCAATGAAATTGAAGGATACATCTCGGTAATGGACGGGGAAAAGAGTCATCTCAGTATGGATAATGAGGACGTAGAGAGTGCTGACGAGAATGCTGCGTCTATCCAATGGCAGACAATGCAGTGCGTGTTCTAAAGCTCTTGGGAGTAAAGGGCCCCGCTGCTACATAAGCCCCATGAAAATATACTGATCGAGTCATCCATAGCCTTCCGTTTGAAACTCTACAGTATCATGATCCTTTCCGTTTTGCTCAACTTCTCAGAAGTCATGCTACGACATCGAGTAGCAGTTGTTGAACATGCCAGGGATTGGTGGGAAGACCGAACATGGCGACATCAGTTCGCTGTGTTGCTCAAAGCCGGGAGCCAGTTTCTGCTAACAAGCTCCTCATTTCCGGCAGTATTTGCCTCAACTAAATATTTTCACACTAGATAAGATGTCTTAAGACAACATTACTAGACTGAAATCGAGATTGCCAGAAACTACTGAGATAACATTGAATCTTTCAGCGCCTACATCTTCATCGCAGTCGGCAGTAGCCTCTCTGACTGCCTCTTCATACTCCCTTGATCCCATCCACTTCGGCTCTCGCTCTTGCGCCCCGAGCCACTCACGACATCTCTCTTCAATCAATTCCAGATCAATATCATTGACTGGCTTAAGGCCTCCGTCATCCTCGATATCGACGGGACCAAGGGCGTCTCGAACCTTCCGTTCCACCTCTGAGAAGGACATGACCTCGTCACTAGCTGTGGTTCTCAAAGTCCAGGCATCATGCAGGATGTCCGCGATTGGCTCTGCACCAGGGACGATAGCGTACTCGCCGCGCCGGACCTTTTCGCGCCACTGGATCCGCTCTGCCTGGCTGTAACGTCCGTCGCCCATTTGCTGCGCCTGCTCATCCGGGTCAATCCCGGTGAGGATGTAGTGTAGGCAGGACGCAAGGCGTTGGTGAGCACGCCCCATGGTCCGGCGTATAACCTCGGCGCTAGGAATGGGGTCTTGATGGTAATCCGCGGCCGTTTCGTCATGTTCCTGGACCCCTGGATGGAAACGGCGTGGCGAGGCGCCGAACCCCATCAGCTTGAGCTGTCCGTTTCTGAAATTCCAAGTTAGTCACCCGTAATTTGTATCTGAATCAGAGTCATTGTCAAGCACAGTACTGGGATAACTGTGGTAAGGCATTATAAAAAAAATATTAGAACGTACTTATCGAGACCTAGATCTCGGACACATGCATGCGTGGGTATGAGCCCTAGCGATTCGAGATGCGCAAAAGCCGATGCGAGTTCGACAGCCCAGCGACGTCGACAGGCCACATTCGACTCAGCCAAGGCTGCAGTCAGTGGCTCAAGCCTCTCAAAGAACAGAATGCCGTCCAGCAGGTCCGAGTCCTGAACTCCACGGACATCAAGGCAACGAACCAGGTTAGGGTGAGGCGAAGATTTCAGAATGGTAAAGGCTTGTCGTTCAAGTTGTGTGCCCCTAAAATTGGCGAGCCCCAGTTCTAGGAGCATACGATCTCCCGGCAGAGAGACGCTCGGGACATGGTACTGCTTCTGGGCCTTAAGCACAATGTGCTCATCCAGGAAGAAGACTCCTGAACGGTTGTAGCCCTGCCAGACATGGGGAATGGTTGGCTCAACCCTGAGCGGAATAATCTCTGCCTTGAATGGGTTGATAGGCGAGCCATGATTGAGAGCCTCAGGAGGGAGATCTCGGCCTCTCTCGAAAGCTTCAAGGGAATCCATGATATAGATTACGGGTGAAAGTGAAGGGAAGAGAAGAGAATGGAAAGGGGCCTGGAAAGACCGTGGCCTACTCGTACCCCGAGGGGTGGCGGCTTTTATGTTCACACCACGCTTGGCACTCATCAGTGGGGGACGTTGTCCTGCATGTAACCTGCATGCTCATTTGGTGGTGATCCTACAGGAGACCGGCTCACTGATCCCGTTCGCTAAAGAGACACCCATTCCTACTGGACATACCCCGCCCCTATCACACTCCCTTCAACCAATGGCTTCGCCGCTGCTTCAGGAATGAGCTGCGGTCCGCGCCGCACGTGGCGCCCAACAACAAATCCTCTCGCAGACCATGACCACACCCTGCCTCCTATCACACTCCTTCATCCAATGGCCTCGCGGCTACGTGAGAGATGTCTGGACTGAGGTGCGGTCCCGCCGCACGTTTGCGTCCCAACAACAAATCCTCTCCGTAAACCGTAAAGCCGATTAACGGTGGTGGCGTCCACCGTCACGGCTGCGCCCGCCATCACGGTTGCGACCACCATCACGGTGTTTCCCACCGTCACGGGGCTTCCCACTGCTCTGACCCTGACCCCCGCGGCACGAAGGGCAAGGACTTGGAATGTCCAAGGTGCCTCCGGATCGGTTGCGGTCCGGAGGGTTCATGCAGCTGGGGTTGCCTGGAATAGGGCAGCTCGTGCTTGTCTTTGCGTTCTTGTACTTGAAGTCCTGGTGACCGCACTTGTAGACGTAGTAAAAGAGCATTTGTTCGCACATGATGAAGATACTGCGGGAGTCCGAGATGATTGTATGTTATAAGTGGTGTTGCGCGTGTGTGGGTTGGATGAAACGTGTAAAGAACTGTGTAGTCCAGGTGACTGTAATGGAGAGCTCTGAGGTTTGTTCTGTCTCAACTTGGGATTGAATTTGATGGATGATTGTTCTACAAATGCTCAAGTAAGATGTATGTCTGCTTCTCTTTATGTAGTCGAAATCTCGGGGTCAGACTACATCGTGATTGCGAGATACTGGCAACAACATCAGGAGTTCAAGGCCGAAACACACGAAGCCACGGACGTCTCATGGCGACCGGCCGGTCGGTGTTGGGAGAATTCCCTGTTCAGAGGAGTAGGAGTCTGGTGAAGCCACGAACATCTAAACATGGCGACCGGCCACCTGTTGTTGGGAGAATCCTCGATTCAGAGGAATGGGAGTCTGGTCGAAGCCACGGACATCTCATGGCGACCAGCTGGCCGCTGTTAGAAGAATTCCCTGTTTCGAGCAATAGGAGTTTGGTCGAAGACATGGACATCTAAACATGGCGGCCGGCCAGCTGCTGTTGGTAGAATGCCCTGTTCAGAGGAACGGCAGTGTGGTCGGCCATCTCAGCCAAGGCCATGTGATCCAGGAAACTGTGAGGTTCCGTAAAGGGGCCAGAGAAGTTCACAGATGATATTTTTGGCACAGCATCAAAGCTGAGTCTCATTACCATGGGAAAAGGTGAGTGCACATAAGATGCAAGTCAGACAGGCCTGTTAACCCTTTCGACAACAATATGTTTATTAAGTAGAAGATTTGGATCTTCTCTGTTTATTATTATAGAGATGGTGAGAGAATGATCTATGTGGCCCAAAGCCATCTTGCATCAAATCTTCATAAAACCCAGACCCATTGAATACCCACCCATTCCTTCTCGTGTTTCGATTGTCTCGCAGGGGCTCTCAATACCTTGAGCATAGAACGAAGGCCATACTTTGCGAGGCTGTTGGACCATGCCAATGGCCGTGGCCAATGGGAAACCATTTGGAATTCTTGGCAAGTGAGTGTTGGTTGATATCTGGCGTAGATCGGAGCCCTGTTCTCTGATAAATCTCACCCAACAGCACGGTTTTGAAATTAGGATTTTGAATACATGCGGTTCTAATTTTGCTCCGCCTTAATCCTTCGTCTAAGTCCGAAAAGCAGAAAGCTGATTTATGACGAAATGGCTCTCTCAAGTTTGACTGAAAATGATTGCTCATCGGGCGATATCACTAGCTGGCAAATAACAAGGTATCAGCCCTGCAGATGTGAACTCGGATCGGGCGGAGTGAGCTTTTTGAATCTTCAGGGACCAGCGGGGATTTTGCATTTCAGAGTCTTGCACCAAGTCGGTTAATGGAGGGATTGACTGATGACCGAGTTGACAGCTGAAGCCCGTGTAATTGAACGTCAGCACACACTACAATATCATGGTCCGCCTGAGATAGTGATTTCAGGTCTCGGAAACATTGCCACGAAACTCTTGCACATTTTTCTCGAGCCTCCGTCGGCGCGTTCTGTCACCATATCGGAATGCCCCGTGGTTTCCGTGAACATATCGTTAACGGGCGCAGTTTCCTCTGCGTTGAGTGGTCCCGTTGTTAATTTGTTCACATATGCTTCTTGAGCAGTATGCATCCAGTCCCTTGATATAGTTGATAAACGGTCAAAGACCCAGCGTTAAAAAAATACAATGCCGATAACAGTAGGTTTCAAACACGATCATAGCTTGTGGCTAAGAAACAGTGACAGGCTGTCAGCCAAAGATATACCACATGAGCAATATTAATGTAGGATATGCCTTCGGCCACTCTCGACGAGAAATCACAAGACGCTGTTCACCCACAAGCTTATTCAAATGCAATATAAACACATCAATTTCTCTCCAGTGTTCTTCAAACTGACATGCCCAATGGGCAATGCTGGAGATCTTTAAACAGGATTGAATCATTCACTAGCAATTTCCCAGGCAGTGATGCGGTGTCCTGTGTCTATAAGATGGAGAACCAAAAGTAAGTAGAGCCACATCCACATACTGCGACCACTGATGAACCGTCCAAAAGATAAGTGTCTAGATGCTGACTCCCGACGGGTGACATAACTAAAACAGCAAATGTGAGTCTCCTTTGCCAGCTTTACCAGACTCTCGATAAGTAACATGCTCATTTGTGTCCTATTCGGCCAATATCAGCAATCCAGGTAGCTATCAAGCGAAGTTTTGCGTACCTCCTTGTTACCTACCTATGTTGACAGCATTTAACGCGGTGGATCTGTACCATATATCAGACGCATCATGGGCCGCGAGATGATACGCAGTTGAGCTACCCGGTAGCAACAAGTATCCGCAGAATCAGATTCACCATGATGTTCAGGTTTGAGGTTGCACAGAGCACAGACCAGACGTTGTACAGCAGGATCTACTGCGGGGGATCTCGGTTTATGCCGCTTCAATTTCTCGTTCATGCACTGCGATGCACCTTGCCTCGCACGAGAATGGAACATGGCTGATTTAGTACATCTGTGTCCCCCCACGTTTATGTAATTATCAAGTGGCAGTGCTCTGCTTGTCTGTGTGTCCAGAAGTCCCGCTATGACATTCGCACTCTCTTCACACAATTGATGCTTAGGTTCCTTAACATGTGGCTGTGCGTTTCTGCGTATGTACGATTTCTAATGCACACTGCCCATCCTGCGATGTTTCAACTTTGTGACCTCACTCGAGCACTCAACTTCGAAGCTCCATACCTTTGATTCGCATGCGGTTGTTAAAGACTATCAATCAAATTTACTTTTATCAACCCAATAACCGATCGATGTTTTAGCGAGAGGGGTTTCTTCTGCATAGTGTCGCCGTCGGGGACCACAATGCATTTGAAGAACGCCACATGAGCGCTTTCCGCACCGCCAATCCAATAGTCTTTCCTCGATCCGGACGGCACCTATGCACAAGACGGAAACAGGTATCAACGCATTGGCCCGACTCCAATTGCACGCCTTTCTTACAGGCTTTCCAAGCTACACTAGAATATGCTCTTCGGCAAGGTTCCGGCTTGATCCGGTGAGGATGAACAACGCACATATGCGATGTGACCGGTGAAGCCTGATTCGCATCACAGGAAACACATCGGAGGACGATCTTGCAGGATAGTATGACGAAGATGCATCTTGGAAGTGACACATTGCGTAAATCACCGCCGCCGTCATGCAGTCCCCTCTCGGAGCCTAGACATTTTTGGTTGCATCTGACCGTCATTGAGAACACTGGCAGGAGGAATTGGTGGAACAGGGAGGAATGGGCAGCTCAAGGAGCCCTTTGAAGATGGAAGAGGGGGCATAAAAGGCACAAATAGATCTCTCTTCACGGCGTTGATTCTCGTGTCAAACCTCATCTCTTTCAACTTCTATAACTCGTCCCAAGACCCGAAAATGGCCACTTTCAACCTAGGCGGAGCTACCTTCCAGAGCGGCATCAACATGCCCGGCTTCGGCAAGGCCAGCACCAGCAGTGGGTTGAAGATCCCCAAGGTCGGAAGCGTCTCCTCGAACATTGGCATCGACCTGTCCAAAGGAGTCAACGGCCTCACGGGAGACATCAAGCTCACCAAAGACAAGGGAAATGTCTTTCGCAGTGGAGCCACGGACGCAGAGACTGTCAATGACATCTCCCACCAGGCCGTCTGCTCCTATTTCATAGGCCCGCAAGCCGAGAACATGAAGTTCTTTAGGAAGAACATGGACGAAATCCTCAACCAACTCGAGCAATCCAGGGTGAACTACTTCCCTGAAGACGGCGTCAGTCTCCACCACCCGTGGCATATCTTTGACCATAGCAGGGCAATCATTAACAAATTTATAAACTCTGCAGGCATTCATCACGGAGCAGATTCAGAACTCGGCAGAGTTCCAGGACCGGACCACGGCTGTTGCCAACGCCGTTCGGAAGACAGGGGAGCTACTAGGCAAACACTCGATCCCGTTCTGGTCCCCTCGCTATCAGGCGCACATGTGTATGGATATGTCTATGCCGGCACTTCTTGGATACTTCACCAGTACGTATGGTTCTTGTTTTCCTTTTTTCCCCTTGCTACGTCCTTGTGTGCAGTATCTTTTTCAAAGTTTCATAGCACATATTTTCGGGCTGTTTGGCAAGCTACTAACAAATGATAGCGATGCTGTACAATCCGAACAATGTTGCCTTGTGAGTCAAACTTTAACCTGCTTTAATGATGTTCTGGCCTCTTAATTTCCCAGGATTTAGAGGGCAGTATAGTTGAACGACAACAATCGGACTCCGGTGTTCTTATCACCCACTCATCCTTCGATTCTGCCTTTGGTGGGGGATGTATATTTCTTGAGAGAACCAAGCTGATGCCAAGGCCTGTTCAGCGAAGCATCACCACTCTCCACATTGGCAGAGATTCAGGTTGGAGAGCAGCTGTGTGAAATGTTCGGATACAACGTCAGCGTTGAAGAGAAGGGCAACACGCCCAATGATTCGAGGCCGAGCCCCTGGGGCCATGTCACATGCGACGGTACTATTGCCAACTTGGAGTCAATGTGGTAAGCTCCAGGCCTCAAAAGTCAAAAGTTCTGAGATCATCGCGCTGACTGGTACAGGGCTGGTAAGTCTTATCCTTATAGTCCGGACTTAGTGCTCCTGGGCACATGGGCACGAAGCAGGCTCTCACAATCTTCCCCACGCAGCACGAAACCTGAAATTCTACCCACTTTCGCTTCGCATGGCTCTCGACGGACCACTGGCCAACGTGGGTAAGACATTCTCAGTCGTCAACTGCCAGAACAAGGAAGACCTTATGGTCAACATGCCCACCTGGGACCTTCTCAATCTGAAGGTAGAGACCATACTCGACCTTCCAGACCGCTTGAATCGTGATTATGGTATTTCTTCCAAGTATCTGGAGAAAGTGATGGATGATTACGGGATCCAGTCCCTCGGAAAGGATGCAATCGAGAAACAGTTCGGTATTGAAAAGCCAGCACAGTACATGCTGTCCAGCACACGGCACTATTCTTGGCCCAAAGGAGCAGGTATGTCCGCTCATTCACGTTTGAGTTGGTTGATAATCATGGCTGATTATTATAGCCATTGCTGGGATTGGATCTCAGAATGTGGTCAGCATCGCAGTCGACCATGGCGCACGTATCGACCTATCCAAGCTCGAGGAGCAGCTTGAGCTCAGCCTGAAGACACAGCAGCCGGTATATGCTGTAGTCGCAATTATTGGGACGACCGAGGAAGGAGCAGTCGACCCCCTGGGCGAGATAGTCAACATGCGACGTCGGTTCCAGGCTCGCGGTCTCTCTTTTGTCGTCCACGCCGACGCGGCCTGGGGAGGATACTTCGCTTCAATGCTGCCGAAGGACTACCTTCCCGGAAGCAGGTTCTCGGGCCCTCTGCCGATCGGGTTGGGACCAGCTACGGGATTCGTCCCGGACAGCGGTCTGCGGCCGGAAACCCAAGAGGACCTCTGGTGGCTGCGACATGCTGACTCCATTACTGTCGATCCGCACAAGGCCGGCTATATTCCATACCCTGCGGGTGGGCTGTGCTACAAGGATGGACGGATGCGGTACCAGCTCACTTGGACGAGTCCTTATCTGTCACAGGGATCGACTGAGAGTATTGGAATATATGGGGTGGAGGGAAGGCAAGTCGATTTCTATGCAGAGAGTCAATCTTTTCGGGGTGGCATATTGGTGACTGACCAGTGCACAGTAAGCCGGGAGCTTCAGCGGTATCCACATACCTTGCCAACAGTTGCATTGGGCTCAATCCTGATGGTTACGGCGCACTGCTAGGGGAAGTCACCTTCACGTGCAGCCGGGTAAGCAAGATGCCTGCTTGGCTGCTCACTGTTGAACCTTCAGGCTAATCTGAGTAAACGTCCGCAGTTGTCGGCACAATGGGCAGCTATGACTGATGACAGCATGCCATTCACGGTCATCCCTTTCAACATGCTCCCCTCTGAGCTGGCGGATGATGCAACTGAGGAGTCTATCGAAGCCGAGAGACAGTGGATCCGAGACAATATCCTCTCTGCCTCCAACCTCGAGATTGTGACCAACACCAGCACCAGCCCTTGCGGCGATGATGCCCTCACCCTTCTCCGAAAGCTGGGCTCGGACCTGAACATCAACGCTTTTGCTTGCAACTTCAAATACAGCAATGGTGATTTGAACACTGACGTGCTTGAGGCAAACTACTTCATGCAGCGCATCGTTGAGAGCCTCTCGGTGGATTCCCCCGGGGACGACCCGACAAAGATCCCTCTCTATCTCACATCCACGGAGTTCTCAACGGATCTGTATGGAGAGTGCGCGGCCAAATTCAAGGAGAGACTGGGTTTCAAGGATGATAAGCAAGACCTATTTGTGCTGCGGAATGTCGTGATGTCGCCGTTCCCCACCGAGAAGGACTTCATTGCAGAACTGGCGGGCATCTTCAAGAAAGTCGCCTTGGAGGCAGTCAGCGTGAGTAGTCCAAGCGTATTATATCGTTCTCTTCTCCCTCTATGAAAACACACAGGCTGACATTATTTTTGATTGACAAGATCTCACGCGGTCGCAATGAAGAATCCAAGGGTATTCACTCATTCCTGATGCAAGGCGAGAACCCGGTGTACCTCCTCCACAAGCCCAGTTTCCACGTGGCAAATCACCGACGGCAGACAGTGCTGGAGGTTGAACTCCCCAAGGCTGCCCAGGAGTGGTATTCCACGCTCAGGTCTCAGTACCCTGGAGAGATCTTCACCTTCAAGACAGTCAAGGATGTTGATCTCACCGAAGCGATCAAGAGCGGCGGAGCTCTAACTGGCTTCATCACTTCCGGTGCCTCGTGAGTCCACCCACCATCAGATGGGCCCTTGACCATAATGGATGAGTAGACTGACTGACCATTGGCTATGGGTCCATATAGCTACGGTGCTCCCATGCTGCCAAACTTCACTCTGAGCATAACTCAACCAACCGTGGACCGCCATCTCAACGGCTTGTACCTCGCGTCTAGCTACCCCACAGGCCGCATGCCCTTCTACCTCTACGGAAGCGACACGGAGCACCACATCGACCACGCCCTCCTCACGTCTCCCAACATCCAGCTGTCGGCCGCAGACGTCAAGCTGGACCTCGCCGACTCGTCCTCGCTGCCATCAGACGCCAACCGGCCCCTCGTCCTGATGCTCGACAACGTCCGCGAGGAGCAGATGCAGCCCTTCCCCAGCAAGAACTCCGTCCTCGCCTCGCTGCCCGACTTCTTCTTCCGGCCCGGCAAGGAGTTCGAGGTCAGCGTCTGGGAGGACCCGACGCCTGGGGAGAATGACGCTGAGCACACCCTAAGCGCCTGGGATGCACTCGGCCGTGATGGCAGCGAGGAGGGGCTTGTCGGCAGGGGGACAATGGTCCTTGGCGAGTCTGTCTTCGTGGATGCTGAGCACCTGAACTTTGACCCGTACAAGCGGGTTGATGATGTTGGGGCCTGGACTGAGGAGTTCGAGAAGATTGGGAAAGAGTTGCACAAGTGAGCGAGAAAGTGAATGGGTGGATATGTATGCCCGGAGTCCATGCTCATGGCCAGGCGAGGACTCAGCATGAGAGTTCTGGTCAGCATGACACATTCTCTTGGTTTGGGGTTCGAAATTGGCAACGAATCGTATTATTTGCATTTGTATCTAGGTCAAGAATGAGAAATGACTACCTAGCATTGTATTGCACTCTGTTCCCCGGATACATAGAAACTCGTACGAATGTGACAAATATGCAAGACGTTGCACATGTACTGCTATTCCCGCCTGACTCCGAGAAAGGGATTCCGTTTATCGGTACGTGGTGCTTCCAAGTCGTCACAGATCAGGTGTCTCGCGTGCTTGTCTTCGTCTCCAGTCTACCAGTCACATTAATCATCTTCGACTAATAAACATGGGCAACAGGGCTTTTTGTGGCTGGCTGCAATTAGAGGCCCTGGGACGGTGATTATATTCGAGCTGGGCTCCGCTGTGAACGCGGCTGAGTGTTTGAAGGGGCTTTTGGCGTGCAGAATGGCTGAATTGCTCTTGTACACATACATAACATTTTGGTACCCTGCGACATACTTCCAGGTGTTGATGTGCAAAGGGTCAAGGAACCATTGCACTCTACAACGCTAACCCTCCTGGTCTATATACACAGAGAGGTTTAAACATACAATGAGTGGCAAATACGACGTCTGAACTAGGTGGAGACAAGTCAGAACGAGAGTACATCGTAGTAGTGTTGACCCTTCGTCATCACACGTAACCAATCCCACTAATTTGAGTATTTCTCCTTAGGAAACAGATCTTATCAGCGGCGAGGTCCGCGGCGAGCTACTCCGCGGACCATCACCGGACGCATGAGGACCCACCGCCGGCCCACCTATCTAGCACTGCAACAGTACAAGATTTTTGGTGGATCGTAAATGTGTGAATGATATATAAAGATGGATCCCTTGGCATGGACGGCTGCCAAAAGCATATGAGGCACTATCAAACCCAAAATGTCGTCGCCACCCCAGACAGCCGTATTTGAGCAGCCGGTGCCCACGCCCCCGGCCGACCTGAGCGAAAAGAAGAAGGTCTCCGGCGCTGTCTCTGCGCCGCTGGATGCAGAGGAGTCACTAGCCCGGGAGGGTGGGGAGAAGAGTTGCCGTACGACATCAATCTTCGCAGTTGCAGGCTGTGTGAGTCTTCATGGCCCTCATCGACCACATGGATGAGAATCAGCTGACAAAAGAAACTAATTCTGCCGCTCAGACCGCCGCCAATTTCTCAGATGGATACCAGCAGCATGTTGCCTCCACGGTGAACGTAATCTTCGCGCACATGCTCGGCGATGCGTACACATCAGACGACAAGACGAGGATCTCCAACGCACTCATTGTCGGGCAGATATTTGGGATTCTTCTGCTGGGCTTCGTCACGGACTGGTGGTCTCGGAAGGCCGGTATGGTCTTCACGTCGTCGCTCGTCGTCATTGGCAGCCTGATGGCCACCTTGGCGCTCAAGGTCGAGCATCTGGGCGTTGAAAATATGCTGTGGTATCTTACGGTCGTCCGTGGGATGGCTGGAGTTGGTGTTGGGGGCGAGTTCCCAGCCGGCGCGGCTGTGAGTTAACTTATAACTAAGTGACAGGCTGGTGTCGTGATGCTAATCTGTGCCATTAGGCCGCCTGCGAAGGAATGGAGGATTACAAGCCAAAGTCCCGTGGTCCTGTCTTCGTGTGCGCGACGACATTCATCACCTGCTGGGGAGGGCCGGTCTGCGTGTTCGTGTATCTGATGACCCTGATTGCATCCAACAACAATCTCGATACGACGTATATCGCCGTCAACGCCGTCTCGGTCATCCTCCCGCTGTTTGTCTTCATGTTCCGCCTGCGCATGCAGGACTCAAGGCTCTTCCAACGGTCCAACTTCAAGTCGACAAAGACGGGCAGAATTCCGCTCCGGCTGATCTTCAAGAGATACTGGCTCCGGCTACTGGGTACCGGCGGCGCGTTCTTCATCTACGACTTTGTCAATTTCCCTAATAGCATCATGTCGAGCACGATTATCAACTCGCTCGTGCCAGGCAAGGCCCTCCAGACGGTCGCGATGTGGCAGCTCATCCTCTCCCTGATGACGCTGCCGGGCGTGTTCGTCGGCATCTTCCTCGTCAACAAGCTGGGCCGCCGGTGGACGGGCATCCTGGGGTTTGGCGGCTACCTGCTCGTTGGCCTGATTGTCGGCTGTTCGTTCGCGCAGATCACAAAGGTCATCCCGGCGTTTGTCGTCATGTACGGACTGATGCAGAGCCTCGGGCATATGGGGCCAGGCGCAACCCTCGGGCTTGTATCCACCGAGTCGTACCCAACTGCCATCCGAGGTGTCTGCTATGCGATCTCGGCGGCACTGGGCAAGGCGGGCGCCGCCGTTGGGACGGAGGTGTTCACGCCTATCAAGGAGAACCTTGGCCAGAGGTGGACCTTCTTCTTCGCGGCCATATTCGGAGCTATTGGCATGGCTGTGTACTGGTAAGTTTTGTGGTTGGCCAGCCGTGTTGATAAGAAAGCAACAGGTTTTGCTAACACTGGACTTCAGGTTCTTGATCGAAGACATGACGCAGGCAGATCTCTTGGCTGAGGACAAGGCATTTGAGATATACCTGAGGGACAACGGGTGGGAGGATGAAATGTTGGAAAACGCTGAGCACAAGGAATGAACAGCGTGGGAGGTTTGGGTGTTTCAATGTCAATACTCACCAGTCTGCCCGCGGAATAGGCGCTGTGATCGTCAAAAGACAAACGTGCTACTGCGTACTTAGCTATCTAAGCAGTGAATCAAATGTAGCTAGCGCCTTCTAAAGTTCATCAAAAATCACGGCAAGGGCCATCGCCGCGAGGTTCTCCAGCACCGGAATAACACCGAAGACAAAGAACCCGCCCTGACTCTCGACCATAGTAGGTTGGAGGTATGACCTCCCTAATAAACCTCATCTGTCCAGAACTGCAAAATGAAGGCTGAAGGGGGTGTTTAGGACTATGCAGGGGTCGAACCTGCAATCTCCTGATTTCGAATATCTCATGAGAAGATCACGAGTCGTAGTCAGACGCCTTGCCATTGGGCCAATAGTCCTGTTGTAGGGTGAATGGGGAGGTTGAGAAGAGATTTACAAAGGAGAGAAAAGTCTGTAGGAAGAGTGGGGCGGCAGTTGTGTTATAGCTCGCCGGGTGGAGCGTCACGATCGGCAGACAGGAAGCGGGTATGACCCCGTGTGTGGACTCGTAGGCGCCCGAAAATCGACGCAGATAAGCCGGGGGACACGAAGCAATGTGGATAAATGGAGTAAAGGAGTAGGAAGGATGGATGTGCGGATGGTCATCCTCGTAGTTTGCGGCGTAGCACACCGGGTCGTGCAGTAGTGCAGTAAGACAACCTTGGGAAGACAAGCTTTGACAAGCTTTCTGGTTGCCTCTGGACTGGCTGCATTGGGGCGAGGTGGAACGAACCCGACGGGGTGGGCGGTGCAGAGTAGGCTGAGAAATTGAGCTGTAACAAACGGTACACTAGATAGACAGATAGCTTGCATAGCTAAGGACTGATTGGTTGATCTGCGAGGGACAGAATTAAGGGTACCGGATTATATTGGCCGACCACGGAAGTGCATTGCAGATGCAGATGCTGGGCCAACGGGAACACGGTATTCACCATGCACGGTTGGTTTCCCGTTCCGGTGACTGTGACTGGGGAATTTGGCACTGGCTCTGGCAGTGATTGTGACTGACTGCGTGGTGCCTTTTGTCAAACAAGGACTAGCTCCGTAGCGGAAGAGCAGAGGGGACCGTTTTTCGAGACAAGCTTTTGGGAGAAAGGAACCCTGTCGCGCGGACGTGGCCCTATTGGCCCCACAGCCCCACTGGTGCGATACCGAGCGCGATCCCGCTGCTAGACCCCTGCCACGGGATCGATATCCCTGTCGTGGCTGACATCTCCAGCCAACGGGCTCGACGCAATCACAGTCTCAGCCCAGCCAGCTTCGACAATGCGGAACGTCGTCTTGTCAGACTGTGCAGATGAGGGCGGCGTGGCCTACCGTGATGACAACCGTAGCTGGGCTGCTAAAATGCCTCTAAAAGAGAAAATGGCCACTCCTATTCCTGTGCTCATTCCCATTCCTAATCCCATTCCATTCCATTTCCATTCCTTTCTCCTGCTCCTCGACTTCCCTCTTGAACCTTTCTCCATATACCGTGCCTACCTAGGTATCTTACTTGAACCCATTTGCCTCTCTTCAATTGAGATACGCCACTCGACTCTCAAGATCTTGGCATCGCCTTCCTCAACCTTCAACACTCCATTCACAAGATACCCAAGCAGTAGTGGTGGCAACAAACAAACGCTCAGTTATGGCCTCACAGCTCTACGACCGCATGGTCGCCAGCCTGCCTCGGCTGGTGAGCCGGTCCGACGATTTCGAGCCATACAACTACACAAGCAAGAACGGCCATGTGTGCGCCATGCCCCGGCCGTTGACCAACACCGAGACCGCCAAGCTGGCTGGCGGCCATGATTTCTTCACCATCAACCAGATCATCACCGGCGCCTGTGCCTGCTTCACCCTTCTCAGCCTGCTTATTCTCATGTTCAGACATGCAACCCACCTGTCGAGGCCCAACGAGCAGCTCAACATCCTGAGGATCTGCTGCTACCTGCCCGTCTTCGCCGTCGGCTGCTTCCTCGAGGTCTCCTTCCCCAATGCCTACGTTTACATCAACCCCTGGCTCGACTTTGTCCAGGCCATCGCCCTGTGCAACTTCTTTCTCCTCATGTGCCAGTTCGTTTCCCCCTCGGACGAGCACCGCGAGGTCTTCTTCGCCGCCCTCAAGGTGCCGCAGAAGAAGAAGAAGAGCAGCGCCGGCCGACGGGGCAGAGGCCGACGGGGCGACCACGGCCCGGGCCCGGACGTTGAAGAGGAGCCTATCAATGGTCTCGAGTGGTACCGCAAGATGTGGATGCTCATCTTCCAGTACCCGGCCGTCCAAGCCCTTGTGGCCATCTTCACCGCCATCTTCGAGTCACAGGGCGTTTACTGCCTCGTCAGCAGCAAGCCCTACTTTGGCCATCTCTGGCTCGACATCATTCACAATGTCAGCTTGACACTGGCTATTATGTCCTGCCTGAGGCTCTATGGTGCTCTCAAGGGGCGGCTGGCGCACCACAAGCCCCTCGCCAAGCTGGCTGCGTTCAAGCTGCTTGTCGCCATCACCGGTATCATCCAGGTATGTCCCCGCAAGAACAGTCCAGTTCCCCCCAACAATTACACAGTACAGCCCGACTAACAGTTCACCTTGCTTTCCAGCTCATCTACTGGATTCTCCGCTCCATCAACCCCTCCCCCCTCAAGCCGACAGCCTACTTCTCCTGGTCCGACGACTTCATCGGCATCCCGGTCATGGTCATGGCCCTGCTCACCGTCCCCTTCTCCATCTTCTTCCACTTCGCCTACGACGTCAAGCCCTACTACCTCGAGAACGCCGGAAAGCACATGCCCCTCGCTCAGGCCGACCTCGAGTCCGGCTCGGCCGGCGGCTCGCCCGCCCCGCCCCACAAGCCCGCCGGGCCCTACACCACCGTCGGCGCCGCGGGCACGAGGTACCAGGGCGGATTCCTCGGCATCTGGGCCTGGCTTGGCATGCTTAACCCCAGCGAGCTCGTCTCGGGCTTTATCTTCGGCTTTACCATGCTGAGCAAGGAGAACCGCAAGGTCGGCGTCTCGACCGTCCGGAGGGCTCAGACTGGGGAGTTCGGCCAGGCTTGAGGGGCCTAGAGCTGTGCAGTGGTGGAGGGCCTGGTGGCAGGCTCCAGCTGTTTTGGACCTGATTTTGGAGGATCGAGTGGTAGGGGCATGATCATGCGGGGGACGCGACAGAAGAATGATTTTCCCATTTTCTTTCCATTGTGATTTGTCTTTCGAGGCCCAAAAACAGTCTGGAGTTTGGGTTGCTTGGTGTTTGCTCGTTGGCCACCAGGTCGACGGCACGAGGCGTTCTTCTGGGACCTTTTGTGGAACTGCGTCCGATGAATGTTGTTTTTTGATACGATCTATCATACCCTTGTCAGTACCATGTTCTAGATTTCGCTAGCGAACCAAGATTGTATTTTTGAAGGAAACTCAACCTCTCATATCTATCTGCTGTGCAGTTTTCATGTCCGCACACCACTCAAGACATGTGAAGATCAAGTCATAAAATCTACGAACACGATAACAAAGCTCCCGCCTCTACATAATGTTGCAAACAAGAATTGTATCTCGAGTATCATCTTATACATCCCCAGCAATACTGGACTGTTGGATCTTCCGCTGCTTACGCCACTCCTCGGCGTACCTGACACCAAACCCATGCTGAAACACAACACGAATTTCCTCAAGGGTCATATTTGCCGCCTCGGGGAAGCAGAAATACACAAAGACCCAGCCGAGGAAAGACAAGCCGGCATAGAACCCAAAGGTGCCGGACGGCGTCATGTTGCGCATCATGGTCAGGAACGTGGCCGAGACGACGATGTTGGGCCCCCAGTTGGAGATGTTGATGAGCGTGGTGCCCATGGCCCGAACCTCCATGGGCAGGAACTCGTTGGCCTGCCACGGCACGCAGCCGAGGCCGGCGGCGTAGAAGGCGACGAACAGGATCATCATGACGAGCACCACGTAGGCCGGCCAGCCGATGTTGGTTTCCGTGAGCTCCAGGGTGTTCAGATCCAGAGGGATCCAGTGGAAGGCGACGGCCGCGATGACAAGGCAGAGGGGCATGCCCCACATTGTCCAGAGGAGGATCCTGCGGCGGCCGATACGGTCGATGAGGAAGATAGAGAGAACGGTGAATATCCAGTTCGTCACGGCGACGACGGTCCCGACGGCGATGGGGTTGGAGAACCCCACGATATCAAAGAGCGTGGATGAGTAGTACATGAGTGTGTTGAAACCACAGAACTGCTGGAAGGCCATGAGACCACACGCGGCGATGGTGGCTCTCAGGTTCGCGGGGACGGTGAAGATGTTCTTGAGCGAAGTGCGCCACGAGATCTCCTCACTGAGGGCCTTGGAGGCGTTGACACCGTATTCGAGAGACAGCAACTTGTTGGCGACATGTTCTTCGGTGGCATTGGGGTAGATGCGTCTCAGGACCCTCTCGCACTCTTCGCGCCTGCCGTGGAACATGAGCTGACGAGGCGACTCGGGACACCAGAAGAGAAGGACACCGAGGATGATTGACGGGACGCCGCCAATACCGACCATGTATCTCCAGCCGTGTGCCACTTTGTAGAAGGCTGCGTCGAAAGCGTAGGCTAGGACTGAGCCGGTGCCGAGGAAGATCATGTCGACCGAGATCATCCTGCCGCGGAACCTAGCTGGGGATATTTCTGCGATGTATAGAGGAACGATCTGAATGAGGTGAAATAGTTTTATCAGTAAGAAGCTTCCTCTTGTATTTGTTTCTCGAAGTCAAGTAAGTAAGGACGGTTGGATGCTGAACTCACCATAGAAGCGGAACCGACGCCCAACCCAACAGCAACACGACCCACGGACATCTGAGCAATGGTGTAGGAGCTTGCCTGGATCACAGCGCCAACGGTGAACAACACGGATGCAAACCAGATTGCCGGCCGACGACCATACATGTCGGCAGTGACGCCGGCAACAACAGCGCCGATCAAGGCTCCCGCAGCACAAAGCGCGGTGATGAGCTCCTTGTCAGAGTTGCCGAGGGGCTTGTTGTCCAGGTCTGACCCGATCACGACCAGCACACCGGAGATGACACCAGTCTGTCACAAGGTGAGTTAACAAAAACCCGTCGCAAGGCTCAGCCCGGGGTTGTACAGGCTGTGGAAGAGGAGCCACGTGGTGCAAGGAAACGTACGTCGTATCCGAAGAGCATGCCACCAATGGCTGTGGCACAGGCACAGAGCCAGACGAACCTGCCCGGTGTGGTCTCTTCGATGGCCTCGAGGTCGGCATGCTCGGCGACTTTGAGGACGGCGTCATTTGAGATGGTCCGCTCGAGGTGCTCAGTGGCTGCCACGCCCTTGGACACGTCTTTGTCGTTGGCAGACATATCGATAGATAAAATAGTAATTTTGGTTCAAGCCAGGAAAGAAGTCCAGTCCAGCCTTTTACGGGTCGTCTCGCCCTGACTTGAAATGGAGAGTCATTAGATGGGATGTTATACTTCGTGGGAGCGCATCCTCGGTTCTTATAGATTGGTGATCAACAACACAGGGGAACCGAGCAGCCAGCATCAAGTTCTAGCTTCGGCAGAGAGTCCAGACCTGGACGGAGCGAGCCAATGGCCCGAATAAGCACATTTCTACTCGCCAGAGGATGCCATCGGCGCATTTGGCTGAATACAGCAGGGGAATTTACCCCAGGTTTCCGGGAGCCTTCTCCATTATTTCCCCAGACTCTGGACTCTGGGGACCAGCCCGCCGTCCTGGGCTGGTTGAATCAGAAGGGTGTATCGGGTCCGGGATCATGCTTTGCAAATGTCGACGGCACCATGGCACGTGCTAACTGGCAAACGTTAACCCAGCGTGTGGTGATGCGGGGGAGGCAAGGTATTGTGGGGCCTCAGACGAAACTTGGGAAGCTCTTTCCGAACCAAAGGCAAGTCTTTCCGGCGGACGGCAACCAAGGGTAAGTGTATCCGGTGTAAGTGCGACGACGCCCCCACAAACACACAGCTCTATGGCATAGATATCGCGCGGAGCTTGCTCAACCACAGACAAAATCTCCATGCATCGTCGTGTATGACATATAGCTGGACCCAGAGTCCCACAGATGCACGTACGCTGTGCCTTGAAGATTCGTGTCAGCATGTGAGACCGGACAAGTATAAAACAGGACACCTCTGCCAGCCCTTTCAATTTGGTAAATCGTGGCACGCCGTTCTCCTACACCCTTTCACATCAAGAATCCCTTCCTCACTACTCGTCACTTCAACCCCCTCCCTTCGCCACCATGACACAAAAGCTCAAGATCGCGGCCGCCGGCCTCGGCCGAATGGGCAAGCGTCACGCCATCAACTTCCTCCACAGGACCCCGCGGGCCGAGCTGGTCGCTGCCTTCTCGCCAGACCCCTCGGAGCTGGCATGGGGCAAGGAGAACCTCGAGCCGTACGGCGTGACCCTGTACGACGACTACAAGAAGATGATTGAGCACGAGGGGCTCATGGCCGTGGTCATTGGCACTGCCACCTCAGTCCACGCCGAGGAGGCCATACAGGCCATGGAAAAGAACCTGCACGTTTTGTGCGAGAAGCCGCTGTCCACAAGCATAGAAGTCGTGAGTAGCTCCCTTGACATGTTGCAAGTTGTGGTGGTAGAGTGCGTCCACGATCCCATAAGCAGTGACTAATTTGATGTGACGCCCTTGTGCAGTGCAAACAAGTCGTCACCGAGGCCCGCAAGCGGCCACACCTCAAGGTCATGTGCGGCTTCTCCCGGCGCTTCGACGAGTCCTACCGCGACGCCCACTCCAAGATGGAGCAAGGGCTGATCGGCAGGCCGTCCGTGGTCCGCAGCCAGACGTGCGACAAGCACGACCCCTCGGGCTTCTTCGTCGAGTACGCGGCGTGGTCGGGCGGCGTCTTCGTCGACATGTCCGTGCACGACATCGACCTGACGCTCTGGTTCTTCGGCGACAACGTCGTGCCCAAGAGCGTGTCCGCGTACGGCATCACCGCCGTGCAGCCGGCTCTCAAGAAGTACAACGATTATGACAACGCTGTCGGCATCGTTGAGTTCTGGGGCGGCCAGATCGCCAACTATTATTGCTCGCGCATGATGGCGCACGGCCAGGAAGATGTCACCGAGGTCATCGGAACCGAGGGCAAACTGACCGTGAATACAAACCCTCAAAAGAACTTCGTCAACTACTACGGCCCCAACGGCATCACCCGCGAGGTCCCCGCGCATTACTACGGCCGCTTCGAGGGCGCCTTCGTCCAGGAGGCCAACGAGTTCGCCGAATGCTGCCTGGACAACAAGGCGTTGCCGCTGGACCTCAACAACGCGGTCAAGGCTGTGCAGATCGGCGCTTGGATCCAGGAGGCGCTGGTAAAGGGCATACAGATCCGGTTCGATGAGACTGGGAAGAGGATTGAGCAGCCCAAGCTGTGAGCATTCACCATGAGTGCGGCGTCATAGATTTGTTGTTGGTAGATCAATTTTAGAACTCGTCCCATTGTTCTTGCAGGGACGCGACCATAGGCTCTGTGTTCCAGGATGTGGTCTGCTGCATGTGCCGGAGGAATGTCCTGACCGCCTGCTGATCTGCCTTATCAACGAGGACTCCGCCCCCTTTGAATTCACTATTGTTAGTGATAGCTGTGAAGACATCAACGAGGGTAAACGACTCACAAACAGATAGGGCATGTCTGGCCATGAAAAGCAGATTTTCCGCACCCTGGTTCGAGTTCGCGAGACCGATTATGCTCCGTAAATGTTTTCTCACAACGCTCTGGATGCTCACAATATGGTTAGTCTTTCTCCAGCCTTAACTGAGTCTTTCTGACAACAGAATAGCACTTTGAGGGCGTGGCCCTACAGTCCGAGTCACTTACCTCTCTGCGCCTATTCTCTCTCAAGCCATCGTAGCCAGGCTTCTTGGTCGCTGGCTCCGACAGCGCAAGCAGAATGACGGCAACATGATAATATTGCAGTCCAAATGCTAGTCATTCTCAGCTCGCCTCTTCGTCCACCGTTTCATGTCGACTCTGGGTTACATACCGTTACATGGCAGGAGCATCCATATCTCAGGAAGTCTTCTTACCTCGCCGCTACCGGGTCCTACCCAAGTCGGGTTGAACGTCGCCGGCCTTGAGTCGTGCCACCCTTCTAGCTCCACACGCGCTTCGTCCAGTATGCGGTTTCGTGACTCGATGTCCTCGACGGCGGTGCCAAGCAGTATGCGGGCCACGATCACGACTATCCTTGCCGCATACGCCATGTCGTCGTCCCGGCTGTAAATGTCTGACTGTAGGAACGCCTCCAGGTCCGTCTTGAGTGGTGACTGCTGCACCATAGATATGTAAATGTCCTGGCGCAGGCAGAGCCAGGCTGATGCCTCTCTCAGACCTGGGGTAAAGCCCCAGTCACGCATCGAATTGACGATGCGTGTCGTCCCCGTGAGATGAAGTCCTCGGTCCTCGGCTGTGGGCGTCTGTCAGTACGTAGCCTACGGTTTCCAACGGGAGTCAAAGCTTAGATAATCATACAATCCATCTCCTCGTACTGTCGAAGTATCGCCACTGCGGCGAAGATCTCCTCGGAAACATAGTTCTCGGGATTGGAGATGGTAGGGATCAGGAGATTCAGGCACTTGTCGTAATACTCGAGGGCCTCAGTTGACTCCTGTCCGCGGCGGTGTCTGTTTATATGGCGTGAGGAGAAGGCGAAGATGGCATAACGCAGGGTCGAGTGGAACAAAGCTCGACGAGGCACTTCAGTCTCGAAGGTGCGTCCCCGATCAGTAATGTCGGCCTTGGCTTGCGGTTAGAGAGCTTGTGGGAGAGACGTTGTGGCGCTAGTGACAGTGACACTTACCCATAGAGCCATATTGTCAGTGAAGTTCCGCATCAACACGGCCTCCCGCTGTGTCAGTGTAGTATTCCGAGGCCCTAAGGTTACGGAGAGGGGGTAAATTGTAGAGTATGAGCGAGAAGAGCTGCTTTCGGGTGAGCCATAAACCGCAGAAGACTCTGTTCTTGGGGTCGACGAGAGTATGGTGCGGCTATAGCTTTCATGCACCGGGGTTACAGCGTGCAACATTGCATAAGGCCTGGCTCTGCTGTTCCCTACCCCATCCGAAGAATTTGGGAGAGAAGAGCCACCCGTAGTCATCACTACATCCTGAGTCTCAGGGGTCGGAAGCCCACGAGCACATATCGAGTCGTCAATGCCGGTTTGGTCACGGGCGTCGGGCCATGTGTCATCACGATCGGCCTCGAGGTAGTCCGGATCTTCATACCAACTGCTGACCGTGTTCGTCTCGTCGAGATATGTCACTGCTCCGTCAGAATTATCGGCCTCTGGAGTGATTGTGTGACGCACTTACACTTTTCAGCGCTTTGGACCCAGGTCTGGCCTTCTGGGAACGAATGCTTTTCTGAGCCAGATTTGTTGAAGCCTCGGAATCGGACATTTGTATTCCGCACACATTCGATACCATCTTTAGTGCAAGATTCACATGATGGAATCTTTTCGTCACCTGAGAAAATCAGTACGCGTATTACAACCTTCTGGAATCTGCCCCAGAACCTCACATTTGACGTGTCGGGCTGTCGTATCTCAGTTAGCAGGCTCCATGCTCGCTTTGAGACAAGGTGGACTCACCTCTACAGGCCTGGCTAGAGACCGTTGTCGAGTGTCAGCCACACGGAGACTTCCATTTTAGGGCAGCTCCACCTACCAGCCATTTACGACTCTCGTCCTCCTGCTTGACCCCGCGTCCATAACCACCCCTCCACGAGCTCGCCGCTGCAAGCCGACTTTGATGCCGTGGTCATGGGCTGATATCTGACAGCGACAGTGACTTCAAGATGAGCGTCCCCAGAAACATTGGTCAATCGTGGTCAGGCGTTCCTGTGATCTGGATCGTGATTCGTGCTCGTGGCTGTTTTCTGAAGGAACCAACATTCGGCGACAGCTCGGCAACACGGGATAGCCGTTTTCCATAGCGCTTGCATACTGCGGGTTAGGGTAGTGCCCGCATTTCGGGATCTCGCTGCATTAATGTTTGAAGCATGCCTTCTTGGTAAATCCTCGGCGGATCTCGTGCTAACTATTTTCTCTGCGGGGCGTTTCTCTCTGCAGCTCATTCTCATTCTCGACCGCTTCTATCGTCGCCGCAGGCCACCTTACCGCTGCTCTTCTCTGATTCTTAAATGTCTACAAGACCTATGTACTTACCTCTTTAATAGTCTTTGTATCGCGAAGCAGCGCGCCCTTGCGGGATCACAGTGCACAACAGCCCAACGCGTAAAACAAGTCAACACACCTCTATATTCACAACCCTAGGGTATTATTATCTAAATAAGGCAATAAGTGATCAACGGTAGATTTTAAGCTTAACGAAAGACGGGGTATTTAAAGTGTATAAGCAAGCCTGTCTCTATATGACACCCAGATCCACCCACGCTATAACAGATTCTAAACTGTGACCCTCTTGATATAATTGATCAACTCATCCTGTTCCTTGGAAATTGAATCGCGAAATTCTGCAGCCTTGAAAACATCCTCGATTTCCTCTTCGTCAGGAACCCTCTGCCTGGTGTAATTCACGGGGCCGTCTTCAATAGAATGGGGGATAAACACCGAGGCATTGGTGGTAATCGGCGTTGAGTCCTCCCGAATGCCCATTCCTGCCGGATCCCCGTCGACAAACCATAAGCCAATCACTGGATAATGCGAATTGTCCTCCGCGTCTTTGAACTCGGGGAGCACAGCGAGTTCCTGTACAATATACCCTTCCATACCGTACCCTCCGGTGGTTGCATCCTGAATCACCTTGCCATCTTGTTGCAAGACCACATCAGCACCCTCACGGGCGAAGATGGGCTTGCGCGCGAAATCTTTCATTGAGGCGGGCATCTCGTTCTCGAAGTATGTCGGGAGGAGCCACTTACCTCTCGGATCGTCTTTGAAAAGCTTCCAGAGGACGGCACATATGGCCTTGTTGCTCCACAGGAGCTTGTACGGTGGCTCGATCCATACGGTTCCTCCGATGTAGTTCCCTGATTCGTCAAGCTTGCCAATGTTCTCCATATCTTTGAAGCACGCCTCGCCGAACTGCTGGTTCACCATGAACTCCCATGGGTAAAGCTTGAAGACAACGTCGATGTGTTCGCCTTGTTTGGTGTAGAATCGGCCGTCCTTGGTTGACAAGGATATATCCTCCATCGTCACTGGCTCGGTGGTATAGCCTGCTTGATGGCATGTCTCCATTAAAAGCATGGTATTCAGGGCATCTTCGCCTGTAGGATCCCCCTCGCCGACGGCGAAGTGTACGATAGGCTTATAACCAAATTTCGTGCTGATGAGCTCGAGGTTGCGCTTCCAGCCGTCGACAAGTTTCTCGGTGATGCTGTTGTACTGGTCGTTGCCGTGGCCTGTCTGCTCCAACCACAGCCATTGGATTGACCCGGCCTCCACGAGCGAAGTCGGCGTGTCTGCGTTGAACTCATAGAACTTTGGCACCCGCAGTCGTGGGTCGGGATGGTCGAGACCTCCAAAGCAGATGTCGAAGCGGCCGTAGATGCTGCCCCAGGCGGGCTCGGGGTCCCACGACTCCTTGATCTGCTTGAGTGCGAAGGCTGGGACTGCCATGTCCTTGGTGACCATGTCTGGGTGCTCGACGAGATAATCCGCCGCCTCGCAGCACATGTCAAAGACGTCCTTCGCGGCACTTTCAAGGAGGAGTACCTCCTTCTCCGTGAACGAATAATAGCGGTCGTCGGGCCAATACGGCTCCTTGGCACCGGGAGCCACTACGTCGGCAAAGACAAGGCCTTGGCTCTGCACGAGCCGTGTGGCATTCGGCCTTTTCTTGCAAGGAACACGGCGCATTTTCTTTTTGCCGGGGGTGGGGACTTGGGGTTTAACGTTAAAAAAGGGAAGATGTTCAGCAAAATGAACAGGCTAGAGGTAGCTTTTCGGGATCTTAGGTAGGTTCAAGTCAGCTTGCTGACATTAAGGTAGTGCGTTCGAGTTGTGGGAAGGTCCACAGGTATGGTTGGCAGTGTCTATATTATATGATGAATACTATGTATAGGCACTTCACAACTTCATTTTCTTTCCAGGGTTCGCTCTCCCTGACTCGCACCAGCTCAACGAGCTGGGTATCAGAATCTAAAACGGCTGCATCAAAGTAGATCGCGTATGGATCTCGTCCTTGGCTTGAGGAGGCATAAACAATGAATCGAGATTTGTGTTGAGTTGAAATACAGAGATCACGATCTACAAGTTCCCATGGAAACTCACATAGTCACTTACTCATTGTAGCATTGGCAGACAGTGTACTGACTCAAATGAATTGTGAGAAAGCGCAAAATACTAAGGGGTGCTGAGATACTATATTTAACTCACCTGACTGGTCTGCTGACCAAAGTTCTATGCACAACAAATAGGGCAGGACAGTTAAGGGACTCGCAGCAAATAAGGGCGGTCATAGCAGGGCAGGTCGGTGTCAGCGAGGGGATCACGTACAAGGGACAACTTGGTGTCTATCGTTACCCAAAACGGAGTCACGTTGTAGTTGCTATGAGTTTGTATCAACATTGCACCCTACTACTAGTATCTTTGAGCGTTCTCTTTTCAACACTTCTAGACCGAGACATTAATATTAGCAAGTAATCAGTGTTCGCGTTCGTATTCTTGTCAAGCGCTCTAAAACCCACGAAGTCATGGACTGGTCTTGTCTGTCTATTTTGTCGATCATTACCTTACCCAGCAATTGGCGTTTCACACACTCATTCTTTTTATAACTCAGTCGGAACAGTCGGGTCGTTGACTCAAGTATTGTGTTGCCATTTTGACTCAGGAGTCTCCTGCATGAGTCTATACCATGTCCATCTAAGAATTTAAAAGAGGTCTTAAACGCGTGCCACAACCAAACATGAAGCACAAGTCACTGATCACCACACCTCGTTAACCACACCTCTCGTTATTCATCAATACCTCGATCAAATACAACTTCTCCCACATTCGCTCAATCTACTACAATGAAGACTCAACACGTCGCACTTCCCGGGCTCCAGCTGGCCGCTGCCGCATTCCTGGCGGCAGTCGCCGAGGGCAAGACCTTCTGCGCCAACAACGCCGGCAAGGTCGTCGCCACCGCCAACTGCGTCGGCGCCGACAAGGCCAACTTCAAGCTTATCGAGTTCAACGGCGACCTGCAAGTCGGCGACGATGTCCCCAACGACCCCGCCAACCCGGTCGCCCGCGACATCAACTCCGGCCTCGTCAGCGGCGGATTCGGGCGCCGTCAGGACTGCGACCCCAACACCGAGGACTGCGGCGGAAGGGCGCCCATTGGTGGCTAAGATATATCTGGATAAAACCTAGACAAGATTGTCACGCGGTTACTAAGATACGTCTGGAGAAAGTTTAGTGGGGATTATCACGCTGTTAAGTAGTCAGAAACCAGCAGTTATTAGTCTCCCGCCAACCATTAGCGACGAAAGGTCCAATTCAACCTCCTTTCCCCACCAATTAGTCGATCCTGAATTATAAACTGCGCAGTTCCACTGTATCGAAAGATCAGATGCGGGCCTCCTCAGAGGCAGTATATGGCTCAAATGATGCCATAAGCTCGACCCTGTTGTTGGACGCTGCTGCCTACTGCAAAGCCTCTGAGAATCATCAATTTAACTTCTGCTTCTTGGACCTCAACCAACCCAACGACGTGCCGCGCTCCGATCAAAGGCGCAATAAGTCCTAGTATCATGTAGAATCACCGACAATTCAAGTTATTTCTTAGTTGATTTGACGGTTAATGTTGGTCGCATGGAAAGGTGGGTCGAGTCTATTTTTGGTTGCAAATATGCAAAGGTATGAGTGCATTTACGTAGTAATCCCACAATATAGATTTAATTGACGGCGCATGAGCCACGGCGGCTGCTTGTTGCAGCTTTCACTACTACCTACCTAGGTAGTTATCGACCTTTTCGTCACTCCAAATGCTTCCAACCACGTTTGTCCCTTCAAGTTTCAAAAGTGATTGTCTACCCTAGGGTACCTTTCTGGAGGCTGCGCTGGTAATAATTGTCATAATTTCTTGCCGGCCTGCGGCTCCTTCATAAATCCATAGAAGCGAGCGTACGCGGCAAGAACGGCGACGCCTTAGATTCCAACCATGGTCTCCGACTTGACATCAAAACATTGGAAAGCCCGGGGCAACTACTCAAACCACAAGGTGGGGATCATTTTGCTAGGCACCGAAGCATGCTCTTCCCCATCCTCCATGCCGTAGACGAGACCTCCCGGTTTCAACACGTGGTGTACGACTTGATCACTGTCGCAACTGTTGTCACGACGACTGGCCACCCCTCAATCCAAGGCATCCATCCGGGGCCTGCGTCACCCGATACTCGTACATGAGTATGCATTTACGGGTCAAGGCTTAGGCAGCTGTTCTTGATGACAATGTCACACGAAGGAGGTGCTCTCTCAGGATAGAAAGACCTGTCTTCGGCTGGTAGATGCTCACCAGTCACGGGAGTCAATGGCATGGGCGTGTGCGCCTAGCAATCCCGGACTCCTTGAACACCAACTTGGGGCCCCATGGGACGAAAAGTTATTGAAAGGCATAGCTCAACAGGACGCAAAATCAGGTCGCAGATCGATAAGCGTCGTGTGACAGCACCTGAAAAGGCCCAAAGAGTGTCCCTTGAGGTCAGACTTACCGTATTGGCGAAAGTAACTACCTAGGTATCGCATGGAAAGCATGAAGACAGTAAAGCCTGCTCACGCTTTTGGAGTCTAGATGGAGCACTCAACGCTCCCAAGAGAGATGTGCTCGTCTACCAAGCCACGTAACTTCGAATGTGTTTGACATTCACTCTGAAGTTACCTAGCTAACTGGGCAAAATGGTCGTATGCCTACCGCGGCATCCATCACACAAGTCCGGTCGCACTTAGCGCATTGATTTGTAAAGAGAACTAGACAAAGATGTGCCATACCGGTATGAAACTCATTCTCTGGATCTACTTCTATAGCATATATTATATTCATTCCCGGACATTCGAGCCCACATATCTCCTTTTCAATGGCATCGAGCTCGCAGTGAACTCGTGTTGAATTAATGAAGGTGCAAAATCGCTTAGACTAGCTCAACCGTCTCAACTCGCGCAATACTCTGCAATTCCCGAATATCACCACCAAGATCATCGGGTGGACTCCGTGCGTCGGTCTGATCTGGGTTGAACATGCCCACACGATAAAACTCTCTGTCATTCCCGGTGGGACCGACAATAAGACCGAACCCCTTTCTAACATGGTCTCCAGCCTTCAATGCAATCTTTCCTTGGCTTCGTTGCATACTATTTTGCTGCCTTTGAATATCATCACTGCTGTTCTGGCTTGCTGCTGGCGTTTCATCGGCATTCATCTGCAGATGCCCGCCATCGTCTTCCTGACTGCCGAATCCTCCACAACACTTCGACTGTTGATCTAACATCGCTTCATCGCTACACTCTATCCCGCCTTGCTCTCTTTTGTCGTACTCTTCTTTGCTGGCGGACCCGACTCCGCTGCTGAAATGTTCACGGCTAGACTGTGCTTCACCGTTCAAATTCGTTGGCGTTGCTTCCGGGACGAGATAGTCGCACCAGGTCAGCAACAGCAACTTGAATTGCCCAAATTCACTTTCTGAGACACATTTACCTCCATAGTCATGTAGCGCGGGTTTGCAGTCGAATATTAGAGTCCCAAAACAGCGTTCATACACCATCAATGGCCGCACCAATTGTGAAAAACGCGGGCCCAACACATCCACTTCTTTGTGGCTCAAATCCAGAGTGTAGCCTCGTAGACGGAGCCTGCAGTCTTTCAACGCCCCAAATGGATTAGAATCAGTCGTAATAGCTTTTGCGCCAAGCAGGTGAATTTCAGACCGACAGTCACCCCATCTGGTCTTGACAGAATATGGCATGTAAAGGGCTTGGGTGTGTCCTTTGTCCACGTTACTCCAAGAAGGGACAATGAAAGCTTCAGATCTTCTCCTAGAAAATGATGCGGGCCGAAATGGCTCATAATGTATGTGATCTCCATCTTGACTCCACAGGAGGCTTCTGTATAGGGTCCGTCCCCAGTGTCCTGCATAGTAATCATCCGTAACCCGGTCATGAAGGAGCTGGGCGGGGCCTGAGAGAGCGGGTAAAACATCGGTGGCATTGGTGAAAGAAAGTGTGTTGTAAGAGCTGTAGCTGCTGAGGACTCTTTCCCAAATTTCATATATGGCCTTGGGCTCTCCATCGATTTCGGATTTGCCAATGTGAACATCATAGGCGTGCATTACTGCATTCTGACCGCGTCGTTGGTGGCATTCGCTGCACAAAAAGTATAGATCGCGCCTTCCGAAAACTAGTCTGCGAGTAGATAAGATCTTCTCTTGAAAAACCCATCCCCTTCGGTCCCAACGACTAAGTGAAGTATCGAAGTAAAAAGGGCCAACAAAGAAGATCCCAAAGTGATCCACGAGACCCTTGTACTGGATTAGAAAGGAGCCCTCGGTGTTGGGTCTTCGGAGAGATTGGAAGGGAATACGGATTATGCGGCCTGTTTGACGTAAAAAGCCTTCATTGCACTCAGGCGAGTTTGCAGCGCAAAGGGTGACATGGGCGGAGCCATAGATGTTGTGCATCTCAGTGCACTGTCGTGCCCAGTCGGGTGGATCGTCCTGTATAATGCAAAGCGCATCTACCCATAGGAAAGGAACACCAAGGGCTCGGGTGACTTGGATGGCGTCTCGCACAACCTGAGGCAACTCGGTCTCGGTAATACCAAACCGTCGTTTGGATAGTGTGGCGAGAGTTGTCATAGCTTGACCTGTTCCTGACCCCCAGCAGTAGCTAAGGGCGGTGTATTTAGGAGCAGATGCACAATGTAATAGTTTATGATCTTCACGCAATGTAAGCCGAGGTATTTGAGGTCTCACGTCGATAAGCCGCTCAGGTGTATATGCGCGATCGAAGACGTCGTGCTCGTGGCTGTTCATGCAGATTTCAAGTGTCTGCTTCATCCATTGAACGCTGTCCGCGTCGCCATACTCCTGGTTTGAGCGATTCTTCAGACGCAACCAATGTGAAATTGGATCAGAATCTAAGAGTTGTGAGTATGTTTGAGGACTTCAGGGTAAAAGGCTATCAACTGGTGGAGTAGACCGTCATAAAAGCTTACCACATGCGGACTCAACATGGCAAACCACTCGCGCTATGATTCCATTGTCCTCAAATTCATTTGACACGAATTCGGTGGTGATCAACATCGCATCAAGGCCGTTTGGTACTTCTCCAGAGTCATGGTCATAGAGCATTGCCCAGGAATATGATATTTCCATAAACATGGTCCATTCCGACATCTTGTTGATGTCCAATTCTTGCGAATCGAAGGACACAACGATTTCATGCAGAAATCGGCAGAAGTCGCAACCGTCTTGAGATGATCTCCAGAGCTTAGGTAGCTCTGGGTATGAATCAATCAATACGAATTCTGTCGGAAGAAAGCCTCCGGTGTATGTGCCACGCCTGTCTTCGGGCAACACTTCTTGGTCCAGTTCTAAATGCGGCCCTGACTGGTGGAGTTGCGGTACATCATCCCGAAACTGTACCTTCCGGCAATTTGAGCACAGTTTCGCAACTTCGAGTGGCGCGTCAGAAGCTGGAGAGCTCATAGTGGGCCGAATCGAGAGGCCCTTTGTAATGCTGCGTAGCCGTCAGAGATCTCCCAGGAATGGCTGTGGACCAAAGCAGGACTTGAGCCGGATTTTCCTGGGAACAGGAACGGAAGAAAGGGTCGTGGTGGTCAAGAAAAGAGAACTTGCTTGAGTGAGTCATTAGCGACAAGTGAGGGGAAGAGCAGTGATTGCTCTTGATCACGGCGACAGGATTACGGGCTGTCCCACCACACCCTGTGCCAGTGAATGCAGATAAGCTATACCGCAAACGTTCTTCATGCGTAACCATTCTTTTCTTGGTCTTTGACGAAGAGAATTGATTGGTTTTCATATACATGAATGGCGCCGCCCTGTGCCAATAGCAGAATGCGGAAACGCCAACTGCTTGATACGCGAACTATCACATACATCAATACCGTGACGTCTTCAGGCGGTTCGAAAACACTACAGCAGAGCCTTTTGGCTGATAAATTCCCTTACAGTTTGTTCGTCTCTGGTCCGACTCGTGTTTCCATGGGAAGTTACCCCTTATAAGGCCCTCCGACTAGAGGTATTCCCATGGAGGCTACATATGCATACAAAGTTATCTTAGAATTGCTGGGTACTGAGTCACTGAGTGGCATTAAGACTTAATGAGATTAATATCACAGCCCTGAGCGGACTGACCTCCCATGGCGCCCAACCCAGAGGGTTAAAGTCTGATCATATAAGCTGTTAACTTTAATAAAAGTTTCAAATTTTATTTTAAATCTTATTTTATAACTTTTTAAATTATATTTTATTAATAAGATTTATATTTATTAAAAGTAAAATTTATATATAATAAATAAAAAATATATTTAATTATTTTTATTATTTAATAATTATTTATTTAAATTTATTTATTTATTATTATAATAATGTAAAAAAAAAGTTTATATTAATTTTATATTAATATTATATTAAATTAATTATATTTAATATTAAATATTAATTCTTTAAAAAAAGTTAATTTATTATATAATAAAATATATTTTTAATTAAATAATATATTTATAAAATATTAATTAATATATATTTATTTAAAAAAAGCTTTTTTTAATAAAACTTTTTAATTATAATATTTTAATTTTTAATTTTTAATTTAATTTAAGTTAAAGAAAAATTAATTATTAAAAATATTAATATAATATTATAAATATTTTTATTTATTTTTATTATAAATATTAATTTTATTATTTTTAATAAGAATTTATTTAATTTAAATAAACTTAATAAATCTTATTAAAGTTTTTATTATTTTATAAAATAAATTTATATAAAAATAATTATATTAATTATTTTATTATTATTATTATTATTTATTTAATTTATATTATATAAATAGCTTTTTTAAAGCTTATAAAAGTTATTTCTTTAAATAAAGTTAAAGTTAAAAAGGGTTGTAAAAGAGGGGCTTTAGCCTTTTTTTCTCGCCGGCAGCAATTTACATATACTGTTATATGCGTGAATTACCGCCGGCTCACCCCTTTCCGCCTTATAAATGAGAGAGCCTTTTTTATATATAAAGTAAATAATAAATTAAAAGCTTAAAATTTAAAGTTTAGCCTTTTATTAATATTTATTAAATAATATTATATAAACTTTTAATATTTCTTTTTCTTTTTTACTTTATTTTTTAATTAATAATTAATTATAAATATTATAAATAAGTTTATTTTATAAAGAAAAATTTAAAAGATATTTCTTTATATTTAATGTTTTATAAAAAGAATTAATATTCTTTAATAAGAATTTAATAGTAAACTTTTTTTTTTATAAAATTAAAGACTATTTTAAAAGAATAATATATTATTAAATATTTTATAAATAAAATTTAAAAATTAATTTTATTTAAAATAAAATATAATATTTTATAATTTATTAATTATTTTAATTTATTTAAATATTTAAAAAAAAGCTTTTAAAACTTTTAAATTATATTTAAATTTATAAAATTTTATTTATTAAAATAATAAAAATAAAGTTTTAATATTTTATTTTTTAAAAAACTATTAAATATTATTTTTATATTATTATTATTTAATATATTTTTTAAAAACTTTAAAATATATTATTTTATAACTTTATTATTTATAATAAATTTAAATTTTATATTTATTATTTTTAATTTTTAAATAATTATTATTATTAATATTAATAATAAATCTTTTATTATAAATTTATTTTTATATTAATTTAAAGTTTTTAAAAAATATATATTATTATTATTAAATTATTTATTATTTTTATTTTATTTTAAGTTATTTTATTTTTTTAATTTTAATAAATATTTTTATAAATTTAAACTTTTAATATTTTAATAATAATTATATAAAATATTATAAATCATTTTATTGTAATTTAATTAATTATCTTATAATTAATTATTTTTTATTAAATAATTATTTATTTTATATATAAAACTTTTATTTAAGTTTTATAGTTTTATAATTAATAATATATTAATTAATTTATTTTATATTTTATTTATTTATTTAAAAGTAAAATAATATTTTTAATTAAAATTTAATAAATAATATAAATTTAAAATAAATTTCTTTTTAAATCTTTTTAAAAAGATATTTTATATATTTATATTATTTTTATTATTAATTAATTATTAAAAAATAAAGATTAATATTTTAATTTAATTTATAAAATATATATTTATTTAATATATATTTAAATAAAATATGTAAAATAATTTAATATATTTTTTAATATAAATTATATAATAAAAGTTTTATTAATATTATAAAATAAGATATTAATTAATAAAAATTAAATTTAATATATTATAAATATATAATTAAATTTTAATCTTTTTAAATATAAAAATAAAAGACTTATAATTATACTTTTTTAATTAATTTATATTTAATTACTTTTTATTTCTATTTTTTAATTTATTATTATAATTTATTATTTTAAAAATAATAAATCTTTTTATTTATTTAAAATAATCTTTAAACTTTTTTAAAATAATAATAAATATATTAATTTATATAATTATATAAAGTTTTTTATTTTTATATTTTCTTATTTTTTATATAATATTTTTATATTAATAAATATTTATTTATTATAATTAAAGTTTATTTTTATAATTATTTATAATAAAGTTATTAAATTTATTTATTTAAAAATATATATAATAATTAAATATAATTATTTTATTAAAGTTTTAAATATATATATTAATTTAAATTAAATTAATAAGTATTTTAACTTTAATAATATAATAAAATAAAATTATATTATTTATATAACGCTTAAGCAAAAGCTATATAAAAGCTTTAGCAAAAAGGCTTTAATAAAAGGGCTTATAGCTTTAATATTTAGTTAAAGGCTTAAAGCCCTTATATTTAAATTAAAAAAGAAGCAAGAATTAGTTTTTACATTATACTTATACTTAATATATATTTAGCCTTTTTAAGTTTATTAAATTATTATACTTAATATAAAGCTTATTATAATTTTAATTCTTCTTTTTATATATTACTTATAATGTTATTAAAAACTAAAAAAAGAAATAAAAGGTTTTAAATAAGTATTAATAATAATAAAGGTAGTTTAAAAGTAATTTTAAGTAATAATACTTTATTATTAAAATAAGAATATAATTAACAACTTTAATAAAGAATTAATACTTTAAAAGTAGCTTAAATAATTAATAAAGTTAAACTAAAAGACTTAAAGTTAACTAATATTATTATACTTTTTATAGCTTATACTCTTTAATAATATAATAATTAAATAATAAACTTAAAAAGGGCTTATATATTATAATTATAAACCCTTTATAATAATATTATAAAAGTAATATATATATTAAATTATATTAAAAAAAAGTATTAAAACTAATAAGATATTTATATAAAATTATTAAAAAAAGAGAATAAGACTATATTTAATTATTATAAGTAAAATAAATTTAAAACCTTTAATATTAATTTTAAAAAAGATCTTTAAAATATATTAAGTATTATTTAAAACTTAATTAATATTATTTATTAATAAAAGAAAAAACTTATAAACTTTTTATTAATATCTTAAAATATTAAATTTAAACAGAAAATAAAAAGTAATAATTTAAAAGCTAAATTCTTTTTCTTAAAACTATTAAAATAAATAATATTAAAGGTTTAAATAAAATATACTTTAAATATTTTTAATATAAAGAATAAAATAGTTAAAATAACTTAAGTAATTTAAATTAATACTTTAAAAAAGGTTAAAAAAAAAGTATAAAAAAGTAAGCTTAAAAAAAAAAGAAATAATAAAACCTTTAATAAAAAAGGATAAAAAAAAAGTTTCTTTAAAAATCAGCTAAATATATAAAAAGGAACTTAAAATAACTTTTAATAAAAAGGCTAAAAAGAAGGCTAAGAATTTAAAGGTAATATAATTAAATAATAAGTAATAAATAATAGTAAGTAGTAAACCTTTTATATAACTACTAACTTTAGCTAACTTTAACACTTACTTAAAGCAGAAAAATAAATATAAATTAATATTAATTAATACTAATTATTTTTAATTACTTATTTTTAATTAATTTAATTAATTTAAAGTTATAATAAAGTTATAATATTAGTTTAAAAGTTTAAAGTTTTAATAAATAAGTTTATTTTTAATATAAATTACATCTTTATTTTTTATATTAATTTTATATTATTTTATTTATTTAAATATTTAATATATTAGAAATTAATAATTATAAATATATCCTTTATTTAAAAAAAGGAAAATCCTTTTTATTATTTAAGTTATTTAAAACTTTAAGAAATATTATATTAAATTATTATTTATAACTTAAGCTATTAAGATCTTTAATATTTTTAAAACAATATTATACTATAAGATAAATAAATAATACTTTTATATAAAATTATATATTAATACTTATAAACTTAATTTAATTAAAAAATAAACGCTTATTTAATATATTATTAAATAAGATATATAAGGATTTTTAATATAGTTTTTTAATATAAAAGATATAGTTAACCTTTTATTAATATTATATAATAATAAGCTAGTTAATATTAAATAAATATAATATTTTATAAATATATAATTAAGCTTAAAAATAAGGTTTAATTAACCTTATAATTATTAAAAGGCTCTTTATAAAGATTTAAAGGTTATTAAAAACTAATTTTACTTATTTTATAATATAATAGCTAAATATAATATTACAAATAACAACTTATATAACTTTAATAAAACTAGCTTTATAATAAACATAATAACTATATTAATAATTATTATATATTTTAATCGCTATAAAAAGGCTAAATTTATATAGCTTAAAAACTAAAAATAGGTAATAATTATTAAATATATTAATATAAAAAGCTAATATATTCTATTATTTATTATTATATAAGGTACTTACTACTTTATTAACTAAATAATAAAGTTAAGTTTTTTATTAAGCTAAATAATTAAACTTACTTTAAATAAATAAATAAATAATAAAACTAATCTTAAATAAATTTAATACTTTAATAAATATATAAAGTAATAAATAAAAAGTATATATTAAATATTTATTTTTAATAATTATAAAAGCTATATATTAATAGAGTTTAAATAATATTATAAAAAATATTATATTATCCTTATTAATATATTATTACATTCTTTTTATTTACTTTAGCTATTAAACGTTATATTATTCTTAATATTAAAGTATATATATAATAATAAAATTAACCTTTTTATTTAAGCCTTAATTAACTATATTATTAAATCTAAGTTTTCTTTTAAGTTTAAAGCAGCTTATAATAAGATTTTTATAAAAGAAAATATAAAGTCTAGGTTTAAAAAAGCTAGGATTTCTTTATAAAACTTAAACTTTATTATTTTTAAGCTAAATATCTGCTTATAAACTTTAATATAATTTCTTATTATATTATTATTTAAATAAAAATTATAAATACCTTTTAATACTTATTAAACTATTTAATAATTAAGTTTTATTAAAAATAAGATCTTTAATTATTAAAATAGCTTCTTTATATTAATTATTTAAATAGTTAAAAAGTTTATAAAAAATATATAAATAATAATATATTAAATTACTCTTTTAAATAATTAAGTTTATACCTTTAAAAAGATTAATATTAGGCTTATTAAGCATTAAAGGGCTAAAAGAAGTTAGATTTAGCTTAAAGAAGCACTTAATATTAAGGAATCTTAAGTAATAATTAAAGAAAAACAAAAAAAAAATAGCTAATTAATAAAATAGCTAGTAGTATTAAAAAGGCAAACTATAATAAACTAAGTAAATAATAATATAATAACTATAATAAAACTAAATATAATATAAAAACTTATAAAAAAGATATAAAAAAGTTTAATTAATTAAATTTAAAGTATATAATAATATATTCTTAAATAATTTATATTAAACTATTAAAATAGTTAATTTAGCTAATATAAATTAAAGTTAATTTTATATAATTAAAATACTTTATTTTAATAAAGAAACTAATTTTCCTATTAAAAGTTATTTACTTTAAACTAATATTATAATTATATTAACTACTTTAAATTAACTAAATTAATTAAAAATAAATAATTAAAAATAGTTAATATTAATTAATATTAATTTATATTTATTTCTTTACTTTAAATAAGTATTAAAGTTAGCTAAAGTTAATAATTATATGAAAAATCCGCTATTTACTATTATCCGCCACTTATTATTTAATTATATTAAAGATTTTTATATTTAAACTAACTAAAATACTTAAATAAATACCTTTAAATAAACTATAAAGTTAAATCCTTTAAATAAAATAAATAAAATAATTATATATTATTAATATAAAAGCATATATTATTATTCTTTAATTTACTTAATATTAATAAAAATTATAGCCTTTATAAACTAAGTTTAAAAAGATTATAATAATTAATAATTTAAAAGATATTAAAATAAAAAGAACTAAAAAGGCTAAAAAGCCTTTAAACTATTAATAAAAACTATATTTAAAGTTAAAAAGAATAACTAATAACTACATTTAAAAGAAAAATAAAAGATAATAAAAGTTAAAAAGATATTTATAATCTTTATTAATATAACTATAAAGTATAATTAAAAATATATTAAAGTTAACTTAAATATATAAATATAAATTAACTTAATTAATATTTTCTTTATTAAAAAGTTTAATTTTAAATTATTTATAAAGTTATTAATATTTATTATAAAAATATAAAAAATTAAAGCTTTTATTTATAATATTTATTAAATTCCTTTATTATTTAAAGATTATTTTAAAAATTAAAAGAAAAAGGTTTAAAATTATTTTATAATTTATAAAAATTACTTAAAGTTAGTTTTATTATTAAAAACCTTAAATATAAAATAATTTTAAATAAAGCTTAAAAGCTATATAAAGGATTAATAGCTTTAATAAAATAAGATTTATATTATAAAATAAATTATAAAATCTTTTATAAAGAATTAAAAAAAGGTTTTTTATTATTATATACTTTTTCTTATTATTAAACCCTTTAGTTATTTAAAATAAAAAAATAATATATAATAAAAACTATAAAAGATAAATAAAAAGGAAAAACCTTTTTTAAATTTATTTTAAATATATTTTTATTTAAAGAAATTAAAGTTATTTTTTATTAAAATTAAAGTAAAAAAGTTATTATTAAAAAGATAAATAAATTATATAATAAAGATTAAAAAAAAGATTTTATTCTTTTTTCTTTCTTTATATTTATTTTTATTAAATAAACTTAAGGTTTTATAAAAATAATTAAAAGAAAATTTAAAGTTAAGCTAAATTATTTATAATAAAAGTCTTATTAATATATTAATCTTATTTATATTAAAAAAGAATAAAACCTTTTAACTTTATATTAATTATAAAGCTTTAAATAATATAATAATAAAAAGTTAATATTTATTATTATTAATTTTAAAGATTTTAAATTAATTATTAAATATATAGTTTTTTTTAAAAATTAATTTAATAAATACTTATTATAAGATTTATATTTAAAAGAAAGATAAATAAAAAACTACTTTTTATATATATTATAATTATTATAAATTTAAAGTAATATTATTTAAATTAATTAATACTTTAACTATATTTTAATTATTTATTATTAAAGTCTTAAAAGATTATATTAATATTTATATAATTATTTATTTAAATAATATTTTAATTTTCTTAAAAAATAAAGAAAAGTATAAAAAATATATATAAATAATTATAAATTATCTTATAATAACTAAATTATATAATAATATAAAAAAATATAATTTTATTTCAAATAAAATTAAATTTTTAAAATTTTTAATTAAAAAAAAAAGGTTTAAATAAACTTAAATAAAATTAAAACTATTTAAAAATAATTAATATTAATAACTTATTAAAATATTTAAATATTTTTAAGTTTTTATAATTTTTATAAAAGGTTTATTAAAAACTATTTAAAAATTATATAATTACTTAATAAATAACTAAAAGGAATAAATTATAATTAAAAATTAAAAAAAATTAACTATTTAATTATAAAAAATATTTAAGCTTAAAAGGCTTTTAAAAAGCTTAAAATAAAGTTTTAATAAATATTTTTACTTTAATATTATAATTTTTTACTTTTTACTTAAATAAAAAATAATATTTTAAATAAAGCTATTATATTTATTATTTTATAATAATATTAAATTAAAGATAAGTCTTAATAATATCTTATTACTTTTTAATTAAAAAAGTTTTTAAAAGCTAAGCTTAATTAAATAACTTATAATAAAAAGCTAAATATTATTATTAAAAGTTTTAAATATTAATAATAATATTTTAAAAAGATATAAAAACTTATTATAATATTTTTAAATTATAATAATTTTTATAACTTTATAAAATAAAAAGAATTAATTTAAAAGTAAGTTTAATAATTTATATATTTAGCTAGATTTAATTTTATTATTAAATATTACTTTAAGAAAATAAACTTAATAAATAGCTTATTAAAAAGGTTTAATTATATATTAAAAAAAAAAGCTTTTAAATTTAAATTAAATATTAACTTTAAAATTAAAGATAATTATAATTATTAAAAAGAATATATAATTTTATTTAAAAAATTAATAATAAATTAAATTTAAAGCTATAATTAAAAATATTAAAATATAAAAAGTATTAAAAATTAATTTCTTTTTAATAAAGTATTAGCTTAAATTTATAGCTTTTTTATAAAAATAGTTTATAATAAAAGTTTAAGCTTAAATATATATTAATAATATAAATATAATATATTAAAGGCTTTACTTTTTATTATTAAATTTAATATATAAAGCTTAAAAGAAAGACTTTATAATTTAAGCTATTATTAAAGGCAAGATTTTAAATAATATTATTTTAAATAATTTTAAGTATAAGTTTTAAGATAAATTACTTTATTAAAAGAAATATATATATATATTAAAATTAAAAGCTTTATAATAAAAAATCTTTTAAACTTATTATAATAAATTATTAAATAAGTATTAAAGGTAAATAAAGATATAAATCTTAATTAAAAGATATTTTTATTAGTTAAACTTAAAGGCCTTTATTATAAACTATATATACTCTTATATAATATATTAATATATATTTATATTATATTATTATTTATATAAAAAGCTTATTTTATTATTAATTTTATTAAAGTTTATATAAAAACTTAATATAAATTTTATTATTAATCTTTTAATAGCTATTAAAAATAATAAAAAAGTAAATATAATTTTAATAATAATAAATTATTATATTAAAATAAGTTTCTTTATTTTAATAAATATTATAATAAATATAGCTAAATTAATTAAAATCATTTATTAAAAAATTAAATATAAATAAAGATTATTTAAAAGAATTATAATTAATAAAAATATAACCTTTATAAGTAAGTTTTAAAAAGTATTTTATTAATTAAATAAAATTAAAACTTAATTTACTACTATTTATTATTTATAAGATAATAAATAAATAAAAAGAATAAATTAAAGTTTAAAATAATACTTAAAAATATTTATAATAAAAAATACTTAAAACTAATTAAACTTATTATATATTATATTCTTTATATATAATTTAATATATAATATTATAATTAAAATAAGCTTATTTAAAGTTTTACTTAATTATAAGCTTTTTTTTATAATTTTATATAATTAATAACTTATTAAAGATAATATCTTTTAAAAAAAGATATTAATAATTAAAAAATACTTTAAAAAACTTTAATAAATTTAATTAAACTATAAAAGAAACTAAAAATATATAATTAAGATATAAACTTAAAGCTATAATAATTAATACTAGCTTATATAATTTAAGATTAATTAATAAATATTATTAATAATTAAATATTTAAATTTAAAAAATAAAAAGCTTACTTTATAAAGAATTAATTTATTTAAAATTATATTTTAAATAAATAAATAAGCTTATAATTTAATCCTTTTTAAAAAGTATTTATAATTATACTATATATTTTATATAAGCTAATTAAAGCTTTAATTAATAAAATACTTAAAGGACTTAATAAAGGAAATTTTAAATTTATTAAACTTAAAGGATAAATAAATTAAATAAAAGCTAAAAAAGATTTAAAATTATAATAAAATTAAGGATATAATATATTATTTAATAAAGTAAAAAGGATAGCTTAATAAATCTAATTTATTAATATTTAAAGATAAAATATTAACTAATAAAATAATTTTAAAATATTAAAAAAAATAAAAGCTAAAATAAAAATAAAAAAAAGCTTAAAATTAAATTAATAAAGCTTATTAAAAGTAGCTATAAAATAAATAAATAATAAAGCTAATATATACTTAATAAATATTAAATAATAAAATAATAAAGCTAATATATATTTAATAAATATTAAATAATAAAATAATAAAGCTAATATTAGCTTAAGGAGTATTAAATACTAAAATAATAAGATTTATATTAACTAAATAACTATTAAAAGGTAAACTAAAAAGATTAAAGCTAACTTAATAATAAGAAAATTATAGCTAATAAAGGCCTTTTAAAGAACTATAAAAGGTTATATAAGTAAAAAAAAGCTTTAAAAGCAATATTTAAAATTAAGTAACAAAAGACCTAGAAAGTATTTAAGCTTAAAAGACTAAAAGTATTTCCAAAAAAGTAATATAAGGGTATTATACTTCTTATTACTAAAAAACTAAATACCCTTTATTTATATTAAATTACTAAAATATTATATCTTTTAATAATTAATTAAAAAAAGCTATTTATATCTTATAAATCATCTTTTATAATAATAATAAAAACCCCTTTAACTAAGTATTAAACGCTTTATTTATAACTATTAAAACCTTTATAAAAAACCCTTAAATTAAGGTATTAAAAACGGGAACTAGACCAGCCAGCCAAATAGCAACCAGCTGCAGCCTAGTTACTTGTTTTATAGACCAACTAATAAAAAGGCCTATATAAAGAAAGAAAGGCTTATATAAGCTAAAGGGATTAAAGGAATAAAAGGAAAAATTAAAATTAATTTAAAAATTAAAAAATAATATATATTAAAGAAAATATATTATTTTTATTAACTAAAAGATTTAAAAGGATTATAATAAAGTTTTATAGTTTTTAATATAATAAAAACGCTAGAAAACCTTATATATAATAATATACCCCCTTATAGCGTTCTTAATACATATATTTTAATATAAAAATAAAAATAAAAACTAAAAAGTAAGTATTTAAAAGAAAGAAATAATTTTAAAAAAAACTAGAATTAAATAAAGATAAGAATTAAACAATAATCTTAAAAATAAAAATATAAAAGTAATTAATTAAGCTATAAAGCTTATAATATAAGAAAACAATTAATAAGCTAAATAAATAGAATTATAAGTAGCAGTAAATTTTAAATAAGTTTAAACTGTCAGGCTAAAGCTATTATAATACTTTTATTAAGCCAATTAAATCCGTTTAATCTAACGTAAGCCCTGATTAAAAGTAATAAATCTAAGCAGTTAGGACTAACTAGTTATTATAACACTCCTAAATGGACCAATTAAATCAGTCTAGTCTAGTGAATCCAAGCCGTCAAGACTAACTAGTTAAACGGAAGCTATTATAAAGCTTCTATAGGCTAATTAAATAAACTAGCTGATTTAGGGCTTTAATTAAAAGCAATAAATCTAAGCAGTCAGGCTAAAGCTATTATAATACTTTTAAATAAACCAATTAAATTAATTTAATCTAACGTAGGCCTTAATTAAAAGCAATAAATTTAAGCAGTTAGGATTAAAGCTATTATAATACTTTTAAATAAATAAATTAATTTAATTTAATTTAATATAAGCCTTAATTAAAAGCAATAAATTTAAGTAATTAAGATTAAAGCTATTATAATACTTTTAAATAAATAAATTAAATTAGTTTAGTTTAGTAAATCTAAGCTATTAGTTTAAAGCTATTATAATAATTTTAAATAAATTAATTAGATTAGTTTAATTTAATATAAGCCTTAATTAAAAGTAATAAATTTAAATAATTAAAATTAATTAATTTAAATAAAAGCTATTATAAAGCTTTTATAAGCTAATTAAATAAACTAGCTAATTTAAGGCTTTAATTTAAATAATTAAGTTTAAATAGTTAGGATTAATTAATTTAAATAAAAATTATTATAAAGCTTTTATAAGTTAATTAAATAATTAATTAATTTAAGGCTTTAATTTAAATAATTAAATTTAAATAATTAAGATTAATTAATTTAAATAAAAGTTATTATAAAGCTTTTATTAATTAATAAAATTAATTAATTAATTTAAAGCTTTAATTTAAATAATTAAATCTAAGTAATTAAGACTAATTAATTAAAATAAAAGCTATTATAAAGCTTTTATTAATTAATAAAGTTAGTTGATTTAATATAAGCTTTAATTAAAAGCAATAGATTTAAGTAATTAAGATTAATTAATTAAAATAAAAGCTATTATAAAGCTTTAATAAATTAATAAAATAAGTTAAAATAAATAAATTAATAAAATAAATATTAAATAAAGTACTAGGGTTTATTAATTATTTATTTAGTATAATAATATAAATATTAAATAAAAGTTAAATAAAAAGTAATAAGCTTTTAAAAGATTTAATAATATTAATTTAATTATATTTTATTTAAAGTAAATAAAAGCTAAATATTTAAGTAAGCTAATAAAATAAGTTAGTTTAAAAAGGTATAAATAAAGTTATAATTAAAAGTTAGTTAAAAAAAAAAGAAATAAAGGGTTTATAAGCTTTAATTTAAATAGTTAAATTTAAATAATTAAAATTAACTAGTTAAAATAAAAGCTATTATAAAGCTTTTATAAATAGTTAAATAAAAGCTATTATAAAGCTTTTATAAGTTAATTAAGTAAATTAGTTAATTTAAGGTTTTAATTTAAATAATTAAATTTATATAATTAAAACTAATTAATTTAAATAAAAGCTATTATAAAGCTTTTATAAATTAATAAAGTTAATTAATTTAACATAAGCTTTAATTAAAAGTAATAAATCTAAGTAGTTAAAATTAATTAGTTAAAATAAAAAGTATTATAAGGCTTTTATAAATTAATTAAATTATTTAGCTAATTTAAAGCTTTAATTAAAAGCAATAAATTTAAGCTAAATAGCTAAATAGCTAAAGAATAATTAAATAATTAAAGAAAGCTAAATAGCTAAAAAAAGCTAAAGAATTTAAGTTAAGGCTTAAAAATAAATTAATTAAAAAGATTAATTTAAGGTTTTAAAACCTTTTAATAAATAAAAAAGCAAAGTATATTATTTATAAAGTTTAATATACTTTAGTCCCTTTAATTAAAATAAGTAGGTAATTAAGCAGGTAGTTAGGTTGCTTTAGTAATAAAGCTTACTTAAGCTAAATCATTAATAAAAATAAAAACTAAACTAGCCAGCTAGATAGCAACTAGCTATAGCTTAGTTATTTATTTTATAAACTAATTAATAAAAAGGCCTATATAAAGAAAGGAAGGCTTATATAAGCTAAAGGGACTAAAGGGATAAAAAGAAGAATTAAAATTAATTTAAAAACTAAAAGATAATATATATTAAAAAAGATATATTATTTTTATTAATTAAAAGATTTAAAAGGATTATAATAAGGTTTTATAGTTTTTAATATATATAAAAATATTAAAAAAAACCTTATATATAATAATAATATATTATATTAAAAACTTATTATTAGCTAGAATTAAGCATAGTATATTATATTAAGTATTAATTAAATTTCTTAAGATCTTTTTATAAAAGATTAATATTAAATTATTTAAACTAAACTATATTAAATAAAGTAAGTATAAATTAGCTAAAGCTTATAATTAAAAAATATTAGCCTTTATAATAAATAATTTTTATAACCTAATTAACTTATAATTATATAATAAAGCATAAAGGAATTATATTTATAATAATAATTTATTTCTTTATACTTTTAAAGCTTTCTTTATATTTTAAGTTTTCTATTATCTTTTAAAAAGCTAAAGCATTACTTAATTTATTTATAAATAAGTTAATAAAGGTTTAAGCTAGCTGTATTTATAAGACTAAAAGCTAATCCTTTTATATTATTAATAAATTAAACTTTATAAAATTAATAATTCCCCTTAAAATAACCCTTATAAAATATAAGTTAGCAATTAATTTAACAATTAAAAGATTCCTTTATAATAATTAATAAAATTTATAAAATCTAATAAAAGATACTTATTATTATATAAGATAAATAATGCTTTTAAATATATTACTTATATTAAAAGGCCTTTAAAGTAACTATAAAGTAAAAGATATCCTTTTATAAAAAAAGCACCTTTTCCTTAAATTCCTTAAAGAAGCTTTAAAAACAAGCTTTAAAAAAAGCTTAAAACTAAATTACTTAACTTTAGATTTAAACTAATTTATCCTACCTACTTATAATAATTAAAGCACTTATAAAGTCTACTAATGTTAACTTAACTTATCGCTAGCTAAAAAAAACTAGGCGCTTATTAGCCTTAGCTAATAAATATAAGTAAATAAACTCCTTATATAAAATAAATAGCTATTTTAAAGTTTAAAACGTTTTTAAAGGACTATATTTATTTAAATCAACTAATATATTAATAACTATAATTACCACCTTATAATAAGTTTAAAAGGTTTTTAAAATAATAATAAGCTACTTACTAGCTGCTTTTAAAAATATACTTTAAGTTATTATTAAAGTATTATTAAAAATAAATAAAGATAAACCTATAAAAGAATTATATAATAAGATATTAAAAAAAGAGTTAATATAATTACTATTAAGTCTTTTAAAATTTAAACTTAATAAATAAAAAAACCCTTTAATTAAAACATCTTAATATTATAAATACTTTTATTATAATAAATATAAAGACCTTTTATTAATAGAATTAATAAAGTTAAAAAAGAAAGATTAAAAAAAAGATTAATATTAATTATTAAAAAAAGAAAAAATAAACTTAAAACTACTTACTATTAAAGCTAATTAAAAACAATTATAAGCTACTTTTAAAAAAGATAACAACTTATAATTTAAAAAAAAAAATAAAAAGCTTTTAAATAAATTAAAAAAATAAAATATAATAAATATATTAAAAAGAATAATTAAAAATAACTTAAAGCATTAAATAAAAAAAAGGCTATAATAAAAGCTTAAAAGAATTAAGAATTATAAGTTAAAAAAGAAAGAATTAAAGCAATTAAGCTAATAAATATTTAAACTATAATGCCTTTAATTTATATATTAATAAAAAAGCTATAAAGTAATTTAAAAAGATTAATAAATTATTAAAAATAATAACTTAAAAATTTATATAAAGGCTATAAATAAGCAGCTTAAAATAAGCCTTTAAGAAAAAGGTATAATTATAACGCCTAAGCGGAAGCTATATAAAAGCTTTAACAAAAGGGCCTTAATAAAAAAACCTACAGCCTTAATGTTTAATTAAAGGCTTAAAGACCTTATATTTAAATTAAAAAAAGAATAAAAATTAGTTTTTATATTATACTTATACTTAATATATATTTAACCTTTTTAAGTTTACTAGACTATTATATTTAATATAAAGCTTATTATAGTTTCTATAACATACCGGCCGCTAGTACTATTATACTATAGAGATTAAAAGATCTAATAATATTTAAAGCCCTAAATACCCTAGCGGGCCACTTAAGTAAGTCATTATAACTATACTTCCTTTATAAAGGCATATCTTTAAGCTATAATATATAGCCACAGCTACTTATCCCTTTAAAGCTTTTATACTTAAGTACCTTTATAATTATAATCTTTATTAACCTTATAAGATAACCTTTATTATATTTTAAACTCTTAAAAGCAAGCCCTTATTAATAAGCTAGGGATTAAAGATATAATAAAACTAGGGATTAAACTTATGCCCTTTATATACTAAAAGCTAGCCTATTATTGCTTTAAATACTTTATAACATACCAGCCGCTAATACTACTATACTATAAAGACTAAAAGATTTAATAATATTTAAAGCCTTAAATACCTTAATAAGCCACTTAAGTAAGTTATTATAATTTAATTTTATAAAATAAATATATATTTAAATAAAGTTAAAACTTTAATTAAAATAAAAATAACTTTTATTATTATTTATTTTAATTAATTTATAAAAACTTAAATTATATAATAATAATATTTTTATATAATATTTAATAATATTAAATTAATTTATAATTTATAATAACTTTAATTTTAATAAATTAATTTATATTAAAATTAATAATCTATTAATAATATTAATATAAATAACGTTAATAATAAAAAAAGTAATAAATTAATATTTTATAAATTTATAAGAAATGTATTATAAATATTTAAATATATTATAAATTAATAAACTATATATTATAATTAACTTTTTATAATATATTAATTATTTTTCTTTTAAATAAATATAAAAATTATAATAAAACTTATATAAGTTTTTTTTAATAATAATAATAATAATAATAATAATAATAATAATAATAATAATAATAATAATAATAATAATAATAATAATAATAATAATAATAATAATAATAATAATAATAATAATAATAATAATAATAATAATAATAATAATAATAATAATAATAATAATAATAATAATAATAATAATAATAATAATAATAATAATAATAATAATAATAATAATAATAATAATAATAATAATAATAATAATAATAATAATAATAATAATAATAATAATAATAATAATAATAATAATAATAATTAAAATATTATAAATTTAATTATTATTATAATAAAATATTAAAAAAGATTATTATTATATTTTTTATTTTTTATTTAATACTATTTATTTATAATATTTTATATATTTTTAATATTATATAATTATAAAGTTTAATTTAATAAATAATATTAAAATAAAATTATATAATATTAAAATTATAATTATATAAAACTAATAACTTAAATATTAAATATATTAATATAATAAATATTATTTTATATATTAAATATAATTAATTATTTAAAAGAAAAGGAATTTTAATAAAAATTTAAATTTAAATAATATATTATTATATTTATTTAAATAACTTTATTTTATTATATATTCTTTATTTATAAACCTTATATAATTATTAATTTATTATAATTTATTATAATTTATCTTAATTTATATTAATTTATATTAATTTATAATTAAAATATTATAATATAATTAATTAATTATTAAATTAATTTAAATTTACTTTATTTTAAAATTATAATTCTTTAAAAATAAATTTAAATTATTTTTATATTTAAAGTTATTTTATTTATTAAATTAATAAAGATTATTATTAAATTTTTAATATATATTATTAATTTTTATATTATTAAAAATAATATTAAATATATTCTTTAAAATTATTAAAAAATATTTAATTAAAATAAAATTAAATAAATATATAAAAAGATATTTAAATTAAATATTAATTTACTTATATAATTATTAAAAAGTATTATAAAAATAAAAATTAATATTATTTATTATTAATATTAAATTAAATTTTAAAAATAATAATATTTTAAATAAAAATCTTTTTAATAAATTTAATAAAAATTTAATTATTTATAATATTTTTATATATAAATAAATTAAATATATTTATAATTATAAATATTAACATTATTTAATATTATATATTATAATTTTTATTATTATTAAATATAAAACGTTTTAATTTAATATTTTTTAATATTTATTTTATATATTATAATCTTTTATTATATTAAATCTATTAATAAAAATAAATTATTTTATATAATAATCTTTTAATTTTAATACTTTTATTAAATAATTAATTATTATTATATTTTATTTTAATATAAAGTATTTTTTTTAAAAGAATAATTAAAAAAGTTAAATAATAAAAAAATATATTAAAAAAATAAAAGTTTAAAATTTAAATTATATATATTATAATATAAAATATTTAATTAAATAACTTTATATTAATGTTTTAATTTAATAATAATTAATTATTAAATATTTTTTTTTAATTTATAAATTTATATTTTAAAATATTTTATAAACTTTATAATAATATTAATATTTATTTATTTAATATTTAATAACTTTTAAATTATATAAAACTTTAAATAAATTAAATAATAAAATATAGTTATAAAAGTATTATAAATTAATTTATAATAATAAAAAATATAATATTATAAAAGTTTTAAAATAAATAATTATAATTAATAATTTAAAAAAATATAATATAATAAATGCAATATAATATTATAAAAGTTTTAAAATAAATAATTATAATTAATAATTTAAAAAAAATATAATATAATAAATGCAATATAATTTTAATATAATGTATTATATGTAGGCCATTAGCGCCATTTTGATACAATTGATTGCAAATGAGAGTACAGTATGAGACCTATTGCCTGTATGCAAGCTCGTTGTGATCGCAGGGGTGAGCTTAACCGAGACTTAACCCCTCCTCAGTTTACCACAGCCACATTCTGACCTCATGCTCTGCCAGTGTCCCGAAGGGGTGATTGTGGAGGTAGGACAGCTCGTATCCGAGACCGTTCAGTCTGTTCGTAATTGACCAGAAAATCAACAAGGAAAGATGCGATGGCTTCCATTGTGCATCCAGCAGGCATATGGAGCCTCCCTGATCTTGAGAGTACGAGCAGTGACAGGATCCAAGGCGAGACGTTGACGAAGCACGCGTCTCTGCTCACAAACCTGCAACAAGCCTCGGTACATCGAGCCCTACATCAGGAAGCCCCAGCTACGAACGAGCCCCGACCCAACGCAGCCATCGAGCTCGCCCGTGCTCAGAGCCTTCGCCACGTGGGGGAAGTCTCCTCGGCTGACGTCTCCGCCAACAATGGTCTCAACCAGGAACACAGCAGACCTCGCGGTCCCATCTCCCAGGGCATGCTCCCGGAGCTTCCGAGTCTCGTCGCAGAGGTCGTCTTTGTGCTGGCCTGCGCAGGCGGTCAGCTCGTCTCCGCCCTTCTCATCGGTCATGTCGCTGTGACACAGGCCGTCCTCAGCGCCGCCCTCGGCACCCCGCCCTCCCAGGCCCCCTGGCTCCTCGGCGCGTCAATGCTCCCGTGCGGCCTGTCCGTCATCATCTCCGGCTCGCTGGCGGACCTCGCGCCGCCCAAGCCGCTCATGGTCGGCGCCTTCGTCTGGGAGACGGTGTGGAACGCAGTCGCGGCCGTGGCCATCAGCCCGCGGCTCAGGGGCCTCTTCTTCCTCGCGCGTGCGATGCAGGGCCTCGCGGCAGGCGTGCTGGTCTCGGCGTCCATGAGCATCCTCGGCCGCGTGTACCAGCCCGGCATCCGCAAGACGCGCGTCTTCAGCCTCATGGCGGCCGGGTCGCCCTTCGGGTACTGGCTGGGCTGTCTCCTGTCGGGAGCCTTGAGCTCGCGCCTCCCGTGGATCTTTGGCGGTTCCGCAATCCTCATGGCGGTGTGGACTATCGCGGCGCCGCTCACGGTCCCTTCTTTGCAGCCCGCCAAGGACAGCCTCGACGGCGAGGCTCCGTCGTTGCGCCAGTTCGACTACGTGGGCGCTGGCCTCGCTTCTGTTGGATGCACCTTGATCATCTTTGGGCTCACCCAGGGCGATTCGGCACAGTGGAGTCCGTACACGTATTCCTTGATGATAACCGGGTCTTTGATGCTTTTAGGGTTCTACTTCATCGAGAAACGGATCGCTCGTCCGCTCATCCCCAACCAGCTTTGGCAGACGCCCGGGTTTACCGCCCTTCTTGTCTCCTATTTTCTAGGCCTTGGAGCGTATAGTGAGTCCCCAGTCACTAGAAGAAAATTAGGACAAAATTAGGACAGTAAAGAAGTGGCAAAGGGGAGTCGGCCTATTGGAGCCATTTCACTGAGAATTTCTGATCACAGGCGGTGCATGGCAATGGTACGCCATCCAGTTCTGGCAGCGCTATCAAGGCGCCTCGCCGCTTACCACAGCCCTGTATCTCCTCCCCAACGGCCTCGTTGGCCTCCTCGCCGCGTACGTAGTCTCCAAGACCCTGCACGTCGTGCCCACCCACATGATCTTCGCCGCCAGCATGGTGGCCTTCGGCCTCGACCCGGTCTTCTTCCTCCCACAGACCCAAGAGTCCAGCTACTGGGCGCTCTCGATGCCGGGCGTCGCCCTCGCCACATTCGAGCCCGACATGAGCTTCGCGGCCGCGGCCATCTTCGTCACCAGCAGCGTGCCGAGGAGCTACCAGGGCGCTGCGGGCAGCCTGCTGGTGACCGTGCAGAACCTCACGGTGGCGGTGATGACGAGCATAAGCGGGGCGATCGGGACCAAGGTGGAGGCGCAGCCGGATGGCGACGTTGGGCTCGCTGGTATCAAGGCGATATGGTGGTTTGGGCTGGCGGGGGCGCTCGCCGGGGCACTGATCACGGTGACCATGGTTCGGATACCGCGGGCGGAGGAGAAGAAACATGTGCATTAATCCCTTTATCAAACGTGGGGAATGGAGCAGGTAACCCGTGTCAAATGGAGCGAGTCTGAAAGGAAAGTGTCTCGAGGGAACCACTGTTTATATACACAGACTGTGGCATGTGTGCCGGTGAGGGCTTCCAAAGAAATGACTTTCCATACCTAGGTAGTCTCAACAAGCTTAAACCGAATTTTCGCTCGTGGCGTTGGTGCAGATATCAAACAAATGGGAGGAGGGGCTCAGTCTAGGTCAGCCCAATTCTATGATTCAAGTCATAAGGCCGCTGACGAGCAGGATAATTAATGATCAACACATAGAGGGGGGGTTTCTTTGTGCTGAGAGACACAGGATGACGCAGCAGGTAATATAATGAAGCTGGCTATAGAACGATAGAGACAGAGCTAGGAGAGCGAGTGAGCACTGAAAACTAAGAGCTGTCTAAGGCGAGCAAAAGCCATGATGTTCATCAGTCATACAGACTGGCAAGCTGGTTATACAACAGCACAGTCATATTATCGGTTGGATAGCATCTTATAGAGTGATGCAGCTGCTGTGGTCTTGACAGATTTGCCGTGTATCGCGTGTAACACCGTTCAACTCTCCTGAAGAATGAAGGTAGACGGCTACTCAAAGAAGTCGCGTCGAATATAATATATGGGACACCACCGGAGCCCATGCTACTTCAGCACTTATCAACTAAATCCTTTGCACCTTCAACAAGACGGTTGGCTCTTTCACACCCTGGACCATGACGCCCAGCATCCCTGGTTGGGGTCCACTTAGCGTTTAACCAACAACCAACTGCATACATAACGCGCTGACGCCCCAATCCAAAACAACCAACACACCCAACTCTTTCGACTTCTTGACATCCCAGTTTAGGAATCTCCAGTCGACATAATGGGCGGGGTCGCATCTGTTCCGACAGACCCCTCCCGCGAGGTGCAAGTCATCTCCGCGGGCTATTCCCGCACTGGCACCGTGTCAATGTCGATGGCATTGGACAAGCTTCTTGACGGCCCGATTCTCCACGGGGGAACGCAGATCCTCATACGTGACGATAACTACTGCAGCCTCTGGATTAAGGCATACCAGGCCAGGAATGCTGGGGACAAAGAGACGACTCTGAAGCTTGTCCGTGAAGCCACCGCGGGCTTTGTTGGGACTGCGGACTTGCCACCGGCTGACTTTATTCCCGAGATGATGGAGCTGTATCCGGTAAGCAATTTGGTACCTTTGAGGCAGTTGTGGACCGTCGGTCTGGAGATGGTGCTGATTGACATCAATTGCCTGTAGCATGCGAAAGTGGTGCTCGTCCGTAGGGACTCTGTCAAGTGGTGGAACAGCAGTAAGGGTTTCCCATAAAGAGACATTCAACGCTTCACCCAAGTAGTACAATTGTTGACTTTTAGGATCAAAGTCGCCGCTCTTACAAGCCGGACGACGCCAGCATGGCTCGGCTTTGTCCTGGCGCCGATCCCTGGATGGAGGTACCTCCACTTATTTGCAAAGGAATATAGCCGTTCCACACTCAAGCTTGCAGGCCTGGGAGGGACTGACGATACAGCGGATCCGTCTCAGCTGATTAAAAGGGGTGGCCCTCGTGAGTACTGTGTGCTTATTCTTCTGGTCACATGCTAATGATGCTCCAAACGTAGACATTTTACAAGCTCATCACGATAAGGTGCGAGCCGCAGTCCCAAAAAGAGACCAGCTGCTAGAAATGGATTTGAGTGAAGGCTGGGAGCCTTTGTGTAAATTCTTAGGAGTACCGGTCCCTGACGAGCCTTTCCCGCGAGCGAATGACGCGGCGGCGGCGGACAGCTACGCTACTAAAGTACTGCTCAAGGTACTAGGAGTCTGGGTCGGTATATTTACGGGGGTGGGAGCGGCTTTGTACGGGGGGTGGGTGTTGAAAAGTAAAATACTTTAGGGTTGTTTACACGCGTTAAGAAGTTGGTCATTTCATGGGTCTTCACCGTCGGACACCATCACTCAATCTGAGAAAGCATTCGTGCAACTAGCCTGGATCAGGATTAAGACTCTTTCGCAAAAGTTTTCACACCACTACTGAGTATTTTAATGAGTGGCAACTAACGGCATGTCATGAAGTAACGTCCAAAGAACCTAACAGCTTCGCTAAGCTCAAGCCAACTGGATCGGTCTCTGTACGAAATGGCTTGGAGACATACTTCTCCGTTGCTCTTGAGTCCGAGGAGCTTAGCATCGCGTCTCATCTTTCGCCTGCTGTTTATATTCCTACTCCTCCAGAACAGCTGTTAAATCCAGGAGATCAAAGGACTTGAGATATACCTATATGAGTATCCGGGCCGGCTGCCCGAATGGTGGGTGATGTGACCGAAGGATGAGAGATGTCCAAACCCTGGATTTGAACTCAATTCCGTTCGAGTGTCAGATACCTCACAATTTCTTTACATGAGGACTGCCCAGGGAGATGGTGATTGTTCCTGGGTTTGTCGATGGTTGCCTCCGCAAGCCTTGCCATCAATGCTGACAGTGGGTCAAAATCCCCCAGATCAGACGTGTCGATGTGATCTTCCGGCACTATTTGCTCGCTCTCATCTATACGGGTGCAACTCAAACCTTGGATCAATCGATTCGAGCAACTTGTCAGCACATCTGTATGTCGCTGGCAGATTCCGGATTGGCTTCTGTAAGTGGGTACGCTGGTCGGTCTGGGGACGGGTGAGCACAATCTGAGAGCGGGATGCGCGACTGAAGTATCGTACAGACGCGGCGTCTACGTACGACATGTCGTGTTGTCCCTGATCCTGCCCCTTGAAAGCGTCGATCTGCATAAGCAACTGGCCCCAGTGGTCGTGCTCAAGTGGATTCTCATCAGCCCTGTGGAGGCCCCATCTGGGATTGAATAATACGTATTTTACATGGCGATACACGCCTGACGACTCAACATCCTTGCTGTCAGCCCGCGATGCCCCGAGTGCTCATGGTATTTTACAAAAGCCCGGAATGCCCTATAAATGGGTCGAGAGATGGATATCGGGGCATACTCGAATAGGGCGGAGTGATCGTCGCCCCTTTTGAACAGACTCGACGGAGTACCGACCAAGATATCGATCAGCCTGCGGAACGGGAGCAGCGATGGGCCACCAAATCTCCCGCGCCGATCTGGGGATCCTCCTTGGAGGTGTTGACAGGTCTTGTTGTGGTCTTTGAACGACAATAAATAAATCCGGTCTTTTATCCAAATGAAGCTCTCGTCTCTTTCTCTCCTTCAAGCAACTCATTCGCTCCAACCCTCACTATCACCAACTAAAACTACCTTCATTTTTGATTAAGTCACTCTTTAATCCCCGAAACTGGGCCATCGACACTCTCGTTTGAAAGACGAAGAAGAAAAACTCCCCATCTAATATCATCTCAAACAAATACCAATCACAATGTTCCGCATCGCAACCGCCCTGACGGCCCTCGCCGCCCTCGCCACTGCTGCCCCCGCGCCCCAGAGCTCCCGCGGCATCACCAGCGGCAGCCTGACATGGTACACCGAGGGCATCGGCTCGGCCTTCACCGCTTGCGGCACCATGGTCACTCTCACTGACGTATGTCACCCCTCGGTCCTCCCAGCCCCTCCCGCGGGATCGAACAATTCCGTTCCTTGCCTCGAGGTCTTACCTCAGAAACCCTGTATGATCCCACAGCGGCTAACCCAAGTTCTTGCCTACAGCACATCGCCGCCCTCTCAGAGGCCGACTACGGCGTCTACGCAAACCCCAACGAGAGCCCGGTCTGCGGCAAGAAGATCCGCGTCCACGGGCCCAACGGCAACTCGGTCCTGGCCACGGTCGCTGACCGCTGCGCCGGCTGTGCCACCGGCGACGTCGACGTCACGCCCGTCGTGTTCGCCGAGCTCGGATACGCCCAGGATATTGGCCGTGTCGGCGTCTCTTGGAACTTCGAGGAAGCCTAAGTGGCTACCTCGAGATTTCTCAGAAGAGACACACTTTTGTCATTTTCATGGTCGTGATGAGAGGAGCGATGCTGTTGTCAGGGAAAGCCACCCCTTTTTTTACATGATGGACACAGGGCGCCTTGAAAGCTGCTGGGTGTTGAGATGGGAGGCAGCTCTTGGATGAGGCTGCAGTGCCAAGAAGAAATATTGTGTATTTAATGAAACTATGACGAGGCCCTAGTCATGTTGCTTGATGAAGCTCGTGGGCAGAAACCATTTGAATTTTATTATGCAAACCAATCGGCAGAACGCTGTGGATTCTGACGTTGCGAGGTTTGCAATCATGCGCACCTGTGTGTTCGTGTCTTAGGCTTCCACCCGTGGGACTCTCAAGTACTGTCAAAACGCCGAGGACTTCTATGTGTGAAAAATTTCCAATCCAGCACCTGCAGTGCTTTCCTTTATCTGCCTGAAGGACACAACGGCACTGCACTCTGGCTCCTGGCCTGTGCTCTATCGGAGGCTGGTTCAAGTGTGCTTGAATGACTGGTACCCTTTGGTTTCGCATTGTGTGGGTAAATGGTCTGCCGGTATGGGAAAATTGGTTCATTGTTTCCGTTTAGTTAAAAACATCGCATGTAGAGTGAATGAAAAACGCTGCTCATTTTACCTGCGAGTGATCAGCTTGACGGTCACAAGCTTGAACTAGCAAGGGCACTTGACTGAAGAGTGAAACCCCAAGCAAGCGTTGCCAGGTGTACCAAAAGAAAGTTGGTTGAAGGCAACACTTTCCTATTTCACTTGGCTGCATTCTTTGCTTGTCTTTTTTTACCTAAACTCATCCCTAAGCACCCCCCCCCCCCTCTGCACGACCATCATAACAGCCTCTGGCCACCTCCTCCCTCAGCTCGTTCCCTTCGGCAGCCCCGTCCCTCGAGGCTTGCGATCCTTTTACGACACTTCATCACTGTGTCTGCACTTTGTCTGCCGCAGACCGTACGACGGGCCTGTTGAAGCAGTGATTTACTCTCCAGAACATCCAAGCCAGCAGTGGATCAAAACAGACGGACACAAACGATGGGCCTGCGGTCATTCGACAAACGGAGCGAACACCAATCTCACAATTCACAATTCTTTGTCCCACTGACCGAACAAAAAACACCGTCTCAAAAGACGTCACGCGTTCTGTCTACTTCAGGCATCGGGTTTGTCGCCACCATCACGAGGATACACAAACCTTTTGTGCTCCCAATCACCTCCACAAGCACCTGCCGCTACGCACTTCCAGCCTCTGAGCATACCTCCCTTTTCGTCCAAGGGCCATCACGTCCCACAGAACTTATTCTCGAGCTCGTGCGATACCATCAGCCAATCTTGATGCGATTTTGAGGAACCGACACCCTTTTCGTGGACGCCTCAATCATCTTTCACCATCGACCAACGAACTTATCCGATCCCATCACTCATCCCGCTTTGCCCACGCCACTTTTGAATCTCTCAGACTCCAAAGGGATTGGTTCAGACTCGGGGACTTGTCAATGATCTTCAAGCCGCGATGGATTCCCACTCGGTGACAGCTGTCACCCCATTCCGTTTCCTGGATTTGCCCCGAGAGGTTCGCGATGACATTTACGAAGCCACCATCTTCGATCTCAACCCTCCCGACATGTTCTTGAAATCTGGAGACCCAGATTCAGTCAGACTTCGAAGGATGAATACCGACGTCCTATTGACGAACAGAAAGGTGTATTGGGAGACACGGGATTTGATTGTGCGTCGAGCTCAGCTCATCATGGTATCTATAGCGCGTCAGAAGTTGAGACGCTTTGAGCCACTTTTGAACACGTTGTCTGGAATTACCGGAATCAATCCCATGTACCGCAACCTCTGCGTCATGAGTCATCACAGTATGTACCAGATTCCTGATTAAACGTTCCTCGAGGCAGCGGCTTCATCACATCTATGATGCAGAATCTGCAAATGGGATGGTGTTCTTACTAGGACACGCTGTTTGCTAACAATCACATTCCGCAGTCGAAGCTTACACATCATCTCCCGAACACGAAGCAGATGCCAACCTGGAAACCGAAGGCGACTGGGAATTCATTCTTCACCGAAAGGACGCTCAGTTCTTTTGTGCTGTCTTGATGGGCGAGTTCGATTTCCACATCGATAGGAGACTTGGTTCGAAGGCCACGCATACCCTTAACCTCCATTGCTCCTCCACTTATGGACAAAATGAATTCAACAGCGTCTATGCGACGCAAAAACTGGTGCTTGAGAAATACCGAAACACTCTTCGGAATTTCGAGCACTTTTCCATTCGTGGCGCCAGTATCGGCTGGGAGAGTGGTTTGTACGGAGCCGTTCTGCAGGACATTCGATCCATTGATGACAAGAGACCGACCGAGCTCATTGATCACATTCGTACCTTGGAGCTAGAAGGATCTCAGATCTTGCTCGAGACAGGGGATCTTGAAGCCGCAGACGTATTTTGGGTCAAGGCCCTCGGGGTGTGTGATGTTGCAACATGCACCTTCCGCCTCTCACGCGTGCGCTTCCCAAAAGAATGGTATGATAAAACCCTCAGGTCTCGCATAGCGAGGTGGGACCAACTCATACACCAGAGCGGAAATGCATGCGCAGCCCCGGTCATGGAGCTATGCTACAAGCTGACCAACCACCGCCTCTCCGGAGCCCTTCGGTTCATTCAACAAGGCCACCACTTGGCAATCAGACGTGGCCGCGCGCCAAGGCCCAAATGTGATTATGTGGACTTCGTGGACACTTGCTGCAGATTCATGTACGACGTTATGGATCGTCTTATGTCCGTTGATTGGTCACCCCAGCCGTCAGAGGAGGCTCGGTTGTGCTCTACGAAGGCCGCTATCTTCCGCCTTCTCGATGCGACGGATGAGGTTGCGCGCGCATATAGGGCTGTGAAGCTAGCCACCGAGCTTGTGCCAGATGATGAGTGCATTCAGCATGAGAGGGAGAGAGTCGAGACGTGGATAAGACGCCTTGTCGGCGATGGGACACTGGAATCATTCCCCGAGTCCTGAGCCTTCGAGAAGAGCGCGCTGATCCTCGCTGAACCCAACTTTCGAGAGCTCTCTGGGCGCTGATGCAACCATTCAAGCAACCGACGACTTGAGTTCCATGGCATGTAATGTCTCTTGTTGCTCTGGGACTCCACTCAAGGAGGACGAGGTGGATAGACGGCACGACATGACAGACGTTTCTGGATCTTTCCCAGAATGACGTTGGGGCTCAGCATTGAGGTTGACTCTCCTTGGACTTTTGGTAGAGCACTTCAAGAATGACTAAAATTGGTTCTTGCACTGCATACTTTCAGACTATGTGTGACTGGTGGCCTTCTCAACAAAGTGATATTGCCTTGTTGATCGAACAGGTCTATCCGTACCCAGAAAGTCAGGCCTTGCAAGCAGGACGTCCTTTATGTTGAAGCTGTTCCGATGCCTTGCCACTTTCAAGTTGATTAATGCTCCATCTTTGAAGAGCCTCGGCCCCAGATTTTGACTGATCAACTCTACTTCACTGCCTTCGGGAGTTCTAAAGCTTGAGGAATCTTGGTTAGAAAGCTACTCACGTCGTCTCCGTCCCGTATAACACAGATGAAATATGTTTGAGAGCACTACAGTCTGCAACGTCTCTCGGAGCTCTCCCGATTTGCCTTTGCTAACCTTGAGTCTGTCGGTCCGACACGCCTTCAAAGTACACCCACCACTAAGCTTGTAGCTGCTGTTAGATTCTACAGCCGAACAGAGAGTAGCAGCTCTTTCTGAATATCTCCTGTTCTGGTTGATAGGTCAGTGATCCTTGGGATGCTTCTCTGAGGAATGACCTACATGGCTAGGATGCTAGCAACCAGTTCAAGGAGTGAAGTACTGCTTAGATGTCCGCTTTTTACTTCTGCTCCCACTTCAAGATGGCAATATGCGAGACAACACTGCTAAATAATGTCGTCTCTCTCATGACCATCTGATACTTCATTTCTTTGTCTACAGCTGTGTTTAGGTTCCCCGGTCCGAGATCCTCATATCAGTATGGATTGCTCGTGGAGCCCGTGATAACGACCACCGCCAACAGTAGAGAAATTTCCTCCGTGACTCACTGTCATTCCTTTCAAATTAATTCAGGACCAGTTTGTTTGCCATGTTACAACTCACCTGGTGAGCAACAGCTTCAGCACACGTTCAGAAGTGGCACACGTTTGGGAAGGCACTGCCAATACCGGACCAATCGTTGCAGTGACTGCCTTTCTTGCTATACACCTTCCACAAGTACAAAAGCCCCCCAACTTCTACCCTTCTCATGCACCTCAGGGAATCCCTACACCTCCAACTCTCCAGCCGGTCAACACCCATCGGCCAAGACTCAGTTCTAAAATCAAGTCGTCGATATCACACAAGTCAACCCATCCAAGCCAACAAACTCAAGTCTGTCAAGATGTTCTCTCCACGTATTCTCGTCGCCATCGTTGCCTTCGCTTCCGCCACTCTTGCGGACAACTCTACCTGCTGGTACTTCTCCCCAACCCTTCGTTCTCGTCGACTTGAAAGTGGAAGAGATTTGAGCGGATTCTAACAAACTGATCAGGAAGGGAAACATTGGCGACCCCTGCTACGGCCACCAGAATGGTTGCGCCCTCACTGGAGCCATGGTAAGTCGTTATCACCCTTTGCTTCCCCCACACGTCCTGCGCTATCAAATAGCCTGCCCTTTCACCCTTGCATACAACAAGCCAGACCCTTGTCGTCAGACTCGAAGGTTGGATTCTTTTCTAATAGTTTATGGCTAGCTCGTCTGCGCTCAAGCTTCCACCGGCATCGACGAGATGATCTTCTACGATGCTTGCTACCCTCCAAAGGTCAAAGCACGCAGCGACGACAGCCATGGCACCTGCCGCTGCCTCCCTGATGGCGAGTCCGATTGTGCCATATAGTAGATTTGGGGCGGTGCAAACCATGCCGAAAACTGCTGGTCGTTGGGCTCGGAAGTTTTGGAATTGCTGAGGTGGAAACTACGACACCGACAGATGTGAAAGACCTGAACCTTCTTTGACAGGTGACGGCTTTTGGTGTTGGCGACAAACCGTCCGTGGGCCGTTGCGGTTTGCTCCTAGCCACTCAGCACATTGCGAATGAATTCTTTTGACACTTGATATCATGAGACCTTCTTATGGGAGCCGCGTGCACGTACATGCCTGTCTAAGACACTGACTACTAAACTCGAGTACAACTCACAGCCTTCCAGCCGCCTAAGCAAGTCATGGTCACACTTGATTGACAGGCGTACCTACCTCTCAATTCAATTTTCCAAAATTCCGCCTTCTGCAGCCTCAAACATCATTTGAGTAACCAATTTTTGTTCAGGTCCATAACTCAGGATTTTACACCCGAGAAATAGTTGGCTAAACACCGATGCAGTGGCGGCGGCCCTTTCAGGGGAACTACGTGCATACCTAAATGTGTCCGGACTCTGTCTGCAGGAGAGACTCACGGGGATGTCAAAGCCAATTTGTCTTAAAACTTGTAGGTTTTCATATTGAGGGTGAGATCTCGGTGAGTTGGCTATCTCAGGCAAACGCGTTATGCACTATTCCGCTTCCCGAAAAGGGCGACGGCGTTCGCTCAACTAATTAATGCCAGTTTTCTATCCTCGAGCTTCTCTCCTCTCGTTCCAATTCCTATCAAACACGGTCAGACTCCTCTGTGCCGTAGGAACAACATCCAGAGCCTTCACGCTCACCCTGTCCGGCCTCTCCAGCACCCACGCCACCGTCTCGGCAACATCGTCTGCAACAAGCGGCTCGTAGCCCTCGATGAAACCCTCGTACTTGTCCTTGTCATAACCAACCCTCTGCTCGTGGAAATTCGTAGCCACCACCCCCGGCCGCACCGCGAGCACCTTGATATCCGTTTCCTTCAGCTCATTCCTCAGGATGTTCGTAAACGCCTCCTGGGCGGCCTTGCTCGTGTGGTAGACAGCCTCGCCGGGGAACGGCGGGCACTCCAGCCCAGTCACTGACGTAATGTTGATGATCTGGCCCCGACCGGTCGCAAGCATGCGGCCCTCGTTCAGGACCGCGTGCGAGGTGTAGAGGATCCCGTTGATGTTGGTGTTGACCATGGTGGTGATGTCCTCGATGCTTTGCTCGGGGAAGAGCTTGGGCGCGGCGAGGGCGAGGCCGGCGTTGTTGATGAGGATGTCGATCGGGGCGTCAAGTTTTTTGACGACGGTGCTGATCGCCTCGGAAATCTGCGAGTGTTTGCCCACGTCGACGGCAAAGTGGTGGACCGGGCCGGCACCGGGGATGGCCTTGAGTTCGCTGCTTAATTTTTCAAGCTTGTCGGCTGAGCGGGACCAGAGTATTAGTGTTGCTGATTTTCTGGCGAGTTGGTGGGCGATGGCAGCGCCGATGCCCATCGAGGCACCGGTGATCAAGACCACCTTTCCAGAGAGCGACATGTTGAGGGTGGTTTAATAAGGCGAGGAGGGAGGACCAAGGAAAACAGAGAGATAAAATCGGTGATGGACACGAGTTACGACTGCTGTCCGGATTTATAATAGTCTCCTAGTGTGACCTGAGTCGATCTCGAGATTCTATCTTGTGGGTCCGTGACGTGGGATCGAGCTCAACCCCACTACTAAAGGATAAAGCTTTGCTCCTCGCTGTAAAGCCCGTTAAATCCGGCCACTAAACGGCAGGCTGGTTGTCCACCACATCACTTTCTGGGTCCTCTTATTATCCCAAATATCTAAGCAATTAAGTCAGACCAGCGAGGCTCGTCCTCTATAAATATGAGGCATGCCTCCCCCGCTATTCATCACAGAGGAAATGGTAGTGGACTTGGGCGCAGCGAATTGCCAGTGAATCAGGGCAGAGACCTCCGTTCACAAGGTTTGATCATGGCTCTGCAATGATTCCTAAAGCACCGACGATGCATCCGTAGCCGAAATTCGATTATCAGGCAAGAACTTCATGAGCACTTGCATGATGAGAAGCAAAATCTCAAGCTCTGGCTCATGACCGACATCATGAAAACTCTTCTCCTGTCGGGCGCTTCCGGCGTTTCGTTCTCTGTATCTATAATCATTGGTATTGTTGCAGATGGACATCCAGGGCATAAACTTGCCCGATATTTCGCCCGTCCCATCTTTGGTGGTGCGCTTCATCCACCCCCACCCCCCGCTCCATTTTGGCTGCCAATTCTCAGGCAGATCTTTAGTGAGGTTGATTATATTACCAATCACACCTTCAAGCCCATGTCCGCGAAAATGGCACAGGAGAAATTGCGAGTAAATATGCTTAACATTCTGGGTCAGCCTTTGTGGTCCACAATTCAGAATGTCCGCATTTACTATACAACCAGCACGCCACAGGCCTATTCTAGAGCCATTGCAATGGGTAAAGGCGGTCTCTCGACGGGAAGTAATGCTTCAGTTTTTGGGGGCCTGAGCATCTCAGCCAGGTCTCCTCGCTGGCCCATAACCAGCTTCATCAGTGGAGTACAAAGTAGGCGGCCTCGAGGCGGCTTGACGTTCGTGTCAAACTACAGTCTATTCGACCATCCCAGAATCATCTTTGCCTACAATTATTCTCTTATTATTGGGCCGCTCGGGTGTTCAATGCTCCGTGCAGGCTCACTGGGATAGTGACCCGGGCCATTTACTGACACGTCGCCGAGCACAATGAACTGTTGATATGCAAATAAGCCGGCTTTCGCAACAAGAGATGGAGCATACTGCTTTTATGAGCCATGACATTCGTGATTGACACATAAGTTGTAGCCGCTCCTCTTTAACACGATTCGGCCATTCCTGGCCCGAATTTTTCAAGAACTTCTAGTGGGAATTGCCGGGTTCATTTCCCGCACCCGCGCGGAAAACCCGATTCAATCCTACTACTAGAAATTATAGACCGGCATACTCCACAATAAAGTCACAGTCAACGCGTGTTCCCCATGACAGGGATATGTTTACTTGGCTGGAAATAGTTTACATCATCGCGACACTGTCTTGCTATTGTTCCGGTTCATTTGCCTTTGTTTCCTACATGCTGCCGTCTTTACTCTCCTTACCACTTCGTCTTCCTAACTATCCTTCCGTTCTGACAGGGAGAGACATACCAACATCACGATGTGTGCTTATATCCTGCGACTTGCCTTGGCTGGACTTGTGACCATGTCATATGCTGTTCAGCTGGCGCCAGATCCTACTGCAGCAACCTTCAGCTATAGCTCTTTTGCATATACACAGATGACCTCGGATCGATACCCAACACCTCTACCGTCGCCTGTCACTTATGCAACCCCTTATGCGCCTTCGTTTAGTGACGCTTCCACATTGCTACCAGCCAACATAACCTATACAACCTACTCATTTGATCGAAACGCCACTTATACTGACGATGGAATCTACGGTCAGAGTGCTTATGTAGCCCTATGGGACAATTACACATACACGACTGAGCCGCCCTTTACAACAACAGTTTCTCCGACGCCAGTTGCTACCAGCGAGCTTGTATTCCCACCAGCTCTGTATAACGCACCCGCAATTGAACAAAATGCGTCTCAGTTTCCACACGACTTCGTCTGGGGCCTTGCTGGGAGCGCGTGGCAGATCGAGGGCGGTCTTCAGCTCGAGGGCCGTGGACCTGGTCAGCTCGACACTTTCGGAGCAACTGACAATCCTACCAGCGGGAACGACTCCAACACTGCAGACATGAACTACTTTCTTTACAAACAGGATATAGCACGGCTGGCAGCCATCGGGGTTCCGTATTACTCGTTCTCGATTTCGTGGAGCCGTGTCGTGCCTTTTGGCGTTGCGGATTCTCCTGTCAACACCCAAGCTCTTGATCACTACGAGGACGTTATCAGCACCTGTCTTGAGTACGGTGTGACGCCTATAGTGACACTTATGCACATCGATAACCCAGCCCTGATATCTCTCGAGGACGCATCGCTTCGGGAGCATTTCCTCTACTACGCGAAACAAGTCATGACGCGCTTCGCTGACCGCGTCCCGGTCTGGATCACATTCAACGAGCCCAACCTGGTGGGCTACTTCTTCGGATATCCTGCTCTACCGAACATCCTCCTAGCACATGCCGATGTTTACCATTGGTACAAGGAGACGCTCAACGCCACAGGCCGAATCTCTACAAAGATTTCCAGCACACTGGCTCTCCCATTGGACCCCTCCAACCCTGATGATGTAGAGGCGGCCAACCGCTACCAAGACTTCCAGCTCGGCATCATGTCAAACCCGCTGTACCTAGGCCAGGGGTACCCAGAAGTAGTCCGCAAAACATCCGGCGTCGACCTCCCAGCTCTAACAGACGACGAGATCACATATATAAACGGCACGAGCGACTTCTACGCCGTCGACGCCTACATCTCCCAGTTCGCCAGCCCCGCCCCGGGCGGGATCGCAGCCTGCGCGGCAAACACGTCAGACCCGCTCTTCCCGACCTGCGCGGCGCTGTCCAACACCCAGCTCAACGGCTGGGCCATGGGCGCGCGGTCCAACGCCTACTCGTACATCGCGCCGCAGTACGTGCGGCAGCAGCTCGGGTACGTGTGGAACACGTTCCGCCCGCGCGGCGGCATCATGGTCACAGAGTTTGGGTACCCCGTCTACGGCGAGCACGCGCGCGCCCTCGAGGACCAGCGGCAGGACCTGGAGCGCTCGCTGTACTACCTGGATTTCCTGGCTGAGGCGCTGAAGAGCGTCCACGAGGATGGCGTCAACGTCATTGGGGCCCTGGCGTGGAGTTTTGCTGACAACAATGAGTTTGGGAGCTATGAGAACCAGTATGGCCTGCAGATTGTGAACCGTACGGATGGTTTGTTGACGAGGCACTACAAAAGGAGCATTTTTGACTTGGTCGATTTCTTTAGTTCCCACATTTCTGCAGCTTGAGCATTTAAAGTAAATGTTGCAGGTGATGTACATAGATATCTCATGCATTGTCACACCATGCTGAGCTTGTACATATATACAATTAAATAACTTATGTTTTTGGGAGGTCCGTCATAGTGGACCTCATCTATCTGGCTTGATTTGATCTCCACCGTGGGATCGATTAACGGCAGTTCACCGTCAGGCTATGCAACGAGAGGGTCTTCAAGGAAAACCAAAGCCACCTAAAGTCGTCCCGCCCCTCCCCCAAGTGCGGAAACTCATGGTGCCCGATCCAGGAGACCCTTCATTGTGATCATACTGCGGGTATGGCCAGTTCTCCCTGGCTCTCCTGCCACCACGCTCGATATAGGGCCATCCTTCCCTGGGATTTTCGTCCGCAGCTGGAGGCACGGGTGATGTAGCAGCAGTGCTTCCAATTTGCTCCCGATCCAGGATAAATGAATCGAGTTCATTCTGGCATATCCGGGTCAGCTCCATGGCTTACAGATATGAGGGGAAATGTTGTAGGTGGTGCAAGTCTTACCCAATCAATATCACCGTTCACGGCCATGTCTATCGGATCGTCCGAGTCTCGCTTCTTCGTGCGCTCGGTATGGAAAGCGTCCATTCCAAAGTCCCATGCCACGGAAAAGTCTCTTCTGGCTACTCCTGTGCCGGCCGAAGGGATCTTGTTGTTTACTGCTGACCAGCTAGACGCTGGCGTGCCAGGTTGCTCGGATGGTACACTTGGATGAGGGCTTTTCGCCGAGGTTGGCGCAGCTGCGGCCGCATCATAGCGGTTGTTTTCGTCGTTCTGTGGATTTGAAACTCTTTCGGGTGGTGAGACTTTAGTGAGGATAGTGTCGAGAACCTTTGTTGCGTGAGCCGATTCCTTGGAGGCGTTGGCCGTTCGGCCCCATATTGTGCGTGCCCGCTTCAGGGCAGAGACCACACGATCGTGAAACGGTTGTTTACTAGGAGTCACATTATGATCAGTGAAACGTCCCCCAACGTTGAGTCACCCAACTTACCTGTTTCCAGAGCTTGCCACTAGGTCAAGACAAAGACACATGGCCGCTAGGAGGAAGACATGCAAGCCAGCATTCGTCACCATGTACCTCTTTTCGTACAATCTCCCTCCATCACCGCTCTGCTGATCAAACTCGGCATGCAAATCTAGCAACTTTAGCGACGCATCACGGCATGCTTCTCTTGACCGATCGTAGACGGCATTTTCCCTCCCCAGGGTCAGATAGCGCCTGTGCAACACACACATGCCTTTGAGGTGCATAATTTCAAGAATCATGCGGCGCACTATTATGTCAGGGGCATCAGCGAAACTGCTCTCCCGTATCGGCCTGTACCGAAGATTAGGTGGCACATCATCGTGCAGGCTACGTAGATCGGCATCGAGGCTGATTACGTCGCCATAAGAGGGCTGAGCGATAGCTATGGCCTGCCGGACGATCCGGCGAAGAACTTGCACCAGTCTGGCGTAGAAAATATACGACAGCACTGGTGTAAAGTCTGAGGCTGGCCTTGATGGTGGTAATGATTTGCTGTGCTCGTTGAATTCTTCGTCGCGAAGGTTTGAAGGAAGCTGTGTATCAACATCTTCGCCGTGGACGACGGGTGGAATTCCGAGTAGAAATCCAAAGGAGATATCCAACCATTCAAGCGTGAACCAAGTCCTCCGGCGCATTTCAGCGTCAAAGGGTGAGATCTTCATGTTGCTGTTTCGATTCAGGTAGGATGGATCTCGGTGATAGCCCATTCGTTGGGCCAGCCGAATGGTAGTGCCAAAGGTATGCCAGCACATCGGATCGGTGTCCCGTTTCTGCAGGACGAGGTGCATGACAAACAGGAGCGCAGCCTCAACAGAATACGGCTTGCCTAGAAGATGGTCACCAGCGACAAGACAACGATATGCCATGCTGCTGTATAATTCGATCCTTTCTTTAGCTTCTGTATCTTGAATCCCCGCTTCGCCCAGGCCCTCACAGCCGGCAGCTTTCGAGGCTTTTTGAAAGACAGCGGTCGATAAAAGAGAGAACAACGTGCTTATCCACAGCCGACTGGTACTGTTGGGTTCTTTCCAGAAGGCTTCGTATGCTCGCTGAAACTGGCCAGAGTGTATAACCATCGGGATGATGTCTACGATGAATTAACAAGCTGTGACGAAGCCCAAGGCCGAGAGTTCTAAATGGCTCTCCGGGTGGAGGCCCTGTGCGCAACAGAAAAGAAAGGTCGTACATACAGACCTGTTGGAAGTAGAATGTGAGGATTTTATCGCATTCTGTTCTTGACGGCAAGCAGTCCATGATCTGTTGCGCCGTAAGTGGTGTTGCAGATCCGCAAGACTGAGCAGAGACAGGCTCCTGTTGTTGTTGCCCTTCCCGGGCCTCATGCTGACTTCCAGGCCGCGACAAATGCTGGGAACTTGCCGACAAGTAGTCAGGGGCTTCCTCGTCGACGATCTCCTGGAGATTGTGGATACACTCAAGAACAGCGGCATAACTAGTGCCCCCGGCATATCGCACGTTGCTACCCTCACTGCCCAGCTGTTCCTGAGTCGAGGACTGCCCCGGCGACACGGCTTCATCGCGGCTCGAGGTCGACACGGCCAGCTGCGGTCCCTCTGTCGAGGGTGTCGCGCCTCTCGTATCCTTGGCTGCCGGATCACCCGACTCCGTGATCATCCCGTTGACGAGGTCCTCCAACTGCTGCAGCCTGATCTGCATTTGCTTCCGAGGCACAGACGGAGAATGGCCCCCCGCGCTAGCGGCGCCCGAGGATCCAAAGAACCTGCATGAGACGGCATCGCTCCTCTTCACGCAGGAAGTGCATGGCTGCTGGCGGTCGCACTTCAGTTTCCGGGTGCGGCATGGCACGCACGAGACGACCTGTCGGTTGCGCTTGATCACCTTGCGATGCGGGTCACCCAATGGCGTCAGGCGGAACACAGACGTGTAATTGGATGTGTCGCCGTTGTTGGGCATGGCTTGACATTTGCTGGCAAAATGTGTCGGAGGGTATCTGCGAACATGAGCCAGGGCGGGACAGGGTCTCGAGCCTGTTAAGTATACTTTCCCAGAAGAGTAGCAGTCGCTCAATGCCCGCGCCGGAGATGGTGGAGATGAGATGGGATCAGTCGGGAAGAGAACCAGGGGGTTCACAAATCGGCGTTCGGGGAATTCTAACTTGGCTTCGGATTTTACGGCCGGCCCGGCTGCTCTCTAATCTGGACCCAAACAAAAATCGGCAGATCTTTGGGGATTTCGGCTTGTGCCGTCTTGTGACACAAGCAGTTGTTTGCAGTATGATTACTGGTGTGGCTGAAAAGGCAGTGGATGTGGTATTCAGGCCATACTATAAAAAGGGAGGTTGTGTGCCAATGCGCTCCAGGAAGCCCGGAATTTGGCTCCGGGATGCAGGAGTGTACATGTATATGTCTCATGTTTCGCAGGCCGGCCACCTCCCAGTCGAAATAATCGTAGCCCGGTATATGTCTTGCATGGCACATTGATCCATAAGCTTGATATGCCGCGCCGTCGGGCGATTTCCGTCAATGAAGCTCGAGCCACTCGCACGCGCATTGCACCTGGGCTCGCAAGACCAGTGTCTGCTCGTTGGCGCAGTTCGTTGTATAACATTTCCATTAATAAACCGGTAGCTGAACGCCCTGTCATGAGACATGCTTTTCCTAACCACATTTCACATGTGAACCCATGTCTTCCGTTTCGCTCCGTCAAAAATCGGGTCAAGGTTGCCTCAAGTGAGCTTCTGCTTGATGAAGAACGACCGCAGATGGGACAGCTGCCAAGCACACGTTCCTCCCAGGATCACCAGCTGGATCATCATCCATCGAACGACACGGGAGTTTGTAGCCTCGGATTGGTCTCGGAATTCAGCCTCTCGTTCCTGTTATGCTAGTCAGTCTTCTGGGCTCGGTTTTTGGTAACCTGGGGCAAGCTGTGATAACCATACCCTTTGGAAGACCTGTTCCCTTCGAATGTCCTGCAGTCGTGAGTTGAGGTCCTTGATCCTTGACTGGATATCCTGCAGCTTGTCTTTGTCCGAGCTCTCGATCGCGCTCGACTCTCCAATGGTCATGTCGAGGGTCAACTTGATGCCGCCGTTGGGGTTCGAAGTGCTGAGCCAGCCGGTCTTGCCACTGTCGGAGGATGGAGTGAAGCAAATCTTGTGGTCGCCGGCCTCGTGTGCGGTGAAGGTGTAGCGCCCGCCGGCGCCACCCTTCTGCGACACTATTCTGTGGTTGTTGTCGAATAGTTCCTGGTGAAGAATTTGTCAGCGCAGAGCATCCAACTCTCCGGCCACCAATTGACATACATCAACAGTGATAAAGATGCTGATGCCATCGTGCTTCCACCACGCGTTCCTTTGGTCATCGAACTCCTCGGCTGTGTAGTGCCCGACCACTAAGGTGTCCTTGGGAAGCTCCTCGTAGAAGCACTTCTGCGTAGTGCCGTCGAGGAAGAAGTAGAGCGCCTGGGTGACTTGAGCCAGGGAACTCAAGCCCAGCAGAGGGAGGAAGGCTCTCATCGTGTTGGCTGCTCCGTTTGGTAGGTTTTTATATCCTCGCAGGCCGTTCGCCAAGCGCTTCTCCGTGCCCGACAATCAATGGGTCGTTGATCGGTATTCGGGGGATCGAATTCGGGGGCAAGGTCGTCGATGTGGGTTGTATGTTGGTGTCGAGCTTGACACGCGCACAGGTTCAGACATTCACTAGCTTGGGAGCTGGGAGCCAAAAGAGCCACGTTCCTGCAAATCCCAGCCAGGGTGCTGTCGCCGCCCAGCTACCCAGAGCTCTCTCGGCCGGCAACTACACCATTTGATTCCCAGAAGCGGCTAGGGGCAAATTGCAAGCACCACCAGCTGATCCGTGCTCTGCGCTGCTAACTTTTGGCAGTTGGAATGGATCTTTTGGAGGGGCGCGACTTCCTACCGCGATTTGAACGTGGATCTCGCCAAAGTGTTCTGCATTCCGTCATCAAAACCACCATCAAATTCCCATCAAATTCCATCGAATCGGCGTGTTTTGCCATCGTCCGCATCAATTCCCATCCTCCATGTCTTCTTAAATGACTTCATCTCTTCCTTACTTGCTTGATACCCAAGACCTGGCCATCTACTTCTTCCATCATGGCATCCAACGACGTTCGCGATGTCCTCAATCTTCCTTCCGACGACCTCACCCCGCGACCGTCCAAGAAACAGAAGACTGCAGCACCACGACACAATCTCAAAGGCTTAGCAAGAGAGGTCCAGAACCTCGGCGGCGACAACCCCATTGCAATCGTCCCAGAGGTTTCTCTCTACAAGAAGCGCCGATTCGCTAATCGCAAACCGGCCGCGAAATGGGAGCTCAAGCAGTTTAGGAACTCTGCGCGCTCTGATCAAGGCCTCATCCTGCGACACTGGAAGCGGAAGACGGAGCCGGGCCAGCCTGGTGACCCTGCTGACGGCGACTCTACAGAGGGAGCGAACAAGGAGAATGCAGAGGAGGGTAACAGAACCGAGGAGGCGGTCGAGGACTCGGCATTCGCAAAGTTCAACGTCAAGGTGCAGATACCCGAATACAACGACGAGCAATACAGTGCGAAGCTGCAAAGCGACGACTGGACAAAAGAGGAGACCACTTATTTGATGGAGTTGGTCAAAGCTTACGACTTGCGCTGGCCTGTCATATGGGACAGATACGACTTCAGCCCAACAGCGCCCGAGGGTACGGATACGAACGGATCAAATTCAGCCGTAGTACCTGCGGTCAAGCCCAGGGATATGGAGGATCTCAAAGCCCGGTACTACGAGGTCGCAGCCAAGATGATGGAGTTGCAGAAGGCCATTCAGTACATGACCCAACCTGAGTGGGATCTGCATCAAACCATGGTCAACTTCAAGCCGGAGCAGGAGAGGGAGCGAAAGAAGTTTGCGTTGAACTCCATGTCTCGTTCCAAGGAGGAAGCCAAGGAGGAAGAATCGCTGCTCATCGAGGTCAAACGCATAATGGCACGCCAGGAGAGGTTCAACGAGGAGCGCAAGGAGCTCTACCAGAGGCTTGAATACCCACACTCCGATCAAGACATCAATGCGTTCAAGGGCAGCGCAGGTCTTACGAATCTCCTGGGTACACTGCAAAACATGAGCCAGGCCAAGAAGCGCAAGCCTATAACCGGACCGGAGGGCACAAGCCCCGCTGTCCCTGCTCCTCCCAACGGCCAGCCCGCCAGTGCGACATCTGAAGCGCCCCCGAGCCGGCGTGAAAGCACTGCCGCGCCTTCAGCTGGAGTTCGCGAGTCCATTGGCGCTGAGAAGCCAACACCAGCAGGCAACAAGAAGGGCCAACCACCGCCAGAGCGGCGCAAGCTCAATGAACAGGAGGAACAGATCTACGGTGTCTCAACGCATGAACGTCTAGGGTCAGGCCCGACCTTTAGGTATGAGCGGGTCAACAAGATATTCTCGCACAAGAGCGGCCAACAGCAGCAACGGATCCAGAATGTGCTCACCGAGCTCGACATACCCGTGCGTCTCAACATGCCGACTGCAGCCGTGGTGGCGGAGTACGAGAAGCTCGTACTTGCAGTGACCGGCCTGGTGGACCTTAGGAAGATGCGGGACAAGCTGGACGGCGAAATCAAAATCGAAGAAGCTAAGAAGGCCGAACGGGCCAAGGCCCGGGTTGTACTTGGCCTCGATGGCGCCAATGAAGATCCTACTCAAGACAAGAAGGCCGACGAAGGTCCCGCCGAGACCAAGCCGGAAGCCTCATCCGAGGACAAGCCTCCAAAGACCAACGGAGAACCGGCCAGCACATCGGCTGATGCCGGCGGTGACGCACATCAGACAGCAGATGCGCCCGTTGCGAACGGTGACGGTGCGGCTGCAGTTGGTGATGAGGCTAGTACTCCTGTCGTCAAGGAGGAGGAAGGCGGCAGACCAGGCAGCAGCGGCGGCGGCGGCGGCGCTTCTGGGAATAAGCGCAGTGCGAGTGTTCTCAGCACGACGTCTGACAAGAGCGCTAAGAGACAGAGGAAGTGATGGGTGAAGATGCGGTCACCAGATAGGTGCCGCGGGTTTTTTGGTCGTTGCTCCCATCGTTGGAGGCCACGTTACATGATGGATTAATGAGACGATTCTACGACGTTGCAGTTATAGACAGCTGCCAACGGTTCATACAGACTTGCTGAGGGTGCAAGATTCGCTCCCATTGACGCAATAGACATTCTAGGAGATAGGACAAGGGACATTGATACTTTTGTCCAATACATGAAAGAAGATCAAGACCATCCTGGCTTTCGATGTTGACCGTGTGACGATCGAGTCGAGGCGCAGCTGGGTGTCATCCATCTGCAGATATCAGTCACTTCCATTGGAATGACAGCATCTATTCTTAGACTGCTATGAGAGGACCACTCATAGTGATCACAGATCTCTCCGATGATCATCGTGATCTGCCCCATCCTCGTTTGTCGCCAAGGGGCAAGGGATCGTATGCAAGGCTGTCGAAACGAGGCATCTTCACATCGTAACGTACCTCGACTGTTCTTGACAAGAGGCCTTTCGTACCGGTACAAGGCGTATACATGAGTGTACCGCGTGCGGCTCTGCAGACATCAACCGGGGCAAATTGACAGCCACGGGAGCCCCGGGCGCTTCTGTGATCGGAGATGTGCCATATGGAACCACGACGGTTGGACAGCAAACAAGGCGGGCTGGGCGACTAGTGGGCGTCTTGTCCGCAAAACTTTTTGCAGCTCCCAATAGCCTGGAATATTCCAGTGTCCACAGGCGGGTATCTCGCTGGGATGGTGCGGGTTTTGAGGTGTAGCCCACCGTTGTCGAGGAGGGCTTGATAGGTTGTCGTCGTGATAGACAAGTTACCTCGTGCAGCCGCATCGCCTTATTTTAGCAACGCACCTGCGTCTAGGACTCTAGACAGCGCGTGCAAGATGCAGGTTACCCGCCTCCTAAAATAGATCGTTCCCCCTTTCCCAAGGGTCCCGTATCTTGTCTCATGCCGGTAGTCGCGGTCGCCGGTGATGTTGGTTGTTCTCGACATTATCAGAGGACCCTTTACGATATCCAGGCCACATCCTGGCGGGTGATCTGTCAGGTACACCAATGGGGCAGATGTGACAGGCACCAGATTGCCCTGCATTGCGGCGGGATGGTAGATCTAGAGCACACATTAACCGCCCGTGGGGTGCGTATGGGTGTGTAGGGCGGCCGACCACCCGCCGACGCGGTCCCGACGGCGACGACGACAGACGCGCAGGTCGAACAAGGCTTCTTGTTCCTTCAGCCCGAGTCGTCGGGTGAACACCATGGAAGAGGCACGGGGGAGCCTTCTTCCCAGCGTGACGCCGGCGCCACCCACACCGCGATGCCATCGCATCCCATCTGCAGTGTCCCTGCGCCGTGAACGCACCCAACGAACACACTGGCGGTGTCTGACATCACCGGCGCCTCGTCCTGCCTTACAGCAGCCACCCTTGGTCATCCCGACAGGTGCCCATGTGCGATGCATGCACACCTGCATCTCGAGATCTTGCCTTGAAGCTGGGCGATGGACAGCCTCGGAGGGGCCAACGACCAAAAATAGGGGGACCCCGGGCGCTTGCCCTCAAGAGATCTCAACCACAGATGAACGATGACCAGTCATGTGGACAGAGAAGACGTCGGTGGGCCTATTTTTGGTGGCCCTTGAAGCCTTCCAGAGCTCTTCTGGAAGTCGTGAGGTTGTGAGAAATCTGGACGGCGCTTACACGTCGCAGACTGACTGGTGGGCGGCTATTTGGAGCCCGCTGATTGCTCAGGAGTTTTGCTTGCTCGCAGCGCGGTGAGCGCGCGAGAGGGTCTGGACATGGGTCAGCGAGGAATCGGAATCTTGTTTGAAACTTTTTTTGACAGACCTGATTGCTATACTGAACAGTGCTTGTGATGCTGGCGAGGAAAGTCCCGAAATGGGCAACGACGTTCGTAACCTAGAAGTCGAGTCGGTGTGAACGTGGAAAGCCCTCCCCTTTCCCCTTCCTCGGAAAGCTGTCTTAGGGTTAGGGTGCCGCGTTCTGGAGCATCATGCCCGGAAGGAACGAGGAGGTCGGTCAGTGGGAGAACAGCAGCACAGCTCGCACTCGGCGGTGACCAAGCTGCTGCACCTTCAGAACTCGACCCGACCAACACCAAGACCACCGCCATCCCCATAGCCAACATGTCTTTGGGGCTTGCCCAGATTCCCAATGGCTCGGAGGTGGCTTTCCTGTTGGCTTCCTTCCCGTCACTGGACCCAATCAAAACAGACGCCGTCCGCTTGGGCTGTCCCTCCAACATGGTCGGCAAAGCAGCTGCAGGAAGAGGGCCTTTCGTTTGGTACAGACTGTCCAAAGCTTGTTGAAAGTGATCCTTGTGCCTCCAGACGGCGGTGAGCAGCCAGATGTTCTTGACAAAGACACACTTTTTGCCCAGGACTCTGTCGACCGGCGGACGCCATTTGCCCTCAACCAACCGCTTGGGACTCGCCAAACCCTTGTCGTCTAATTCGACTCCGACAGATCATTCGGTGACGACGGCTACTTCACTGGCTGGCTGGCTCCACATTCAATGGCCAACAACGACGCTTGTGGTCACGTTACAATGCCTCACAGGCGCATGGGACCGTTGTTCCTCGTCGAACCTTGGTACTAGCGGATCCAGCGGGGGCAGGGAGAGGGAGGCTACATGCCAGCCATGCGTCCCAGGCGTCTTGTTCTGGTGTCGATATCACTTGACGCACAGAGCTTTCCTGCCTCTCGACGCCTGGGAATCTGCCAGGATGCCTTCTTGTGGTGTCTTGTTAAAAGTACCAAGCCGAGGTACCCTATTCCTGCGCGGATCACGTTTCCGCGCTGCGCCGCGCCTTCGCTTGTCTAGTTTCACCGGCGCCTGATGGGGAAGTCAACTCCCGACCTCTGCCGCGGCCTCCCCGTCCTTGCGAGCGAGCGAGCGGCCAACGACCCGATCACCCACCAGCGGACCCGCTTACTCTGCGAGGGAGGCAGCATGTCGGTGGCTTGCGGCGTGCAATTGTGAATGGCAGGCATTGTAACACTGGCCAGAAGCTCAGCCAGGAAGCGCCATACGCCGCGACCCCATCGGTCCCACGGTCTCACGGTGGGCCTTGATCGCCAACAATTCCCAGAACTCACAGAGGACTAATGTGACAGTGGCCTGCGATATGCCCCTCCCAAGGCTCAGAGCTATTTGCAGGCAGACAGAAGCTGTGCCGTGAACCAGCCTCGAGACCTGCAAGCGAGCGGAGACATAAAGGACACGGCCTAGGTTCAACAGCTCAAGGCTGCAGGCCAGTGTTGCGATGAGTGTTGGCGGCCTGCTCACTCACATCGTTCGAATCGGACTGGGCTAGGCCAGGCCTGGACAATGCAACCAAGTTGCGATTGAAGCGTATCGTGGCTGCCCTCGGGCTCTATTGCCAAATCTGCGAGGGCGCGCACACGACGTGCCATGCGACATGTGGACGACGATGGGTGGGTGGTCAGTCCTCCCCATCCCACGCCGTATACAGTACAGAGTTGATTTGTGTAAGCGGATCGCGCCCTTAGTCATTCGTGCATGGTTTTCGTCTCACTTGACGGAGAATGGGATTAAAGGTTGGCGATGGAGTCGCTCACCTGCGTGACCGCCAACGGGACCTTCGCGGATCGCGATAAGCGACTCGTCAGCTGTGCACTAACGCGGGTGCGCCTGCAATGCAGCCGGAGGTCATCACATCGAACGCCAGAGCAACAGTTTCCCTCGTTCCTCGCGGGACATGCCCCCGGTTGTAGAGTGTTACAGTTCTAAGATTGGTATCACACCCTCGCTGCCCTCCAACTTCCAGTTCTATCTCCATGGAGCTTGGCGCACAGGTCCCTTTCAGCTATTTTACTACTTTCAGGCCCTGTCATAGGCCAGGATGGTGTATTGACCCAGCCAATCATGGCCACAGGGACACTTCAATTTCATCACATCGAGGCCATCAGCGTGCAGGCTTGTCCGCTTTGCAGCCTCTTCTGCGGAATTTGTCTACTCCTGGCACGCACCTGTTTAGTACCGTGAACACCAGCACCATGCCTTCTCACGATGCCCAGCTCATGTTTAATCTCGGGCAAGGCAAGGCGGAGCAGAGCGGCAAAAGGCTTGGTTGCCAGTCCCTCGGAGATGGGGTCGAGGGTTGGCTGCTAAAAATATCACCCTTTCGGCTGTTTCATCCAAGGCCGGGGTGGCACGCCAGACACAGACTTCCGTCCGCGAACAATAGGCTCTGGCAAGTCTGGAACTGGTTCCTTGGCGCCCTACTCTGCTCATCTGGCCGATACGCCTTCGCCACATACGACGATGTCACCATCAGCAAAAACGAGAACACACCAAGCTGATACTTGAATCAACAAGCCGACGGCGCAAGGAATCTCAGGTAACCCACCACTCAGCTTCTGTCAGGCCAGATGATAGTGAGGGGGTTGCGCCCTCATCCGCTAGTCAAGCCGGCTTAGGCGCGTCTTGGCTGGATTTGCCGACGTCCGCCGCTCGCTTCTAGGAGCGGGTATTGCAATGATACAAATCGCTGCACAGCCGCGTTCGAGCGGCTGTCCAGTCCAGCAATACGAGCTCTCTGCAACAATAAAGGACCTCGCGCAAATTATCAGTGAGCATGGTCTCGCCTGGTCAAGGTCTTTTCACACTACTCGGCTCGTCTGGAGGCTTTCTACCGCTGCGGGCATTTATCAATTGCGCCGGGCGCTGAGACTTGCCCTGCCCGCGCTAATCGATAGAAACTTTGGCAGTCCCTGTCGTGGGCGTGCCATTGGTTGCCGCTTGTGCATTCCCTTTTGCGCATCCAGGCCACACCATTGCTTCCGCTGGCATTGGCTCTCGGCGTCTGTGACGCATCTGCCTTGAGAGGGAGCTATGATTGACAGACTTCCCAGGTAACTTTCGGTGCCAGAATGTAGCCCAGGGTCGAACGCGCCCCCCATGCAGCGGCCTATCCCTTCCAATCGCAGGACATAAGCCGCTGTCTGCCACCACGACAGGGGGATTTATGTTACTATTTACGATGTTACGGATGGTTGAGACCCCACTCGCACGCGGTTCATGTTTTCACCTAAACCGGACAAGACGGCATGTCAGGCTCGTGGCCTTGTTCGGGTCAAGCGGGCCACGAAAGTGCCCGTCGTCACCTTTGTGGCGGCCAAACACTATGATGGGCCTTTTATGACCCAACCGGCCGGGGGCACTACAGCCTCGCGAAATGACACCTGGCTCTGAAGTTTCATCGACCACAAACCCCGCTGCGCCGGTGGGGCACGAAAAGGGTGAGGCAGCCCATCTGGTACCGCAAGCCTCCTCAGATCCCAGAGGGCCACCCGACGTCGCGGCAACAACACTGAATCGAGCGAGGCTGAACCTTGCGGTTCACAAGCATTCCTTGTCCCCGGCGGTCTCATCAACGTGAGGCAAGCGCGTGTAGCCTAGTAGAGCGCGGGTCAGTCATCAGGGCCCACTTGCTTAGACAAGCATCTGTCGACTGCCTCGTTTCTGGTGTGCAACTCTGTCCTTGAAGGGTTGCCGCATCAGGAAGGTCATATAAGACGAAGCCATGGGCAATTTCTGCAAATCACATCCATGCGACATTGTAATGTACAGCACAGGCGTCATGAATCTGTGGGTTGTTATAAACATGTCAGCAACCGCGAGATTCCCCATGGCCCAGATCAGCAGTACAAGCCGACCGGCTCCCGATGCATGCAGGTCGATATTGCGTACAGACGGAAGCTGCAGGCCCTCCTCACTGTTCGGCTTGTGAGAGCATAGCGGGGCAGCGCTTTTGGCACCATGACATCGCTTGCTGGACCAACAGGCCGGTTGGTGGGTGTGCTGTGCCGCAAAGGTGCCTAAAGAGCGCCTCTTCTTAGTGTGCCCCAGCACCTTTTAGGTTCCGGCCGCGGCCATGAGGGAACACCACACAGTTGGGATGATGATGCGGCCGGTATGGTTTTGTGCTACTGACGGCACAGGCAGCCTGTCGCCGGCTTCGAGAGGCCCGTCACGGCGACAGCGGCCAGTCCAGCCAGTCAGCGCCCCGGGTGTCGCTTACCACCCTTGAAGCTTGGTTTCGAGACTTGGGCATATATGTCAGCATCAATGGGGAGGGATTATCATCCGCCCGCGGCTGCGATTAGCGACAAGGGATAGGCCCTGTCGGCCACCCTGGCATCCTTTCGTCCCTGTCCGTCCTGGTCCTGGCCGCCATAGCATGGGAGTCGGGTCCAGGGATGGGCGGAAGCCCATGCCGCTACCAAGTAACCAGCCCGTGTCTTTGTTTTAGCACGAACGACTTCACAGGCGGTCGAAATAGGTCTATGTTGAGGTGCTGAAGGATGTCTCTGGGGGTCCGGGGGTGTCCTCCGTCGATGGTAATGCCTGAGAAGTTGCAGCCAACAGTCATCTTTGCAGGGCTCTTGTACCCATGTACAGCGGCCCGTGGCAGGTACATCAGACCGCCCTGACGACAAGCGCCATGCCGCCCAATATTGGAGCCGGTCCGGGCTTAGCGATGCCCTGCGGGTATCGAAACTGGCGACATGTACCGGTACCAGCGTCGCCATGTACCCGCTCGCTAGTAAACCCAGCTCCTCACCTGGTCGCCTTGGGCCACGATGGCACCTTGCATGGCATGTGCTCTTACTGACTTCAGGGCCTCGTTGCGATGAGAAGAGATTACTGCCGAGGACTCCCTAGTCTTGGTGATTGATCGACTAGCCCATGCTACAGAACAATTCTTCGATTCGTATCCCGCACCCATCTTCCCAGCCTGGTCGTTCTGACGGATTTGGTCCAGCCCTGAGACTTGGGCCTTCATCAAACACAAAAGTTTGGCCTTGTCTGAGTGGTTGACTGAAGCCGTGCCACAGCCTTAACAACCGCTGGGTCCGCATCCCACTTTCTGTTGAGGTCCTGTGTCATCGCTTCAACTTTCCGACCCCTTCATAGCTTGTCTGCGGACCTGCATCTACCGTCTGATCTGACCTCACTGCGCGACTCCGCCACGGCCCATCCCCTGCATCGTGAGCAGGACCCCTCGAGTAATCAAGTCGCGCAGAGCGACAAGGAGCAAGCCAACCCTCTTGTGCACTGCGCTCGCTGCTGCCGTGGAGAGGACAGAGAGGAAACATCACAATTTCTGCCCCATTATATCTGGGCGCACACTCAGCCTCCGCGCCGGCGCGCCCCTTTGAGCAAGCAGGAAACTTGCAAGCTGTGCCGCCCTTGCGTCAACCTATCAAACTTTCTCGGCCCAGCTGCAGGGCGAGTGGGCAAAGACCTGCAGGGCAAACACCACAAGATCGAAAAAGGCTATTTGATGTATTGTGGAGGGCAGGATTTCTGGTGCAGCGCCAGCTCATAATCGTTGACAGCTCGTACTGCACTGCGATTAATCCTGTCAGGGAAGCGAGAACCGGTTCAGCCCGCAACCAGACCAGCCGGCGTAACGCGCGTCAGCGTCAAAAAGCTGAAGCTCCCCAAGCGCGCCCGCATCCTACCACAGCACCCAAAATCATCTGAGCTTTTAGACCGTTCACGGCGCTTCTCTCCCGCAGGACCTCCCTAAAGCACCACCTCACGCCAACCACTTTTGAGTTGCGGAAGTCAAGCGCAGCAGACGCTCGGCAACAAGCTTCGGTCCAAAGAAAAAAGCGACGCGTACCAAACCAAGTCGAAACGTCGAGAGACAGTACCGCAGCAACGAGGGGCTGTGGCGACGACAAGGTTCTCAGTCCACATCCTATCGGACATCGCCCGGCACTTCTAGCCGTCCATCTGCAGACTGGCAGCTGCTTGCTCAAAGACCGACGGTCGCCTGTTCGAATCCAGACAGACTTGGGGCGCCCAAACGAGCCCGAGCCCGAGCCCCAGAGCTCTCATCATTTAGTTCCGGTAGGTTCACAGCCGTTTTCTCAAGTGCCACCATCCAACAACTCCCTTTTAGTCTCTGCAGCATGCCCAACTTGTCATGGCGAGCCTTGCTCGGCCGGCTTTTGCTATTTGGCTGGGCGAGTTGCACCCACAGTCAAGTACGCAATCCCGATCACACTCTGCAGCCATCCCCTGTATGCATACTCGTCCCGACCACTCACCCTCCCCAATTGCTCACTATTATATCCGTGCATGGCATGCGCGGATGGTGGTAGCCAGCGGAGTTGACGAAACCGTCTTCCCCATTGTGGTGCAGTGCATTGTGTCTGTGCCTCTGACGTGTCATCCGGATTTCTTATCACCTTTCCTCTCCCGATTTTCCCTTCCCATGTGCCCCCCCAGGCCCCATCTCGTTGCGCCTAGCCCAAGCTCCCAAGCGGCGTGTCAAGAGTCAGGGTCGGCGGCTGTGCAGGTTTTTGATGCAGATACGGAGATGACTTCGTGCCTCACACCCGCGCAGTCACCCCCGGTCTAGTCCTGCGTCTACCGTGCAGCACCGTTCAACCAACGTTGGATGAGACCCTAGGGTCAGAAATCACATCAGCCTCAGTCCAAGTGCTGAAGCTATTGCCACTGTAGTGCCTGCCATTCCGCGCTTCGGCCCACCACACGACACGGTCATTCTAACAGTCCACAGGACTCCGGGCTTCGCGTCTTGACCATCTGTCAGAAAGCAAAGCAAAGCAAATTGCATCGAATCACCGTCGGCTTTACTCTTGTACAGGTCTCACCGAGACCAGTACCACATACGTAGCTTGAGCGGCCGCAGGTGCCGATCGACACGGAAGTCGAAGTAACCCTGGGTGACGACCCTGGGAGGTACGTCCAGCGTCTATTCTTTGTCCGGCATAGCTGTTTTCCATGGTGCCGCCAGACCTCCCGCGCTCGAGCGTCTCCTGCACATCGCCCGTTCGACCTGGCGGTACAAAGTACAGTACAGCACGGTACAGCACAGTACTACCGCGCCCTTGACGCCTCCCCCCCTGTCCATTCTCTTCTTCTCCACACTACAGAACAACCCCCGCGCCTTTCTGTTGAACCTCCGAGACGGCCAATCCTTCATGCTGATCACACATTAGTCGCGCTGATTCATCCGAGATTCTCATCTCACACGAGACGATCGCAAAGCCTCTTATTCCTCATTCCACCCTTTGGGTTTACCACCAGGACGTCGGCTCCTGTCGATCACTCTTGCCCGCGCACACACACAGACCTTTCCTGGGCCGCATTGCATTTAGAATTTCCTTCTCGTGAGACCTGATCCCAGATCCCAGCATCTTACGATCTTTGGACGAGCAGGCGGCCTCGGCTCGTGGGTTGAGGAACGACCCCCGGCGCTTAAAACTTGGGCGGCGAGGAAGTGGGCTCCGGGCAGAACGACGTATTTTCGAGACTTGCCGGCTCAATCGTCTCAGCAACCACGCAGCGCGCCCGCCTCAGTGAGGACGAGGTCTATCGACGGGGCTTCCCAGGTCTATCCTTTAATCTGGTCATCTAGCACCAAACTGCCGCCTCTACCGACCGCTTCGTGGGCCCCGCTCACACCGCGGCCGAAGCATCCTCGGCACCATCTTTCCTAGCTGTCGCAGGTGACATCTCGATCAGTCTCGGGACACAACGACGAAAGTTTTTGCAGGGTCCAGCATATTCACTCTTGCAGCGCGCCGGTTTCACGAGATTTTCGGCACTGCCACCCTGCGGGGCCACCACAAATTGCGCCGAGGGCATGAGCATCGGGTCGCATGCGCACAGCTTGTCGTCATATTGAATGAAAATGACTACCTTCACAGCCATGAATGGGGCTGGCTCACCAAAGGCTGCCAATGCCAATGGGGATTCCGCTGCAAAGCGTGCAGGCTCCTCGGAGCGAACCAGCGGACCTGCACAGAACTCAGATCAGGCATCCAAACAGCAGTCCTCAAGTGACGCCACCACCAGCCATAGGGAGCGCGACGGCTGGGCCCAAGGCGGCCCAGGCCATGACAGACAGCCGTACTCTCCAGCGAAGTATGCGGACATGGAGAGCTCACACAAGCGCAAGAGGTCAAGCTCTACCGAATCACCTCGGAGAGAAGCACCTACGCAGGCCGAGAGGCAACAGGAGGACGCCCGTCTGGAACGATCACAGGACTCGGAACCAAGGGAGCGGGATCCATACGAGCGTGACGCACGAGGACGCCATTACCGATCGTACGGCGACGAAGGGCGGGAGCGTGGACGCGAGACGGAGCGTGAGCGGGACCGGGACTCGTGGTACTCTCCCCATGAGAGACGGGATGACCGCGATCCCTATAGTCAGCCACCCTCGGCGGCGCCAGATTCGGCAAACACCGAAGAGCAAATCGGAGACGCCTTGCGGAGGGCCACGGAGGACTACCCACAGACCAGCCCGGACGGCGATGACATGTCGATGTCTTACTCTGGACAATACACGCCAGAGCAGAGGAGAGACGGCGTGATCCAGTCGGACCCGAAGAAAAGGAAACGAAACTTCAGCAACCGGACAAAGACGGGCTGCCTGACGTGTCGGAAGAGAAAGAAGAAGTGCGATGAGGCCAAGCCAGAGTGTGAGTGTGATTTCTGTATGTCGAGTCGTTGGAGACCAAACACTGAGTCTTGCATAGGCAGCAACTGTCTGAGGGGCGGCTTTGTCTGCGCCGGATATCCTCCGCAACGGGGGACGTGGCCCAAACCCGAGAGCAAGGTGCAGACCATCCAGATCGAGTCCAAGGACCCCAACTACGTGCCGCCAGGGGCGTACGGGATGCCGCAACCGGCCGTATTCCCGCACCAGCAGGGGAAACGTGAACCCCTACCGTCCTACCGAGGCCAGCCGCTGCGGATCGAACCCCCTCAGGGGCGCCCCGTACTCACCGACGACGACAGGCTCACGGCCTCGACCCTGCCGACCGCCTCCGTGATGGACCCCAACGAGAAGCTGTCGGCACTGTCCTCGGCGTACCCCAACACGCCGGCCAACGTCTTCCCGACGCCCGTCAGCGCCGCGCCGGTGCCATTCCCGGAGCGAGGGCCCAAGGAGTACCAGCGCGTGCCGCCGCTGCACGACCTCACCCGCACCGAGCCCGACCTGACGCCACAGAGCACGACGCTGCCGCACATCAACATCATGCACGCGACGCGCACCAACAGCCCGATCGCGACATCGCAGTCCGGTGCGAACCCGCAGACGACAGCGCAGCTCGCGCTGTCGCACACGTCGCAGTTCCCCTCACCGATAGTACCGCCGACGAGCGGCGCAGGCGGCGCAGCAGGCGGGGTGCCAGGCAGCGGTGGACCGGGCAGCAGCGGCAGCGGCGGCATGGGCAACAACGCCGGGCGACGGGAGAAGGACGAGATGATCGCGGGGCGGCCCTTCTACCCGTTCGAGAAGGAGCTCGTGCTGGAGCGGGAGCGGTGCAGCGCGGCGTGCTGGCGGTTCAACAACAGCACGAACCCGAACAACGGGGTGTCGCCGGCGGAGCGGGCGCGGCTGTTCCGGGAGATCCTGATGCCGCGGGACCCGATCCAGCTGTCGCCGACGCAGTCGAGCCCGGTGACGCACACGGGGCGGGTGGGGGAGAACGTGGTGGTGGAGGCGCCCTTCACGTGCGACTACGGGTACAACGTGTCGATCGGCAAGAACACGATGGTGGGGCGCAACTGCACGGTGCTGGACGCGTGCGAGCTGACCATCGGCAACAACGTGGTCATCGGGCCCAACGTCAGCTTCTACACGACGACCATGACGACGGACCCGCGGCGGCGCAACGGGGCCCGCGGGGCGTGCACGGGCAAGAGCATCGTCATCGAGGACGACGTCTTCATCGGCGGGTCGGTGACCATCCTCGGCGGGGTGAGGATCGGCCGGGGCACGACGGTGGGCGCGGGGAGTCTTGTGACCAAGGTATGTTTTTTTGTGTCTTTGTCTTTTTCTTCTTTTCTCCTCTACTCTCTGCCTATCTCACATTCCTCGGTCATGCTATGATGGTTATGATAACTGACTGATCGTGTCTACAGTCACAACCCTCGCACGTCATCGTCGCCGGAAGCCCTGCCAAGGTCAGGAGGGGCATCGCCTCAATGTACGCATGAGAAGAGAGAGAGCGCGAGAGCATAGAGAGAGCAAGCGCGGGCTGGCGTCGCACCTGGGTGAAGACGATAATTGGATGATTGATTGATTGATTGATTCATTGTACGGGATGGTGGAGGGGAAACGGGAGGGCTGTCCCCAGTTCTCTTTCGTCACTCATGTGTTGTTTCTATGTGGCTTTGATTTTCTTTTTGATATCTTTGGTTTTGTGGTTGTTGTTGTTTTTTCGGCTCTGCGTTTTACTCGAACTGTTGTTGCCCGGCTGTTCTTGCTTGCCCAAGATACCCACTTAATGCCCTTTATGAAAAAAAGCCGTTTGTTTACGTCCCAATCATCGGTCTCTCCCCCTGGCATCCTGCTGTCTCAAATGTCACTTCCTATGGCGTGATTGTGTGAGAGGCAGAAGGAGAGGACGTCGGGCTTGCGATTTCGATTTGTCTCCTCTTTTGCTTTTCTTTTCCTCTGCTGTGTTTCTGTTGCGAAAGGCATTTACGAGGGGTATATATGTTGGTAGGGTTATACAGAAGGAAACAGGTATAGAACGGGTGGGCAGTGGACGGACGGATGGAAAGGGCTCCGTGGAATGTTTTCGGGGAGGGATGAATGCGATGAGTTGGGATGGGACGGGACTGGACTGGACAGGAGATTGGCAGGCGAGGAAATGGGAGAGTATAGTCTATCTAATGTGTTGATCAGACAGGCTTGGATGATGGCAGTCGATGGGATGGTGAATGGACGGTGGTGTATGAGTAGTCTACCTTATCTACTTACCTAATGGGCTGTTCAAGTGGGTGATGAGACGGGACGAGAAGAGTAAGACGGAAACAAGTGATATACGTGTTGCTCCAGTAACCTCTTTATTTGTAAGTTATCCGAACCTGGATCGCAATTTGAATTCCTGTCTTTCTGAAGAAGCACGCGAAATGAGTCGACCTGGTGTCCGTAAACTTACCATGTTGGTCTAGGCCAGGTAGGGTAGGGTAGCTCTGCAGAAGAACCCTGGCGGCAAATGCAAAACAAAACGCTCGCTGCCGTCCCGGAGCTCTGGTGGACCTCGGCTGTTGTGGCGCATTGGCAGCGGGCTGATCCTCCACATTTCAAGGCTGCTGTCCCCTGCCTTCCGTTGTCCCGCGCGGGCCCCCGAACCGCGATCCCCACTAACCATGACGCTGATCAGCCTCACCTCACCTCACCTCGTTCCTGCTTCGGCCCCCCGCGCTGTGACTCTTACCTCTTCCCGTCCCACGCAATTGACTCGCACCAAGGGAAGACTTTGCTGCCTTTATATTCTTGATGCCGTGACGACGGCGCCTGGATCCTGCCGCCCCAGCCTGGCTGCCCCTTAGCTGGCGAGGCGCATCATCCAGAAGCAATCGCTGGAACAGGTAGAACGGACAAGCGGAAGAGCAAGAGCGAGGAGAGGAAACGATGGCGAGCCCAGTGGCGACGGGCCTTGGCCGGCGCGGTGCCTCGAGCTTACCACAACTACTCGTGCCCCGGCACGCGACGCTTCAGCAGACAGTTATCAACCCCAACGCCAGTCGAGTACGGTTACGAAAAGGACATCAGCAGCTGCAACACCAACTCCAACATCAACAGCGGCGCCATGCTTCAGACCATGCGAGGAGGCCCAAGACGGCCTTGTTCTTCCCAGGTGCGGGGCGCCCTTCTGACTTCCCCTCAACTCTTGACTTGCCTCGAAGCTAACCCCGTCGTCGCGTCCTACAGGCCAAGGCGTCCAGAAAGTTGGCATGATCGACCCATGGCTCGAGGCCTTCCCGCGAACCGCCGCCCCCATCATCGACGAGATCGACTCGGTCCTGGGCTACTCGCTGACGCGCATCATCCGCGAGGGCCCCAACTCGCAGCTCTCGGCCACGCCCCACGCCCAGCCCGCCATCATGGCCACCTCGGTCCTCATCCTGCGCATCCTCGAGGTCGAGTTCTGCTTCGACGTCGCCGCCCGCATCGACTTCACCCTGGGCCACAGCCTGGGCGAGTTCGCCGCCCTCGTCGCGGGCGGGTACCTGACCTTCGAGGACAGCCTGCACCTGGTGCAGAAGCGCGCCGAGGTCATGGCCGCCGCCACCGCCGCCGCGCGCTCCGAGTACGGCGGCGAGTACGGCATGGTCGCCATCGTCACCGAGCCCGAGTACCTGCCGCAGCTCATCGACGCCGTCGAGAACTTTGTCGCCTACCCCAGCAGCGACAAGGCCGACAGCGGCGCCGACAGCGACGTCCCGCCCATCGAGCAGGTGCTCATCGCAAACATCAACTCCAAGAACCAGATCGTCCTCAGCGGCAACATGGCCAAGATCAAGACCCTCGTCGCCCACGTGCGCCAGTACCTGGGCCACGACCCGCGCGCCGTCCGCCTCAACAGCGACTCCCCCTTCCACAGCCCGCTCATGAAGCCCGCGGTGGCGACGATGCGCTCCCTGCTCGCGGGCAAGAGCCGCGCCCCGGGCCGCGGGGCCGACGACATCGTCACCTTCCCGGGCAAGGTGCAGTGCATCAGCAACGTGTCGGCGCGGCCCTTTGGGTCCAAGGCAGAGCTCAAGGACCTGCTGGCCCGCTCGTGCCTCGAGACGGTGCGCTGGTGGGACAGCATCCGCTACGTCGACCAGCACGAGAAGGTGCGGCGCTGGATCGGCATCGGGCCGGGGAAGGTCGGCCGGAACCTCGTCGGCAAGGAGGTCGGCATGAGGGGCACGGATGCTGTCAAGGGCGGCGGGGTCTGGGCGATCACGGACCCGTCTGATATACATGGTATGCTGAGGGGACTCGAGGAGACGGACCCCTTGTTAGAAGAGGAGGAGCGGATCATTGGCGATGAGCCCTGAGCCCTGTGGCGTACGCGCTACTGCGTGTGTATAGTCTGTTGTTATCCGCTTCATGGGGGAGGGGGAATCTGGTTCTATGTGTGTATGATGGTTCAGCGCGGACGGATATTGGTGGGCTCTTTTTGGAACAGCGATTTCATGGAGTTTTGTGGTGGGTGGGGCGAGGATGGCGCATATGGCAAGCGATTAATATATCCGCCTCAATGTAATTGCATTGTACGTTGTAAGTGTGACTACTAGTGATGATCTCTTATCAGACAGTGTTCAATGGCACTATCTCTCCTTAGTTGCGACTCCCTTCATTCGGCACATGAGATAAATGGGACAGCCAGGACCAGCGACGAGATCCATTTGCTCTTTATCCTTCACTCTTCTCTTCTCACTGCTGGGGAGTTCCTGGCGGATTACCGCCGTTCGCTTCTCTTAGCTTGCCATTCATCTGCTGCCCTGTTGCCTCTGGCCATAGAATCTAGGAAAAAAGTACTATCTGCGTGGTCATGGCTACTAATGACTGTCTCTGGGCCGATCAGACTTGGGCAATCGTGATCCTCAAGAGGAGACGGCAGTGTCGCTTTGACCGCAAAAAGTTGGTGGCTGGGTGCGTCGCTTCATTAACCACAATTCAAGTGAATTTCCAAAGATGAAGGACTTCAGGAGCATATCAGCAGAAAGGAAAAGGAAAGAAGTGCAGAGACTTCTGGGACCTGTCGCTCATTCACGGTATTCAGTTCTGAGTTACATCTCGATTTGTTGATTAAATTTGTTCCTTTCACCACAGTCAGGGTTCCTAGTGACTACTTCACATGTTCAGACCAAATGCAAACCATGTTCTTGAATCGGACATTCTGAAGTTGGAGGTGTATATCAACAAACTGTCATTAGCTGAACTAATCATTATTTGAACATATAGAACAGCAAGTCGGGTTGTATCAGAAGGTCCAGTAAGGTAGTCACCCCGATGTCGAACTCTGTGCCAGTGTGTTTCCCAACATTCATAAATGTTGTTGAACTCAAAGCTATTCCAACAATATTGAGCTTACAAGCAGAATGGAATGAAGAGTTTCGATTTTTGTACTGTCTAGATAATTCAACCCGGGATGACGGGTTGTTGTTAGCCCGAGAAGAGGATAGAGCCATGGAGTCATCTGCATTAAAGCCATGAATTGGTGTTGATATAGGACGAATTAGCAGCGATCCATCCTTTTTGGCAGCTGGACTTGTGCCCAGAGCATCTATTCTAAAAATACAATCGTTACCCCTGTCCTAAATTCGTAGGATAGAATGTAAGCCTGAGAAGCATTCCTTCTCAGAATCAAACACTGAAGAAATCTTTCAACGTGAAGACAGGACACTATAGAGCCAAGTACCGAGCGAGCAACCTCTCCGGCTGCGGTGTGTATCACTAAAATAACAAAATACGCTGGGAAAATATGCAAAAGCCCTCTGTGGCTCTAGATAATTCGGGTGATGTCTGGTCCAAGTTGCTTTTGATAACACAGAATCAGCAGGCTACCCCGGATAACCGTCTCGAATATTGGTGATTTTCACCGAGAACCACGGTGCTGGGGGCTCAGACCCTCTTGGAGATGCCGACTTCTGTATCGCTCGTGCTATTGATCGAAAATAGAAAATCAGGAGCCCTCCTAACCGAGGCACATAGGGAGGCCCGTAAGGAGTCCGGTGGAGGAAAGCCAGCAGATCTGTGTACAGCATGAGTGAGATCCAGCCCTGAGCTCTCTGGGCACTCTCAGGAATTATATGTCATTGTCCGACATGGTTAGCGGGCCTCGTATGGCAGAAATACGACATACAGTCTCAAAGCCCAGAAAGATTATAAGCAGTAACTGCTGTTGGAATTGTTATGAAGAGGATGCTCCAAATGCTTCAAGGTATTCTGTACCCATGCGCTTCAGACACGGTATTATGTGATGGCAGCGTGAATCTTACACTAAAAGAAGATACAGATATTTCCGAAGAACCAAGAGAAGGGACTATGCTTCGTGGTCACGTTGGAAGAGGAATTCAGATCTGAAGGCCGTGAGGCAGAGTAACGAAAGTTCAGGTTTCTCCAGTGAGTCACTGAATGACCAGATGTTGGAATGGTAGCAGAATGGTATTCCGTCTCCCTCTAATGACCCCTCTAACGCCATGACGATGCTTCCACAATCCTCTCCCAAGCCAGATGCTCCCAAGATCTTAGGGGGGTTAGTTCCCCGAACAGTTCGTGTCTCAAATACTCCACCGACGCCGGCGAACTCAAAAGGAAGGCAACGCAGCATCTCCCAGTGCACTCTCTCTCTGTCCTTCTCTTTTTCCCATCACAGACTCGTAACCCCAACGGTCCACCCCTCCCCGATGCGCCGCATGTCCGCCCCGAACCGCCTCGACACGATCCTCTTGCCCCCGTGGCCCGTGAGCGGCGCGTGCTCGTCGGGCTCGTAGAAGGGGTTCTGCAGCAGCCGCACGTACGCCGTCTGCATGGCGCGGAACACGGGCTTCATGTCGCCCTCGCGCAGCCCCACGACGGCCGCGCCCCTCCTCGCCGCCGCGCTGATGCCGCCGCCGTCACCACCGCCACCGGATCCCTTGGCGTCTTCCGAGGAGGCGTTGTTGCTGCCGCCGCCGGCGCCTGCGGCGCCCGACGTCGAGGACGAGGACGAGTGCAGCGCCGCGCTGTCGATGCGCCGCCCACGCATGTCCACCACCACCACGAACTTGACCCCCGTGTTGGTCTCGTACCCGTACGCGGCGAGCCGCTCGTCCACGGCGTGCAGCAGGCCGTAGTCGCCCGAGAGGGAGCCGGCCCCGCCGCCACCGCCCGAGGTCGCGCCGCCGCCCCCTCCGACGGCCGAGTGCTTGGCGCGCAGGTCGAAGATGTCCAGCGTCGAGGACAGCAGCAGCGAGAACTGCAGCGGCGTGCGGATCGGCTTGAGGGTGTTTGTGGCCGGGTCGTGGGAGGGGAAGATGGAGATGTGGAGGGGGTTGTTCTGTGGTGGTCGGAATTACTTGGTGTCAGTTTTGATGATCGATGCCTCCTCGCTTCGCAGAAAGGGGGAGGGGGGGTTTTCCTTCTTCGTGGTACTTACATTCCGGCCTATGACGCCTAGGCAGGCTATGGAGGGTATCGCAGTCGCCATGGCTGGCTATCGTCGTGGTCGAGGGTTCGGTGGAGGCCCCGCGCGGCAGACATGAAGGAGAGTCCAGATGTTGCAAGTCGGGAAGCTCAATCAAGGCGACCCCCGGCCATAGCTCGCTGGCACCCCTTGCCCCGTCCCCCTGATAGAGAGGTGCGGGACCAGCCGTCCAGGTACCCAGGTACTTGGCCTCAGCACTCGGACCGCTGTATGACTTGGGGTGCCGGGTGCTTGGGCTTTACGATTGACGTTCAAGCAACCGTTCCGAGACGCGGTTTTTCCTTTCTCCCATCATCTGGGACGAACTACTGATGGCCTTTGCCGTTTCGAAAGCTCGCTGTGCCAAGCTTGGCAAGAGTCATTTACGAGCCAGACGGAGCAAACGGTGGCAATCAAGCCTTGATGGGAGCTCAGAAGTTGCCTCCGAGGCATTTGGCTGCCTCAAACACAGCCATGTCCGGCTGCATCACGGCCGGCCGGACGCAGCCAGCCCGTCGAAGTCTGTCTTCTGAGACAAATTCACCGCGACGGGTCACAATTCTCATGCTGGTCAACATCTGGCTTCCGGCACGCACGGGAACCTTGACCGTTATTTTCGATGCTTTCCTTAGATTCCTATTGTTTTGCCCATCTACAACCCCCCTCCTCCTCCGCTCACCCTGCTCCCTGCTTCATGTGCCCACCACCTCCGTCTTTTGCTCTCCCGTACTGCTGCATCGATGAAATAAAATGAGAAGAGAAAACAGTATTAAAGGAACAACTCCTTATGCTAGTCCAGACTCCGCCAGCAATGAAATAGAAAGACCCCAAAGTTCAGCCTCATCACCGACGAGATGGGGCCGCCGAATCGCTCTCGCAATCGAATGTCTCCTGCGCCGAGGCTGAACTCCCTCTACACTCTAGCTCTCCGTCGCTGCAACGAACTTCGCTCCTCGTAGTGTCGTAAAAGCTGTCCAAGTATGATATACAATGGCAAAGCTGGAGACAGGTGATCAAGGCCCTCTTCAAAGCCAAAAATGCAGAGGCCTTGTGGTTTGATGATAACCACTGCCGACGCCGTGTTCGCACACCATGTGCATGCCGTATGATGACACAAGCATTGCGTCGGAATGGAGTTACCAATGCCGGCCAGTGGAGAATGGGCTTGAGCGGTGAGACCATCAAGCCGCTGGCCAAGCTCTCGTCGGTTTGTGCTCGTGTCTGGGTCCGCTCGTGGATTGTGCCCTGTAAGCCGCGTCGGAATTGAGATGGGCAGGCCTCGAAGCTGCGCTCGATCGGGCGGTAACGCCGGTCGGTTTAACGGGGGTTCGGTGAATACACGTTCGTAAGGTGGGAAATTGATTAGGAGGGACCACAAGGTCTCAAATGCGTATATGAGAAAAACCGGGATATGAGCGAGCGTAAAGTCATGAGTATGCCTCTATAACCGAGAAAATCCGGGACGTATCGAAGATGAATTCCCCTCCTTCGATGGCCGTCTAAACATCCTGCGGAACCAATTCCCCGCAACCAGAAAGGCGAGGGCGCCCTCATTATCGTCTGCGCCCAGGATTAGGCGACCCAGATTACAATTATCGTAGAGCTCCAGACTGAGACGGACCAAAGGAACAACAGTCACAACCGGGCACCTAGCCACAGCAGATGGCCTTCATGAATTTCTGGAAGCCGGTCGGCTGCTGGGGCTCAGGCTGCCTTCCAGTAGTTGTCGGCGTCGGCTGGTTCATCGCCTGCGTCGAGTTCATTGGTTTGGGCAGGTTCTGGGTACTGGCCTGGAATTGGGCCTGCGTAGAACCTGTCGGGGTTGCCATGTCGCGGAGACCCCCGGCTCCGGCTCGGTTCTGCATCATCAAGCGGTCTGGGGCGTTTCGCCGGTCTCCCTTTGGGCTCTGCTTGATCGGCGAGGGAGGAGGGGGTTGCGCGGCATTTAAACGGTCCATCGTCAGGCGTGCCCGAGGGTCGGACAGGTGAGGCGTCGTGTTGCCGCCCCGCGAGGTGTCGTGGAGGGCCATATTGGAGGGACCTGGTCTATGGTCAGGGTTGTGCAGCGCGCCGGGTCGGTTCCACTCGCCCTTCTTTGTTTGGGCCCTTTGCAGGAGTTCATCCCAATCGAACTTGTTGTCCGACTCGTCGATCTTGTTTTCCCTTGCAGCTTCGGTGAAGAGGCCGCGCAGGTAGTCGTAGTCAGGTGCGTCCTCGAAGCCCAAGTTCCGAACGTAGAACAGGTACGTCTCGAACTGGGCGGGGAAGCCCTCACAGAGGTCCTTGATGGGTGTGGTCTGCTTCTTCTCCCCGATCTTCTCGTATTTCTGCTTGTTAGTCGCAGCTTTCAGACCTTGCCACGGCAGCCCTCCTCGAAGGAAGTACATGAACACATGGCCGAGGGCCTCGAGGTCGTCACGTCTCGATTGTTCTCGTCCAAGATGGGTGTTGATACTCATATACCGTGCCGTGCCAGATAGAGATTTCCGTTCTCGGTAGGGAATGTGTTGCTTCGTCTTAGGGTCCCTATACTGCTTGGCCATCCCGAAGTCGACAACATGGATAACGTTCTCAGTCTTGCTAGGTATCTTGCCGATCAGGAAGTTGTCGGGTTTGATGTCTCGGTAGATGAGGTTCTTTTCGTGGATGGTTTGGACACGAGAAAGCTAAAGTGAGATGTCAGTATATGGCAAGAGCGTAGCCTCGCGAGATGCCAGCCAAGGATAGCCCGCTGGAAACGGCTCACCATTTGCTTTGCCACCATGATGACAGTCTTCAAGCTGAATCTGCGCCCACAGTGGTCGAAGAGATCCTCCAATGACGGCCCTAGGAGGTCGATGACTAGAATGTTGTGGAGACCCTCTTGACCGAAGTAGTACACGTTCGGAATGCCGGCTGCGCGGGTGGGTTAGTTAGTCTGCGTGCTGGCGATCAAGACCAAGATGACTTACGGCACCCGACGAGGATCTTGTACGTCCTGTACTCATCTCGCAATTGAGGAGCATCGCTCTTCCTTGGTTCCTAAGGCGCACGAGAGTTAGTGCCGGGCCGTCTAGGCGGGCGACAAGCCAACTGCCGACTACCTCGCGACGCATGAGCAACATACAAATTTAATGGCAACTTGTTGGTTGTTCAACAAGTTTGTTCCCTCAAAGATGACACCAAAGGAGCCTTCGCCAATCTTCTTCCCTACTCTGTAGTGCACACCGACGACGTTCGATGAGGAGGAGGCCATCTTGACGGAAGGACCTATCCTCTACGGACGCAAGGAAGGGCGTGTGACGGTATGAAGGATGGTTCGAGAGATGGAGTCGAAAGGGGTGGCCGATACCGAGTGGTGATTTTCGACTGGGTAATTACCAGCGGGCCCGGGACGGAAGGGCCTAGTTGAAGCGAAAAGGGGCGGTCAGCAAGGCAACGCCGCTCATTTTCCGACGACCGAAGGACACAAAAGACGGCACGGGGCTTCAGTGGCGGCGAGGCGTGATCTCAATTGCCATGGGAGGTAAGGGAAAGGGACGGGAAGGTGACAATTGAAGGATGTGGAGATGGGAAAGCAGAGCAATGCATGAGCAAAGCCAGGAGATGGATAGATGGTGTGGTAACAAATGGGGAAACCTTTAGTCTGGGCGCTGGGGAGGCTGTAGCAAGAGAGGGCTGCCTGCTGATTGCTTGGTGCCGATGGGCTGGACCGGGGGGGGGGGACACGCGAGTCACACACAGTTCGTGCGGTACGCACCTTTTTTGGGGTCCAGCAGGACCTAATGAACGACCTGACCAGGCTCTGGGGGTAGGGGAGGGGACCTGACAGGAGGCGAAGCTGGCGTTGCCGGCGATCGGTTGTGGCCAGGAGAATTGCCCGATGTACGGACGGCTAGAGGTACCTCGGTAGGTCACTCGTCTAGCCAGACTCGTACCCTTCAGGAAATACAAAGTACCCGTGTTCGCCTAGCTGGCGGCCGTTGGAAATGGGAAAGGGTAGGAGGTACAGGCTGGGGTTCTAGAATGCTGGCATAGACCGATAGGCTGGAATGAAGAATTGGTGAAGGCGAGAAAGAAAGGGATTGTCGTGTGCGGCAGGAGGGAGGACAAGGCAATGGCCTCAACGAAGACGGCTCGTGGGTCCTACAGGTCCTGGGTCTCGCGGGGACGGGCTGTGTCGGTCGGTCGAGAGACGGGCGAGGAAGCAACCAAGCGAGCAATAATAAGGCAAGCAGGAAAAAGAGGCGTTGCGGAATGGATTGTCGCCTGTTTGGGCTAGGTGGCGCGGATGGGCAAGTGCAGGCGGACAGGTCTAATAAGTGACGACTATCTGCCGCTATTCCTTGCCTCGCTGGATGTCCGTCCCTTCAAGGTCTTGGGGTGCTCGGAGTTGACCTTGACCTTGACCGTGGCCCCTGCTCCTTGCGTTCTGGCTGAGGAAGAAGAGGCAGAGAAGGTGAAGAAGGTTGCCTCGAACTTGGCTGGGCTTGGCGTCGAGCTGGCTGAGCTGGCCGATGAGCTGGCTGAGCAGGCTGGGCTTCCAATGGCTGGGCTGGGCTGGGCTGGCTGGCTGGCTGGCTGCTGCTGCTGGGCTGAAGTCAATCGGGCGTGACTTGTGGGGAGAGAGGGAGAGAGTCCGAAGGAAGAGGGAAAGGAGGGAAGGGGACCGCGGCACTTTGGTTGGTTGCAGTGCAGTTGCAAGGAACCGAACGAACGAACGAACAGGACAAGAGAGAGAGACAGAGACAGGCCACAGACACGACACGACAGAACACGACACGGCAGGTACGGGCAAAACGGGGCAGGCTAGGTCCAGTCGACAGGCTGACAGGAAAGCACGCCCTGGCTCAGGCGGGGACAGTTTTGAAGGCTCGACCCGCAAAGGAGCAGAACCGTCGGGCCATGGGTGGGTTCAAGCACAAACCCCCCTGCCCTCAACGGGCCTCACAGTACCTACGACGCACCTACAGCAGAAGGCCTACCGTAAGGGCTACCTTGGCTAGTGCGTAGAGGCTGGATGCTAGAGGTTGGGGCAAATCACCCACTGCCAGGCCGCGTCGTACCTAGGAGCCTTTTGGGCCTGTAGGCCGGCCACTGGCGTTGGGAGGACAGGGGACAGGGGGGTCCCAGGGTTGCAAAGGGGGGGTCGGGATGTGTAGATACTCTGGTACAGGGGGGCCCGCTTGCCAGCAACCCACCCGCGCACTAGCACCCAACGCGTCGGCATTGGCTGGCAGGTTGCTAAGAGATGGTCGGCCATTTGTTTGTGTTTGCAGTGCTCGAGCTCAGCACGGCCTTCCCGCTCGTCCCCAAACCCAGCAAAATGACAAGGAGCAGGAGGAAAAGGGAGTGAGATGTAGCCAGCACTCCATACCTGTGGTCTCCCAATATCCCTCAACTCGACAATGAACGACAGGGCTCGGGACATAGGGGAAAAGGAGGTGGTACGGAGGTGTCATGTAACGTCCATGATACAGCCTTGCCTGGTTCGGTATTCTACTGTGATGTCGGTGTTTTGGTGCAGATGTCGTGACAATGTCGACCAGATAGACTACACAGACAGAATGTACCGTTTTGGCTGTGTATCTAGGTAGACTATGTACAGATTATATATAGATGCAGATGCAACTGCACGCACGTCTGCATATGCACCCGTCTTCTATGGCCAGGTCCTGTCGCCCAATCTGGGAGCCCTACTCGCCAGAAGTGGCGCCCGGTCAGTCAGCCAGCAGCCAGCAGCAAGTAGCAAGCCGCCAGCAGCCAGTAGTGCCCAGCAACATAAGCTTTGCCCCTAGGCCGTGATCGCCACTCTCGTCAGCGCTACGACTATGCTGTGCTGAGTGCATAACAGTTCGACGTCGCCCGTCTCGCATCAACATCAACATCAACATCAACATCAACATCAACATCAACAAGGTCAGGTGCACAATCTGGCTCTCGACCGGCCCGAATCTGATAGAACAATTTCATGGCCCCTCCACGCCCGCCGGATCGGCTGATGGGGGCGGGAAGCCTCTTTTGGGTTCAATGTCCGGCGACGACAGGGCACGGCTCATACACATCGCAAACAAGTACGCGAATCAAGGCCTCTCATGGGGCAGCTCGCTCGTCGTGACCAGGAGCCGTCGACCACCTTATTTAGCAGGATCAGCCGGGCATGATGATGGGCCGGCGGGCGGATAGGCTGAAGGCTGATGACCGTTTTTCTCCCTGCCTTCTTGCCGTCTGCCCTGGCCGACTTCCGGCCCTGGGTTGGGGTGGAAATGGATACTACCCTACCGTGCCTACCAAGACGAGACAAGCGAGACGACCCCAGGCGTGCAGGCGTGCCACATGCACACAACGCATCCATATCGCCGGCAATTGCCAGGCGACAGTTGTGCTGTGCTTTGGTGTGCTGTGCTGTGCTGTGCTGTGATGTGGCTGCACCCGCTTCTGCATTGCCCGTCTTCCAACGGGGCGGGCCTCTTGGCCGCCGATCCTCCTTCTCACGTCACACAGCATCTTTTCTTGCCCAGGCGCCCTTTCCCTTCCTTCTCTTTCTGCCCGGTGTGTCTTATTCTCTCATCGATCGAGCGGGAAAGTGCGAGTCTACTCTGCCCGCAGATGAGCTCATTCAACAATGGCAGGCTGTCGGAGAAAAGGCCTGCCAATCGGGACCCGCAGTACCCCAGCTGCCTCCCAGCAGCTGGCCGTGCTTGATGCAACCGTAATCTTGATGATCCCAGGGATCCTCCGAGGAGATGGGCCCTCGATTTGAAGCTTGACATTGCATCAATGCCAATGCGCTCGCTCTGTTGCCGTCCGTTCGTGACCGATCACCAGCAACACCACCGCCCACGGGCCACGATGACCAACATGTATGAGCCCGTGTGTCAGTGGAGGACTGCTGCAGCATGCCCCGGCCTGCCTGACGCAGCCGCGTGCGTGCTCGGGCTGACTGTCGTCAGCTTGGCGGTTTCTAAATTCCCAGTGAGCGAGGCATAATATATTGCACCTGAGGCTCGCTTAGCAGTGCCGCAGGGATGCGCCGTGCCCGCGGCCGGCCGACGTCCACTGGCGGCTAAGTAGCATGGCTTCCATTGGGCTGCACCCCCAAGTACACGCACTCGCCAGCCGCGCTGCCAGACGACATGCGAGGTTTGGCGCCACAGCGGCAAGATGAAGGGGGAACTGCACGATGGATCTGATCGGGCCAATCTGGGGAATAAGCAAGAGCGGTGTCGGCTGCTCGCCGTGCAGCAAGCAGGCCAGCGAGAACGAGAGCGAATGAGAGAAGAAAAAAAAAGCAACAAGGAGCCACCAAAATCGCACATATCGCCATTGGTCTGTGCCGTTGCTTCCAGATTAAACTTGACGCGTGCAAAGGATGGAGCTCGTCTCGCTGCAATCAAAGTGTTTCCAACTTGATTGGTATCTGCAGCCTCGACATCCACAGGCCCCATACCCTCGCTGTTCTCGAACTCGACAATGCCAGGACTTTTACACCTGCCGACCGAGGTTCTGACACTGATCGTCGAGGAGGTCTGCATCGCAGCGGAGCTAGACAACCTGGGCCAGACTGTGACGGTGGAGCTCAAGTGTCCACCCGGGGACGCTGTGGATGAAGGCTTGCAACGCCACCCATCGTTGAACGCCTTTGGCGGTGCCCAGATTGTTCGTTATACCGGCAGCCGTTCAGAGTGAGTGTGGCGTTTTGCGTCCCCCCGTCATGACATCACGTAGAGCACGCTTTTAACGATACGAATATCAGCATACGGCACCAGCGTGATCAGCTCGAAGCGCTCATCGTGCAGCGATTCAGGGAACAGAGCCTCGGCAGGGTCGTTGCCGACTCGTTCCTTCATGGAGTGCACAGTTCGCACCGGCTGGAAGGCTTCTACCAGAGCGTCCAGGCCGAGGCGAACGAGCTAATCCTCAACCACAGGCCCGATATTCGCTGCCTACTCGCCTTGGCCTCAACCTGTCGGCTACTTCGAGTGTGTGCCGAGCCATTTCTATACAGGGTCGCTGACCTGTACTATGGAAACCCGTGCGCTTACGCCGAGCACCTCGGACTTCTTCTGCACTACCCGCACTTGACGAAACATGTTCGCCTTCTATCCTTCAGCACTTTAAACGACGAGAAGTTTGAGAGCGACCCTTATGGCTTTCTGCCACTGGATCCGGACCAGCTCGCCGGGGCAGTAGCCGGTCTAGTTTCACGCGACAGCCCAGTCTCCAGGGAGGATATCTGGCGATGCCTTGGTCCCGAAAGGTTCGGCTCTCACGGTCTGCACCCATCGACGTTTCGTGCCATGCTATTGTTCCTTCTGTCAGATGTGCGTTCTCTGAAGATAGATCTGGCTTTCCCAGAAGAGGGAGGCTTGACCGAGCAAACTCGTCGGGAGTGGCTGTTTCGCGCCTTGCTCCAAGAGCCCAACGACGTGTGGGCAGCGGCCAAGGTGCCCGCCCTGCGCAACTTGCAGGAGTTCTCCTTGATACTGGGAGACCATAGACCTGCGGACGCATTTGATCCGAGGCTGCTACTACCTTTCTTGTTGCTCCCAGAGATGCGCACGTTCTACACGTCGCTACTTAAAACTGGCCACCATTGCCTCCTCCTGAGTGAACGTGAGAGGTCACAATGGTCCGGCAAGTCGGCAGTGACCGAGATGATCTTCGACTTTGTGACGGTCGATGGCTTCACCATAGACTCGCTCCTGAGACTCCCAAGCGCACTAGAGAAGCTCACGCTGAGCTCTTGCGCTGCGCTACACTACGAATGCGCCTTCGACCCGACCTATTACGGAGATACGCATAGACTATTACTCGCACCTCAAGTACTTTGCTACGCTCTCTCGCACCAGCGCCACTCTCTAAGAAGTCTGACAATCCGCTGGGCCAAGAACCGCGCGGAAAAGTCGTTCCTAAGCCTGAAGTCGTTCACGGTGCTCGAGGAGCTGACCATCCCCCTTGCAATGCTCCTGCACAACCGCGACGAGTCGTGCCGCAGCCTGGCGGACAGCCTCCCGTCCTCTATCGTGCGCCTGGAGCTCCTTGTCTACACCCACTTCCCCGTGCGCACATGGCAGCTCGAGATTCTGGCTCTCCTCAATGACAAGGAGACCACCGCTCCCAGATTGCGTCAGGTTATTATTGAGCATTGGATGGAGGTTTCGGATGGGCCGGTGTCGAAATATGAGCTCGACGCCGAGGCTGTCATCAGCCTGGGAAGGCAGGTCGGCGTGGAGGTCCTGGTCGACTTCGTGGAGTATAAAGTGCCACACGTCAGCTTGTCTGACACGGGCGAGGAGTACAATGATTGATATGAGAGTGTCACTGACATCTCATCACTACTCGCATGGATCCGCCCATCAGTGACCTTGACGTCGCAGTGGTAAGCGTCTAGTCACACGTTAGTGCCAGTGGTGGTGGATGGGATGTGAGACAACAGCTTCGGTATCATTCCAATACATTAAGGGCTAACGGCAGAGGCAGATCAGTATTGGTCTCACCAGAGGTGCATCTATACGCAAGAGGCAACCTCTAACCTTCTAGCATATACTGCCTTCCCAATATCTGCCTTCCCAATATCTGCCTTCCCAATATCTGCCTTCCCAATATCTGCCTTATCAAGCAAGAAGGCTTCCAATGGTCAGATGCACGAGATTGAGTGCGAATGTGATATTACTCTGGCTTGATATCAGATCTTACAGTTTGATTAGGGACTGGGCCGGACGCTCGAGCATAGATAGTAAGGCTTGGTCATTGCCGGGATATATGATATTTGTGCTCTGCTGCCTAGTTTTGGCTTGGTACTATAATCTAGACTGTTGTAAGCAAAGAGTCCACATGACGGATGCAGCAAGGAGAGGAAAGTCTTTGTGGAAACCCTTGGCCACATCTGTTGGGACCGCAGAATCCCTGTCCCATGAGCCGCGAGCGCTGTTGAAGTGTTGTCAGTCCCGACTTGAATCTCTGCAATGAATAACTGACCACTCACTTTTCTTTACAACTGACTCATTCCTTGCAATTCGCAGCGCTCCATGGTATCTTGACTCCAGCGACAAAGCCCATCCTCCCGCACATGCTGTCGTCTCGCAATTGCTATGCCTCGACATGTCTCAAACACCACCTGGATGCTGAGCATCTCGAACCTCTAAAACAGGCCCTGAACAATCTCCTCTCAACATCAATCGCCGAGGAGACTTATGCTCAGATCGTCGATGGAATGCCAATTGCTAGCGTCTACGCGGAAGATCACTGGTTTCGTGAGGGTTTACCGGTGATGCAGCATGAGGAATTATGCCCTGGCGTCCTGGAGAAGACATGCAGCTTCCGCTCACAGTTTGATATTCTGTCCCTGGAAATCCCGCCTAAGGTTGAGATTACTTATCCTGAAAAGCTATGTTATAGTCGCATGGAATGCGAAGCTGACTTGAGTACGTAGATACTCCAGGCCTACCAGGATACCAAATTGGGCACCGTTGCCTGGAAACTCCGACTGTTGGAACTGGTCGTGATCGCGTGCCATGACATCGCCGCCCATCTATACCAGCTTGACGAGGGAGTACACAAGCACGCCGAGTGGGCGGATTGGCGGTCGGAAAGACTCGCACGCCTCCCGGAAAATCCGCGTGGACGAGAGATCACCAAATGTGGACCGCCCAACCTGTTCTTCGTTCCATCATACAAGGACCCAGAGAGATTTTCCAGTGGACTAGCAGATGTGGCAGCGTATTGGGCTGAACTCCGAATATTCGGGGCGTGGTGCTCTTTGACCGTGGGCAGACCGAAGAAGAGGTGAGCAAACACTTTCCCTCTACAGCCGGAATCAGGCCTGGTTACAAGGATGAGACAAAAGGCGTCTACCTGATCTCACAAGGACACAATTTAATAATGAGAGCGTCTGAGCAGTGCAACGGAATATACATACACGGATCTCAAGCAAGAACTCTTACGCCACCAACGGAGAAGCAGTTCAACGACCTTGTGGATTTCCTCGTGTCGCGAAGTCCAGATCCTGCGCGCTGCCCTCTTCCGATAGAAATCACTACTGAGAACAAGTGGCGCTGGGATCCATACAGTGGTGTGGCCGAGTTCCACATCTATAAGTACCGTCAGGAGATCCCAGAAAAACCCCCACGCCCCATTCGCTGTGATGTGAGTCAATAATCTTTATCCTGGAGGAGCCCTCCCCATCTCCCCTCGCTTGAGAAGTTTAGGGCGTCCTGCCTTTTGTTCTGCGTCCTTGTTTTTATTCTCTGTCTTCCATACTTCGCCAGATTCTTCTCTTGGGGAGGGCGAAGCGTCTTATAAAGCAGAAGCAATCAACATGGCTATCTCACAATGCGGCATACCCGTAATTATCCTTCTTCATCCTTCACCACGTCGGTGGAATAGTCAGATACTGACACGCGGTCTACAGCAACGTCCGTTGGATTGGCCTGAAATATTTGATTACCAGGATGCCGTGGCCGAGATGCGCAAATGGGCCGATGGGGAGCCCTATGATAAGGGTGCTTGGGGGAAGGTGGCACGCCAGATCACGCCCACTTCCATACTCTGGAGTATGTTCGCGAGCGACCATTCCGCGCTTTGGTGTGTCTGAGAAAGGGTCACTATGGCCCTCGCACGCTTCGTCGCCCATTTTGCCCCCTCAAAGCCCTCTCTTCTGACCCAAAATGATCATTACGAAGACCCTTCTAATCAGATCTTCAACTTACTCTAAATTATCAAGCCTATATAAATTCCTAGCAAATTAAAACTACTTTTAAAAGCCGAAAATAATCATGGAGTAATAATGAATTGAGGGCAGAGGGTAGATTTAATAGGAAGGTACCTTCCTTTTAAGCAAATTCCCTTTTATTTCTATAGGGTGGCTTTTATGCTTTGGGATGAAGGCTGGCTGAAAAAGAATCCTTCCTTTTATCTTTCAATAATGTTTCCTTTTGGATTTTAGGCTTTTAACAGGCTATAAATTAAATATTTATATTAAATTTGATTAATCTGCTGGATTGATTGATTAACTGGCTGCTTAGGTGGTTAAAGGTAAGTGGGGAGTTAAAGTTATTGAAGTTAAAGGAAGGAAGGAGCTATCCTTTGAGAGGTACTTAAAAATATATGCGATCTGCTAATAAAAATAAATACCTAATTATTAGCTTCCACGATTATTTTTTAGCTCCGTAACCGTTTTTTTACGCTGCAATCATTTACCCTCTATAGCCATTTACCCTTAAAAGGCAATTAAGTAGGCTTTTAATTACTTTCCAGAATATAAGGCTTCTAAGTGCAAATCACCGCCAGACAGATTTGCAAAAATGATGACTTATTAAGCAGACGAAGGCTACAGTGACCCTTTTTTAAACATACCAAGGCGCGGTATGGGAGTTGGATGATAAGCTGCAGCCTGATGGAAGGAAAAAACGGCACAGGCCACCATACTTTTTCGATCCTTGACTATGGAAGGCTCCCTTTGGTGTTTAGAGACGTATGCATCAGCTGTCAACGCTGGAAATACGCATCTTAGTTTTTCAGATAGAGAACATAATGCTATTTCTAAGACATCAGCGTCGATCGGATCTGGAAAATATGTTATTTTCATAGTCGAAGTGGACGTATAGCTAAGTTCCGAGTGCAGAAGGGCCCCAGAGGGCTCCTTTTTTAAAGACATACCGTACGTAAACCCCCATTCATTGCCAGAGACTTTGTCAACAACCAACCCAACAGGAAATTCAAATTCATAGGCCAGATCACATTTGGATTTCTCAACAATGTCGATAGAGTAAGGTAAAACTCCAAGCAATATTCTTGAGGGGGGCCATGTTATAACCACAAGAGTGCAAGTAGAATGACTGCTCTGCGAGGAAAAGCTTACGAAGCATGCCCAGGAAATCACTCAAGTACGCCCGTTGCCAGTGGTCAAGCCCAACATAACGGCCGTAGGTATCTACTTCTCCCACACGAGGCATTCACTGTAGTCTCATTTAACCACGTACTTGGGGTTCAGTCCAGCGGATCGGTGAACTGAAGTCAACCTGCTCGCCACCTACTGGTGTATAATCGCAAATCATTCCAGCCAGATAGTTATCACAGATGATGGCTTGCCTGCCCCAGCATTTCTGACAGAGCGCCAGCACATTAGTTCTTGGGTCGACTTGCCCTTTCCTACCTAGGTAACAGGTATCAGAAGCAAAAGACATGAGGGTGAGCCTTGGGTTGCGGCGAATCCAGTGCCAGTTTCCGATGTAACTAAGCACAAGAGAAATCTCAAGGGCTATTGAGGTACTGCATGTCGCAAATGCCGAGTGTAGATACAATGATAGTCTGGACATATTTTGAGTGGGACCGTAATTATGTGCCGTGAGGCAATACAACCCACTGCCAGCCGACCAAAAATCTCACTCCCACAATTCTTTTTGACACCCGAGCAGAAGACCACTACAGTCACACAAAGGCATTTTCTAAAAGACCACACAAGTATGAAAAACAAAGGTGGGCCAAGCCCACCCTAACGAAGGTTCTCTGTTCTGTTCTGTTCTGCTCTGCTCTTGCTATGCTTTTGACTCCAAACATCTGCCGTCTCCCATAATTACCCACGCCGCCAAGTCAGCTGGGCAGCGGAAAGCATCCAAATGAATGAATGATATATAGACACGGACCGGTAGTACACCTATTTGCCCAGACCCCTTTGCCCGCCATGTCCCTGTTTTTTTGGCCTTGTAAAAAGAAAAAAAAGTCAAGAAGGATAAAGAAAACAGCAAAGCCGCGTACGCCTGCAGAACAGACCGGAACCTTTGTATCCGAGCTGCGTGTCTGTCTGTATGATGACCGAGTAAAACAAAGGGGAAGTAGCCTCCTCACGTAGGCCCAAGGGGAGCTCGAAACCCAAGGCGCTGCACTCCGTCCCTCGGTGGCGCCGGGCCACACGGAGTTGCCACCTATTCCTCATCGTCGTCCGCCTCGACGCTCTGCACCACGTGCCCGTTGCCCTGCCCGTTCACCTTGACAGGTGCCACGGGCCCGCCGTTCGCGCCGTTCGCGGTCGCAACGTCCAGTTCATCCATCACCTCCCTCTTGGCCGACTCCCACGCCGCCTTGGCCCAGCGGGAGAGCTGGTTCTTCTCGACATACTTCCTAAGCTGCAAGTCCTCCCACCGCATGGCGTCGGCGCGCTTCTCCAGCTGGCTCGAGTCGTCGTCGTCCCACCTAAGGACTTCGACGCTGGGGTCCGTGTAGACACCCTGGCAGGCCTCTGGAGAGAGTATGGAGTCGATTTCTTTGTCACCTTGCTTGAGGTCTGGAAAGAGTCGTTAGTAAATTGATAAACAGGCTAGAGTGAAGCGACAAGGCTCGGCGGGGACTTACGGTGCCGATGGCATGCGACCATGGTGCAGTAGGGCTGCGTCTCGACCAGCTTGCTGAGCACGGCTTGGTCACTCATGTTCTCTGTGTAGTTGACTTTGGTCCAGTCGTCGCGGATGTAACACCGTCTCCAGATGAGCCTCCTGGCATCCTCCCTCTGCTTGCCCTTTAGGCCAAGCTCAGCTAGCCGAAGTGCTTGGAAGAACCAGAAACCGGGCTCAACGCCGTAGTCGTCGACGCGGATCAGGGTTAGCAGATTAATGAGACTCAACGGCTGCATGGCCTTGTGTGTGACAAGCTGGAAGAGATCTTCCTGCAGATCATCCAAGAGCACCTTATGCTTCTTCGGAATCTTGGGCGAGAAGGTCTGCATGGCCAGCTCGGCGGCTGCAACGTCGTCGACAGCGTCTTGAAAGGCTGGAACCAGCACCTGGTAGATTTGGTCTTGAATGCGCACAATCTCGAGGTCTTTTTCAACCTGCGCCAGCTGATTGTCACACCTGGCTGCTTTGCTGCGGACCAAAGCTGAGTTCCCCTCAGCCTCAGCACCAGCTCCTTCTGCCAGCAGTGTCAATTTACCCAGGCTCAGCTCAATCTTCTTGTTCCACACTTGATCTTCTGCCTGACCCACTCCGATGAGAGTCTTGGCCGCTGAATCGAGGTCGTGCTCGCGCTCGATGTCGTTGATCCAAGAAATTTTGCCGAGGCGATCATCGTTCCTCAGGAACATAGTGGCGTAGCCTTTCTTATCAGAGCCGGCGAATTCTAGGACCAGCTGAATGCCACCATAAGCAAGCAAAAGTCTGTACGCTTCAAATGCGAAGCTTGCGCCGTAACGATCCATGTACTCGGTGAAGAGTCGCTTCTTGTCCTCAAGTTTGTTGTTGATCTCAACAGCCTTGCGAGCCTCAAGACCGCGCACTTTAGCTTGGCTGCGCAGCTCCTTGATCTGACCGACAACCAGTTCCGCGAGGGCTCTGACACTGACGTATTTCTCAGCAAGTCGAAGCGCGTCATCCCAAAGCCCGTAGTCTTTGAGCTTCAGAATCAGATCGCTCAGGTCGGCCAGGATCGCTTTGCATTTCTCAGCGAATATCAAGGCCTCTTCGTCGCCGTTCGGTTCAGCCCAGCTAACTGATTCGGTCAGAGTCACAATGAGCTGGTCAGCCAAACTAGGCATCATGTTCCGAAGGGACTCGATAAGGCTCGATGATGGGGATCCAGGTGCGGATTGAGGTGGGTAGTACGTATCAAGCCACATCTGGCAGAGTTGATTTAGGCGGAAGAGGTTGTTGGTGACAAAAGCAGTGGATGTCCAGAATTCGGGCAGGCCAAGGTAGTCGGCCTGCTTGGACAGGATGCCGTTCTTAATATCCTCAGCCCCAAGACCGTAGAAGTTGAGATTGCGTTGGCGATACTCAAGAGCCCCGTGAAGAATTTCGTAAAACACATGCACGCCTTCGTAAAGAAAGCGGGTCAAAGCTGGATCATCCGCGAGATGCTCCTTGTGATAGTGCTTAATCATCTGATATGTCCAGGGCACAAAGATCTCCATTCGTCCTGTGTCGTTAACGAACCATGTGCGAGCCCGGTCGAGCTCTCCGACGTTGCGGTCAGGGTTCTTCTTGTCTTCCTCGGCGATGCACTCGATGACTTCCGAGACAACAGTCTTCCTGTCGTTGTTTGGTCTCTCGCCCAAGAATGTCTCATGCAACTTCCACAGCTCTCGGGCCATGTTCAGTTTTTCGGCATTGAAAAGCAGGTGCCACTTAGTCCGACGATCGAGCTTCACTTTTTGCGCGTTCAAGTGTGACATCAGTTTGTCGAGATAACTGCCGCGCTGTCGGAGGTTCAGCTCTATCGAAGCTGGGAGGGCGGTGAGGACCGATGTATTCGAGGCAAGGATATCGTTTGACAAATCTAAAGCCGCCTCGCCGATTTCCGCGTCAGAGAATGCCAACTCTCTCCGGCCCTCGAAGACCAACGGGTTGTCGTCCTTGAGCCCAAAAATGACTGCCTGGTCCAACTTGTTTCTCGCAGTCACCTCAGGCGGCTTTTCGCTGGCAAACTTGTCGACATCTGTGAGGGCAACTCGAACAACACCCACGCCGCGAATCATGAGCAATACAGTCGGATTCTTGATCTTGGCGCGGTGAGATCTCGGAGCCTCAGGCTCCTGACCTGGGCCCAGAGGCTCCTCCACGCCTGAGCCAACTATTTCGAGTGATTCCTCATTCCGCAGATCGACCACATCTTCATACGTGGCTGGCAGGATGTGGTTCTCTCCTTGTAGTTGCGAGTCTGGTGTTTCAGGCGGCGCTGCTATTGACGCCATCACAACAGCACGATCGAATACGACGAAAGCAACCAGGCCTGGTCTTGGCAGACAGAGGCGAGTCCGCGCGGTGGCGGAAGGATTGACAGGTGTGGTGTACGAAGAGATTGTCCTGACCATCCCGACATCCAGAGTCTCACCCTGAAGCACAACTTCGACAAGAGCGTATTGTGACTGGCGCTTGTTGCTCAGAGATACAAGGAGCAGTAGATGCTGAACGGAGTCGTCATCCACAGTGAGAGCCTGGCTCAACCGGCTTGCATCGGTGTACTTGGCCTCAATGCCTCTTGGTACATATGTGAAGTCAATGACCTCAAAGTCCACATTGTTCTGGATGGTGGGCAGGACTGATTGGAGGCCTGTCAGTATGGATTCACGTGCATCGATGTTGGCGATGATCTCGTGATGCCCAGCACGTTGGACTCTCCACGCGTGGAGCCTGCCGGACTTGGTTGCTGCCACGACGTTTTTAGGTCCAGGTCTGCTGGAGGGGTTGACCCTCACGGCCGCAATATCGCTACGTGAAACAGCTGACTTGATGGCATTTCGAATGCTGCCAAAGACGCTTGGCCAGGCTCCGGACGACTGGCCCCATGTAGCCTGGAGAAATTGGATGGATATCGAAGGCTTGCCCTGGCCGTCTCGAACGCTCAGGTGTGCTAGTCGTCCACTGCTTAGCGAGAGGATGAATCCAGCGGTATCGGCCTTTGTGATATCGACGACGTGTTCTCCACCAAACAGTCCCGGTACTGTGTCCTCGACGCCGTTCCTTTGTTGCCGAATGAAATCGAGAGTCGCTGCGCTGGAGATGTGCTCCCAAAAAGAAACCCTGCCGCTGACGGGCATTACTACCACCAGTCCGGGCTCTTCGGTAGAGGTCCCCGCTGATACGAGCGACCCAAGAGGCAGAGGTTCGGTGGCATGTTTTGAGGGGTATGGAAGGGTGAAAGCGAACGTCTCGGGCGAGGGCGTGGACCCGGCATATTGCCAGACCAAGGCGTGGGTGTGGGTGAGGCAAAGGCCGTAGCCGTTGGAAGTGTCGATGGCACCGTGTTGCCGTCCTAGATGCGGCCAGTCAGTACGGGACTATGGATGATGGAAGCCCAAGGTACCCACCTGTAGAGTCTGCGCGGATTCTATCCGGCAGGGCTATCAACTTGCTCACGGTGTACGCGCTAGATCTTGCCTATTTAGAGACTCGAGGTTAGTGGAGGCTCGACTCGCGACGCCCTGGGAGACGAGGTGTTGGAATGCTATGATGTGTTCAGCTTGACGCACCAGTTCAACGCTGCCATCGCTCTTGCTTGTTCTCTCGGCCTGCTTAGGCTTCTTTGGCCTGACAGCAACCTCTCGTCGCATAGATTTGGTCGCCAAGGTCTGGACGTTTTCGATGCCGTCGGGATGGGAGGGCAGTCTCGCGATCTTATCGTTCTTGACCTCGAGCATCTCCGGGGGCTGCGCATTTTGGGGGTCCGGATTGACAAAGGTGGAATCGGTCAGAGGACGGCGTTGCCGCTTGGCCTTTGGCTGTTGTGTCAGGCTGTTGTCGGAGCTGACAGGCCGTTGTCTCCGTCGACTTCGCGTGGCCATGGCAGGGCCGCTCTGGTTGTTTTGGTTTGGCGAGAACATGGCGACGGCGGACAACGGGGCGGATGTGTGTTACAGCTCGTGGCGTGCCGGGCGGCCGGAGTGTGTCGGTCGGAGCGGTCGCGCTGGTGATCTGTCGCCGAGGAGCGTTGGTATGAGGAGGAAGAGGTCGCGCGTGATGGCAAAGTCGATGCAGATGTGATGGCTGCGATGGTCTATTCCATGACGGTGAGGGGGTTATGGATCGCTGCGTGTGCGTACGTGCGTGCAGGACGACGAGGGTGCTGATGCAGGTGAGGATGGGGGGCCGCGCGGGCGAGATGTTGTGTAAATTCTTGGTTGGATGGACCGGCAGAATCAACGCTGCAAGATGGCTCACCACCAAATGTTGTTGTCTGGCCCCAGGGTGCCAGGCCAAGATGGGTAAGGGTCAAAGCCAGCAGGGGAAGAACCTCGAGCTGCAGGTCAGGCACTGCTCTTGCGATGGTTTGGGTGGTCCTGACGGTCCTGATGGGCAACGAAGGTGAGCGGCGGCCAGAGGTGATTGGGCCGTGTTGACCTGGGTCAAAAAATCACCAGTTGCTACTGGCCCGTGCTGGGCTGGGGGGGCAGTCAGCTTTGCCCCGTTTCCACAACGCTAGACTCGAAACGTCGAGCATGCTGTGGTAACTCACCCACACCGCAGCAGGGATGAGAGCCCCACTCACTCACTCACTCTTTCTTGGAGCTTCCAAACCACGCGAACCCACGCATGCAGCTCTTGCGGGAGCTGGAGCGGGAGCTGGAGCTGGCAGAGCTCAATGAAACAAAGCCACCTCGAAGCTGGCTGGCAGCAGATTCCATAACGCGCGTGTCCAAAAGCACATTGTGAGCCTTGTCTTGCACTCGAACGCACTCAACGGACAATGCCTCGACCTTCCTATGCCAAAGCTGCCCTGCTCCTGGGCCCGGACGTGCAAGTGCTGAAGCTCTTGTCTGCCCCCTGGCCCTTGGAACTGACGCTAACGCGTGACATCATTTGGCCTGCAGAGCCTCACTTGTGGCTGATATCCCCAGATAGTGTCGACTCAGGCCCGAGTCTACTGCATCATCACCTCCGATATCGACTCAGTCAATATTGGTTTGCAACTCTATCAGTTCTCAGTGAACCTCCAGCGCGCCAGGTTCCGTCAATGGCCGGATGCACCACCTGAAGACTAGAAAGTCATAGAATATTGTTTATCCCTGCATTTCTTTTCGCGTATCTTTGCGCTTATGTTCCTTCATACGAACTAGAAATAATGAAGCGTCTCGGAACGGCTGTGACCATCACCGACCCGCTCGTGAAGTACAATGCTCTTCTTGCAACCGGCACCTTTCACCCCGATGCTGCGCAGCACCGCCTGGCTCATCACCTGCAAAAGCTCTACCTCCGGTTGAAAGACTACCAGCCGTCCACAGAGTACCGGACAAAGCTCCGACAAATAACCGAGTCTATCGGCGGTGCCAGGGAAAAGGAGACGGAGCAGCTGGCAGTCAGAAGCCACCCCATCAGGCGCAACCCTCTTTTCGCCAAGTTCTTCAGATCGACCGAGGGACCACGAGACAGTCTGTCCCTGACACGTATTCTAACGAGCCATGAGGCTGCCGTCGATATCGACTCTCCCAAAGGGCTGTTCCTCTCAGGCGAGGTCGGCACTGGCAAGTCCATGTTATTAGACCTCCTGGCAGATGGTCTGCCCACCAGCCGCAAGCGGCGGTGGCACTTCAACACGTTTATGCTCTACGCATTCGCAAGACTTGAACACTTTCGAACATCGCGTCCTAGCATTGCTCGTGAAGACCAGCAATGGTCAGTGTTGTGGATGGCCAAGGAGATGATTGAGACATCGCCCATTCTGTTCTTAGACGAGTTTCAGCTCCCGGATAGAGCTGCAAGCAAGATTCTCAGCAACTTATTTATTGCCTTCTTTCAGCTTGGTGGCGTGCTGGTGGCCTCGTCCAATCGCATGCCTGATGAGCTCGAAAAAGCTACCGGCACATACGGTTCACCACCGCCCTCAACAGGTGGCCTGGTCCGCAACCTATTCGGCATGGGCACTCAGAAGCAAAGAGGAGAGCTGTTCGGGAGCACGAGCGATTTTGCCGCCTTCTTGGAGGTCTTGAAGGCGAGGTGCGACTTCTGGCACATGGAAGGTGCACAGGACTGGCGGCGGCGAGACATACAAGAGCACCTTGGCCTGCACCAGAAAGCAAACACAGCGCCTGGGTCTACAGATCCCTCCTCCGCCCTGGATGGCCCGGACTCGGATCTTTTGCTCATCCGTGATGAGATTGGTGACTCAACAACACCACGAAAATACGCACTCACGATAGACAGCCCCGAAAGTTGGAACCATATGGTACTTGAGACTGTCAACAACCCGCTCCTTTCATCGATACCCTGGGAGCCGGCAACTCTGGTAGTGTATGGAAGGCTAGTCAACGTACCCAGACACTACCAAGGTTTTACACACTGGGATTTCAATGAATTGGTACATAAGTTTGGACCGGCCGATTATGTCACACTGGCTTCGAACTATCACACATGGATCATCGACAACGTGCCTGTGCTGCCCGTGTCCATGAAGAATGAAGCACGCCGCTTCATCACACTCCTGGATGCGCTGTACGAGGCTCGCTGCAAGGTTCTTATTCGAGCCGAAGTCGGTCCCGACAATCTCTTCTTCCCAGAGCAAAAACGGCGCAAGTCTTCCAAAACTGGACTGACTACAATGACCCGCTCCTCTTCTACTGCGAAAACAACCACCACCACCGAAGAAGGCGAGCACGAGGACGCGACCTATTCCGAAACCATCTCTGAAGTCTATCAGGACTCTGCGGCCCCGTTCAGACCCAACATATCCAGCTACAACGACGGTCCATCTCCTTCCGCCAACAAAACCTCCAGTATCCATGCCGAGATCGACTCAGATTTCGGTATCCTCGGTCAGAAGGTCGACTTCGTGAACACGTCTGCATTCACAGGTGAGGACGAGCGCTTCGCATACAAACGAGCGGCAAGTCGGCTGTGGGAACTCTGCAGTGCATCCTGGCATGGCCGTCTTGGACCCCCTGAGGCGTGGTGGCAGCCTGTGCCGGCTGAGGCGCGGCACTGGGAAAGCAAAGAACCAACAAAACCCCTGGACATGAGCTACGCGGCGCAGAGCAAGACACCGGGGGATGTTGCTTGGGGTCCCTCGGTGGACTTGGAAGAGCCAGCAGGACTCTCTAGGCTACGCGTAGACGAACTAAAAACCGGCAAGCGTGAATGAACGTCGACAATGAGGGATCATGCGTCTCTGGAACACGCTTCCTGAGATTGACAGCTTTTTCACCAAAAAAACAAGGCTGAGCCAGACCTGTTTCTTCCACTCGAGGTGGTCATGTAAGATGATTGGTGGTTCATGACTTCGAAAAGATGAAACATGATCTGTGGACCCTGTTCATCCAGACGCTGTGTTCCCGAGGACGATGGGTCCGTGTAAGCGAATTACACTCTTCACATGCGATTCAGTGCAGCTGAAAGCTATTGTCAGTCGCATCCAAACAGTTACTGTCAGTCAGGGTGTTGGCCTGTCAAAACAGCCGCGGGACGAGCTGGCGCATACCTTGCAGGCACTCCCGGAGCACCACCCGCCGAATCTAATTCAGGGGTTAGTTCCCCGCAACACCAAACGCCAGGTGACCTCAACTTCAACTTCATGATTGTGGGCCACTGAACATGCGACTTGTCATCTACCTTTCTCATTGTATACGGCGTGCGCAAACAAGAGATGCACAGTTACCTTGTTTAGTGGTCCCAAAATGTGAGAGCAACAAGCCATGATCGGCGACAAAACCATCAGGCCGAGGCAGCGGCGGAAACTGCGAGACATCCTTTGCTGCACAGGGCTCGTCTTCGTAATCTACTGCCTCTTCTTGGCTGGCCAAGTGCCCGAAAAGAGTCAACACAAGACGCCCTCCGCTACCCATCGGGAGTCTAATGCCGGGCCTCATCCCCCAGAGCTGCTCAACAGTCTCTCCCTCACAGCCTCACAATGCGAGGCCGCATTTCCAAACCTGACCTGGTCTATCCAGGACGTCGTCTCACAGGGACCTTTCACCCTCACCCCGAAGTCAGCACCGGTACTGGGACGTATCAAATCTGGCCAGCTGCACGTCCTCAAGTCCCAGCGCAAGAATGAGCTCTCGGGGGAGATGCTCAACTCCCGCACCGCATCGCTGCACCAGATCCACCGCGCCTTGCTGACCGCGCCACCGTCCGAGCCAGCCCCGGACACGGTCTTCGCGCTGAACTTCCAGGACCAACCCTTCGGCACGGCCTGGGCCTACTCGCGACAGGCGGACCCGAAGTCCCGGCCGGGCTTCGACGACGGCAACGCCAACGCGCGGACGTTCCTGATGCCGCACTTCTCCTTCTGGGCGTGGAAGCTCCCGTTCATCGGGTCGATGGGCAGGGCAGCCGAGGCCATCGCGCACATCGAGACCAGGCTCCACCCGACCTTCGCGTCCAAGATCCCAAAGGCGGTCTGGCGCGGCACGACGTGGTTCAACAGCGTACACAATCCGCGGCTGCGCGCCAACCTGCTCGCCGCGGCCAAGGGCAAGCCGTGGGCGGACGTCGAGGCGCTGGCGTGGGACGGCGGCAAGGACGCCAAGGGCGAGCGGACGGCCAGCAACGGCCTCCCGATCGAGGACTTCTGCAGGTACCGGTACATCCTGCACACCGAGGGCGTCACGTACAGCGGGCGGTTCCAGTTCCTGCAGATGTGCGCGAGCGTGGTCATCACGCCGCCCATCGGCTGGATGCAGCACGCCACGCACCTGGTCAGGCCGGTGTTCTCGAGCGCCCTGCCCGGGCTGGAGGGGTCGTGGGAGGCGGGGCCGATGACGAGCAGGTCGTGGGGCGGGGGCTTCGGCCCCGAGGAGGCTAACATCGTGTTCGTGAAGCCGGACTGGTCGGACCTGGACGACGTGATCGGCTGGCTCGAGGGCCACCCGCACGTGGCGGAGGGCATCGCGCGGCGGCAGCGCAGCTTGTTCGCGGACGGGGGCTACTTCAGCCCTGCTGCTGAGGCGTGCTACTGGCGTGCGCTGATCAGGGGGTGGAGCGAGGTCGTGCGGGTCGATGAGGGCGAGCTGGGGGAGATCGGGGCGGGCCAGACCTTTGAATCCTTTGTGCTAACTAACGGGGACTGAAGGATGGCGCATGGGGAAGTCGAGCTTCCAGTCGGGAACCGCAGCACGAGGACAACCTCTGGCCGCGTCCTGCACAGCGCTTGGCTGTGTTGCCGCGGACAGGATGACCTCATATCATGTATTCGGAGTTCAGGCATTGAACAAGAGACGGCTTGGGGAGTTGACATCACTAGAATATCGTGGAGACTTACTGGAAATTCCGATGCAACAAGAGGGGTCTCCAGACCATCGCTATGTCCTTTTTCGTTTTCTTGTTCTACTGTCGGCCATTTCCCAGTGGACAGCTACAATAACGGTGCTGGTGTCCTCCCTTGAAAGTTGCTTACCAATACGAACCCAATATCCTTGCCAACCCACCCAAATGCCAACATCCTGTATGTTGCTTCTTCCACCCATCAGTCCTCAGGAAGGGGAGCCGATATGAGTCGATATGACCATTCACGGCTACCACGGCGTCTCGGAACCATCAGATCTCCGACGCCATGCCTAGATCCTTAGCGGCCCATCTTTGCATGCCCAGGAAGGCGACGGCACAGATGGGCTCATCCATATATGTCCTGCCATGGCTTCCTCGGCACCGGGGCATGCAGTAGCGATGGTGCAGCTCACGATCCGCCGACCCCAGCAAGGAATTCCTCCGGCCGCCTTCTTGGCCAGAGTCAATACCAGTTGCAGTGGCCAATGAGTCAGCAAGGCAACGGACGTGGGAATGTCTCGGGAATGAGGGCAAAAATGCCGTTCTGGGTGGCTGAGAAATCCAACTGCCCAGTGGGCAGTTTTGCAGCCCCAAATGTGCTCCTAGGCACCCATGAACCCCCCCCCCCCGCGGCCACGGAGCGTGTGATGTTATTTCCAACACCCAACTGCTCATGATCGGTGACAGCCTTTGTTCTCGTCTCCAAGTCTGGCGCATCGTGGGATTAGTAGCGTATATACCACAGGCCAATAAAAGCTGATTTGACATATTACGGTGCCCTGGCGACTGGCAGTTCAGTGTTTTCAGCCCCATCCGCCCGGCCCCCGGATGCGTCGGAATGCCTGGACGTCACCGTCAGCAGTAAGACACCGCCCCGAAGGATCTGCCTGTCCCGCTGACGTCGTAACCATTGGATGTGCGCGTGTGTGTCTCGCAGGCCGTTTCTTGCAGCCAGGTTGACAACCATTAGCCGCGCCTTTCCTGGAACCGACAGGCCCCCGTCTTACTTGTTCGTGGTTGCACAACATGCGCCGCCGAGAACTCCTACTTCTTTTAAAAGTCATGGGCCGGAACCACTGACCGAGCTCTGCCGGTCACCAAATCTCAGTGCTGTCTTTCTTTTGTTACATCAATCTCTCACGCGACTACTGGATTGTCGTTGCCTCCTAATTCGCAAATCTGTGTTGGGACAAGGTGGATGCGCCTGAAGACGATCGGACAGTCTAACATCCCGACTGCTCCTTGTTCTCGCGAGCAGGCATAATACTCTCCAACGGCCGCATTGGCAATCTCGTAACAAGTCAACATGGCGCCATCGTTGGAGGCTACACCGACGGCGACTGCTCTCGAGGCACGAGAGACCAGGTTCTACTACAACAACGGACGCTGCGGGGACAAGACTATATACATGTGCCGACCGGGGATTATCTTCGGGGTACTAGGGGCTGTCATTATTGGTTTGGGTGTCATATTCTATGTGTGCTACCTTTACAGAAACACGGTGAGTCTATTAGCAGCAATATTACCTCGATGCCATTCGTGTCCATCCTAGGTTATCATCCCCACCGACGAATTGTCTCCATGAAGCTAATGCAAACACCCTGGGGTTATTAAGGCTCTCATGAAGAAAGTGATCAAGGGTCTGAAAGCCATCACGCCCTGTTCACGGCGTCGGCGGAGGACCAGAAGAGTCCGCAGTGTGAAGCGCGACGTGGAAATGAATGCTGTCGACTTCGATGCCAAAACGGTCGCTTCCGATACGCCCAATGAGTCCGCTGATACCGGCGACAGCCAAACAGCACCCGCTTCTAACTCACGACATGTACACTTCAGCGGCCCGTGATGACCCGTCGACATGGGGTCTTCGACGAAAACATTTTATCGGTCGTACTAGCTTGTTCCGAACAAGGGCAGAGTGGAGGCACAGAGACATCAGAGGGACCTGCAGCACAGGATTCATTCCTTACGAGGTGATGTCGATATAAAAGCGCCGCCGCGGATGTTGTGGGCATCAGGAATGACCTGGACATCGCTATTCGTCTGGGAGCTATATATTTTTATAGCCATCTCGATGGGGGTGGACCATGGGATTGGAGACTCGGCCTAAAAGTGGCGCATTGGCTTGATCTGAAGACCATTCCAGAATGGCCGGAACTCCCGACTGACCATCTAGGGGTTTTCAGAGTTGCCGGTCTTTATCTGTGCAAAACAAACGTAGAGGGACTTTAGGAGTCCCACCCACAAATGTCCCTTCGCCGTGGTATGGTCGTTATGGCTCACGGCACCATTTTGTTGAGACTACTGGTCTCCAGATGACGCATGGGAAGCATATTGATGATATATGAAATGATTCCGCGCATGAAATCTTATATAGCATGCATAGCAGTATCTATACAAACTAAATCATGATCTCGGCTAGGATGAGTTACTCGATGAGATGCAACATTGAAAACTTCCGAACGGTCCAATTGCTCGCATAGGATGGTTGACAGTAAGTCTGAACAATTTTGGTTGGAAAATTCACAATTGAGGAAGTATGAGGCAAGCACGACGCCTTTGTCCAGTTTCGTTTGAGTTGTATTCGAGTTGTGAATTATTACTATTTCGTCATTGTTTAGATATTTCGCTCCAGTATGTAAGAGATACATACCTAGCGACCTCATGAGAGACGATGTCGGCAAAGACCGCAAGGGATTAGGGCAAAGGGCGTTTCCTTCTATTACCATATGCACACCAACACCAACGGGAAAGTTGCACCACAAGCCATAACTTCGTTGCAAAATCGGGTAGCATGGCCACCCATTTAGAAGTGTGAAAGGTGTGAGGATGGACGCTGGTTCCATTGAGTACTGGGCGTCGAGATGAGACCACACAGCACTTGTAAGACCGCGCCAAGCATCATGGGACTGGAGATGACTCCATACAGAACCATGTTTTTACGCAAGCCTCTCAGGACACATCCATAGGCTGATATTTATCACCTGGTGGAGATTCGGATTGAATGGGAACAGGGAGGAAGTCCATTCATGTGGCGGTGCCGCAGACTGTACACTCGACCCCAGCCACAAGAGACTTCGCGCCGCGGGTTGAAGTGCCCGTACTGCATGTAGAATTGTGGCCAATATACACACATCAGGTAGCATTCAGCACCGTATCTCCACGCCTCCCTTGCTGACTGTCAAGTACTTGACTCCCTTGTACGGCTTGACACCCTCCCCCAGGCCCCTGCTCTTCCGGGTATCCAACAGGATGCTCTCTATCCTGATCCCACTCGGCAGCCAGCCCTTCACGGCGAAGCTCACCGACGCCGAGCTCGGCATGAGGATCTTGTTCTGGGCGATCCTCCTCGCGTCACGATCGTCATCTGAGCCTCCGCTGACCGCCTTGTCCAGCTTCGCTCCGGCTGCCGTCGGCTCGGCTTGGTAGGGCTCCTCGTAGGTGTAGTCCATCGGTGCCTCCTCGTCGCCCTCGGCCAAGGGCCCTGTGACGGTGCACTTTAGGCCGAAGTATGTCGTCCCTGCTTTTAGCTCCTTGGCTGGTATGTGCCATTGCAGCTCCCCATCGCCCGGGTTGTAGGTTGCGTCTCCCTTGGTTGGTCGGACATCGGGGAGATTCCTGACATCCTCTGGGAGCGGCACTGTGATTACAAGGTCTTCCAACGAAGTTGAAGCAGGGCCCCCTTTGCCGCCGCCCCTGCCGGACGGACCTGAGCTGGTCGGGACGCCAAATATCTTGTTGATGTAGACCTTGACTTCAAAGTCTGAACCCGCCGGCCCGAGACCGGTCTTCATCTCGAGGTTTACCGGGAGCTTCAAGCTGCTTGAACTCAAGTTCCCACTCTTCCCGCTAGAAAATGGTAGCAAGTCCACCTCGTAGCCCGCCAGTATGAACCTCCCGTCTGGTGGAATGAAGCTTATGACACCAGGCTGTTCTTTCCATCTCGCCAGTCTCACGCAGGGGTGGAATACTGGAAGCTCCATCACGCTGCCGAGGTTGTGCTTGCCCGAGGGGCTCGTGAGTGTCATGTTGATATCTGGCACCCCCGAGACCTTGCTGGTGAAGGCGATGGTGCCGTTGGCGAAAGCGGCCAACGGCCTCCCACTCGGCGCAAGGGTGACGTTGAGAGTCTCCACCACATCGGCATACAGCTCGTTGCTTGTATGCCTGACATTGGCCCTCCTCCATGGCAACGACGGTGTCGTGTTCTGGAGCAGCGACGGCGAGCCCAATGCGGGGCTGGGTGATCGGCCGTACGCGCTCAGGTCCTTTACTTGGCCCGGCAAGGTGATGCTGCCCAACAGCTTGCCCATCCACCCTTCTACCTCGACGATGTCCCGCAGGGCGTTCGGCTCGGTGGTGGCGACCGTGCCGGCATCGCACATCTCGGTGAGCAGCTGCGCGACGACATCGTAGTTGGACTCGATCTTGTGGGATATCAGAGGGGCGCCGAGGAACTCCTCGAAGGCATCTATTATGCGGTGGAGGAACTCGAGGATAAGAAGCGGTTCGACCTCGCCGGAGGTGGTCAGGAGAAACAGGAGGTTCGCGTGGATGAGGGAGAAGACGAGGGTGGGCGGGTTCGTGTTCGGGAGGTAGATCAGGTTCGGCCGCGGCTGCGGGTGGGCGAGGTAGAGCGGGAGAAGGTGGGCCGAGGAGAGCGGTCTCGACGTATAGGTGTGCGATAGGACAGGCGAGTTGCGCTCATCGTAGATGTGCAACGCCTCTACCACCCCGTCCATCTTGTCGATATTGTTGATGGTAGGAGCTATGCACTTGGGCCGCTGCACAGCTGCTGACGTTGGTGGGGCAGCGTCAACGTAATGGCGTGCTCTCCCGGCAGGCAAGGCTCTCACTGCTTCAGGACTCATTCCCTCGACACGACTGACACAACGATGCCACACTTTTAGAAAGTGACTTGTGCGGCCCAGGAGCGGTCATGTTAATCAACCTGGGATGCCACCTTGAACACCGTATTCACTCCGTCCATCGCTGCTGAAAATACAGATGCATGCTCAAGCCAAAATGCTGAGACGGCTCCACATTTTCTCTTGGTCGAGGAGATAGTAAATATACCCGGTCGAAAGATCGCTGCGGGATCCCTGGGAGCTATTGCTCTATTCTATAGTTATTGTCGAATTTTCAAGGCCGCATCCGCGATCTTGAGAGGAGGTGGGAAGTCGGGATGTTCATGGACTATTAAAATCACCTTTTCCGCTCACTTTTGCTGCATTACCACAGAGCCCATCTCTAGCTTGATCTTTACTGTAGCGGAGTAAACAGTTGACTAATATTTAAGAGGCCGGCCGTCCTGAAGGGGAAAAGGGGACTGTGCATTTACAACCAAGTCCAAAAGATAACATGGGAATTATAGTACTAGGGGAATACATCAGATCAGTATTGTAGCAGCTGCCTGGGGATTAGATTAAACATAAGTACCGTTCATATCTTCCGGCTCAATTTCTTCATATTGGACCATTTTTTAAAATACTCTACTGGGATAAGTGTCAGGGAGCACATATGTTAAATTAACTACTGTAACATCGCCGGCTTGTGGTTATGAGTTGGCCTCACGACCTCTCAAAGACATAATACGACAACCTGGACTCAATAGGAAATTTGTAAAGTTCTAGCTCTACCAGGAATGATGTGTCCATAAACTCATCTACTGAAGCCTCAATACTACCAGCAGTCCGCATTGCGTGCACCCTAAAGGCTAAGTGACCTGACTGCAGACTTGGCAATTCTCAGTTCCCAAGCTCGCAGCGGATTCTCTATACTATCTAAACCCCAAAATTTATAGGACTACTGTCAATTGCGAGCATTGTTTCTGGTTCACATAGAACAGACACGGATGAACATTTACCATGTGGTGCCTGGCCTAGCTATGGTCGCTGCAAAGAAGGGATTTCAAATTGTGCCCCGGGGTCATCAACTTGCGGACCTTGGGAGCTTGTTGTATCTGACAACACCCACAGGGCCTTGCCCGCAATACAGATGTGACTCATGGATTATAATCAAGCTCAGCCTGCCACAGGCTGGGGGAAGCGGAAAGCTGCATCTTACACGCACCTGGTGGCGGCAGGGTTGAGTCTTTGGGGGCCAACCAGCAACGTGAGGTATGACGGCCATGCAGGCTGAGTTGCAGTGCCCTGTCCGATGGCGAGTTGGTGGGCTCAAATCTCATCCCGCTTTCCCAAACAAATTGCTGGGGCCTCTGCCAACTTGGAGAGCAGCAAAGCGGTCCACCTTTTCTCTTGGTAAGAAGCCCGAAGTAAAGGCGTCATTCAGCCCTGACTGCAGTCCACCAGTCAGCTGCCGAAGCTGAACTCATCTTTGCTCAGTTCTTGAAAATCACGGAACGCCAACTTGAACCTCCGCAATGGAGCAAGCTCTACTACTTCCAAGCGCCAAATCTCGATATCAATCCCGACCACCCAGCAGCACCGATGCTTGGCAGCATCTTCTCCGACCTCGCCCAACTCAAAGCCCCTCTTAATCAAGATAGTCACCTAAATATACCTGAGAACCTGCTCAACAACAACACAGCCGACAATCTCAGCGACTTTAGGGCCCAAGGTCTCAAGAAAGATGTTGGAGAAAACGCTACAGCGGGCCAAGGCGTCACAGGCTCAGCCGACCTTGTCTACACTTTTGCCCGCGACAATATGAGCATAGATCACTGCGAGACTCTGGGAATAGTTGGAGTTCGAATCGGACAAGGCATTTGTTTCCAAGTTGACAACATCACTGCTTCGCAAAGATTTCAGACTTTCTTAAGCAACAGGCCCTTTGGCAGAAAGAGGGTGTACATGATTATAGGGCACAGATTGCCACAGGCTTCAGTATGTTATCATCAAGGGAGACCCAGCACAGCCCCAGCCTCAAAGCCGCGCTGGGCTTTGGGGCTCTCGGGGTTCCTGCCGAGGCGGGCCCGGAACTTGGGCTCTCAGTCGGGAGTGCCCGGACGGTGGAGCAAGGACGGGCTCTCAACAAGATTGTTTTCGCGTACCGTGTTATCCGGATCAAGGACAGATGGGATGGTGAGCCTCGATTGAAATATGAGAGCGGCGGGAAGTATGCCGCGGACGAAGACAGTGATGATAGTGACGAGGATGGAGAGGGAAAATGGATTTTGGAGCCGTTGAGTGATGACACACTATCTGAGGATTTTCCAGATTCAGTGAGGATTGAGATTGAAGGATGAGCGGGGAGTTTTGTATTCCGAACATGCTTCTGAAAAAATCGAACGATGCCTAGATCATGACCAGTACACTTGGATCGAAATCCCCATCTAAGGACGCCAGCGGTACGCAGCCGTGTTTACTTACACCACTCGTACTTTGGATGACCCTTTTTTTTTTCAACCTCCATAGGTCTTCGGAGGTACTCAGACAAACAGATATCCCTGAGTGGTCTCACTCAGAATTCACTTCGCAGGACAAGTAACTGACAAACACCGCAGGAGCGTGACTACTTATGCTGCCTGGCGTGTCATCCCCACGACTTACATCTTGTGCACGGGCGACAAACCCAGCACCGTGGCTGCCGCTCAGTACCTCATCGACGCAGCGAAGGCCAGTGGGCAGCACAGGATCGACAAGGTCATCAAATGCGACGTCGGGCATTCCCCATTCATCAGCCAGCCTGAGTGGCTTGCTCGGACGCTGATCGAGGAGGCAGGCAGGGAAGCTTGAGTATTGATCCAATGTGACTGTGAAAACAAGGTCTCATTTCTATCCTGCACAATAGGTAGATCAGTAGATATATAACGTCGCTTCCAAAAAAAAAGTTCGCCGCCGACTGAGTAAGCTCCATTTCCACCCCCAAATCGCTGTGGCACTCCTGCTCCCCATACCCCAAAGGGAACGAACGGGATCTAGCTGTAAACTGCCGATGCTCCATAGTCACCATCCCACCGAGGTCTAAGAGATCAGTCTTCAATGCTATCTTGCCATGACCACCTTACAGCTTGGCCTGCTCCTTGACCGTGCCGACCTTGAGCTTGTCGCCGTACTTCTCGAGGACCTTCTCGTTGTGGTACTTCCAGAACTGCTTGGACGAGTCCTTGCCGGCCATCCTCTTCAGGATCTTGGGGCCGCCTGGGTGCTCATCGAGGAAGTCTGAGATGCGTTAGGAGGGCTTTCGGAGACTGTCATATAAAGGGCTGGCGGGCGGTGCTCACTTGTGATGTCGTACACGCCATTATCGACGATGATCCACATGCCGTTGCTCTCGTCCTTGTGCTTGGCGACGTCGGCTACGGTGTACTGGTTCGACATGGTGACAGGCTGGAATACGATGCACTGAAATGGGCTGAACCGGATTCAGACACGTTCAAGGTGAATGAGCTGGATGGTTGGTGGTGCGATGGATGAGGGTGAAGGTGATGGTGTGAGATGATTGGAAATGTCACCGACTTGTATGGGCGAGGTCGTGCAACGGCACGAGGCGAGACCCGAGAATCTGGGGTAGAGCGGCGATGGACCTCGGCTCATCTGTCACCGTCACGCTGGGTCCACGCCGTGAGAGAACAGGGTCCAGGGGTTGAGGGCCACTGTTCCTCGGGGGGTTGAACCCAAAGACGTCATGCCGTCCCAGGCACTGCGGAATTTACGAGTCAATGCCGCCGAAATTCATCGTTTCTTCAGATGCTGCCGCGGCCTGGACAGCTGCTGAGCTTGATGCACGCAGGAAATGATACATTCTTCATTACGATGAATTCATTGCTGTTCCTGCATGCGCCCAACATACCTCAAACGAGGTCTTGTAAAATTCTCCCAAGGCTTCTTCTACTAATATTGGAAGGTCCTTAGATCAGCAACAGGAAAAAGACGATTATCGAGACGTGAAGTCCGTCTATGAGGCCGCGTTTAGTACGGCGTTGCTTGCCTCAGGCGAGCTGAGCTGGAGGGACGGAGATAAGGGACCCCACCATAGCTACTCCGGGCTGTCGCATCCCACATTGACGAGGCCGCCGCAAAACAACAAAAGCAACTATGCCACACAGTCCATGACCTTTGAAGCCAACGCTGCCCTTGACAATCGTGTCGCTCTCCAGATCAGCCACAGTGATCACGTATCTATACAAGCCCATCCTAACAAACTATAGCACCGCCGTCGACAGCAGCTCGAGTTCATCCATCAGCGCGCAGCTCAACCCGAGCTGCCATCATGGCATCGCGACAATGCCTCAAGTGGCCTCTGCCCAGCCGCATGCTCCCAAGAGGCACGTTGCCCGCTCATATTCGTCGCGTAGCACCGCCAATCATCACAACACCACCCCGAATACCAGCGCATCTTCCCCGACCGAGTCATCCCGCGTCAGCCCTCCCATGTCGCTCCTTCTCCAACTCGTCGACTTCCCTGCGACAGATGGACCCGCGAAAACCACCAGAATACGACTACGACCCGAACCTAGGTGACCCGTGGTACCACCACCGCCTGCGCAACGCGAAGCCCCTCGTCAGGGGCAACGCCAGGACGATCCTGCGCTCCCCGCGCACCCACACCGTCGTCGTCGTCTCCATCGCCCTCGCCGTGGCCTTCTACTTCTACAACCTCGAGGTGGTGCCCGTCTCCGGGCGCAGGCGCTTCAACTGCTACTCGGAGAAAACGGTCAGGCAGATGTCGGAAATGCAGTACAGGCACCTCATCTACGAGATGGAGCGGTCGGGCGCGCGCTTCCTGGGCGACTGGGACCCGCGCACGCTGATGGTGCGGCGGGTCATGGCGCGGCTGATCCCCGTGAGCGGCGTCGACGTTGACGGCGAGGATGGCGTCGAATGGGAGGTGCACGTCATCGACGACCGCTCCACCGCCAACGCCTTCGTCCTGCCGGGGGGCAAGGTCTTTGTGTACAGCGGCATCCTCGGGCTCGCCCGCACCGAGAGCCAGCTGGCCGCAGTGCTCGGCCACGAGATCGCCCACAACCTCGCCAAGCACTTTGGTGAGCGTCTGTCGCAGTCCATCGGGGAGTCCTTCTTCCTTGGTTCCGCCCTGATGCTCCTTGCCGCTACCCCGCTCATGTTCGTTGCCGGCTGGCTGTTTGGTGGCGACTTGCTGGGCCTGCTGTTCTCGCGGCCCATGGGTCGGATGCAGGAGAGCGAGGCCGATTATATCGGGCTGATGATGATGGCCGAGGCGTGCTATGACCCGCGCGAGGCTGTCACCTTCTGGCAGAGGATGGACCGCATGCACCAGCAGAGCGACGTTGAGGTGCCGGAGTGGGCGTCGACCCATCCGTCGAACCAGCACCGCATCGAGCGCATTACTGGGTGGCTGCCCAAGGCCATGGAGAAGCGGGACGCCAGTGACTGCCACGGCACACAGGGCTTCGCGGAGATGTTCAGACGTGCCATGGCGAGGGGAGACGTAATGAGCGGTGGTATGTAGAGGTATACGGGACATGTAAAAATACCCTGAGTTGGCGTTCTTTGGCCTGGGTTATATCACAGCGTTGTTGGGACTGGGACCTGGACCAGGGCTGGGACAGGCATTAGAATAATTACACCAATGTAATGACATTGGATTCCATTCGTGCGTGTCTCTCGCCATCTCTACCTTCGCACCAACGCCGCGGCCAGCTGCTGGCCCCTCTCACCACCCAGGTAGACATCCTCCTCGCCCGAGTCGCCCAGCCTCGCCATCTCCACAGCCTCCTGGTATCCCCTGATGATCATGTCCTCGTCCACCCGCAGGCCATTCTCCACCAGCGCTGTGATAACACCCCTCACCCGCGTGATCTCCCTCATGACCTCAACCTCGATGTAGTCGTTCTGGCTGCTGTAGACGGCCTGGCTGACGCTCTCCTCCATGTTTGTCACGCCAATGCCACCGGCGGACCCCCCGCCGGCCGCCAGGCTCTGGTCCTCGACGTGCTTGCTGATCCACACGTAGCCATTGACGCCCAGCACGACATCAATCTTAGACTGCAGCGCGCCAACCTCCATAGTCCAGACCTGCCTCCGGCTACGCACAACACCCCCTCCACCACCAGTGCCCGCGACGGCGAGGAAGACCCCGTTGCGCAGCTTCCCGTAGCGCAGGGACCGCGTATGCAGCACCGCGCCGCCGTCGGCGTACAGCTGCTGCACCTCGGCGACGAGCAGGTCACCCTCGGCGAAGAAGGACCGGATGGCCAGCTCGTCCGTCTCGGTGCGCCGCCGCTGGATGCCGCCGGGCAGGTTGATGGCCGACAGCGGCAGGCCCGCCAGCTGCACGGACCCGACGTCCACGCGCCACCGCTTCGACTGCACCTCCACGATCCGCCCCACCACCAGGTCGCCCACCTCGGGCGTGTAGCGCGCCCGCAGGGGCCGCACCGAGAGGAGCTTGTTGGTGCGCGAGATGACGCCCGCCAGCGAGGACACGATCGCCGTGGTGTCGTCGTCGTCGTCGCCCTGTGCGCTGGTGTAGGTGCCGTGGCCGCGCATCCACTGCGGGTTGGTGGTGATCACCTCGCCTGGCGTGACGATGTCGCTGTGGCTGGCTGCTGGCCGGCCCGTGGCCATTTTGATGTCGCCCTCGATGTCCACGCCGCCATCGTCTGAGTCTGAGTCGGACCCGGCTGATGATGTGCGTCTTGTGTACCGTGGTACTGGTTTGGGCTGTATGATTGTGATGGCCATCTTTGGTGTTGATGCGTTCGCCCTTGGCGACGCAGCTGAAGCGTGGTTGGGGAGCTGAATTAGCCTTGGTCTCTATTTAGTTGACCAGTATCGTAGCTTTATTGAAATGTTGGATTGTGCGGGGCGTGAGTTATGGGGGGCCGTGGGTCTTCTTGTCTCGAAACACTGAGTTGGTTTTGAGATTGTTGAAGTTCGCCGCCCCAGGTGAGCGTTGAAATTTCGAGGTTCTGAGTGCAAGACGGGAAGGCGTCGAATGAAGATCTAACGACGTCACAAAACGACTACACTGGACTTGCGAGACAAGGGGATTTCTGATACGAGCTCGACTTTCTGCAGTTGATTAAATGGTGACTTATTTCAATTATTTACAAGCTGTAGGTTTCCTGGTAGCATTCACAGCTCGGATGAGCCCGAGTTCGCTTCCAGAGGCTGCTTATCTTATCGCAAAGCCAGCTGCGCACAGCCGGCGAACGGACCGTTTTCGACGACAGCTCTTCGGAGCTTGTCGTGCTCGCAGCTGTTGAAGCAGCCTTCTAGCAACAACAGAGCTCTTTCAGCTCGTCATCGGCTTTCTCATCCTTGTAAGATCCCGAGAGAGCCCAGGTGGCCCAAAAATATCCCATACGGCCCCATACGGGCATTCTCGAAGCGCCCGGCACACGTCGGCCTCGGTGCCATGGCGCATCGCGGCGCTTGATTATAGTTGTTGAGCAGAGATTGTTCTTGATGTCTCCTCCAGTGCCCCCTCTTCAATCACGCAAACAGCCTATACAGCCCCAAGTAGGCCAGACCCAGCGACAGACCCCCAATACCCATCTTACGGCCGCGCATGCCCAGCCACGAGTTGCTCTTCAGGATGACGGCGCGCTGCTTTTCAAGCTGGCTCATGCCGGAGATGTAGCTGTAGCCAGCAAGGCCGAGGAAGGCGGTACCTCCTGTTTCAACAAGACAACATTGGTCAGTGGAGCCAGGGCGACGAGGGGAGGAAAGAGCTTGCCGACGAGGCGACATGGCGTGCAGTCATAGTCGCGCTTCTCCTGCTTCAGGATATCGCTCAGCTTCTCCGGCTGGTTGGACGGGATCTTTTCACTGGCCATGTTGACCCCTCCTCGTAGGCGAGTGTTGCAGCTTCAGCCGAAGAATGCAGTTGATGGTGAACCTGAATGGCGAGATGGTTGCAGATCGGGCCCAAGCTCCCAGAGCTCCAGAGCTCCAAAAAGAACGCTTACGTAATTATATCATGATGCAGCCAGGGACCATAACCAGCAGAGCGATTGTCAACTGTACTGTCAGGGCTAAGTTTAGGACATGTTCCTACAGACCGTGGAAAAGGTGGTTATTTTCTTTCCAGATTCCATGTTGGGTTCAGGAGAGAAAAGCTCCAGCGGGACTCCCCAGAGCCGCCTCGAAACACTCGGCTCAAGCAAACTCCAACTTCTGGCACCACAGCATTGTATTCCTCGTCGTCCTTGGGACTTCAAGGCTCATCAACTCGTTCCCACAGATTCAACTAACAGCTCATGCCAGCCTGACCTCCCAGGATGACTTCTGTCAAGATCCACCAGCCAGCTATGTTCAATTCCTATTCCAAGCCGTGAGAAACGAGTCTATCGGCCTTACGACTTGCTGCCACACAGCCTGAACAAAGCTAGAATTACCCAAATCCGGAGTCGCTGCCTGCTCAAACATGCACACGAGACAGCGCTTGATCGCGTCGGCAAGGTCGTAGCCCAGCTCTTCTTCCACCTTTTGCTGCCACATTAAAGCTGTGGCCAAGTCAGTCGCCGCTGTTGGTTTCATGTTTGCTCCCATCAGCGCTGCGCGGAATGGCTGGTTTTCCAACTGGTCCCTGAAGACGAGCTCCAGGAGCAGCACGCCGAGTGCGAAGAGAGAAGCTCGAGTTTGCGTTGATGTTGACCTGGGTTCGTTGCTTTCAAGTGAGTCACGGAGCGAAGCGTGTCTGAAATAGGGTTGCGGAACGGGGACTGTGGGATCTCGGACGAGAAACAGGTCTTTCGCGGTCCATTTGGCCGGGGTCCAAGAAGACGCTCCGAGGCTCAGGATAGCAAGGGTCAGGTCGCGGCCAACTTTTAGTCGAGCATCCCGCCGTGGGGTAGCTTTTAGAAAGCTCTCGAGGGAGTTGATTTCATAATCTTGCAATGGGATCTGGTTCTCCGGGTCTAGTTTTAGGTGAAGCTTCCTCCTCGCTCTGGATTCCAAGTAACCAAGCTTGGAAGTGTTGGCATCATCCATGGGCCGTACAGTTGGTTTGATAGCTTGGCACAAGTCGTCTATCGCTGTAGTAAACTCGTCGGTGCCAGTATGTGCGACTGCTTCGTTAGAATGAATGTCGGCGAATCGCACTGTGCGGCAAGGGGCCTTGGCCGCGTTTTCTGCCACTTTTCTATTTTATGTTAGTCTCTGTTGGTTCAAATTCGCGTTCTCTAGAACGCTTTACTGGCCCAAAGTCCGCCGTGGAGGGCAAGAAATGGATGATTGCAAAACATGTAACATGATCGACTATCGCAACGTACTTTTCACTAATTGTCGAGAACCGTTGGATGCGTGGCGGCATTTTCGGCTGGTCCCGCTGCTTCGCTAAAGCTTTTCGCGATTTTTCAAGTGTGAGCCTACCGAAAGCAGGGATTGAAGACGCAGCCAGCGCGAATATTGCCTTTGGAGCTCTTTTGCGCACTGACTCGAAGCGATTCCTTGTAGATAACTGCTGATGTAAAGAGCTGACCTCTTCTAGTCTATCGGTTGATGACTTCGAAGGAGCTATGGTCTTTAAGTCGGTTGCTGACATGGATAATATCTTCACTTGTGTCCGACACGGTCCTTCCCAGAAGAGCATCTTTAGGTGACCTGCAGCAACCTGGTCTCTCAAGCCATCTGGTGTCGACACCGCGATGCCGCAGGAGTGGTCACTGGTGCATTTACAGCGTAAGTGCGCTTGAAAGGTTTCATATAAGGCACTGGCGTCATCCTGCAGAGCAAGTAATGGCGACATCTGCTCCCTCGCAGGCCGTGGCAGGGGAATTGTTCTGGTATCGCTTAAATGGGACGCTTGTTGCAAGAATGCGAAGATCTTGTCGTTGCGATCTCGCACTTCAGCCAAAAGGTCATCCTTTTGATGAGCAAAACTGGTCTTGACTCTGAACATCTCTTTTTCGAGGCTCGAGAAGTTCATGTATTGGATCTAGGAGGTATTAGGACATCTGGACTAGTATTTATACCTGCGTATATGAAATATAGAAGCATAGGAGTAGTCTTACCTTCATAACTGGTAACAGTCTCTGGAGGTCCTCCAAGGTCTTGTTCATGGCAGCCAGTTGTCTCATGAACCAGTCATAATAGCGATCCTGTATTCGACGGCGAAGCTCCGCCTGTGTTTTCACGTCGTGCCATCTCGAAGAATTGTAGCTAACCTGGAGGTTTTCCTTTTCTTCTTCTGGTATGTCTAGGTCCTCAAGAAGGATTTGAAGGCTCAGTGAGTACTTAATATGCTCCGTTTCCACGTCCGACAAGAAATTCTCAAACTCCCTTTCAAAGCGCCACCAGGTCTTGACATCCTTGAAAATCTCCCGCAGGTCTTTGGCTGTCCTCAGGAGGACGGGATATGCCCCTAAGACGAGGCCTGCGATCTCAAGCCCAGACATGACAACTTGAAAAGGTCTATGGCGCTGAGAAGCACACGAAGATGGAAACGCATTGTATTCAGGGAGTGAGCCTTGAATCAAGTTTCGCGGCTCGGGGCGGGTGGCAACAGCTCAATTTCAGCCGGCCACCACCCAGGTACGCATGAGACAAGAATTCGCGGAGTGATGCCCCTGATTGGATGCACATTGCTTCCGGTACGTATGTCAGCATCAGTTTTGGGCTCTACGTGCCATGCAGTGGAACAACCATCATTTTAAGCGATTTCAATTGGCGCAAGATCAGGTGATGTGCAATTTGCCCTCCTCATACCTTCTGCACACCCCGTGCGGCCGTTCACCTGCGGCTGGCCTGTAGCTGAATGCACCTTTTTATCAGTATTTCCAATTACTAGCATACCCGTGAACCCCCCTCTAGAAGGCTTTTACAGTCCTTGGAACAACAATAGCCAGATATCTCGAGAATGGACCGCGTCAAACTTGAAGCCAGACTGGATACCACGACAATTTCGTCTCTTGCAAGTGACTGTACCTCGGGCTTCCTGCTGTGCGCTGTGAGCAGCCATGGCCGTGAGCTTGATGCGATCGACGACGCCCGCGGGAGGTTCAATGTCTGGGCCGCAAACTTAGGAGCGTTGCAGCCTCCACATTCACTGAAGTCGCTCGACTTTCGACTGAAAGATGCAGAATTAATGAGAGACAGCGTTGTTTCTGGCTTGAAAAGATTGTCGGGTGTGCAGACCAGAAGTACGTAGGCATCTCCATCTTTTCTCCCATGCGGTTCAAATATTTATCTAGGGCCTCCCATATAGTATCTCACATTCTTGCCGGAGAGCAGCCAAATCGGACACAGGCAGAAGGAGAACTCGAAGAAGTCAATCGAGAAACCAATGAATCGGTTTTGGATGAGCTCGATGAACTCCATTTGAACATGAAGACCTGCATCGACCATCTTTTTGGACTATCAATCCTCATTCGACGCCTCAGGCCCAAAGGAAAGCTTGGTCAGCTCAGCTCGTTTTCACCTTCGATCAACAACCACCGCGATGTTGTCACTGTTCTGGACAAATTTCCTAAGGCGAAACAAACACCTTGGCTCGCCGACAGACTGGGAAGAGCTAATGACCAACGTCGCCAATTCTTTACATACCGACAACAACACCGAGGGCATTTGGGCATCAAATCGAAGCGACAGGACGTTTCGTCTGCCAACGATAATGCGGCCTTGGAAGCTGCCACAACTGTAGTCACAACTTTTGTAGAGGGCGATGGAGGTCCATCCGAGCCCCGAGATATTCAGCTGGACCAGAAGTCCGTGATTACCACAGCAACCTCTTTTGTTAGTGACTTTGATGACAGTGGCCAGATGGGCCGCCGTGTACCTGAGCTGCCAGATATGACCCTTGACGGTGTCCGGCTGGGCTATAACGAGTTGATAGAGTGCCCGTACTGCCGCACCATTCAATTTTTCACGGATCGTCTCACGTGGAAGTAAGTCACTCCGAAATACTGGTCAAAAGGAAATGGGCAACTCACGTCGACTACCCTCAGGAAGCACATCTTCTCCGATCTGCAACCATACGTCTGCACTTTTGAGAACTGCAGTGTCACTTCATTCTCGACCAGGGATGATTGGTTTCAGCACGAGCTGAATAATCACCGTCGGCGGTGGGAATGCATACTCTGTGACAGCCCAAGACCGGCATTCTTCCGCAGGGTACAAATCGCAACCCACTTCAGGGAACGCCACGAAGACAACGTTACTGAGAATCAGAGCGATCTGATTATAAGTGCCTGCGAGGCTCCAATGACTAAATTTGATGCCTCCGCGTGCCCGCTATGCTCCGAATGGGTGCCACCCTTGGAGGAGGCGATCAATCTTAGGGAGTTCCGCCGGCATCTCGCAAGGCATCTGCAGCAAATCTCCTTGGAAGCTCTGCCTCTATATATCGAGGGTCTTGTAATTCAAGAGAGCCTCGACCAAGACGATGCTGTCGAATACAAGAAAGGAATAGTCCTTTTCGATTCGCGTCGATCCATTGACAGCACCGACCTATCATTTGCCAAAGGGGACGAGGTTCTCATCTTAGACAACATGTTCGACGAGAATTTATGGCAGGTACGCGTGATAAGGACCGGGCAGGAAGGTCTGATCCCAGCCGAGGGGGTCAGTATCACCGGGGCTACCTCAGTGTCCTCAATGCCCTTGGCAGACCTCAGTGCGTACTACTAGCTGGATTAATTTGGGCAGAGATCGCTGGCTGACCCGTCTATAGAGCTGGATCCTTCGAAAGTGCGAATATGGACAAACCGTTCCGGATTGTTCAGCGTTCAAGCCCAGTTTATTGGCGTGGAAGACGACAAGATTCTGTTACTCAAATTAGGTGGTATCAAGATCAGAGTACCCCGCGAAAAACTGTCGTTTCAAGATCTTGCATACCTCGAGGATATCATCGAGACAAAGTTCGACTCCGAGGATAATACAGATTCAGACAGCATGCAAGCTGAGAAAGTCATGCCTGACGCTGGCACACCTCTTTATACTGCTCTTTCTGCACGCGTAATTTCTCATGGTTCCAGCACTCAACGTGCAGGCTGGTTCCTTATTCAGGCATTGTTGGAGGACGGTCAAACCTGGGAGCTGACAAGATATGACGAAGACTTTTACGACCTCCACAAGGGAGTCTTGGCTGAATTTCCCATCGAATTGCGGCCCGGTTTGCTTCTTCATTTTACTAACTTTGATGGAGCTCGTGAAATAAAGCGGCTGCCCGAAATAAACGCCTATTTGAAGGATCTTTTGGGAAGACCACCTCATATCTCGACTTGCGTGTCGGTTAAGCGATTCTTCGCGCCCAGGGACGGTGATGTCGAGATTGACCCGGTCGACTGGAGAGATAAAGCGGTTGTCGGGCGTACTGTGCTGTAATTATGAAACGTTTATTCTTGCAGGCCGAAAACTGCCAGTGATTTACCAACCGCTGTGGCTAGAACACAAAGAAGGGGTCGTTCTGCGGCCCAGCAGTGCGACCCAGACATGATGGCGTGCACAGTTGTAGTTTATTTCCGTCAAATACGTGGCTCTTTGACTTGGAAGTACATTGAAGGCTACCAATTGCAATCATGAGCCCGAACACTGATGCTCTACCTGACTTGCCAGTGGATATTACTCCGAAAACTTGGGTCGGACTGTCACGTCTGATGGAGGATGTAATTGCATTGAAATCAGAAATTCGCAACCTGCAAATTGCCCAGGTGGAGGGCACACAGGTACATCAATCCACGTCATTGGTAAAGAAAATTAGCACATCACCTAGGCTGAAGTCACGCACCCACACCCAACACCTACACACCCAGCTTGAATTAAGCCTACACATTGGGCGTATGATTTGGGGGTATAGGTGTGGAGCGTGGGTGTGGGTGTGGGTGTTAGATGTAGAGGTGGTAGGTTGAGGTGTTGGGTATAGGTTTTGGGTGTGGGAGTGAAGTGGGGGTGTTAGATGTAGGGGTTGAGTGTACGTATGCTTTAGAGGTGGCGATGCACTGATGTACCCTTCATCTTTTCAGGCGAGAATCTCCGTATTTATTGTAGTGTGTTGGTCTTTCAACACCATGAAACCGAGGGCTGGTGCTCAACCAAAAGCCTTGTCTGCTATGGGCAGCCTGCCTTAGGTCGATGCCAACTATTTCTCTCCTAACGGCAGTAGCTTGATGAAAGAGGAAAGTTTCTGTGCACTCCTATGGGCCGTTGCAAAGATGCTATAGATGATGATGACCAGTTGTACGAATCTTTGAGGGAACCCGGCAGGGCTCGCTTTGGCCAGTCTGGTCTGACGGCATGGAGAGTCACTCTGAGCTCAGCGAAGGTACAATGAAACTGATGGATGGACAAGATATGTTCAAACGGGATGGTTTGCGCGCCCGAGTGACTGGAACCAACTTGAGCCGACCAGCGGTCCGTCACAGAAGCTTGGGACTCACGCACATCCTCGTTCAAAAATATAAATTGCCTGTGCCTCTGCAAATCCGTCGATCCTTGACTCAACTTCGACAAACTCAGAATCAAGCAGCTGGTGTACAGTAGTACTATCATTGACCACTAAGCACTCAATCGCCAGCGTACTCTACCGTCAGAACCAACCTAGCAGCCGACCTTCCAAGTCAGACAAAATGAATACCACCGATCTCCTCATGTTACTCGCCTTCGCCTTCCAATTCCTCTCGGGCTTGACCTCAGCCTCCCCCATCTCCTCGTTGTCCGCCGTGGCCCGCTCCCTGAGCCCCAATAGCTGGGCGCCCCTGACCCCAGTCGCCAGACGCGATGATGACCACCTCTGCTCCTCGTCCACAGACCTCGTATATGAGTACGGCAACCAGAGCCACCCTGAAGACCTCATATCAGACTGCCAAGCGCTCTCCGAGAAGTTCAAGAACATCACCGACGAGCAGCGGAACATCACCCAGTCGTGCGGGTTCCCCCCACCACCCAGCAAGCGCGCAACCCGGGGCTTCAACTTGTTGGGCTCCCAAGGCAACTGCTCGCTCTGGCTCGACTGTTTGGGGAACGACTCTCAGAATGAAGTGAAGTGAGTCTCCGAAAACGCTATTCTCGGGCACAACTCACCTCCAGGTAGCGAAGTAGTGAACATGCCATGACTGATGACCGACACCTTTGTGCTAGGTTGGACTACGGAGATATCGCCGACGTCATTCAGCTGGCAACCGACGGACTGGGAACCGCTAGCTCCCCTAAGAACTCGAGCATTGTGTCGGTACGAGCCTCGACGGAGTGCCAGTCTCTGCAGACGATTTGGATCGTGGCGCTCAACAGCAGCAAGTCGGCACCGGGCATAGGACCACAGGATGGGGACTCCACAGCGCAACTGCAGAAGATCACAAGCAACTTTAGTCCCGCAGGAGAGCTTCAGGAGTAAACGATTTCCTCTGTGTTGTAGGAGGAAGCTTTTTTTGGAAGTGGATGGGGGAGGGGTATTAAAGGAGTGAGGACACTATATTCCTCCGCAGTCGCGAAAAGGAAGACCAGACGCAGACCAGTAAATTCGCTACTTTGAACTCACACGTGGTCTTTATAGCGCAAATTGTTCCAGGTCTCCCACCTTATCATGAGTGCAAGCAATGTGATGGCTCCGATCGATGGCCCCCAATACTTCTAAGAGAACCTCTTGGTGTCAAGTCTCAAGCAATGGCATGCTCCCCTTCTTGCAGGCACAGAACTTCCAAGTCAACATCCGATCATGGAAATCTGCTGGTCATTTTGAGCCACTGAAGCAAAAAGAGTAGACGTTTGGAAGTAATGGTTTGTAACTTCGTAGGTGGTTACTCGGTTAGTCTACACATAACAAGGACAGCATTCTTGTGAAGGCCCAAGCAGAAAACAAACCCCGGAGACCAAAGACTACCCCGCCGTCTAATACATATACCCACAGAAAAACATAAGCGACAACCTTGGCCAAGGAATCCGAACTCAGGAGGCTCTCTTGCCCCTGCAAAGACAGCCCCAATCCGGGAGACCGCGTAGTCAGCCCATAGCCACAGCGACAACCCCCTACTTCTGACTCAGAAAATGCCCGTCTAATCAAGCCTAACGCTTTTCTATACTTCAAAAAACCGATGTACTGACTGGGGCAGTATGAAAGCTCGCAGAGCTCCTGTCACTGCCACTGACAAAACTATCCCGACCGCTGCAGTCCTGCTCCTCACCCGTCTCACGACCGCACTTGCAAAGAACCTTGATCATCGTCGTGTCGCTGGACCTCGACGGTCTCGGATGCGTCAGTTCACACTCTGCGTTCGCCACAACCACGAAATTGCTGCTACCACTGTGATCACTGGCATCCTTCGTTTGTGTCGACGTACTATTGGTCCGGTTGCTGCCCTGCTTTTTTTGTGGCTCAGGCATTTCAGATAGCTCAAGGTGTCGAGCAGCTGATGATTTCTGGCGTGGCACGTCTTGACCAGACGAAGTGTGTGCGAGAGCAACTTTGGAGAAGTCGTTACTCTCTGTGTGCCCAGAATATCTCTCACCATTCGTCTTTAGTCTGCCGCCAGCCGCTTCTGATTTGCTCCGATCTTTGGCCTTCGGTACATCAAAAGGGTTTTCAATGTCCCAGAGTGTTGTCTTGCGCCGGGTACCTTCGAGTGATGGGTTTGCAGTCCTCCAATGACTGGATGATTCCATCAAAGAATCATGCCGTTGTTTGCCGCTGGCTAGTTCGTCGACCTGAATATCTCGGAGGCCATTCGTGGATGCACCAGGCCTGAGCTCAGACTCTAGACGCTTCCGAAGCGAGTTAGCCGCCGAAATTTGGCTTTTCTCGCTCTCAGGGTGCTTTCGACTTGATTGTGATACTCGGGAAGGATGCTGAATTGTCGCCTCCTGGGCCCCGCAATTTGCTCTTGAGCTCCGTGAGGGCTTGTGCTTATTCTTGAACGTCGATGAAAGCCTCCTGAGGAAGTTCGGTGGGTCAGCTTCGCCAATGCCCTGGTTGCTACCATCCGCAGGTTCCCTTCGCCCTGTTCGTAGCTGCTTCGTGGATCCTTCGGCGGCGGCCGGAGCGCCCGGGGACTGGCTCGGCTGGCGAGACGTTGGTTCATCGTATCCGCACTCCAGCATCTTGTCGCCGGTGAGAAATGAAGTTGTGTTGCTTTTTCCTTGGTGGTAGCCTGTAGTAAGCGGCGGAGACGAGCTAGGTTTTACCAAGCCTTCAAAAATGCTGATCTTGTCCTTCAGAGAGGAGGAAGGAACATCGGGCTCACGGCGAAACTTCTTGGGCAGCGGTGAGCAAAACAGGGAGCCTTTGGAGAGGTTGTCCTTGGGAGAACTGGTATCTACCGGTATGGCGGTCACCGAATGCCTTGGGCGCCGTGAATGTTTGGCAATTGCCTCTCGGTCTGCACCTTCCTCTCTGGATTCTGTGGTATGTCGTTTCCGCACGAAGCCCGAGAGGCCGCGTTCGAAAGCCTTCTTGAGCTCTGTGACTTTGCCTTTCCGCTGTGGCTTTGGTTCCACGGGTTCGTCTGGAGGCGTCGGCGGATTTGGAGCCCCATCTAGGTGGTGCGGCAACAGCGTTGGGATGCGATCGTCGTACCTACTAAGCTCGGAAACCCCATCCCAGGCTGGGCTCTTCAACGCATTGGGCGCCGGACTTCTTCGTAGTAGGATATCTTCGGCTGGGTGCTCGTCAACGGGCAGGAGCGACGTGGCCTTCCCTACTGGGCTGGTGTTGGCGGATGCCTGGTCCAAGTTGGTTTCGTGGATGCCGTCATTCTGATGAATTCCCAGGTCGAAGGACTTTCGCAGCCTAGTTACAGAGGTGCGACCATTGGTGGTTCTGGGCGATCCGGGTGTAACTGAAAATGTGGTCGATTGGACAACAGAGGAGACCCTCGCAGGACGAGACTCGGTGGGGAAGCCATTGTTATCTGTCGAGACTCTCTGGATGGTCGAAGTAATGCTCCATGTTTTGGACCTCGGAATATGCGAGACAGATTGGCCAGAGCTCGAGGTATCGCAGCTGGTGGGTGGCACGCGGGTATGATAGAATGCTGGGAGCGGAGGACAAGATGTCAGCAGGACAGGGAGGGACTGGATATCGCGGAGGGGTGATTACCTCGTGAGTTACTGTTGTTTCCAGATTCTTCAGGTCGGCTCATTTCGACCCATTGGTGAAGGCTATTGCCTGGTACCGACGAAGCCCAATCTTGAATTGCTGAACCTGAAACCCATGTGACCTCTCCTGCAGTTCTGTTATTTTTCAAAAGACTGGTCGCATCGCCAAATGAGGGTCTTGAGTCTGGCGCAAGACCATCGAGCTCATGCTGAGCCCCGCCGGGGTTGAGTTGAGCCACAGGGCTGTGACTTCGCAGACGGCACAAGTGTGGAGCTGCTTTCTTCGGCAGTGTTGGAGGGAGGGGGTGCCCCTGAGGCTCTCCGACTGGACGTGGGTAGAGTGTTGAGTTCATTGCCCTGGTCCTCTTGAATTCGACGCTGCAGTTTCGTCCAAGAATTCGATAGACGGGGCTCCAGACACCGACAGACACCAAAGATGACGCCAACGAGAACAACCAGCCAAAGTCCCCAGAAAATAACAATGGCGCCCCAGTAAATGGTTTTTACGGTAGCTTTCAGGACGATTTCGTCGAACCACGCCATGGGATCAGCCTCAAGGAAGTGGAAGGCGTGGACGGGATATATGATAGGAGGGTGTTTCTAGCAGTGCTGCAATAATTTTGAGGTTGTTGATTCAAGCTGCGGGCGGAAAGTCAACAAGAATGAGATGCAGGCAGGGAATACTTTTCGTGGGGGTGTGTTGCTTCGGGGAGAGACGAGGTAAAGCACGCAAGATGCAGCAAGACATGACATGACAGTTTGAGTGGCAGGAACGATTCAAATGAATTGCTGAGGGCAGTCGGCTCCAGTTCAGGCGGGAAGGCTCAATGATGTGCCATGCCCAGGTCACGGTCAGGTAACACCATGCAGCAACACAAGGGACCTGCGTACCTATTCGTATTTCTTGCTGGCAAACACACCAACGCTGCCAATCTTGTAATTACCTACCTACGTATAGGAAAACCTTCTATAAGACAATCTCCTGTAGGACAACCTCCTATAGTACAACACCCTGTGGGACAACCTCCTGACCTGTTCTGGGTCGACCTGCTCTGGGACAACCTCTTCTAGGATAACCTCCTCTAGGATAGCTTCCTCACAAAGTGTCATATAATTGTCTGTATTCAGAGTGGATGTGTCCAAGGAATGGTGCCCAAGGGGCCACGGCACCTGGGAGGGTGTACCACCTACCTAGGTTGGTTGCCCATCGCACTGCACTCCTCATTGCCCACCCCCGGTGCGTTGCCACCCGTTGATTGTATTATCTCTAGATATAACTAGCACAATATCCTAGAAATGATGCCCAGCTCCCTCAAAGATCCATACCTGTTCATGGTCTACTCTGCTTTTCGTACTCTGGCCGTGTTGCTTTCTCATGCAGTCTGCTGCAGTCCAGCGAAAGGTAATCAACATCGAACCAAGGTAAGACACTCATGGTGGCCAGGATATTCCATCCAGAACGCATGCATTGCCGCTTTGAATCAATCATCATGGTGTTGTGAAATGTCTTCCGTATGAAAAGAATTGGTATCTCAGAGCTCTTGGACCAACTAGCTCACCCCCGGGGCCCTCACAAAGCCTTTCAGCACGCTTGATTTCCCTCGTGCCCGCCTCACCATTTCAGGAAAGTTTCTCCAATCATCTCGGGTTTGATCTCCTAGAGCACCTCTTCCGACTGTTGAAAATCCCGATTCACCCTTACTACTTTCCCACTCTCAAGGTCACCGTCGATCCGTGCCAGCTCCAAGTCCACTGGGCCCATCGCATCAGAGCCACGCTTGGCGTAGGGGCCACTCGAGATGGTAGAAACGACGCCCGTCTTCCCTTGGCCGGTCTCGCTACCCCTAGGGCCTGAGTAAGTAGTGGCGGCGTTATCGCCCTGACTCCAGGCACGGAGGAGGGGCCTCTTGCCCGAGGAGGAGACATTATACCGATCAGGGGCGTTGCTGTTTCCGTTGCCGCTCGTGCGGCTCTCCTCGCTATTGAAGGCGCCGGGGTCCGCCAGGCGCTGGGCTACGAGCGTGCCCAGTGGCAGGACGATGATGATGGACGTGTACACCAGCGACCCCGTCTCGAACCTGATCCTTTCCGAAACCTGTAAGGCGACGAACACCACTGTTGCGTTTATTTGTCAGCCAAGCCTTGTCAATTTTGTTGGATGCTCAGGCCTACCTGGTACCAGCATCAGCACGCCGTTGGTCATGACCAGCACGTCCATCGCCGCGACGCCCTTTGTGCTCGGCAGGAAGCTGCGGTTCTGCCACATGTGCGTCACGAGCCGGAGGATGAACATGAAGCAGAACCAGCAGATGGAGGCGATCTCGAGGGCCAGCCAAGCGTACCGCACCCACAGGCGCCGGCGCAGGAAGTCGGACGGGTCGTAGTCCGGGAACAGGGAGCGGATCTGGTCCGTCTGGGCGACGAGCATGAAGGCCACCTCGGCGAGCGACAGGACGCCCGAGAAGGCGAGGATCCCCCACTTGTAGAACTTGGGCCAGAGCTTGACCATCGCCCACGCCTGGAGCATGAGCGCCGCCATCATCAGGAAGTTCTGTGGGATGCTGAACACGATGGAGCAGAGGCTGTTCCGGAAGTCGGTCTCTGAGACGGAGCTGATGTCGCCGGTGTATAACACGTAGAAGCGCACCCAGGACGACCTGTAGAAGAGGGCGAGGAGGATCGTTCTCACCATGTTGTTGCAGAGGGCGGCCACGTTGATGTACGAGGCCAGCCGCCAGAATTTGCTTCTGGGAGTCACAGCGAGGAGCACGCCCAGCATCATGAGACTGGCTCCGAACTCCACAGAGTACGAAATTACTCTGCCGACGACATATGCGTTGTTGGCGTCGATGTCTGTGAGTGATATCACCGCCAGGCTGCCGTCCGGCATCGTGAAGGTGATGTTCTGGTTCAGAGGGTCATCCATGCCCATGGCCGTGTAGTTCAGGCCAGGCTCAGCCGGCATGATGGGGTTCGTAGCCATTTCGGAATTGCGGCGATGTGGATGAGGAATATGCCACTCTGTCCTATTGTCAGTAAAAGCATCCCCAAAGCGTGACACCGAGTTCGACATCTGCTGAAGGAAGGTCAACTTGCGTTGGGGAAGTGTAGACGGTGATCCAGTTTTCAACTCAGAAGAGAATTCCCAGTCCGAAAAAAACTCTGGGAGACTGCATGCGAAACGCGATGTCCCTGGTGCACCTCAGAAGGGGTCTCGGGAGGATTCCGGTATGTATTAGAACGGCGGTTTCCCGGCTGAAGCTGGCCGGATTGCGTATGTTTTCTTTCTCTGCTGGTCGGACGAAAAAGGACCCTCGGGGAGGCGCAGGGTGCGTACGTGAGTATGTAAATCCCAACTCTGCATAGACCCGAGGTATCTGGTTTGGGTTGCGCTGAGCTTTGCGAAGACGATGCTGAGGACTCCGAGGTAAGTGGAAATTACAAATTTCCAAAATTTGGGAAGCAGTCGAGTTGAAGGTTTCCTTAATCATCGGTTGCACCAGAAGCTGAGAAGCTAACAGATGCCGTGCCTCGTGGCTTATAAGCGAAGCCGGCGAGAAAATAAGGAGTAGCCATGTCTGCTGCATGATTGTGGACAAAGAGAATGGGGCGCCTGATGGAGCACAATATCAAGGGATTTTGAGTAGAATGGAAAAAACAGTCTCAGCCATGATGAAATGGTCATGGCTGATCAAGAGAGCTGCTGGAGAAATAGCTTATCCTGACTTGTCATTTCGTAGTGGCTGCAGAATGGCATGTAGCTTCGTATTGTGCTAGAGAATCGTTAACATTGTCCTTCCACCCTCTGGCTTGAGAAAGTCAATGACCCACCTCACAACCTTGACTCACCCTGCAATTGGACAGAGCTTGAAAAAAGTCTGAAAGCCATTGTCTGACATTGCAGCGTTGGCGATGAGTTGGTTCTCGACAACGATGTTGACGCAAGGTGGCACTTGGGTGCAGCAGACGTTGCCAGGCACCTAAGACAGCACGATCAACCCGATAACACCGGCACACATGATGCAGTCTCCTTGGTGGTTCCTTTACCTAATATTAAGTATAATGCAGTGCTGGGTGGACTTGGTATTTTCCTGTCAAATAAACACTCACTTCCAGCCAGATAATCTCCAATAGGACAATCTCCGCTGGGGTTAACTAACTTGCAGTAGGACAACGTTTACTTAGATAATACCTACGTACCATACCATCCGTTCACTTCCATAGTCACCATGCTTGAAGAGAAGATGGGCAAGTCCTTGTTGCTTCCTTTTTGCTTCTTTTTTTGCCCTCCAACTTGTTGTATGAAGTGATCCTCAACACTGGATCAGTGAAGATGTCCCGCTTGTCACAGAGAACCTCCCTTCTGTTTGTTGTCATCCGACGGCCCCTATCACGCTTTGCTTCACTAGGGTTATAAAGCTACTGATATTTGTGGGTAGTGTTGGTGTTTTCGTCAGCCATACTACAACTTTTCGGGCGGGCGGCAGCAGCGAGGTTGGTGATAGTTGGCCCTACCACGTGTCTTTGGTACCGCTATCGTCAATTGCATTGAGAGTCTCCCCAAGTTTTGCTGCTCAGAACGTCAATTTTAGGTGGTCAATTGTTGCGACCAGTTTTGCAGCGGTGGATTGGGGTTGTAAAATGAATACTGTCGGACATGTGGGATGAAGCCACGTGGGTCATTCACTTGCGGAGGAGATATTGGAGAAGGAAACCTTCTTCTTCACGGCTTTTTGAGCCCTCTTTTCAGTTGATACCATCTTTGTCTCATCAAGCTCAACCTCTTTGAGTCTTCCATTGGCCAGCTTCCTAGAGTACGTGCGATAGCGTTTGGTCTTGGTCAGGCAAACCTCATATCTAGCGATTCCATTGCTAGCCTGGGCAATGGTTTCCGCGCTGGCTTGGACAGTTGTTATCGACAGAGCGTTTCTTCTGCTTTTCATTGGGATGAATCTTTTTGATGCTATTCTTTGTGGTATCCAGGTCGTAGGTAGTGATATTCCAGAGCGAGACCAGAGCCGCTGGAAGATAAGCCTGAGTACAGAAGGGGCCCTGAGGCACCCTTTTTAAAAAGTGTATGCTACGTACGTAGCTCCAACCCCCAAATTCACTGCCAGAGTCACTGTATCCTTGTTGCCACTCTTTGTGAGGATATGCAAGCTACAATTGTGTTCGAAACCTACTGTTATCGGCATTGTGTTTTTTTTCAACGCTAGGTGTTTAAGCGTTTATCACTGTATGAAGGGACTGATGCATACTGCTTAAGAGGCATATGTATACAGATTAAAAATGAGACCACTTTGTGAGGATATGGCACGGTGTAAAGCCATTATATCATCTGAACGAAGGTCAAACCAGTGGTAGACTGGCCTGTTTCTTGGAATTTGCTCATTCTTGCCTGCCTACATGTCTCAAAATTGAACAATTGCCCGCGTCACATTTTTCACCAGCCCACAGAATATCTGCAGCTTCCTTGACAGACTCGAGATATCTCATTTGCAAGGCTGCCCAGCTGGCCCCATGGTCCAACTTCAGCCCGAATCGCTGCCGTTCATACCCACAATCGTATACACAAGGTGATGTTGACAGATCATGTCGATCGATACTTCCGTAATACTCACATTGGGCGAAATATAAGGGTCTTTTAACTCATCAGAGGCGGCGGTGATGATGTCAGGGACAATGAAGCTCCATATTCTGTGATAAAGCGCCATCAGCTGATCCATTCTATTGCCTGGGCATCCAAGTACACAACCTCCTGTGCACCACAACTTCGAGCACTCACGTTGCATTATCCTCCTTGTTGTTTTTCGTTGCGCACTGGAACGAGAGCGAACATCTACCGTACGAGGTGAACAAGACAGGGTCTGGGGGGAGCAGGGTATGGCGAAGTCTCCACCCTGTCTGATTTTATCAGAGAGAACATCGCAGTCCGATATGATCTCAGCACTGTGGGCTTGTGGGCTGTTCTCAAACGTCATGTTCAGAAGCGAAGGCTGTGATATGTCGCAAGGCGGCTGGTCATCTTTTGTGAGGCCTGGGTGGTAGGTAGGGATGGCGAACAAAGGGGCACTGAAGGCCATAGTAAAGCTTAAAATCGATGCGAAGGTGAAGATATCTGTGGGATTCATGTTGCGCTGTCGAGGAGAGAGTCCGTATGGCATTACTTGAGTTGATTTTGTGGGCAACATGTGTGGATGATTGCTGGTAATTGGCTGGTCCGGTTCTGGATTTTGGATGGGTTGTAGAAGTTGCGAAAGGGAATAGATCTAGTGCAAGAAATGCCCACAATTTATACTCCTAAATGAGGAAGGATGTGAGTGTTGACCTGCTGTGACGGACTCGTCACCATGCCCGCCACAACTGAGGTTCAAAGTGTGGCTCACTTTCTCTGATCACTCACAAGCGTTCCTTGTCCCCTTCTGACAACCATAGTTGTCTAAATTTCAGTGAGTACGTCACCGGCATCAATCAGTGGTTGGCATCTAGCAAGGGCGACTTCAAGCATAATGCGATCGTACATGTCAGCTTATCTATGCTGGAGCTGGTTGAATATCTGCATATTTCTTTGGATCATGGCATGGAATGATGGCATATGGGTTTGAGCATGCTCGCACTCATATGGCTACAACTGAAGCCTACCGGTGACTCTCAGCAATGAGATCGTTTTAGATGGGTGATCTGGAAGAGTCGAGGTGGATCACAATCGGGTGTGAAGAATTCACGCACGTTGAACAGACTGAATCATACACCTCAAATTTATCAAGGCAATACTAGTATCAAGTGATGGGGCTCTTGTCGCTCATGCCTAAGGAACTTGAAGGCGATCTTCGTGCCTCGCTGTGACTGTTTATTGATCGCCTTGATGTCCATTTCGCCAACCAAAAAAGAAACCTGAGCCACCAGTGTCTGTTATCACCCATGAATCCTAGTGTTGAAGCCCTTGTTACTCCCATTGAGACCGCAATTCGTCGGTGGCAGTGTCAGGTGGCCGGCCTATGGGCATGGGTGCTCACAGCCCTGCAATATGACCATGTCAATGCTAGGATCCACAGAATTAGCGATGGATTAGCTTATGAGAAGTCACTGGATCTTGATCCGACTAACTGGCCTGAGGAAGTTCGGATGCCGGTGCCATGGTCCCTGGCAGACCCGGGGGCCAGTACGCCGAAGTGATGAAGCTGGGGTGCATCACCTGGGCGGCCTCATCCTGAAGGCCAGTGCTCGGGATGTGGTCCTCCAGCTGGAACTCCTTGAAAATTGCAGACTGACACTGGCACCACCATGCACTCGTGCAAACACACGCCAACGGGCTCTCGCAAGTGGTCGGTCCTGAGTAACCCAGACCACCGCACTGTCCATACTCTGGCACTGTGGTGCCGGTGGGAACGGGGGCCGTGACGGTCGTGTAAGATGTGGTAGTGGACGATGGTATGGTGATTGTAGTGGTGGTGAGAGTGAGGCTCGTAGAGATAGGCGTCGTGGTCGTGGTGGTGAGACTCGTAGAGGGCTCCGGGGTGACGGTGGTGGTCGTGCAAGTGGTGATGGTCGAAAACGGAGCAGCATCCGCAATGCTGGCCAGCAGGCCGAAGAAGATGGCAGAGAGGCCGAGAATAGAAGTTAGGAGCTTCATGGTGGGCAAGTATTGCTCCGGTGCTGAAACTGGATAGAATTAAGAGAGCGCAAGGATGGAGGATGTGTCGGAACTTGTACGTTAATACCAGGTAGAGAGGGTGTGGATGGAATATGGGTTGGATGTTGTTTGTTAACAGTCCCGGATAAGCTTCTGAAAACGTGGTTGCGGCGGTGTTGTGTCCCTTATGGCCCGTCTTCAGATGAGAAGTAGGGAGGTGACTGACTAGATGCGGGAGATCTCCACAGCGTTGTGACCCAGTGTTTGCTTAGAGGTAGCCTGTTGCCGAATCGGTTGCGTACTCGGGCTTGAACAGCCCTTCACAAGTCACACAGATAACAAACTCAATGGAAAGAAGTGGCAGGGAGTTTGCTCCTTGTTCCAAACGGACCGTTCCCGGTTACGAATCAAAACAGGCTGGTCTCATCAGCATATACCTCTGATCGGTTTCCCCTTAAGTCCTCTTGCTTGTTTGCACTTCTCATCCTATGCGAGGGAATCTCAGAAATGACAACTTAAGTTCCGTTTGGTGGATTCTAGTGTGGATGGCACGCGTTTGGGCAACTTATATGTGTGAACCAGTGATGCTCCTTAGCAGCGAATATCTCGCAGAAAAGATGAGTTTCACTGCAGGTCTTTGAGTGTCATTTTTTTTCATTCGTTTGTTCCATGTCTATACAGTATGATCTGACTTGTTTGCATCGTCCCACTTGTCTGAGGCATCAAAGAACTGCTCCTCATCAGCGTCGTCATCCTCAACACTGAGACTGTGTCGGTATCTTTCAGCAAATATCTGCAAAAGCTCCACGAACTTTTCCCTCAGCCCAGAAGGTGCACTAATTGTCCTGGCATCAAATGTGTCCAGGGGCGTTCGACCGTTGTTATCCCGCTGCTCTGGGTCTACCACACACCAGGGACCAGTTGTGGCAAAGACCCGCATCATATCTTCATTGGACACCTCAGCGACACAATGCAGCACGTTTTTGCCGTCGTTATCTCGAATACGGATATCAACCCCACGTTGTAAGAGGACTTCTACTATCTTACATGCGTGGTAAATAACTGCGTTCACTGGAAAGTTACAAGTTAGCACCTAAACGACATTTGAGGGGAAGAAGAATGAAAGCTGCATTGATGGCAACTGAGCGCCAGACATTCGGCATAGATCTTGGCGCTTGTGAACTGACTACAGCAGCCTGGGAGGTTGTAGGGCGGAATGTCACTTACTGAGCGGCGTAGACCCATCGCGGTCATGGTGGGCAATATCCGCACCGGCGTCGATCAAGAACTTGACCATCTCAAAGTGACTGCCGACACAAGCGAAATCCAGCGCCGTCGCCCGCGCATACCCCTGCTCCACGTTGATATTGGCGCCCGCACCCAACAGGGCGGCAGCGATCTCGATGCGGCTGTGGCCCCCAGGCGCGCCGGCGGTGAGGCACAGCGGCGTCTGCCCGTACGAGTCGTGGGTGTTGACGTCCGCCCCGGCGGCCAGGAGCACCCTGACGGCCTCGGGGTTCGCGCCGGTGCGGCACGCGATCATGAGCGGGCTCTCCGACCGCAGGCGCGTCTTGCACTCTATCTGCGCGCCCGCGTCTAGGAGCTCGGAGACTGCTGATGCGTCGCCTTTCGCTGCTGCCCAGTGGAGGGCCGTCCGCCCGGAGTAATCCAGCTTGTCCACGGGGCAGACCTCCAGTCGTAGTAGCTCGCCCAGATCTAGACATCGGATGCCCAGGACCACCTTGTGCAGGGGTGAGAGTCCAGCCATCTCAATTATCGTGTCTAGGGGTAGGAGGTCCTCTAGGAGGGTACGATCAGATCTCGGCATATCTGGGTCCGTGTAGATCTTCTCGAGGGCCATCATAAAACCTGGTGGAGCCACCCCAGACGGTCCCTCTTGGAAAAGATCCGCGCCTTCTTGAAGCAGGAATCGGACCATAGGAACACTGAAGTGCCGGAGAGCGAATCCAATTGGAGTCATACCAGTATCGAGGACGTCGGTGACGGACACGCGTTTTCGCAGTACGGCCTCTTTGATACTGTCGACATCTCTCCTACTGATATCTGTAAATTGTCAACAGGATGTTCAAGACTTGCACGAATGGAAGTTGGGGGTTCCCTGAGAAACGAGGAATGCAAACGGCGAGGGGTTTCACATACAACCAAAAATATTGTAGTATCCGTCTAAGGCACTGGTAGATACGACTCTACACACCCTTATGAGTAGCTCAGGGGCCCCGATGCCGTCAGAGAATGATGCCGTTATCGCTGCCTGGAACAACCAAGAGGGAAAGAGATATGTTATCCTGAGCCACCTCGCGCGGCGCGCTCTACACGATGAGTCTGTGCAAGCGGAGGTGCCGGGATTGGGACCCGTAAATGAAAACGAAAAGGCTCCGAGGGTATTTGTAAAAGCAGTGAGGCTGAGGTGAGCGACACTCCGATTAGTATGGCAACGGCATCGGCATCGCGGACTGCACATTGAGGCGCCGAGTTTTGGCTGTCCTGGAACCGAGAATGGCCGGGTCCCACGCTCGTTGGTCGGTGGGCTGTGAGTGATCTTCGAGAAAGCTTGGTCCAGATGTTGGATGTAGGAATGCTGTTTCTTGCTTCGCTCGTAGCGCATATCGGAAAGCGCGAGTTGTTGCAGACTTGGAGATCGCGGTGACTGCAAAGAATCATGGGAGATGCCACTTTTCGATGGAATTTTTCGTAGTCCCTCCTGACCCATGTGCTTGAACACAGGAAACATCTCGGAGGAGAGATACTTTTCATTATCGACATTCTGCGGGATACTCTTCTGCTCTGGCCAGTCCAGGGTATTCCGATCGTCTTCAGGCAGTTCTGAGACAACTAACGGCGATGGATGAGCGCGATTCTGCGAGTTGTATCGCGTTCCAGTATTTTGGCCAGATGAGTCCTCATCAGGGTATGTTTCTATTAACTTAACGCTGTTGACAGCAAGATAATCAGAGTTCGTTGAACGTCTTCGAACGACTAATATGCCAATGCTGGGCGTCACTCACGTGTTCAGCACGACAAGCTTGGATAGTAATGAGAGACGGCGTTCTCTGAGGAGCCGAGAAACGATGGTTATGCGCTCCTTGATGGGCCTCCTCGGCCGCCTCTCGGCAATGAGGTCTGAATTCGAGGACAATTTTGGGTTGTTCGGGCTGACGTCCTCGACGCTAGGGCACATTTCCCGCACGTCCTCAAAAGTCTTTAGGATCACGCGAATGTCTCGATATATAGCTCTGAGTATGTCGAGGTTCTCTTTGGCTGTCCCGGAAAACGTCTTGGTGTTAAGCTGGCTGACATCTTTCAACATCGTGGTCAGCTCGATAAGCTCATCGTAAATCAAATGAAGATCCGAGGCGTCCAGGTGCCCCGATATCCGCCTTTTGAGGCCTATTATCGTGTGCAGCGCGACGCCGGCTGCGCGCTCTACGTCGTGAAGCGCGTCGTCCATGATGCGTCATCCTCGTCGATTGGGCGGTGTTGAAAGAGCCGGTCTGAATAGGCCGGGAGGCCACATCAAGTGGACCGATATGGAGCAACCGAGTGAGATGCGGCAGTCATATGAAGAAATGGACACTCGCGCCTCTACAAATAGCCCCACACGGCGCCATGGGTGCCAAGTTATCCGGTCATCTGGTTCGCTCCGTAGTAGCGGGAGGCATGGGCAGGGGATGCCCCGACACTCTATTCATGTGTAGCGTCGCAGCCGAGGATTCTAATTAAAGACACCCCCAAATGCGAGTGGACAACGGGTGGTAGCAGGCAACAGTGTTATCTCCAGCTTGGTATGCCACATATACACGACCTCAGTCTATTATTATATGATGACATCGAACTCTTGCAGGAGAGAAAACTGGCTTCGGCAGGCACGACTGCAAGGCCTCAAAAGCTAAGTCATTAGTACAATCGGAATTCTAAGGCACTCGAATAATGATCTACCACACCCAAATGTCTCCACCCACTACGCTTCTGCCTACGTTCTGCCTTTTGACTTTAAGGTGATGCTCCACCACAACTTATCATTGTCACTGTCCAGTAAGATTGTCCCATGCATTGCCCAACTGGAGACTGTGGTGATACTGATCATTGCAACCTCGAATCCCTGTAGCTGCTGCAGCCCTAGTACAATGTACTCTAAGTATCTTTCAAACGATGGGGATTTGAAAAAGTTGCGACTCATTCCGCTTCTCTTGTTGCCCATGCTACCACAACCGAAGCTCGACGCCCTGTGGACGATATTGATCACAGCTGTGGCTGCTTGTGGCCGACTCACAATGAGTATATGAAACGGAAAGATCGGTTTGGGGTTGGGTTATCCACATCACTGTAGAAAGGATCAGAGGAACAGAAAGCTCACGTCAGCAAGGTGACAGTCTTGGCATATCTGATAAGCGACCTTTTAAGTCCTATAGCCAAGTCTAGTAGGTCTATGTTATAAAACAATGATCGTGGGTCTATATAGATAGTGTTAATGGTCTGCATTGGGCAACCAAAGGGCTTTGGTACGGAAGCGTGTTGATGGATATGGCTTCTATATGCCTCGCAACTCAGCAGTCTGTGGCTCTCAATCGACTCTGTTATTACTCAGACTGTGGCGATCGCATACGCGGAATGCTGGGAATCACCAAAGGCAGCGGCGGCAGACCACGGCCACGCAGGAGCCAACTATTTGTTTGGCAAGCTCCTATCATGCTACTCAATTTTCGAGTTACCACTTTTGTTGTCGGCTCGTGATTCAATTCTTTTCAACCCTTGAGACACCTAGGACATCATCTGATATAAAGGTAAAGTATTTTAATCAACAATATGTTTGGGACCGGAAATCTGACATCGAAGCAGGCGTTGGTACTGGTAGCTTTGGCAGGAATATTTGCTGGTTCCACGTATGTGATCAGTTATCTCTTCTTATATCATCGGCTTTAACAGTCAGATATTGTGACTGGCAAATACGGAATTTAGCAGCGGCAGCGGCAGAAGCAGGGCTGTATGATGTAAAAAGAGGACAAGAGACGCATCTCAGAGCGTAACACCGATTATTATTGTCATTTACATCATGTCAGCTATATATAACTATATACGCCTACATGCTAAAAGGCAGGAGCTGAAATCGCGAATGTGACGGGTTTGTGAGCAAAGGGAGAAGATACCAGAGCACGCTGTTGGGGTTGTAAATACGAACTGTATTGTGTCTTTCTGAAATGTAAAGAGCAAATTATAGACGTGGGCTCATGAGCACGAGTAGAGACGTTGAGCAATGCTCAACCAGTCTCTGCCAGCGAAAAGACCAGTCCAAGGATGCCCAGACACGCCGTGCAAATCCCTTCTCATTTATGTACAGAAACGGTCGTGTTGTTAACGTGAGCCGGGGAAGACAGCTGATGGTAATTTACTTTATGATCCACGGTCTCTCATCATCATGGAATATCTGCGAACAGCCCCCCACCCGTATGAGCCTGCACTTCATCTTCTTGCGCGGCGGCTGCTGCTCATCCCCCTCAGACTCCACCGGCGAGTCGGGCCTCCAGTGCATCGACGCGGCCACCGCCTCGCACTCCCGGTCGTGCTGCGAATGCTCCGCCTTGCTCCGGGCCGTGATGACAGAGTACGGCCTCCTGTCCTGCTCTAACCTTATCAACGCCTTCTTGAACGCGGTCGAGTAGTGCGCCTCGTGCGCCATCCCCTCATGGCTGTCATGCATGAGGTACCAGCTATTCAGCTCCACGGGCGGCCCCGTCCCGACCGGCTCGTCGGGGGTGCACAGGCGCGCCATGAGCGCCACCCAGAGGCCGAGGTGGTACGACAGGGCCCTGCGGTGAGCCGGTGGCGCGTCCCTGTACCACGGCAGCGCGAAGAGGTCCCTGTGCTGCCACGCGGCGGAGGAGGCCGCCCCGGGCGGCAGCGCGGGCACGGCGAAGTACGACGCCCCGACCGGCACCTCGCCCTCGCGCATGGGCCGGAGATCCCGGTGCTCGGGGTTGACCCTGTAGAACCGCAGGACGACGAGCTCCCGGCTGCTGTAGGTGAAGGCCCACGGGTTGTTGCTGGCGAGCGCCCACGCCGCCGGCTCCCGTAGTGCCCAGGCGATGGCGCCCGGCACGACCGCTCGGAAGAAGTTTGTCCACACGGGTTCGGGGCTGAAGCTAGACGAGTGGAACTCGTCGTGGGAGGGCAGCAGCTTGCCCGGCAGGATCCAGTCTGCGTCGCCGTGTCTGGGGCCGACGAGCTTGAACCCGAAGTCCGGTTGCGCCAGCAAGGACAAGTCGGCGGACTTGTCGGTGACGAGTTGGATCTTCTCGACGTTCCGCCTGCCCTGCTTCTTCGCGGTGACAGCGGCGAGGTGCGGGAGCAGGTGGCTGAAAGAGGCCAGGTCCTTCTTGGCCGCCGGGATAGGCAACCTGTCGGCCAAAGCCTCCTTTTCAGTGCGTGGGAGCTCGGGACGGGCTCCTTCGCCCGAGACAAGGACGTCGTATATTTGTCCGGAGAACATCGAAATGAAGACCTCCGAATTAAAGGTCTCCTCTTTTTTCAGCTCGACAATGACTGGGACATCAGGCTTTCCCTGCTGCGCGTTTGTAGCCGGCTCATCTTGGGCTTCGGTGGGTTTCTTCCTTTTGGTACCTTTGTTTGAACGTACTCTGGTCATGTTTATGCCTTATTAATTCTGATGACAGGAGTGATGAGCTTTATGATGTTGACGACGGAGCCACAACGGTGATGATTTGATAGCAAGACAAGCGTGTATAGTACTGAACCAAAGGCTGGGCGAACATGATTTTGGACTCTTCCGGGGTCGTTTCTTTCTGTGAACACATCCTTTTATGACACGTTATGGAGACCTCACTAGAAACGGACGATTGTGAGAGAGTTCTTTGTCATAAGTGGACAAGAAGCATATGAGTTGTCCACGACCACCGTTATGAGGGTAAGTAACGAGACCGTCCAAAAGTCACAGCGCTTGTAGCAAAAAGCACTGTATTGCTCGCTTCTAATGGTCATGCACTCCCCTCGGCTCCTCCAAGCTGCCTGAAAGACGCAGCCTGGTTCGATGCTTATCAGTGTGGCGAGAAACTCGCTCAGACAATGATGCAGCTCTCAATCGTTCCTTACGCAGACCCTCGTTTGAAGTACCACGCTCCTCCATCTTACGGCGCCTGTGGAACTCGCCACCTTCACCAAGGTCAAACGATGGGTCAGTTGCACTTTTTGTCCCGTTGAGCCAATGTCCCTCCATAAACTCCGCAGCTTCGTCGGCAGTGCCATCAAGCTCGGCTGGGATACGACCCGCCGCCCTCTAAACAGCCGAGTGAAGTCCCATGCCGTGGCCGATCTTTTTGACGAGCGCCTTCTTGAGATACCACTCTCTGGCCAAGCTCCTTGTTGTCTTGGCAAAGACAGCTGGCGCGACCCGCCCTCTCTCCACAGCTCGTCCAAGTACGAAGATGGCATCGGCCAACGCACGCTCCTCAGCTACTAGTTCGTACAACTGGTTCCCGACGACTGTTGGTGCGACGAGCAGCTGATCGATATCCGGCTCGGGAAGGCGCTTGCTGTTCTCAATCGTCTCATCTGCGCGACGCATGGTATCTCGCAAGATGTTTGTGTTGTTTTGCAACAAGTTAGAAAGCTGCGTCAGCGCGCCGACCTCTGATTGCATTGTACTCATGGCATTTAGCATGGCCGTGCGCTGAGAATGGAGGCTTTGCATGCTGGAGTCATTTTGTTCGCGAGTACGGGTTCTCATCTGATACAAAGTGGCTGCAAGCTGGCGGAGAAGGGCGTCCTTTTCGGGATTAGGGGGTATAGGCGGTGCCGGTACTGAAGAGGGTGACGGAATGTTGAGGGTCAGAGGCTCATCCATCAGATCAGGCGGTGGCGGTGGCTTCTGTTGCGGCAGAGCCATATTCTGCGCCGGTCCTTGTTGCCATGTTTGCTGTAACGGCGGGGGGCCAGCGTATTGTTGTTGGTTTTGCGGAGGCAGGCTTGACATTCGACGCGGATCGGCGGGAGACATCGGCATGGGGGGCGCGCCAGCTTGATACTGAGCCTGTAGCGGATGTCCTTGGAAAGGAGGTTGGGGGTGAGTAGCATGAGAGAAGCCCTGAGGTGGTCCCTGCTGATGCGGTTGTTGAGGGACAGGAGGAAGTGGAGGCGCGCTATCGTATCTCGACATGCGGTTATTCTGCACCGGCTGCACTGGTGGCGATTGTTGCAAGGCGGGAGAGCCATAGCGGCTTGCAGGACGTTCCACACCTGGCGGTAAAGGAGGTAGAGGAGGACCTTCTGCTCTCGAAGGCTGCTGGTGGGGTTTTGGGGGCGGAGGTGGTGGTCGAGGGCCGCCGTTCGCTATGGGAGGCGACTGTACGGAGCTCGGTGGTCGAGCAGACAGCTCCTGTGGCAGAGGAGGAACGGGTGGAGGGGTGGGGGCGGCTTGTGGTTGGGCCGAGGGAGGTCGTTGTTGCGCCTGGCCTCTTGCGACGACTGGGGGTTCCTTTGCGAAGACATCTCGTAGTACGCCCAAGAAGTCAAAGAGGTTGGATTTCTGCGCATAGATTTGGTCAGCCACGTTATGTTCAAAGAGACGGAGCGCCTCTTATTCAATGCCACGGAACGTACATCCCAGAAGTCGGCCCAGCCAACGAGATACGGATGGTAAACCTGTCCTTGAGGGTCGACGTGCTGCCCTGGCCTCACGACCATGGTCTCGGTGGGGGTAACGTATACGAGAGGTGGCTCTCGTGGGTATGCGTGAGGGACCCATATCGATATGGGGAAACGATATGTGGTGCCGCGAAAGTTGACTGGTATTGTACCGGAGATATGGAGGAGGAGGGCAGAGCTGCCGTTGGGGAATGCTGATGTCGCGAGAGATCCAGGTCAGCATGAAGTCATGATGCAGTGTTCGGGGGAGTGCCATACTGTGCACATCTGTCCGGGGCGACAGTGAGGGATACTGGGACAGGGCCTGGGCTACGTCGTTATAAGTGCGGTTGACATCGTGGTATTCCTGCGGCGGTGGAGGAGAGGGGTCAGCGACATCTCGAAGACGATAGTTGGGTACGAATCGCGACGGGTGGACGAGGAACGTACACTGGTCAGGACGCTGTATAGCCAGTTGAGGACATGACGCTGGACAACCATTGTCGATTGTACGGGACCGTCAGCAGCCGTCGCCAAGCAACTTCATCGCAGGATGTTGTGGCAGTCAGAGGTGTATCATCCTGGAGGCCTGGTACATTGAGAGTGCATTATCCTCACACTCCACCAGCCTTGGCAGTGGTCGAGGCTCCATCCAGCTTTGGGCAGGCCGGCAGCACAGCTGCTTTGGAGCTTGACCCCGGGCTGCCCACGCTAGAGTACATGCGCCTAAGTAGCTCATTCCGTTCCACGGCAGCACACTACTGCGCGGGAGGCCAATGCTGTGGCACGTGCGCTCTGTTCAGACGGCCGCCGACAAACGGCGCCTTGATCTGATAAATCGGGGGCTCCGTTCTGGCCGTCGCTGGCCGGGTTGGCTCGGTTTCAGGGACACCCCAAGTTTCCTTCTCCTCAACCTTGCCAACCTTCATCTGGTCGATGGTTGTCGTCTTCGAAGCCATCGCCCACGTCATAGCAGGCGAGCATTCACCAGCCTCCTCGTCTCGATCTGCTTCGATGCCCTGCAGAGTCGAGTACGGAGGACCCTGGACTTGCATGGCGGCTCGAGACTGCGGAGTAGCAACGTCAAACAAGAATGGATGACCGCACTGACAGATAACTGACTAGACTACAATGCCGACAAACGACAGGGCTGAGCCGACGGCTGCAATGTGAAAGCGCATGTTTTTTTTCTTCTTCTCCCGCCCGCTCGTCCACCATCGACCCATCCCATCCACCCGGGCGCTATCGGAGCAGGGAAATGCAGGAATCGTCTCATTGCCAAAGCCAGCCATCCAAAAATACCCGCCTGCAGAATTTCACTCTGTGAGGGTGTGTTGAAGAGGACTCGCATCTGGTCTGGTGCAGGTGGATTGGGTCGGCTTAACGGCGACCACACACACATGCGACACGCATCAGCAAAATTATTATTGAAACAAGAGACATCACTTGTCACATTTGCCACGATTCAGGCACAGCAAAGCATGGCAAAGCCCTAGGTTCCTTAGGTCCCTCAAGTTAGGTCCCTTGAGTCCCTTGAGGGCCACGCGGGTCAGCCGGGGCGCTGTCACGCTCCAAACACACGGACGGGCTGCGCTGGTTTGTAACCACTTATTGCCTGTTTTGATTAGTCAAGCCGGGCGCCGGCCGTCTGTTTCGCTTCCCTTATAAACCATGCCATCCCCAGCCTCGGACAACTTGTTCTGTCTCTTACCTCAACAGCCATAATTCAGCCTTACTTTGACTACAATCGTCAGTCTTCAGACCAGACACGCATGCTCGCGATACAACGGTGATCTCGCACGGCTGAGGAGTATATCAGAAAACAGTCTGTATACTCCTTGCGTCAGGACTACCATCCCATCTTAAGTCTTTCACAACCGCCAAGCAACCAACGCAGCTTCGCACATCCACGCCAAGTGCCAGTGCCAGCGCCAGCAACGAAAATCTTTTCCAGCCACCCAAGGATCTCTTGAAACAGAGAACCGCCCAACAAAGTCATGTTCCCTCCCATCCCGGTACTCTCCGACTATGGAATCTCGCCTAGCCATGGCTTCCTACCGGAAGCCCTTCCCCTGACGAGGCTCCCGGACCCGTACTACAACAAATGGGAGGCCATTGTCGCGAACCTGCAGGCTTTGATCCTCAGCAGGCGCCTCCGAGGCGTCATCGACCGCCTCCCTGTGCTCTCCACCATCGGTCTGGAACACGATGCGGAATGGCGGAGGGCTTACAGCCTGCTGGTCTTCATGGCGCACGGTTACATCTGGGGTGGTGACAGCCCCAGCGACCGCCTCCCGCCCTCGATTGCCGTGCCTCTCCTGACCGTGTCCGAGAGGCTCGAGGTCCTGCCCGTTGCTACCTATGCCGGGGTGTGTCTGTGGAACTTCAAGCCGCTGTTTGTCGACGAGGGCATCGACTCGCTCGAGAACCTCGCCACCTTGACAACCTTTACCGGTGCCATCGACGAGTCCTGGTTCTACCTGGTCTCTGTCGCCATCGAGGCTCGGGGTGCGCCCATCATCCCGCTCATGTTAACGGCCATGGCCGCTGCCCGTGACGGCGATGCACCTGCCGTCGCCCGTTGCCTGCGCGCGTTCGCAGAGCGCCTGGACGATCTTGGAACCTTGCTGCAGCGCATCCACGAGAGTTGTGACCCCACCATCTTCTATCACCGCATCCGGCCGTTCCTCGCAGGAAGCAAGAACATGGCCGAGGCCGGTCTGCCTAACGGCGTACTCTACGAGCTCGATGAGTCTGGTCGCGGCGAATACCGCCAGTATAGCGGTGGTAGCAACGCCCAGAGCTCAATCATTCAGTTCTTCGACATTGCGCTTGGTATCGATCACCGACCGACCGGCGAGAAAGCCCCGACGGGCGATGCGTCTGCTTCCGAGTCCGACACCAGCCGCGGCAGGGCCCCTGCGCCCCGTCACAACTTCCTCATGGAAATGAGGAAGTACATGCCGGGCCCTCACGCGCGCTTCCTGAATGATGTCTCGTCCGTGGCCAACATCCGCGACTTTGTCGAGTTGCACGGAGCGCGGAACAAGGAACTGCGCATCGCATACGACGCATGCCTGTCCATGCTGAGCGCCCTGCGCGACAAGCACATCGCCATCGTCACGCGCTATATCGTGACCCCCAGCCGGGAGGTCCGCGCCAGGAGCCGCAGCCGTAGTCCCGAGGCCGTGAGGCAGCGCGTCAACCTCGCGACCGCATCACGCAAGTCGCAGCAGCCTACCAGGCCCTCCCGCGGGCCGCAGGGCATCGCGCTCGACACGAGCTCGCCCGGCGACGGGAAGAAGGACCTCACAGGCACGGGCGGTACCCAGCTCATGTCTTTCTTGAAGCAGGCGCGCGACGAGACGGGCGAGCCTGCCGTCGAGGATTGGGCGAGGAGGTTCATGAGCCGGAAGCCGCGCAGGGAGGGGAGAAACGATTTCTTCCTCGGCAAGGAGGAGCTTCCGGTCGAGGAGGTCGAGGTTGCCGGTCTCGCCGGTACTTGGACGATGGAGGACGACTTTGGTGGACTTTGTGCCGTTTGATCGATACTCGCTCAAGTGTTCGTGCCTGAACCAAGTTGATATAGAAAGCAATCATCTCCAGTCGACTCCACTGGGTGGAAATTTAACACACAAAACCATGCATAGTGATCATGTCAAGATATCCGGTGCTCAGATGCTACCAGTGCGTAGGTCCGCCCTTCAATGTAGCCGTCCTAATAAGCATCTGACCCCTGCTCCTGACAGGAACCTTCTGCCCACATTCCGAGAGATCGCCTCGAGGCTCATCCGAACCCAGATACTAAATTTATTTCCCGTATGTCGTTCCCCAACGACTCTTGTCATGCAAGTTCCTCCTGCCCTTTTATCATCGAAATAATCGTCATGCCTCACTCAGCCTCTCAGTCTATGCTTCTCTTCCCCATTCATGCATGCTTCGCTTCCAGCCAAGAAGCTCGCAGCCGACTCATTCGTCCCCGCCAATAGAGCCGGAGCAGGAGTCCTGATTCGGACCTCCCCTCTCGGAGACATGTGCCTATGCGATGGGCCCCGCGGACACCCACCCCGCGACGATGGTAACATTCTGCCTTCCTGAGGCTCCTGCCATCTTTGCTCCGTTGCTACCAGGGGGGCTATCTTAACTTTCTGGGCGCGAATCTTCTTGGCCATTCGCGGTCGCGGATTGTCCAACGTGATTTGGGTTCCTCGGTATAGGATTACCGATATCAGATCGGGCTAATGCTTCGGTACCTGAGTTGTATCGGGGGATCATGGCATTATAGCGAGTAGTAATGCCAGGAACAAGCATCGCCGGCGACAGTGGAGAACTGTTCCCCCAGTAGTCAAGCCTTCAACGTGCGAGCGACAGCTGGTCTTGAGAGGGATCCGATGTAGCACAGAGGATGAGCAATGAGACGTTCCGCCAGAGATCATCAAAGCCATGCCCTCGCAGTTGCTTGCCCTCAGTCAAGAACGAGGACACACGTGGGCCATCTTGTTCGCCGTGAAGGGCATCATTCCCGGCCATGCAACCGCACGTCCCATGGATACGCATGGTAGAGGTGGGGTTCTCTTACATCTCCGCCTGGCTCAAGATAACCTCATCCGGACTGCCAACCCGAAGGCTACCCTTGACAGACATGTGCTCGAGTCAATACTCTTGATAGACCAACAGACATGGATATATATCTACCCAGTCTATTCACTTGCACGATGATGAGATTATGCTGAACAGCCCAACGCCGCTCCTTACTTTCCTCCCTTTGCTGGCTAGGAAGTAGTTCGTTCCCGCCCCAATTCGGCGAACCTGGCTGCAGCTACAGAACACGAATCTTCATTCATCAATATGCCTCGCTTCATTTCTCTAGCTGTGCTGGCTCTCGCAAGCTCGGCTGCTGCTGCTGCTCCCAGCCTCAAGGCCGCCCGCCAGACCGACGACACGGTCAACGCGACGGTCGTGAGCAATGTCACTCTCTCGCCAATTCCGGTGCCGACAAAGCCTGACTGTCTGGTCCCGCAAACCAACGTGTCTCTGGACTACGGACTGAACAACACGGACCTCGCTGCCGTCAACGTCACCCTATCGACCAATTATCCTACCATTCTACTTGAAACCATCTCTAATCTCACTACTGTTGACTGCTCGTCAGACTCAGTGGCGATAACTTTTGACAATGCCGAGGATCTCAACGATGCGTATACACAATGGTCATCGCATGAAAAGCTCTTACTCATTACCAATCACATGGGTGACTGCGACACGGAGTTCGAGCGTGGTTTCTTCTTGGCCGGCACTTATACGTCAGACGCATCTAGTCTGACCCTCACTGCCACGGCGGAGAAGACAAGTGTAAACAGCGCCAGCTGTGAGTTCATCCCCCGACACCAACTCCAATATATAAGCACCAAGTCTGACGCCCTCACTCAGCCTACATGAAGACCCAGTTCCACGGCCTGCCCGCAGCCAGCTCCGTGGACCCAACCAAGCGCGACATAGTCATCGACCCGGACAAGCTGACATACAGCAACACCTGGAACCTCCCCTCGCAGGTCTTGTACGAGTACGACCCGTACGTCAAGGTCACCGCCCAGTCGGGCCAGCTGGACCTCTCCGTGGGGCTGAGCGGGTACCTCGAGTTCGACGTCGGCGCGCTGTCCCTGGACGCGCTGCACGTCGACTTCGAGACGGCCATCAGGTCGGACCTTGTCCTCGAGCTGGGCGTCACGGCGCCGTACAACAACACCTTTGCGTACTCGCCCGACGCCCTCGTGTACTACATCGTCAACGTCCCCGGGATCATCACCTTCGGCCCGGAGCTGCTGTTCAGCGTCGGCGCGGACCTCGACGTCGCGGCCGCGGTGGACGTCGTCCTGGACGTCGGCGCCGAGGTCGCCAACGGAACGGTCCACATCGACTTTGTCGACTGGAATTCCACCGCTGCGGCAGGGTGGGAGCCCACGTACCACGCCAACGTTAGTCTCTCCGAGAAGGCTACCGTGGCGGTGAGCCCGTTCGTCTCGTTCACCGTCGGGGTCGAGTTCGAGCTGCTCGGCGGGGCGCTGGACCTCAGCGGCGGCCTGACGCCCAAGGCGAGCTTCCCCACGACGGTGACGCTTGATGCCGGCCAGGATATTGGCGCCGGCAGTGGGGAGAATACTACTGTGACCCAGCCTGGCGGTGATGGTGCGGCCGCGTGTACAAATGGGGCGGCGGTTGTGAGCGACTTTGAGTTTAGCCTGACGGCGTTTGTGACGCAGTGGTACAACCAGGTGATTTATGATGTCAAGGTGCCTATCGCGGAGGAATGCTATTCTTGGACTTGAAAGGCAGTCGTTCTGGGGGAGAGCTACGACAATACCTTAGCAACCCATTTTGAAGTTGCGTTTGTCTAGTCACTACCGTCGTTTAGCTTCAAGACCTTTAATTCAAACCCTTTCTGTTGAACTCATTCGAGAAATAGCAACCGACGTTCCTGTCCTTTGCAGTCTTCACTGCGCAGGGTAGCTGATAGAGTGACTTGCGCCAGCCCGAAATCGTAACGAGTCGAGCACCAGCCCGCTCAGCGCCGGCAGGGGCCGTACCTAGTATAAGTCAATTGTATTCTATGAGATCTCTTACTAGTTCGAAACGATGGTGATAATCTGGGACAGGAAGGAGGGTACCATAATTACCAGTAATTGCACATGCACTGGTTTTTATTATGTAAGGCTGTAGACAGTGAGTAACTATTCGAGTTTCTACACACTATTGCTATATCGGAAGTCATTGGGTTGTCTTGCAAGTCTTGGTGTTGTAGTATAGCCGCCTAATTATTGTCCAGGTCGTTTGATGCTAGCGTCGTCAAGTTATCAAGGTCGAGGCCGTCTCTAGCCACCGTCCACCTAGCCTGACACCGTCAGGGACTATTATTTTCAAGTGCCATCACCATGTGACTCAGACAAGTCGTCCCAGATGGGTCAATCATGAGAAATAAGACAGCCATAAATGCAAATGATGCCACGAAGCTACATAGTCGGCTTCCCAGAATTTTCAGAACCAATCTTTGGGACCACATGTAGGGGCAGGAATTACCCACCCATGGGTACCCATGGGTACCTAAGCTTAAACCCTGAGTTTATAGACTTAATTTATATAATTATTAAATCCTAAGTACTGATAAATAATAAATATTTTTATAAGTAATTTATTAAATATTAAATTATATATTTAAATAAAATATATATATCTTTTTATCTTAATTTATATTTTAATTTTATATATTATTATTATAAATATTATTATAATTAATAATATTTCTTATTTTATTATAAAAAAACTATCTTTATATATATAATTTACTTTTATTATTATTAAGCTTTACTTAAGTATTTATTTTATATATTTTATATATAATTTAAGCTATATATTAAGTAGAAATTTATTTATTTTTTTATTTTATTTAATATTAAATTTAAATTATATTTATAGCCTTATTTTATTTAATTTATATAATTTAAATATTTTTTATTATAATAAAAAATATTTTATTTATAAATTAATAAAATTAAAAAATATATATATTATAAAGTAATTATTAAATTTTCTTAAGCTTTTTAATATAATAAATATAATATTAATAATCTTTTAATTTTTAATATAATTCTTTTATTTTTTTATTATTAATATATAATATAAAAAAAGCTTTAATATTATTAATTATAAAATTATATTAATTATTAATAAAAAGAATATTTATAAAATTTTATATATATTTAAATATAACTATAAATAAAAGAATATTAAAGATATTTATAATTATATTTATAAAATATAAAAAAGTTTATTTATTTATATATTAAAACTTTAATATTATTTTATTTTATAATTTTATTATTTTAATTTTAATTTTAATTTTAATAAATTATATAAATAAAATAAGCTTATTAATATTAAAAAACTTTTATAACTTTTAATTTATTAATTAATTATATAATATTATAATATTATATAACTTAATTAAATTATTTAAAAAGATTTTAATAAAATTTTAATAAAGATTTATTAAAAATAAGATTTTATTTATTAAATAAAAATAATATTTTTAATATTTAATTTTAAATTTAGCTTTATATTTTTTTTTAATTTATTTAATTAATTTATATATTTTAAATTAATTAAAGCCTTTTTATTATTAATTATATAAGCTTTTAAAAAATAATAAAAAAAGAATTTTAAAATTATATATTTTATTTAAATTAATAAATTTATTAATATATATTTAAATTTTATTATATATTATAATACTTTTAAAAAAATATTATTTTATTATTTATTTTTTAATTTAAAATTTTATTAAATAAAGTTAATAAAAATTATTTAATTTTAAAAAAATAAAATTAAAGTTAAAAAATATAATATTTAAAAGAAATTTAATTTTATTATTAAATTTAATAATAAAAAAAGAAATTAAAATGATATATTTAATAAAATTATTAAAAAACTTTTAATTTTAAAAAATAAATATATAATATTAAAAATATTTTAAATTATTTTTTCTTTTTTTTTAAAAAATATTTATTAATAAAAATATTAATTATATATTAAAGTTTTTATATATAAATAATAATATTAATTATTAAATTTTATTTTATATAAATATTAAAAGTTAATTAAAATAATTATTAATAATTCTTTTTATAATTAATAACTTTATATTATAATATTTTAAATTTAACTTTTTTTTAAATATTAATATTTATATAAATTATAAATTAATAAATTTAATATTAATTTTAATATATAAATAAATTAAAATATAAATTAAAATATAAATATATATAAAATAATATTTAATTATAATCTTTTTTAATTTTATTTAAAATTTTTAAAATTAAAGCTTTTAAATTTTTTAATTTATATTATTTAATTTTAATTTTTATTTTAATCTTTAAAATATTTATTTTTAATTAATATATTTTTATTTAATTATAAAAAATAATTAATATAAAATATTTAATATATTTTTAAAATTTACTTAATATAAAATAATTTCTTATTAATAACTTCTTTAATAATAAATATAAATTATTTTTAATATTATTAATAATAATAATAAAAATATTTATTTTTAATTATATTATTTTAAATATTTTTATTATAAGCTTAGCTATATAACTTTAAATTAAAAAATAATTATATTATTAAATATTAATAAATATATATTAAAGATTTTATTCTTTATTAATAAATATAATAATAATAGTTTAAAGAAATTATTTTAAAATTTTATATAATTAATTATTAATTATTTATAAAATCTTAATATTTAATTATTTTATAAAAAGAATTTATTTTATATTATATTAAAAAAAATTATATAAAACTTTATATAAAATTTTAATATTAAATTTATTTTTAATAAATAAATTATTAAAAAAATATTATTATATAAATATAAAATCTTTCTTTAAATTTATATCTTTATTTATAAAAATAAATAGCTTAATAATATATTTTTATTATTATTAAATAATTTATATAATTATTAAATATAAATTAATTTATTAATTTAATTAAAATATTAATTAAAATAATAAATAAATTAAAATTAAAATATAAAATAAAAGAAATAAAATTAATTAAATAATATTATTAAGCTTTTATATTTTAATTTTTATTATTTTTTTAAATTTAATTTAAAAATAAATAAGCTTTTTATAAAGTTTAAACTTAAAAGCTAAATAATAATAATTTTAATTTTTATTTTTATATATTTTATTAAAATAAAATACTTTTTTATAAAAAATATTTTTTATTTTTTAAAAATAAGATATATAAGATTTATATTATAAATTTTATAAATAATAATTAATATATTTTTAATAATTTAAATATTTTAATTAAATTTTAATTATATATTAAATAACTTTTAATTATTATTAAAAAAAAATATTTTAATATTATTATATCTTTTTATATTATTTTTATTAATATATTATTAATAATTAAGGAATAATTATAAATAAAATTAATATAAAATATTATTAATTTATTAAAATTAAAAATAATATATATTATTTTTAATATTAATAAAAAAAAAAAAAAGAATTAAGATAAATATTTAAGCTATTAAATATTTAAATATATAAAATAAGTTTTTTAAATAATTAATAAAAGTTATTTATATTAAATAAAGATATATATTAAGTAAAAATATTAAATAAAGTTTTATAATTTTTTAAAACATTTATTAAGAAAAATTATAAAAATAAAGGTAGTAATATTATAAATTATAAAAAAGTTATAATAATAATTTAATAAAAAAATATTATAAAAAAAAAAAAAATTAAAATATAAATTAAAATATAAATATTTATATTAATAATATATATATAAAATAATTAATAATAAAAAATAAAATTTAATATATATTTTAAAGTTAAACCTTTATATATATATATATAAGAATTAATTCTTAATTATAACTTTTAATTTAAATCTTATCTTTATTTATATTTCTTTATTATTTTTTTAATTTTTATATTATTATATTATAATACTTTATTTATTAAATATTAAATAATTATTAAATTAAAAGTTAAATAAATATTTTAATAATATTTAAAATAATCTCTTTATTCTATTAAAATTATTATTAAAAATAATTAAAAGTAAATTTTTTAAAATATTATTAAAATTATAAGCCTTAAATAAATTTAATATATATTAAAAGAAGAAAATTAAAATAATATAAAAAAAATTAAAAAAATATAATTATTAATTTAAAATTTTTAAAAATATTAATTTAAAATAATAATTATATTAAGTAAATAATAATAAAATTAAATAATATATAAAGAAATAAATTAAAATATAAGTATTTAATTAATTAAAATAATAATTAAAATATTTTTAATTTTAATATAAAAGTTATTTATTAAAATATTAAATAATTATAAAAAAATATTAAGCTTATATTTTCTTTTTTATTATTTAATTAATTTATATAAAAAGTTAATTTTAAGATATTTAATAATTTTAAATAATAATAAGAAATAATTTTTAATTTTTAAAAAATATTAAAAAAATATTTAATTATTTTTTTTAATAATATATTTTTAAAAATATAATTTAAATATAAAGTTAATTATATTATAATAAAATTATAATATATATTTTATATTAAAAGAATAATATTATTTTTAAAAGATCTTTAATTATTTAAAATAATAAATAAAAAACTTAATAAAAATAAAATAATTTAACTTAATAAATATAATATTAATAATTATAATTTATATTATATTTTAATTTATTAAAATAATAATATATTTTTAAATAAATGAATTATATATAATATTTCTTTATATAATAATAATAATAAAATATTTAAAATATTTAAAATTATATAAAGCTTTATTATTATATTTCTTAATTAAGTATATATTTTATATAAGCTTAAATAAAAATATTTTAATTATTATTTTAATTTTATTAAAAATATTTAAATATTATTTATCTTATTATTTTTATAATTTTTTAAAGCTATTTAATAATTTAAATAAAAATTAAATATATATATATAAATATATATATTATTAAGTAATAAATTATTAATATTATTTTTATAAAAAAATATTTAAAAAATAAGCTTAATAAGCTTTTCTTTTATAAAAATTATTATAAAATTAAATATAATATTATAAATATTTAAAAGAAAAAAAGCTTTAAAAATAATAAAGTAATTAATTATAAAAGCTATATATCTTTTTTATTAAATTCTTTTTAAGATATTAAAAGCTTAAATAAATTTAATATAAATATAAATAAAGTAATTTTAATAAAAATAATATAATTTAATTTTTTTTATAAAAGCCTTTAATAATATATAAATAATTAAAAAGAAAGAAGATTTATTTATAATTAATAAAGAATTAATAAATTATATAAATTTAATAAACTTATTTTATTTTAAAAGGCTTATATTTTTTATTTAAATAATAAAATATTTAAATTTTAAAATAATAAGATTTATATATTTTAAAATTAAAATATTAATTAAAATATATTAATAGCCTTTTATTTATTATTTTATATTTTTCTTTTAAGCTATTTTAATTACTTCTTTTTCTTTTTTTTATTATTATTTTTATTTAAATTATACTTTTTAAATAATTAAGTTTTAATTTAAATTAACTTATATTAAAAAGTTACTTTTTAAAAAAAAAGAATCTTTTAAATATTTAAAAGATAAATAATATATAGCTTTTTATTAATATTAATATATTTTTTATTATTTTTTAAGATTTTTTAATAATTATTATTAAAATAATTTTTAATTTTTATTTTATTTAATATATTTTAAAAAATATTATTAAAAAGAAATTTATTTTTTATAATAATTTTATTAAAATTAATATTTAAAAATAATTATATAATTATAATAAAATTAAGTTTTAAAAAGATTAAATATATTTTAAAATAAAGAAAAGCTTTTTAAGATTAATATTATATAAATTAAAGCTTAAAATAAAGACTTTAAAAAATATTATATTAATAATTTTAAAAATTATTAAAATAATTATTATTAATTATAATTTTAAATTTAAAGCCTTAATATAATATTTAATTAATTAATTAAAATAAAAATTAAAATAAATTTATTTAAATTTTTTAAAATAATTTTAAATATTTATTAAAATTATTATTTAATTTAAAATAAATAAAGTTATTAAAATAATTTTAATTAATATAAATTTCTTATAATTTTTATATAATTTTATAAATAATAATTATAAAGATATTTTTATTAATAGCTTTAAAAAAGTAGCTTATTATTATTTAAATAATTATAAATTTTTAATTTTTAATTAAAGTATTTTAATTATAAAAATTAATAATTTTCTTAATTATAATATATAAATAATAAATATATTTTAAAAAATTTTAAAAAATTTTCTTTTTTTTAAATTATTAAATATTATTCTTAATAAGATTTTTATTTATTTAATTTTTTTTATATTTATTAATAAGAATTTTATAATTTTAAAGAATGTAATTTAAATATATATTTAATTAATAATTAAAAATAATTAAAATAATAATTAAAATAATAATTAATAATAAAGATTTATTATTTTTAATTAATTATATTTTAATAATTGTTTTTAAATAACTTTTTTATAATAATAAAGATAATTATTTATTTTATAAATTTTTAAATCTTAATAAATATATAATTAATTACTTTATTAATTTTATTTTTAATTTAATATATTTCTTTTTCTTAATTAATTATAATATTAATATATTTATTAACTTTAATAATATAAGAATTTATTAAATACTTTTTATTATATTTATATATATTAAATATATTAAGTTAAAAGAAAAAATAAATATTAAATAATATAATATAAATAAATTAAGAATAAATTTATTATAAATTTATTATATAAATAAATAAATTAATAAATTCTTTTTATATTTATTTTAAATTTATAAAGATTATTAAATTTTATATTTTTATATTTATTAAAATAATAATTATAATTATATATTTTAATTATATAATTATTTTATAAAAAAATTAAATAAATTATAATTATTATTATTATAATATTATAATATTTATAAATTAAGTTATAAGATTTTTAATAATTAATAAATTAAATAAATATTAATTTATAATGTTTTAATAAATAAAAAAGATTTAAATTTATTATAAATTTATAATAAATATATTATAATTAAAATATAAACTTAATATATAATTCCCTTTAATATTTATATTATTATTTTTAAGTTTTTAATTAATAAAAAATTCTGAATAATTATTTAAATTATAAATTATAATATTTAAAAGAAAAACTATTTCTTTAATTATAATAATTAAAAAGGAATAATATTTAATAAATATTATAATAATATTTATTATTTAATAAATCTTATATAATTATTATATTATTATATATAATTTATTAAAATTATAAAATATTTAATTTAAAATAATTAAAAAATAAATAATAATTAAAATTAATTTATAAATTTTAAAAATTTAAATATTAAATTTAATATTTTTAAAAATATTTTAAAATATTTTTTAAATTTAATATATTATAAATATAAAGCTTATTAAAAATTCTATTTATTATTATTAATTATATTAATTAATTTATTATAAAGATATATTTCTTTAATAATAATTATTAAATAAAATTTAATTAAATTAAATTTAATTAAAATATTTAAAATTTTTATAAAAGCTTTATTAAGTTATTATTTTATTAAATTATAAAATATTAATAAAATAATATTTTTAATTATTAAATTATATATATTATACTTTATTAATTTATAATATATAAAATTTATATTTTATAAATAAATATCTTTATTATATAATTAAAAAGTCTTAAAGAATAGTTAAAAATATAAAGCTTATTAAAGATTTTTAAAATTTCTTAAAATTAAATTTAATATTTAAATTATTATTAAGATTTTAATTTTTATATTTAAATTTAAAAAATTATAAAAAGATTTAAAATATTAATATTATATATATTTATTTAAAATTTCTTTTAACTTTTAATAAGTTTTTAAAATTTTTAATTTTTAATTTAATTAAAGAATATTTTTAATTAAATAAAATATAAAACTTTTTAAAAAAATTAAATTAAATTTAATAAATAAATATATAAATAATATTATTTTAAATATTTTAAATTAATTAAATAAATATTAATATAATAATTAAGATTTAAAAATTTATTAAAGGTAAATTATTATATTATTTATAATTATTTAATATAAATTTAAATTAAATAATAAATTTAATATTATTTTAAATTATTAATTAAAAAAAGGGATTTTTTATTAATAAAGTTTTTTTTATTATAAACTTATTAAATAAAAATTATATAATTAAGATTTTAAAATTTAATAATTATTATATTTATTAAAAATAATAATTAAGAAATAATAAAAAATAATATTATAATTATAATTAAGAATATTTAAATTTATTAAATAATAATTATTTATTTAAATAAAATAAGTTTTATAATAATTAAAACTTTAAAAATATTTTTATTAAATAATTTAAATTATATAAAAATTAAAATAATTTTTAAAACTTAATATAAATATTTAAAATTAAAGAAATAATAATTATTTAAAAAGATTCTTAAGAATTTATTAATTAATATAAGCTATATTTATAAATTAATTATTATTATATATTTTAATTTTATTATAATTTGTTTTTTTATTTATTAAATATAATTTATTTTTAATTTTAAATAATATTTAATAATAATAAATATATTAATTTAATTTATAAAATTATAAAGGCTTAAATAATATAATAAATTATTTATTAAATAATCTTTATATTTTATATAATATTATTAAAACTTTATTATATTAATAATATTATTTTTAAATAAATATCTTTAATAATTAAAATATTTAAAAATATATTTAATAGATTTATTAATTTATAATATTAATTAAATAATTAGCTTTTTTTATAATTTAAAATATATAAAATTAAATTAATAAAGTATTAATTCTTTTTTATTTTAATTACTTTTTTATTAATAAAAATTCTTATAAATTTAAAATTAAATTAAAAAATAAATAAAAAACTTAATATTTATAATATAAAAATTAAATAATAATAAAATAAATATTTTAAAAAATATAATTATTATTTTATCTTTTAATTTAAATTAAATTTTACTATTTAATATTTTTATTTATATATATTAATATATTAAATTTTTATTTTTAAATATTAAAAGTAAATAAATTATATTAATAAATTTAATTATTTTATTTTAAAAATTATATTTTAAATTTTATATTTTAAAATATAATTTTAAAATAATATTAAAAGTTATTTAATATTTATTAATAAATTTAAAAAAAATAAAAAAAATAAATAAACTTATTTTAAATATAAAAATTATTAATTAATAATTTATAATAAAGTTAAAATTATTTATAATAACTTTAATAAAATAAATAATTAAATTTATAATTTTATTAATAATTTAATTAAAAAGATAATTTTAAATTTTTTTAAATATTATTATTTAAATATTTAATATAAATAATAATAAATTTTAATATAATTTTTAATATAAAGATAAATTAATTATTAAAAATTATTTTTTTATAAATAATAAATTAAAAATTATAAAAAAAGAAGATTTTATTATAAAAAATAATTTAACTTTTAAAAATCTTAATTTTAATAAAAAGATTTATAAGTTAATAATTTTAAAGTTAAAATATAATTATTATTTTATTAATAAGCTAAATTTATATAATTTTATATAAATAAAATTTAATATTTATTTTATTAATATTAATTTATATTTAAATAAATATTTTTATATTAATTTTAATTAAATATATTATAAATATAATATTATTTCTTTATTAAAATTATTATTTAAAAAATACTTAAGATTTTATATATTAATAAATTTTTATATATTTATATAAAGAATTATTTAAAATAAATTAATATTTTATATAAATTAATTATTAAAAGTTTTATTATTATATAATATTTTTATATTTATATTTATATATAAATTTAAAGAGCTATAAATAAATTATTATTTATAGCTTATTATAATATTAAAGCTTTATAATATATTATTTTTTAAAATTTCTTAAAATATTTTTTATAAATTATAATAAATTAAATTATAAAAATTAATATTTAAAAAATAAATTATATTAAAATTATTAATTAAGCTAAATTTAATATATTTTATTAAATTATTATAAAAAGCTATTTTATAATTATTATAATATATATTAAAATATAAATATTTAAATATTTAAATATTAAATTATTAATAAATTAAAACTTTATAATTCTTTATTAAATTAATATTTTAAATTTAAAAAAAAAAGTTATTTTTAAATATTTTAATAATATAATTATAAATATTATAATTTTTATTAAAGCCTTTAAATAAATATATATAACTTAAGTTAATATTAATATTATATTATTATTATATTTATATTATATTATATTAATATTTATTATAAAATTAAAAAGAATATAATTTTTTTATTTTAATTTAAATAAAAAAGCTAAATTAATAATTTAATAAATTAATAATTTAATAAATTATAATTTTATAAACATTATTATAATAAATTAATTATTATATTTTATATATATTTATAAAAACTTTTATTTAAAGATAATTATTTTTTTTATATATAATAATATAAGATTATTTAAATAATAAATTAAAATATAAATATTTATATTTATAATATTAATTATTTAAAATAAATTCTTTTTTTAATATTTAATTTCTTTTAATTTTATTAATTTTTCTAATAATTTAAAATAAAATTTAAATAATATATTAATATAAAGTTAATATATTTAAATAATTTTTTTATTAAATAATTCTTTTAAAGAATTATTATAAAATAATCTTTTTAAAATTTTAAAAATAATTTTATATTAATAATAAATTAAATATATTTAAATTTAAAAATTTATTTAAAATTAAGTTATTAAATAATATTTATATTTATTATTTTTTTAAATTTTTTATTTATTAAATTAAAAAGTTAATTTAATAATATTAATAAATTTTTAAAAATAATAATTTTATTTTAATTTTTAAAACTTAATAAATAAAAATATTTTTAATAAATAAATAATAAAATTAAAAAATTAATAAATATTTATATTATTTAAATAAAAAAGATTAAAAACTAATAAATAAGCTTATAAATAACTTTTATAAAAAAAAAAGAATTAAATAAATAATTTTAATTATTTTTTTTAAATTATTTATTTTTATTATTTAATAAATAATTTATAATTAATATAAAAATTAAATAATAAATTTATAAATATTAAATAAAATTATAATTTTTAATATTTATTTATTATTTTTTTAATTTAATATTATATAAAAAATATAAAATAAAAGCTATTTATTTATAATAAATATTAATATCTTTTTTTATTAATTTATAATTTATTAATTTTATTAAAATAAATTTATTATTATAAATTATTATAAATAAAAATAATTTAAAATAATAATAATAAGATTTTATAATTTATTAGCTTATATTTAAAAATATATAAATTATATTTTATAACTTTATAACCTTTTTATTATTATTTTTATAAATAATATTATTATATTTTTTATTTTAATAATAAAATATTTATAATATTTATAAATAATTTTTAATTTATTTAAAATTAAAGACTTTATATTTTCTTTTAAAAGAATATTTTTAAAATATTTATTTATAAAATTATTTAATTTTTATATTAATAACTTAAAAATATATAATATTATTAATTATATTTAAATTATTAAAGAATTATAATTTCATTTTATTTTATAATAATTAAAAAAGTTTATTAAATTTATTAAATATTTTTAATATTTAATTTTATATTTTAATTAAAAAATTAATTTATTATAATATAAAGAATTTTAAATATTTATTATAATAAAAATTAAAAATAAATTATTTAAAAAGAATTTTAAAAAATAATATATTTAAAAGATTAATTTTAATTTTATTATAAAGAAATATTATATTTTTTATAATCTTTAAAATATATTAATTAATTTAAATATCTTTTTTTATTATAATTTTAATAAATTATTATTTATTTAATTAAGTATTTTAAAAATAATTAAATTTTTTAAATATTTATTTTTAATTTATTAATAATTAAATATAAAATAATTATTGATTAATATTAAAAATATAAATATAATTAATAATATATTTAAATAAGATTATTAATATAATTAAATAAAAATATTAATTAATTAAATTAAAAATAATATATTTTATATAATTAATTTAAAAGCTTTATATAATAATTAAATTTAATTATTTATAATTAATTTATATTTTAATTAATTATATTATAATTATAAAAATTATTAATTATATTTTTATAAAAATAATAAATAAAATTAAAATAAATCTTAAATTTATTTTAATTTTTAAATATTTTAATTAATATTAATTTATAATATATTATATATTAAAAATAATAAATATTATTATTAATATATTATTTTAATTATTTATATATTAATTAATTATTAATAATAAAAAAGGTTTAAATAAATTTTTTAAATTAATTATTTATATTTTATTTAAAATTTAATTTAATTTAAAATTTAAAGATAAAATATTTTAAAAATATTTTAATAATAAAAAATAATTTAAAATTTAAAGTTAACTTTAATAATTAAATATTAATATTTATTTATTATTTAAATTAAATATAAATAATTTCCTTTATTTTAAAAAATATTATAATAAATATTAATTATATATTTTTATAAAAATATTTAATTTTATTATAATTAATATTTATAATTTTAAATATTTTTTTAATAAAAAAAAGATTTATTAAAAGCTTAAAAATTTATTTATTATTAAGAATTATTAATATTTAATATATAAATATATAAATTCTTATTTTATATATATTATAAATTAAAATAATAATTAAAAGTTATTAAATAAAATATAATTTATATTTCTTTTATTAATCTTATTTTATATTATTATAATAAATTTTATTATTAATTTATTAAAAATATTAATAATATATATATTATAAGATTTATTATAAGATTTTTTTTTTAACTTTTTTTTATTTATTATAAATAAATATATTAAAGTTATATTTATTATTTTAAAACATATTATATATATATAATAAAGAATTAAATAAAGATTTTATTAAAAACCTTTTATTTTAATAATTAAGGAATTTTAAAATATATTATTTTTAATTAAAATTATGAATTTCTTTTTAAATTTTAATAAGAATTTTAAAAAAATTTAAATTTAAAGTTTTTCTTTTTTATTATATAATATTTATAAATTAATAATTAATTAAAAATTAAAAATTAAATAATTAAAATAATAATGTAAATAATAATTATTATTTATTTAAATTATAAATAAATAAATTTAATATTAATATTATAATTTAATTTTAATAATATTTATAATAAATTAATTAAATATTTTATTAATTAAATATTATATAATTTTAATTTATTTATATTTTTATTATTAATAAATTAAAAGTTTATTTAGCTTTAAAAACTTTATTAAAAAAAGGCTTAATTTATTATTATTAAAGCTTAAATAGCTATTAAATAATATTATAATAAAAAATATTATTAAATTTAATTTTAATTAAAAAATAAATATATATATTTTTAAAGAAAAAATAAAATTTATTAAAAAAATTATTATATAAATTCTTTTAATAATAAATAAATTTATTTAAAATTTAAAAAAAAGTAAATAAGTTTATATATTATTTAATATTTTTATTATATTTAATTATATATATTATAATTATAATTATTTAATTATTTTTAATAAAATTATTAAATTTTAATTTATATAAATATAAGTTTTTATTAATAAATATAATAAATATTATTAAAAATAAAGTTAAAAGCTTTAAATATTTTAAATATTATAAAATAAAAAGAATTATTTAAAAATAAAATTATAAAATAAATTAAAACTTAATAATTATTAAATATTTTATTAAATAAATTAATTATTTAAATTATTATAATATATAAATATTAATTAATTATTTATAAATTAAAGATTTAATTAAAAATTTTAAAATATAAAGAATTAATATAAATATTTTTTATTATTAAATTAATTATAAAATAATAATAAATCTTTTATTTTTTAAATTAAAAGATATTTTTAAATTAAGCTTATTAATAAAATATAAAAGATTATTAAATAAAAAAATTAAAAATAATTTAATTATTATAATAATATTATATATTAAGTTAAATTTATTTATAAAATAAAGAAAATTATTAAGTTAAAAGATTAATATTAATTTAATTATTATAGCTTTATTATATTAATATAATATATAAGTTATTTAAAAAGTAATAGCTTAAATATAAATAATTTATTATAAATTTATAATAAATTAATATATTTAATTAATTCTTTTTATTTATTTATTTTATTTATTTATAAATTTATAATATATTTTTTTAGCTTTTTTTAATATTATTTATTATTAAGCTTAAATAACTCTTTTATTTATAAATTATTTATATATTATTATAAAAAATTATTATTTATTTTATTATATTATAATATTTATCTTTTTTAATAATTTAATATTATTATATTTATAAATCTTTTAAAAAATATATAATTATCTTCCTTATTTTTTATTAATATAATAATTTTTTAAGCTTATTTATATATAATTTATTTTTTAATAATTATTATTAAAATATTTTAAAAAATTATTAATTTAATATATTTTTTAAAAATTAAGCTTATAATTTATATAATTAATTTATTTATTAAAATATAAAAATTATTATTATTATTAAAAAAGTTATTATTATAATTTTTATTATAATTATCTTTATTTATATAATTAAAAATCTTAATTTATATTTAATTAAGTAAATTATTAATATTAAAATAAATAAAAGTATTATTTTAATTTTAATTATTAAAATTAATTACTTTTTTAATAATAATAAGCTTTAATTTTTTATTAATATTTTTTATTATTTTAATTTTAATTTTAATATATTTATCTTTAATTATAAATATAAAGTAATTATTAACTTTTTTAAAAAAAATAAAAAAAGTTTTAAGTTTATTTATTTAATTATTCTTAAATTTAATATTAATAATTTATTTATTTTATTTATAAAAAGAAAAGTTAATATTATATAATTTAAAAAGATTAATTTAGCTATTATTATTATTTTATTTATAATTAAGACTTTTTATATAAATATTATTATATTTATAAAGAAATTTAATAAAAATATTAATTTTAAATTTAATTAATATTACTTTATTATTATTAATTTAATTAATAAATACCCTTTTTAATATAATAATATATTTAATATTAAAAGTTAATATATTTATATTATCTTTATTTATAATAAATATATTATAATAACTTTAATTTTATATTTTTTCTTTATTAATTTATATAAAGTTATTAATATTTTATAATCTTTAAATTTTAATAATAGAATTAATTAAATATTTATTAATTTTATTTTATATAATTTATTATATATAAATTATAACTTTAATATAATTAAGATTTATTATATTAAAAAAAATATAATTAATTATATTTATATTATTTATATTTAAAAAAATAAATATAATATATTTTTAATTATTAATAATTAAAATATTATATATATTTATATAATTAGCTTAATTAATTATATTAAGAATTATAATATAATAAAATATTATATATTAATTAATAATAAAATTAAATTTATAATTAATAATATTTTTAATAAAATAATAAATATTATTTAAAAAGCTATTATTAATATTTATATTAATAATAATATTATTAATATTAATTAAGTTATATAATATATTAATATATAAATAGTTAAATAATTATATTAAAGTTTTATTATAATAAAAAATAAAAGAAAATAAGGTTATTTTATTTAATTTTATTTTATTTTATTTTAATTATATTATATTATTATAAATAAAAATAATTTAAATAATTTTTTTTCTTTAATAATTAATATATTATTTATTTTATAAATTAATAATTTTATATTAATATAAAGAAATATTATAAAAAAAAGATATATAAATAATTATAATATTTATATATTTAGCTTTAATTTATTTTATAAATATATAATTATATTTATTATATTATTAATTTATTATTATAAATTATATTTAATAATTTTATAATAAATTTATAATAATATATTAATTTATATTATTTAATCATTATAAAATTTAAATTTATAATCTTTTTATATTTTATTAATAACTTATTATATTATAATATAATTTATATATATTATTAAAATAAATTAATTTATTATTAATTACTTAAATTATTTTAAATAATATATTTTATCTTATTATTTACTTAATATATTATAATAATATAAATATTAATATTATATTAATTAAATTATAAATTATATTTATATTAAAAATATATTATAAATATATAGGTTTATTAATATTTATTATATATTTATAAATAATATATAATTACTTTATTAATTTTAAAATATTTATTAATTCTTTATAATAAATTTATTATATTTATTATATTATTTTAATTTATATTATTTATATAATTAATTAAAAGATTATATATAAAGATAAATTATTAATTAAAAAGAATTTAATATAATATAAATAAATTAAAAATAAATTTATTATAAATATTAATATTTATAATACTTTTATTATAAATTTATTATAAATATTAGCTTTTATAATATATTTATAATAAATTTATTATAAATTTATTATATAAATAAATAAATTAATAAATTTCTTATATATTTATTTTAAATTTATAAAAATTATTAAATTTTATATTTTTATATTTATTATTAAAATATTAATTAAAATATTTATTATTTAAAAATATTATTTATTAAATAATATAATAAATAAAGATAAATAATTAAATATAAATAATTAAATTATAAAAAAACTTAATAAAGAATTATTTATATAAAGTTTTTATATAAAATAATTATAATATATAAATTATTTTATATTTATAACTTTAAGCTTTTTTAATATTAATAATAAGGTAATAATTATAATAAAAAGATAATTAAATATAATTATTAATATTAATATTATTTATTATAAATTTATTAATAATTTATTTATAACTTTTTATAATTATTATAAGTTATTTTTAAATATATATTATTTATTTCTTTTATTTTTTTATTTATTAATATAATATTAATTTAAAAAATGAAATATTTTATTTATTTATTATTATAATTTTTTATAATTTTTAAATATTTATTTATTTATTAAAAAAGTTATAATTAAATTATATAATATATTTTCTTTTATTTTAATTAATTAATTATAATTATTAAAATATATATAATTATTTAATATTAAATTAATTAAAAAGTTATAATTATTAATTTTAATAATAAAAATAAAAATAAAGATAAAAATAAAAATAAAAATAAAAATAAAAATAAAAATAATAAAAAATATATTAAATAATTATTTATTAAAAATAATAATAAAAGAATATATAAATTAAAACTTAATAATAAATTTTTTATTTTTTATTTTAATTTCTTTATATTAATTATTTCTTAATTATTATTTTATAATAAATTAAAAAATATTAATTAAATATTAGCTTTTTAATTTTTAAGCTTTTTTTTTAATATTTAATTAAGAAAATTATAGAAAATATTTTTTATATATTAAGTTTTTAAATATAAGTTATAATTTTATAAGCTTTATAAAAAGGTATAAAGATTTATTTTATTATATATATAATTAATAAGTTTATTTTAATTATTATTTTAATTTTATAATTTAATAATTAATAATTATTAATTTTAATATTATTTATAATAAATATATTATTATTATAAAAAAGAATATAAAGCTTATTAATATAATTATATTTATTATAAAGAATTATTATTTTATTAATTATTTAATAATAAATATAAATATATTTTTTTTTATAATATTTAATTAATTATTATTTTATAAATTAAAAATAAAAATATAAAATAAAAAATAAAAGCTTAAATAAAATTTAAATTATCTTTTTAATAAAAATATTAATAATAAATAAGATAAAAATTCTTTTAATAAAAATATAAATAATAAATAAAATAAAAATCCTTTTAATAAAAATATTAATAATAAATAAAATAAAAATCTTTTTAATAAAAATATAAATAATAAATAAAATAAAAATCTTTTTAATAAAAATCTTAATAATAAATAAAATAAAAGCTTTTTTAATAAAAATTTTAATAATAAATAAAATAAAAGCCTTTTTAATAAAAATTTTAATAATAAATAAAATAAAAATTCTTTTAATAAAAATTTAAATAATAAATAAAATATAAATTCTTTTAATAAAAATCTTAATAATAAATAAAATAAAAGCCTTTTTAATAAAAGTTTTAATAATAAGTAAAATAAAAGCCTTTTTAATAAAAATTCTTTTAAATTAAATTTAAATTAAATTTAAATTAAAATAAAAATAAAGATATTAATAAAGATAATAATAAAAATAATAATAAAAATTATATTATATATAATATTAAAAATAATATTATAATTAATAATAAGAATTATATTATAAATAATATTATAATTAATATTAAGGATAAAATTATTATATTAAATAATATTTTATTAATTAAAAATTAAATTAAAATTATTAAATTTATTAAATAAAATATTTAAAATAATAATATATTTATTATAACTTTTATTAAGCTTTTTAGCTTATTATTAATATTTAATAAAAGTATTTAATTTTTAAATAAAAAATAAAGTTATTAAATTTATATAAAGTTATTTTAATTTATATCTTAATTAATTATATAAATAAGATTTTTAATATAAAAAATTAAATTAATAATTTTATAAATAAGAAAATAAGGACTTAGTTACTTACCTAGGACTTATAAGTAATTTTATTTCTATAATTACTTATAAGTCTTTTAGGTACCTATTAAATATTACTTATGTATGGGTAATTCCTGCCCCTAACCACATGATATTTCTTTCCGAGCTGCTTCTGCAACGTTGTCATCCCAACCAACCAGGCGCCCTCATGCTGCAATACTACAAACCTACGTCAGCCTGGAACACTGAAATTAATGGCACTGGAAAAGGAAGATGGGTAGCCTCCTCTCCAAAGTCGAAACCCCTCAGCTCAAGGCCGAAGGCGATGTGGATGCAACGAATCCGGACACCGAGAACACCAACCTGGCTCACGAAATCGAAAGGTGGGAGAGGATATACAGGCAACGATTCGCCCGGGAGTTTATATTTTCCTGGGGCACGCGCTCACCACTCTGGAGTATGCTTTATAAGCCGCACATAACGCCTGACCCATGGAAGTTCGGCCCGCCTAGTCAATTGTCGTCGCTTCCAGCGTACTACTCCGCGGTACGCCGGGCCAACACCTGAGCCAATCAGTGCAGAGCTCGCCGTGGTGACGAGGCGTGAGTTGGTACGTTCGTACCACACAACAATTATGTTCGGGAGTCTAGCACCAAACGTCAGGGCGGCTTGGTCGACAAAGATGGGTTCAGGCGCCACCCAGGTTCCTTATCTGAGCCATGGCGATGCTCTGCGCCCTGGTCTACTCTTTATCATGGACCTCGAAAGACGAGAGCAAAACGCTTCGGCCCGTCTCACGGCTATGAAGAAGGTCCTTGACACGGAGACTTTTCGCGAGGCTGACGAGTGGGCCTCGGCTGTTCTTTCTCATGCTGAGAAGAACGGCGGTATTGATCAGCACGAAGACGCGTGGCCAGCCGTCCGTTTTGCACAGGCACATCTGAACGGAGACCACTGTGGGCTTGAGGATCCGCTGTTCGAAACGAGGCACCCTATCCGCACGTGGTGTTATTCACACGCAGAGTGCTACAAAGACAAATGGGTTGAGCTATAGCGCGATTGTTTGTATCCGAAGTGGGCGTCTTGGCTAGAATCTGACTGCAGAAAGGCCAGAGGGCACCCTTTTTCTAAGACATACGCATGGGACGTATTCCCTATTCACTGCACCACCCCATTCACCGGCACCCAGGGAAGTTGTCTGTGGAAGAACCACCAATGGCTCTTGACAACAACTGTGCAGAAAGCAAGCGCACGTGGTTGACGGGCGTCCACAAGTACTACAAGAGTCTTTGGTATCAAAAACACCTATGCTGGATGTTCATAAATCAGAACATGATCGCGTCATTTGCACGAATGGGACGCATGTGTGAGAATTCATCTCGGGCATTGCTGACCTCGACGAATTATTACGTTTCTGCGACGTTCTGGCGCTTGATTCAGGCACAATTCTCATCGCATTTGTCAGAGCGACGGGTATCAGGAAGGCTCAAGGAAAGTGTAGGTAGTGAGATGAGACAGGCTGGTGTTCTCGCTGCTGCCGCATGCTTGCGTGCGATATGATGCTATCGTAATATTGTTCCCGGATGAGCTGGATGATTTTGCGGTGTGGCATTCTACGAGCATCTTGTAGACCTGTCCGAGATAGTCGAGAAGCAGAATATATCATTTTTCCTTATGATCTTTAGAATGCCGACCCTGGCGCCGTGGCTTTTCTATTCTGCAGATCCTCGTCGCTGAACTTGGGGGAGTACGTAATGTTGACACTGGTCTCTCTCATGATTCCGTTCTTCATCCATTGCCCCTCCCCGCCTGTTTCTACTTCTTGTTCGTGACCAGGAAACATATCCATGAAGTCCATCGTCGTCACCATCCTCCTCTCTGACGAGTCGTCCTCTTCGTCCTCAGCAAGCGCAGACGTCGTCGTTGCCTTGCCGCGTCGGAGACTCTTGGAATTTTTCCCGACCGGGCCCTGGAGCTCGATTTCTGGCTCATATCTCCCCTTATCGTCCTTCCGTCTCAAGGAAGTCCTTCTCGAAATCTTCGTGGCGGAAGCAGAGGCCGAGGCCGTAGCAGAATAATTTGCGGCGCCGCCTCGGTACATGACGTCCGGAGGATTGTCTTCGTAGTATTCGTAGTATCGATTCGTGGATTCGCGGCCAAAGAAGCTGGGGAAGAAGTGCAAAATCAACGGCTTGAGGAAAGGACCGCATGCTGATGCAATGGCCAAGTTCACCTCAATACTCGAAGCGGTGCCTCCAACGCCATATGTCGCGTCCGGATTTGGCACTCCGTAGTAGGCCTCGATGAGGTAGTACATGCGATAGACACTGATGCCGGTAACACTTTGAAGGTCGAAAAGCGTTAGTACTGGTTAAGGCAATTCAAGTGACTGGGCATTGGAATTGAATACTCACAATAACCCCATTGACAGTAGAAAGATTACTGCCAATTTCTTCCTCATTTTCATTTTCAGGTTCCACGTGAGCCAGATTGGGATGATCATGACCAAAATATCTGTCAGAATAGTTGCCGCCGCAGTGCCGATGAAGAAATCGCCGATTTGGATGCACGTCCCCGCCGTGTTGGAATAGAAGGTTTTTTTGATGGGTATGCATTGAAGCAAATCGATCAGAAAAATTGAAACCATCATCAGAGTATTCAGAACTATGATGGCGATAATGAACAATCGCAAGTTGTCGATGCTGCTGCCAACACGGAGGAAGAACAGAAGCATTCCGTTTTTGACCAGAGCCAGGATGGGATTGTAAAGTAGCTGGGTAGCATAGTTATACTTTGCTCCAAGGACGGGGTCCATTTGATCCAGTGGAATATCCTTCGCATGATATCCAAGGAAGTTGATCTTGATACCTGGAGGACGTCAGTTGTGACATTTCACTAAGAGTTTGGTAAGTCCTTGGGTTAATTGTTACCCATCACTGTTGTATAGGCCTGTGCAATAGAAAGTATCATGGGCAGCACGATGAGGCCATCATCCCAGCCCAAATTCCTGGTAATAAAGTAACGACTGTATAGGCGGAGCAGGACAAAGACAAATGCAACACATGGTGCTGCAATGGAGATTCCTATTGCGAGTGGCTGGAGCCCCGTGTCAGCCATGTTGATGTCCACGGGACTGGAAATGATCCGCGGCTGGGTTAGGTGAAGGGCAAAAGAGCCGCAGTGCCATTGAAAAGACAGACGTGGACAATGGGTGCGACCTCAGAACCACAGAGCCCTCGAAGGAAAAAAGGAACTTGAATTGGGACGGCATTGCTGTATATTGAACTGGCCACAGGCCACACGAGCGCAGCCACCGATGACATCCTGGGCCGTGGAGACAGGGCTGCGTCGGAAACTTCCAAACCCCTGGCCTGATTCCAGGCTGGACCCAAAAATACTTGAGGGATCATCCACCTAGATCTCCCGGCTATCTAGTAAACCTGCCCCCGGCGCATGCCACGACTCAGTGCTGCACCCGCATATATAAGGGGCTCAAGCCAGAGTCGGCGCCACATCGGGTCGTTTGATGTTGAATGTACGGGCTGACACATGCCTGCAACATCTCCGGCTGATTTTTTTGCAGCCGACCTAGGTACATGTGTACCTGCGTGTTGTAGACAGGCAGCTTGCTTGCATGCCCTGCCCACATCCGAAGTCGAGAGCGCTGAAGGCTCGAACGGCGGGCGGGCATTCCAGCCGCCTGGGAGGACTGTGGGACGATTCGCGCTGGCCGCGCGTCGGCGGCAGTTGATTATTTCCGATTTGGCTGCGAGGCGATCTCTTGCCCACATGCGAATTGCGATCTCGGCTCCAAACCCGCGGGAATATGCTGTGTTCTGCAAGATCGGCCCTCAGACGATCGTTTTGGCGCGTGAGATGCCCACAGTGATCGTGAAGATCTCTGGATTTTGCAGGTCAAGAGGCTCAGGAGATGGATATGACATGTCAAAAAGGGGGCGCTGGCGGGAGGACGATCCGTCAGTGCACACTTTTGGCCCCGAGCTTGTAATGTTTTCCCGGCGCGACCGCCAACGATCATCCCGGCTCTCCCACCTCGGCCCTTCGCAACCTCATCCGAAAACCCGCGTTCCTTAAAGTTACAAAACTTGCAGATATCCACTTCTGCACAGTCTCGCCTGACTTGTAAATTGCAGTGGGGAACACCATCACGGAGATGGGGTTTGGTCAATGGAGTCCGGAAGACTTCCTTGGGCCAATGGCCGCTAGAAATGAGGTCTCTTCAAGATTGCCCCCGACGGTGAGGCGGGCGACTCCGTGAATGGAGGCGATCCTTCTTCGAGGGGCATTCCTGGAAAGATCTGCTCTTCCTTGTGCTGTGTCTTCCAAACCCTCCGTCTCTAATTTCTGGGGCATCTCAGTGCTCGCGGCAGCCTCTCCAGTCCTCCCAAAGCCAGTCAAACGGTTTGCCCGGCACAAGACACGTCTGTAAGTTGTACCAAGAGTCTCCCTCGCGCAGTGGGCCAGTGCTGACACAATTGCAGCCAGCGTCACATCAGTTGACGTATGTGAAACGGCTTTGCATAATCGAACAGAACGGCACATCCATCCTCTGGTTTTGTGACTGATCAAAGAGCCGCGGGATCGACATGGCGAAGCACTTGGGCTCTCTGGGCCTGCTTCTGGCATCTGCTGCCGGAGTTTCATCCCTGTCGCGATCTTCAGCCGCAGCCCGCTCGATCAACACGAACACTCTGTTCGCTGAGGAGACTACCCAGCTGACCGACGAGTCGCTGACTGAGCTGGGCTCTCAGCTATACGGACAATCCATCGGTCTTGACCACGGGGCCTTCGACCAAATATTTGGCTTCTCCAAGGACGCTTCGGTCACCAAAAGATCCGCAGGAGACTGCAAGACCTATGCTGGTGACTACTCATGGCCGGACGAACTCGTGTGGTTCGCTTTCGACTTCCTTCTTGGCAGTTCCCTGCTCGAGGTACCACCTATCGCCTCACCATGCTACTCGAATTGGGACAATTACGATGAGACCCTCTGCGCGTCGATATCGACTAGTTTCACTGACAGCCACCTCCACATGGACCACCCTTCCTCCATCATGAGTCCTTTCTATCAGGGAGCGACCTGCATGCCCATCGAAGGCGCCCCAGGAAATTGTACCTTGGGAGGATTCCCCTACTATGTCGTCAACGCGACCAATGTTGCGCAAATCCAACTCGCCATCAATCTCGCCCGGAACCTGGATCTTCGTCTCGTCATAAAGAACACCGGACATGACTTCGCGGGCAAGTCAGCAGGCGCAGGCGCGCTCAGCATCTGGACACACAACCTCAAGGGCCTCGAATACCTGCCTGACTACTCCAGCAGCAGCTACACCGGCCCTGCTTTCAAGATGGGATCCGGCGTCCAGACCTTCGAGCTGTACGCTGCGGCCAAGGAGCATGGTGTCACTGTCATAGGCGGCGAGGGCGAGACGGTGGGAGTTGCCGGGGGCTACATCCAAGGAGGTGGACACTCGCCGCTGGGCAGTGTCTATGGGCTGGGCTCTGACCAGGCCCTCGCCTTCCAAGTTGTCACTGCCGATGGACAGTTCCTGACCGCATCGGACGAGGAAAACTCGGATCTTTTCTGGGCTCTCCGTGGCGGCGGCGGAGGCACCTTTGGCGTCGTGACGAGCGTCACCGTGAAGGCTCACCCGAAGATCGGCGTCACCATCTCCAACTTCACGCTGACGACGGGTGATGACCTCGACTCGGAGACATTCTGGCAGGCAATGCGACTGTTCTGGGGCCACTTTGTGGACCTCGCGGATGCTGGGGCCTACTCGTATTTCCGGTTCTACGCGATCGGCCCGGACGCTTATTACTTCGGAATGACCCCTTTCTTCACGCCAAACATGACCGTCGACGAGCACAATGCCTTGCTTCAGCCTTGGATAGACGAGCTGTCTGCCCTCAACGTCTCGCTGACGTGGGTCTCCGAGCCGACCTATTATGACGATTTCTACGATGCCTGGGCACAAGCATTCCCTCTTGAGACGGTTGGCCTTGACGCTGGCAGGATCGCTTCGAGGCTTTTCCCGCGCGAGAACTGGGAGAACACGACGCTGCTGAACGAGACTTGGGCCGCTGTGAAGAATACGACCGAGAACGGATTCTACTTCACCGGGTTCAACATGAAGAACGAGCTCTACCCCGAGAACACCGCAAGTTCGGCCAACCCGGCATGGCGGAACTCCGTCTTGCACGCCATCACGGCCGTGTCGTGGACGGATCCCACTTCGCCGGAGGAGATCCTGGCGCTTTCAGATAGCATGACGTACGGGTGCCTGGACCAGTGGCGGGCCGTGACTCCTAACTCTGGATCATATCTCGGCGAGGTAAGTTGTCTGAATGTCTCTTTGCCATACGTGTTGTATCTACAGGAATCAAGTAGCTGACACACCACCTTCACTGCGCAGGCCGACTCCGCCGAGCCAAACTGGCAGCAATCCTTCTGGGGGTCTAACTATGACCAGCTCTTGTCCATCAAGCAGAAGTACGACCCCAACGACGTCTTCTACGCCCGTAATGCAGTCGGCAGCGAGAATTGGAAGGTTGAGACGGAGACTGGCCTGCCGACACAAAATGGCAAGCTTTGCAGGATATGAGCTTGAAATTCCCTCTTATTGCCAAATTTCATGTAACTACTTTCATCAGCCGCGCGCACCCATGTAAAGTTGAACACGGGTGTATCCCAACGCTGGCAGTGTACATATTCAAAGACTCGCTATTTGTCCCTTCCTTTTCCAATCAAGGTATCCAAAAAGCCGATGAAATTAAGAGAGGACGAGACTCTCTTTTCAATTCGACGGCGGCGAAGAGATGAAGCATCGACGAAAAGTACCCTCGGTGCGAGCGAAGTTCCCGGGTCAACCAGCACCGGGAGAAAGAACCAGTTTCTGATTTCTCGGCTGTTCCGCCCCCTCTCCCGTCCCCACCGTTGCAGGCCGCTCAGCTGCTGCCACCGCCTAAGTGGTGTTCCAGACTGCGTATAGGATCCCGATCTCATTGTGACTTAATGAGCCTCCTCGAGTCGACGCAATTACCACATGGACCTCTGACCTTCGACTGTACTTGTCCCCCGTAATAGACTATCGCCGCCGAGTGCTCTTGCTTGCCACCGATGAGCTGGATGCCGCACTCGTAAACAGGTTTGATTTTGGTGGTGCCTGACGACTGGGCTCGATTGTTCGTTGTTCTCTTCCCTTGCCCTTGGCCTTGCTCTTGGTTTTCGTTTCTTGCTTCGGCTTGCATGCGAAATATTCCAGCGCCTTTGTCTGCTTGTCGCTGTACTTCTGGCCCGGTCTTGGTGGTCCGTTTTGTTTACGACGCTTGTGCTCGGGACGGATGATCGTACTCCACAGGAGCTGCCCGTCCGCCAAGGTCTTGAATAACTCGTTGACTAACTTTTGGCCCATTCCAGATGTCGTGAATTCTTTTTTGTGCTCTTTGAGAATTTCAAATTCCTGGCGGTTGCGAAAGTTGATCCGACGAACTCACAATGTATTGGGGTAGTTGCAAAGAAGTATTAATAAATTATAAGTAAGAAAGCGCAAGTCGAGCGTATAAGAGGAAAGAAGATTTGTGTCGAGCTATGGACGCACTAGGGCGATACAGTCCGGTACCAAGAGTTGTTCGTGCCTTTATGAGCCAGTAGCTCACCAGTAGTGTGGTAGTGTTTTCTAAATCTCAGTTCATGTGACTACCATGTCTAGGTGCCACCTGAAACTTACTATTTTAGCAGTGTGGGCGAGAATTGCTCAGATCTCAGCGCGTCCGTGACTCAAATAATCACACAATTCAGGAAGCACTAATAACAAGGGCAGGAACCCGCGCTCTTGCGACAGACGGCAGAATGTAAGTGAGATCAGAGTTGAAATATATTCCTTGTTCCCATCCTTTAAGCGTGCCTAGTGAGTATCACATGCTGAATCTAATGATTTCCTACTCGGACCTCACCGTCGCTTTCCTTTAGGGTTCGCACGACGATGGAAACTCTAAATGCGCAAGACCAAAAGCGCAAACAAAGTGAAGGTGAGACGAGAAACGCAAGAAATAGCAGTAAAGGTACAGATACAACGGGAATTCAGCGTAGGCTGGCGGTAGTTATCAACTGTTATTGGATCATGGATGGTTGGCAGCTGCTGCGGTGTAAACTCTCATGAAGTCCAATTTCACTCGTAAATTGTTGTGCTCGCATGCATAATTGGCAAAGAAACCGTACCATAGATATTCCTATCACGCATAGTGTAGATATGGCTTGGGTACCATCCTCTCCGGCCAATGATAGTAGCGGCTTTTGATGCTGGATCAGTATTTGGAGTGACCGAACACTTATCGACTTTACATTTGGGAGTCAAGTATCCTCACCTCTGGTACATCTAACTGAGCCCATCTGCCATTTTTATTCACTCGTACATGCCCTTCCTCAAGTTCTCGATTGCCAGCTGACTGACGTCAGTCCATCCATCCCCCGACACATCCGCCATGGTCGCAATGTCGAAACGATTGCCGGCCCACTCGCCGACGCAGCCCAGGTCTCGCGTGCCCGAACCATCCCCCGTCCACTGCGTGAAGACGCCGACGACCTCACCCAGGCTGTAGGCGTAGTCCGAGTTGGCGATGACGTCCTTCTGGACATACTTTTTGGCAGTGAGGTTTCGAAGGACTGGGGCGTGCCTCGACGAGTCGGCGTCTAGCTGCGTGCTCTTTGCGATGGCGGTGAGTCGGTCGAATAGCTTGGAGTCCCCAGACGTGAGTTTATCTCTGATTTGCTGCTCCAGAGCCCCCGCCTGGCGTATATCATTTCCAGAAAGGTCGCCTGGTTCTGCCCTGGCGCGCTCGCTTTCTGTGCACATGACTCTGTCATCAGATATGCCATCAGATATGTGATATAGCGGATTACCGCCGTGCTCCTCTTCGGTCTCTTTGAACTCCCGAAGCTCGTCACTTGTGCAGATGTCTCCGACATCGAGGCCATCAGCGTAATCGCCAACGAGGATGAGGCGGTCGCCTGCCCAAGGCGCCGTGTCCTCTGCCAAGATACTTTGGACAAGGGGGCCAAGGAGTCGGAAGAAGTAGACACATGTCAACGAAAGGTGGATGATGTTTTCAGACGAGTCTCCGGAAAGGTTGCAGACAACCATGTCGATGACTTCCTGGGGAAGTTTAAGAAGTGAAGATTTGTTGCTGCAAGAGGGGACTGCGTCAGCGATATTAAGTTTTTATGCCATACGAAAATGCCTACCTGTTCAATTTGGATACCTGGATATTGTTTGTGGACCTGCTGAAAGGAACCCATTTCGGACTCCTTATAAGCTCGACCAACTGCTCTAGCGACCCGCCCTTTAGTATCTCCACTAGTTTTAATCCATCGTTATTAAGGAGTTTCTCCCGCCTGTCGATATTAACGAGTTTCCAGTACTGGCCCATGATGGCTGGAATTTCTCACAGATGAACCACGCTTCATGAGATGAAAGTAAGTTGATGATGAGAAGAGAGACAAGAAAGATATATAATGTCGCAAAGTGGGTTCGCTGTGTTTAGGCAGCTGTCTCCACTGGGACAACTTCACGTTGGTTACACCACATCACGTGCAGTACTCTGCTGCCTGAAGGCTGGAGAAGCCCCGTAATCACCTGGTAGAATCGGATTAAATATATGTAGTCTCTGGTGGACAGGTGATGACCCAAGTCAGTACAGGTTAAGCAGCCGCTTGATCAATCTTGCCCATGTAAGGCAGACAAGCCGAGTAAACATCCGAGTACCCAGGATACTTCACCAGCCTGCCAAAGACACCCTCATCAACCGTCCTCGCACTCTGGAGGGCACCTGCGATGAAGAAGTCGGTGTAGCTCGGCGCCGCGCCCAGCACAAACGGGCCGTCGGCCGCGTTCGTCCGTATCAGCTTGCCCACGGCGGCCATGGCCTCGTCCGCCTCCGCCCACGACTGCTCCTCGGCGGCAGGGTCGAGCAGGTCCTCAAGCTGCCGCCCGCCCAGCCCGGCCTCGCGCGTGCGCCGGAAGTACTCGGCCGCGCGCGGGGCCAGGATCCGGATCTCTCGCGGCATCACCGACTTATACATGATGGGGCCGATGACGGCCCGCGCGCGCGCCTCAATCTCCCGGCCCAGCTCGGACTCGAGTGGTACCGGAGGGTCTGGGTAGGTTGACTCGAGAAAGCGGGAGATAGGCGCTGAGTCCATGATGTACTTGTTGGTCGGCACGTGGTGGATGGCCGGGACCGTGTATAAGTGCTTGGCGGCCTCGCCGGGGACCAGGCCACTGTTCATGCGGTGGTCAGCAATCACGACGAGCGATCCAGGGTGTTTTCGAGCTCGTCAGTTAAACATTCAGGAACGGAGCCCGGAATCAGACGCCAGCTATCTAGATAAAATAGAACAAGGCATGGCTAAGCTCACAGTCCCTTGAGCGTGGGCTCAATGTCCGGGAACTCCAGAAAGATGGTGTTGTAAGGGACTTGCTTGTAGTTGAGCAGCAGGCGGATGCGCCAGACAGCGGGGGAGAAGCAAACATTCTTGATACAAGCCAGGTCGTAGAGAACAATCTCCGGTTCGATATTGGATGCCATGGCGCTGCTCAAACTGACCGATCTCCGGTTCCGCTTGCTAGGAATGGGCGAGTGCAATATCGCTGACGAAACTTTTGGTTGAGGAGGACGAAGTCGACCCCGCTTGGCGCTCAGCCTCAACAGTTTCAACACATTGTCGGTCCGTAAGCAAACATCGGCAGCCAAAATGCACCATAGAGGCCACCCCACTCGCATAGTCAACCTCGCCCCTGTCTTACATAATAGAGGACTGGAAGTCACACAGGCTGAGTATGTGATTCTGCCTCAGGAACATCTGAGAAAACCATTAGTTGGCTAGTCGCAATTGAGGTGATAGCATTTGTATTCTTTCACCTGAATGCTTCACTCCAATCGCACATAAAACAGATGAGAGGGACGGTTTCTTGGGGAGAAAGCTTATATTGGCATAAATAGACGTAATAGTAGCTATCAACTCCGCATGAACTTTTTCTACATAAAAAGAACACTCTGCTTTGGGAACATGGGTTGTTTATAAACACTGCCCATAGTATGCATTAGCCATTGAGCATGTGCTTCCCGCTGGACAAGCAGTTGGTCCGGTCCAGCCGCTCCCGGCGCATTGCCCATACTTGGTCTGTGTCGAACCCCCAGTCGTAGTGGTTGTCGTAGCATGCGAGGTAGTCGAAAGGGTAGTTGCCGTCGTAACAGATTTTGAGGATGAAGACGAAGAAGTTGAAGCCCCTTGTGTGGACTTGGAACTGGAGCTTGTGCTGCTGCTCTTCTGGGTTGATGCGGTCGATGACGAGGAAGACGGCGCGGTTCCTTGAACGCACTGCCAATAATCTGGAGGCAGCGTTAGCACGAATTATCAGATATGGAAGGGAATGGAATACCACGTACAATCCGTCACATAGCTACAATAGTATCCGGAGGGGCACTGCATTGGTCAGCGTGATTCTCAATCCTGGTATATCAAAATGAAGGCATCTCGTATCACAGCTCGCACAATAGCAAGTTTCGCAGGTGTAAGTTCCTGTGGCATGCTCTTCAAGGAAGACAAGGAGGCGTATTCGGAAATACCTACCAGCATAGCCACATCCCAAGTCAAGCTATCACACTGCGCGTAAGCAGCAGCCGTCGCCGTAGGACTCGGAGCCGTCCAAGTAGCAGGCGACGGCATGACATATTTCGGAAAGCTGGCGTCGTCGTCCCTGACACAGCCGGTGACGCCGGTGAGCTCGGCGGGACACGAGATCTGCGTGAAGGTGTGCGTCGGGTTGTCCGAGTTGCCGAACCAGTCGAACCTCCAGTCGCAGCCGGCCTGGAGCCTGGCCGGCAGGGCCGAGCACTCGGACCGGTTCGAGATGCCGCCGTACTGGGCGCCCCAGGAGCTGCCGAACTCGGTCGTGCACCCGTCGAATATCCCCGTGCCGCCGCCCGGGATCTGCAGGTCGAACTGGTTCCCGCTGAGGTCCCCGCCCGTGTTGACGGACTGGACCAGCATCACTTTGCCTTTGGCCTTGCCCGATGTGAAGGTCAGGGCATAGCAGGCACAGCACCAGCTGGCTTCTGTGCCACCGCTTATGGCAGTGGCTGCAAAGCCATAGGAGACAAGGCTGTTGGCTGCCCACGGGGCTTGGTTGGTACACGTGAAAGCAGTCCCACCGCTCTGACAGCCCGAGACTGCCTCGTAATTAGAGAGTGGGTTATCATTGATATCGCAAGTATACGGAGGGTTGGTAACATCGGCCTTGCCAGGCCAAGCACAAGAGGGCTTGCAACAATCCCAGTATCTGCAATGGTTATTAGAATTGCGAAGGGGAAGGAATTAAACTAAAGAGAAGAGGGAAGACACAGAAACAAAAACGAGAAGTCCTTTTGACAGGAATATTTACCTTGTAGATGAGCCTGTTCCAGAAGCTGCGCGAGCGATTCCAGCCAGAATGGCGGTCAAACTTAGGATGCAGGGGCGACTCATCTTGACGACGTTCGACCAGGAGCCTAGGGACCTCCAAGCACACAATGGCATTGGCCATGGCGGCAGTTTTTATGTTCCACAAAAATGGCTACCAGTTGGAGGATCACGAACCACATGACCGAGAATCCAAGCGGCGCAAAACGCGACTCCAGGTGCTCGCACCACCTCCAGGTCGAAAGCGGTAATGACGGGAGCAAGCCTCCGCTAAGGTTGCCAGCGGGAATGACAAGCCGCCATGCGCCAAAAGAACTGGCCACAAAATCTTGGAAATGGGTTGTATTACGGGACGAAGTGACAAATTCTTAGACTGCTCAGATTACATCGGCCCTCTGCTCCGGAGGTTGTGCCTGAGGATGGCCGCTTAGTTGCTGACTGGGACCAAATATCGAGTCAAGTTTTCCTGCACTCAACCTCTGGGACAGCTGTTCGCTTGAATGGCGAGACGGGAACAGTTGACTCTCTGGTTATACCTACCTAGGTATGTAGCTTTTGGACATCTCTTTTGAGTTCTTTCCCTCGGAGTTGATTAATGCAAATTGAAATCTTCGTGACTTTTGATTTTCCCAGACTTGTACGTAAATAAGAGAATTTCCCCGGCCAAAACGGCTCCAAGGGTCTGTCCAAAGATGCTTGTCATCGATAGCATGATTCTGGAGCTGTCCACGCTCAACCAAGAATCAGCTTCGAGACAGCTCGCGTGACGATCGCTTTTTTTTTTCTCGGTGCAGCGATGATGCTCGCCCGAGTTCCCCCAAACATCGCATTATAATACATCAAACACTCGCCAATTTTTATCCCATCAACGGTCTGTGAACAGCATCGACTCCTGGTAGTCATTTTCTGTCTGCCCGAGTTCCGATGACCAGTCTATACCTTGACCTTCTTGGCGGTGCTGCCGTTGGTCTCCTCGGCACTAATCTCATCCGATGCTCTCTTTTCGGGCTGACCGGCAATCTCCCTCTCGGCCTTCTTGAACTTGGCATGTTCCTCAGAGGTCAAGTCGGGTAGCAGGGGCTTCTCCTCATCTGCCGTGAGGTTCAAGTGGAAAGTACGGATGACAGAGTCGGCATCGTCGATGGCCAGCGGCCTCACGTCGGCCATGGCCTTGACCTTCTGCGTGCACAGCTTGACCTGGTCATCGGTCATGGAGAGGCCGAGCTGCTCAATACGGCTCTTGATGGCGTTCCAGCCTGTCAATCTCGAGGCGAAGTGGACTGAACCGAAATCCCCTCATTAGTATGCACCTCTTTTTGACAACTTATGTAGAAGGTAGACGTACCGTAGCGAGAAAGACCAAAGTCTTCTGGCTTCAGAATCTCGTATGTCTCGGGGTTGTTCAGGATGGCTTTGGCATGGATACCGGCCTTATGAGTAAAAGCGCACTGCCTATGGTGTTAGTTGACAAGAACAAAGCGGAGCAAAGAATCGATATGAGAGCCGTACGAATCCAGTGATTGGGTTGTTGAATGGCACATTGATTTGTACTGTTGTCGTTAGCTGTTCTGCGTCAAGTTGACTGATCGGGCAAGGTTGACATACCGGAGTCGGCCACAAGGTTTTCAAGGTCCTTGAGCTTGCCGAGGTTGTACCTGTTGCTGGTCAGAAAGGCAAAAGGAGGCAAGATACTTCGACAGTATAACCTACTTGCTGGTCACGTATTCGCGGTCGGCGACAATCATTCTCTTTGATGAAGTCAGCATTGTATGTCAAAACGTTGTCAAATTGTCCAAGACGTACCGCCATAAGGCCACCAAGAGTGGTGATGCCGTTGCGCTCACCAATACCTAAAGAATTAAAGTCAGTACCAGTATTTCAGAGACAGCTGTGATGCGTGCTACGACTTGGCCAACGTGATAGCCGAGCGCATCAGACGTGAACATACCAAGGACCGAGGTGTCAACTATGAATTCCAATTAGCATGGCTTCCTTAGACATGTGTTTTCAGGGAAACCTACCGTGTGTGGCACCAGCTTCGAGAGCGCAGTATGCATTTGCGATGGCACAGCCAGTGTCATCGTGCTGTGTGTATGAGTCAGCAAGGTGTTCAGAAGCACAATTAACGTTTCCCATGAGATAAACGACCTCATGAAAGCCAGGATAGAACCCAGACCACGAACGATGTGTGCTTAACGAAAAGTCCAAGCTGGATCCGGGATGTGAAGTCGGCTACTTACGAAATGTGTCTCAATATCACACTTGACAACACCGCGCAGAGCTGGAGGTATTTGGTTAGCCAGAGTTTTCGTACGCTTCAGTCACAGTAGAGCCGCAGTCCTACTGCTCCAAGGCAGACAGACGGCACCGCCAGTGGGAGAGAAGCCATCCCCTTAATTTGACCTCTCCTCGTTGACCTCCAGCAGATGAAAAGTCCCAAGGATTAGCCCCAGGCGCCGGACATACGAAGCAGTCATATGGAATCGCAGCCATTTTCCGCAGTGCTGGGATTTCGAATCAATCGCAGCATGTTTCGCATGTCCAAACGCCCGGGTCACAGAGAGTGGAAATTGAGACAGAAGGAAAACCCAGGACTTACTCCTCACCAAGTCGTAGACTTGTCTTGGGGAAGCGCAACCCCTTTAGAGAGATCAGCAAGGCGTTCAAAGCAGAGTAGGGCTGAGGAAGAAAACTAACACTGTGTCCGCAATTCCAACACGATGCACGCCGACCTTGTCGACGGCACTGTAGACAGAGAGGAGATCGACGAGGTCGGAACGGAAAGAGTCCTCGCTGGAAAATCTGACTTCAAGGCCCTTGGACTTGACGAACTCGATGACTTCAATGGCAGTCTGTTTGGTCGTCAGTAACATGTCCGATATCGGCCTAATGCTTGTGAAACCCCTTTGGCGCCAACGCTACTAGGAGCAACGCAACTCACGTTGATGATGTAGGTCATATCCTTGCCATGCGAATGCTCACGGAGGTACGAGGATGTGCCAATAACGACGTCGAGACCATCCACACCAGTCTCCACGGCCAGCCGGGCATCGTCCATGTGGCAACGGACGTGTGTCAGGATCTTGGCCTTGAGACCGAGCTTGCAGATGGTCTCGCAATCCCTTCTTGATTGCTCAGAGGCGGCGGGCGAAGTAAGCTCGATGTAGTCGACGCCGAACTCGTCGAGAGCCCTGGCGATCTTGATCTTGGTCTCGGTGTCGAAGAAGGCATTTGCGAACTGCTCGCCCTCACGAAGGGTGGACTCAACTGTGGGTAGGGCACCAGTGTCAGTGGGATTTTCTCTTGCCACTGGCAAGGGCTGCTGGGGGAGGAGAAGACCCCATGCTGGTTGGGATGTGACTCACTGATCTTGAATCTGGAAACATTGCTCAGGAAGTCACCAACGGGCACATAGGGTGCGCTACGTGTGGCCTTGGTCTATCGAGGAGAATATTAGGGCACTGGGTGGAAGAAGAACGGCTCGAGCCTGCGCATCATGGTTCGAAGCAAAGAACTTACGGGGATGGCCGTGAAGCCAGGGTGGGCTAGGACACACAAGACATGTCAGTAAGGGGCTCTGAGGTCAACAAAACGGGCACAACGGGCCCAATGGGGGAGGCAAGGGCTTGACAAACACTTGTCGGTGCCATTGGTGCCATTGGCGCCATTGGTATGGCTGGCAGCAGCCGGGGCGACGTCTGGAGTAGGGCACATTGTTGCAGCAGACTAGAATGAGGGTATCGAGGGTCTGTCGATCGGTGTTTGTTGGATGATGCTGAGGAAAAGATTCGACTAGAGCAGCGGATCGGAGGTGCATGTAATTATGTACTTCCCCAGGTCTTCCTTCTGAGTCACCCAAACAGGTCAAAGGCAATGACGAAAAAAAGTTCAATTTAGGGGAAAAGCAGGCATGCTAGTACACCATGGTGGGGCGCCCCGCGAAATCAACTGTGAGGGAATGCACCTCCGGGAGCTGCATCCAAATTCTTGACAGGGGTCCTCTACCACCCCTGTCAGGCCTTGTGTGCCTTGATACCCGTGCTCGAGCCGTGCTCAAGGTGGCAATGCGGAACTGTGCTTGGCCAAATCCAGACTAGCGTGGTTGCCGCCGAAGGCAGGCACGGTAGGACAGCTCCAGACTTGACCTCCAGCAAAACTTCACAAAGGCGACGTGCCTTGGACCGCGAATCCACCGCCTGCCCATCTCGACTCCCATCAACCCCTCAGCTTCCACCAACCCCGTCGCGACAGGGCTGCATCTGATCATCCATCATCGTGCACCTTTCTCAAATACGATAGGGCACTTTTCTGGTGTTCCGTTTGATGAGGTGAAGCTCTGCGCCTCTTGGGAGTTGATGCGCCTGAGCTGTCTGGTGGTGGGCAGCCATTTCTAAGCACAAGCAGGACCGACCACGTCGTCGTCTCTCACCCCACCCACCTCGACCTCGTCGTCAGAGACTGCCGACCCAGGCAAACATCTGACAAACATCTTTTCCCTGCCCAAATTCGTCAGCGAACAGTTTCCGACACCCTCAACATGGCAGACTACGGCGAGGATGTGTGGGAGAACCCCGACGACGACCTCGATGAGGAAGAAGAGGATGAGTCGATCACAGCCGAGGACTGTTGGACGGTCATCTCGTCCTTCTTCGCCAAGAAGGGCCTCGTGTCGCAGCAGATTGATTCATTCGACGAGTTTGTCACCACCACCGTCCAGAGTCTGATGGACGAATACTCCACCGTCAGCCTCGACCAGAAGCTCCCACCCTCCGACGACCCCGAGCCTGCACGCATGCGTCGATACGAGATCAAGTTTGGCCATGTTCTTGTCACCCGTCCCAACGTCACCGAGGGCGATGGCGCCGTCAAGAACCTTCTTCCTTACGAATGCCGCGATCGAAACCTTACCTACTCTTGCCCCATTTACGTTCGCATAACAAAGGACGTGAAGATCGCGAGAGAAAAGGAAGTGGCTTATGAGGACATGGACCCAGACCAGCGCCAACACTACGAGGAGACTCAGGAACGCCCCACGACCATAGTATGGGAGATGGAGGAGTCCGAGAAGGCGGGGGACAAGAAGAAGACAGGGCCTGAGCATCTGCGAGACATGGTCTACATTGGAAAGATGCCCATCATGGTCAAGTCGCAGATTTGCCACTTGCGAAACGAGGACGATGCCGGCTTGTTCTTGTTGAACGAATGCCCTTACGACCAAGGCGGGTACTTCATCATCAACGGCAGTGAAAAGGTCCTCATCGCACAGGAGCGATCAGCAGCAAATATCGTGCAGGTTTTCAAGAAGGCTCAGCCTAGTCCAGATCTGTACCACGCCGAGATTCGAAGTGCACTTGAGAAGGGCTCGCGTCTCATCAGCTCCCTGACCCTGAAGCTGAAGGCCAAGGGTGAGACAGGACGAGGCGGCTTCGGCCAGACCATCTCCACGACTTTGCCCTACATCAAAGCCGACATACCAATCGCCATCGTGTTCCGAGCACTCGGCATGGTCAGCGACGAAGATATTCTCAACGCGGTCTGCTACGACCACAACGATACACAGATGCTGGAGATGCTGCGACCCTGTATCGAGGAAGCCTTCGCTGTGCAGGATCGGGACGTCGCCTTGGATTACATCGGAAGGCGTGGCAACAACGGCCACCAGGTTGCCAAGTACATCCGCATCAAGAACGCCAAGGATGTGTTACAGAAGGAGATGTTGCCCCATATCGCCCAGACTGAAGGTTGCGAGACAAGAAAGGCGTTCTTCCTCGGCTACATGACCCACAAGTTGCTGCAGTGTGCACTGGGTCGGCGCGACACCGACGATCGTGACCATTTCGGCAAGAAGCGGCTGGACCTTGCCGGTCCACTCCTGGCGAAGCTCTTCCGAAATATCGTCAAGAAGCTCACCGGCGACCTTATGGCTTACATGAAGCGATGCATCCAGGAAGAGAAGGGTTTCGATCTTACACTGGGAATCCGTCATGGAACTTTGACCAATGGCCTCAAGTACTCTTTGGCAACTGGAAACTGGGGCGATCAGAAGAAGGCTATGAGCTCTACCGCCGGTGTCTCCCAAGTGCTGAATCGCTACACATTCTCCTCCACGCTTTCTCATTTGCGGCGCACCAACACGCCCATTGGCCGTGACGGAAAGTTGGCCAAGCCGCGTCAACTGCACAACACTCACTGGGGTTTGGTCTGCCCAGCAGAGACTCCTGAGGGTCAGGCTTGTGGTCTTGTCAAGAACTTGTCTCTGATGTGCTACGTGAGTGTTGGAACACCAGCAGACCCCATCAGAGATTTCATGATTCAACGGAACATGGAAGTGCTGGAAGAGTACGACCCTGCGTCAAATCCATACGCAACCAAGATTTTCATCAACGGCACATGGGTCGGTGTCCATCAGGATCCAAAGCACCTCGTCGGCCTTGTCCAGGACCTACGACGCAAGAGTATCATTTCCCACGAGGTTTCCCTGGTCCGAGACATTCGTGACCGCGAGTTCAAGATCTTTTCTGACGCTGGCCGCGTGATGCGACCGTTGTTCGTAGTGGAACAAGAAGACAATCCTGAAACCGGCGCGGCGAAGGGTACCCTGGTCCTCAACAAGGAACACATCCGACGTCTCGAGGCTGACCAGAATCTGAACCCGGCGGATGAGGAATACTTTGGTTGGGACAGCCTGCAGCATGGTGGTGTCATTGAGTATCTGGACGCCGAGGAAGAAGAGACGGCGATGATCTGCATGAGTCCTGAGGATCTTGATGAATACCGGGAGGCCAAGAAGAGGCCAAAGCAGACTGAAGAAGAACACCACCAGGAGAAGCTGGACCGCCTGAACGATGACGCCACGGATCTGAACGCCCGGGTCAAGACAAAGATTAACACTGACATCAACATGTACACCCACTGTGAGATTCATCCCAGCATGCTTCTGGGGATTTGTGCCAGCATTATCCCCTTCCCTGACCACAACCAAGTAAGTCTCTGCCCCTTTATTTGAGTCTGTTTGCTGCTAACGTATTCTCGGTAGTCCCCACGAAACACGTATCAGTCGGCTATGGGTAAACAAGCCATGGGCTTCTTCCTTACCAACTATTCCCGGCGCATGGACACGATGGCAAACATCTTGTACTACCCTCAGAAACCTTTGGCGACAACGCGTTCCATGGAGTTCCTGAAGTTCCGTGAGCTGCCCGCCGGTCAGAACGCAATCGTAGCCATTGCTTGCTACTCTGGTTACAACCAGGAAGACTCCGTCATCATGAACCAGAGCAGCATCGATCGGGGCCTGTTCAGGAGTCTCTTCTTCCGTTCTTATACCGACTCCGAGAAGCGAGTGGGCATCAACGTCGTCGAGTCTTTCGAGAAGCCGTTCCGCTCTGACACGCTCCGACTGAAGCACGGCACATACGACAAGCTTGACGATGATGGAATCATCGCACCGGGTGTTCGAGTCTCTGGTGAAGATATCATCATCGGCAAGACATCACCTATCAACCCTGACAACCAGGAACTGGGACAACGCACTGCGCAGCATGTCAAGCGAGACGCCTCGACCCCACTTCGAAGCACGGAGAGCGGAATCATTGACTCCGTCATCGTCACGACGAACCAGGATGGTCTACGCTACGTCAAGGTTCGGGTTCGTACCACCAAGATTCCTCAGATCGGTGACAAGTTTGCTTCTCGTCACGGTCAGAAGGGCACTATTGGTGTTACTTACCGTCAGGAAGACATGCCATTCAGTCGCGAAGGTGTTGTACCTGACATCATCATCAACCCCCACGCCATTCCGTCGCGTATGACGATTGCCCATTTGGTCGAGTGTCTGTTGTCCAAGGTGTCCACATTGAAGGGAATGGAGGGCGATGCAACTCCTTTCACCGACGTCACCGTCGACTCTGTCTCTGATCTGCTCCATGCGCACGGATACCAGTCGCGTGGCTTCGAGATCCTCTACCACGGGCACACAGGGCGCAAACTCAAAGCTCAGGTCTTCTTTGGCCCGACGTACTACCAGCGTCTTCGACATATGGTGGACGACAAGATCCACGCCCGTGCCCGCGGGCCGGTTCAAATCATGACGCGGCAGCCCGTGGAGGGTCGTGCTCGAGATGGTGGCCTGCGTTTCGGAGAAATGGAGCGTGATTGCATGATCGCCCATGGTGCTGCTGCTTTCCTGAAGGAGCGTTTGTTTGAGGTGTCAGATGCGTTCAGAGTCCATATCTGTGAGATTTGCGGACTCATGACGCCTATTGCGTAAGTTCACGTCCCTCTTGCCGCCTAGCTGCGAGAGCAAAAAACTAACATGTACGTAGAAACCTTACCAAGCAGTCCTTCGAGTGCAGGCCGTGCAAGAACAAGACGAAGATCGCGCAGGTGCACATTCCATACGCTGCCAAGCTGCTCTTCCAGGAGCTGGCAGCCATGAACATTGCTTCGCGCATGTTCACCGACCGATCGGGTGTGTCAATCAGGTGAACGCCGCCATTTTTCCTGGTGGGTTACCGGCTTGGGCTGCCCGTCCGTCAGAGCTGGTCCACCACCGCTGAGCTTTCAAGCGACAAGTTCATGCTTCTGCACTTTTCACATCAGATTGTCACAAGGTTTCCGTATACAGGGTGGTTGAATTGCATGGACAACGGCGTTAAGGCTTTCGGTGGGAGCTACCATTATAATCGAGGTAGGGTTCACTTCGTCTCGGTTGGTTGTGTCGTTGGACGTCGTGCACAGCTAGACGGGGGACTTGAAGGAGACAACGGCTGGTAGGTAGCAAGGCCGCCTTGGAATACAAGCCGTCAAAGACCACAGGCGGACGAGACAGAAGTGTCTCCCGAGCGTGGAGAGGATGACGCCCAAGGCTCTGTCCATGGTGGTTGTGGAAGGGCAATTCGTAAATGACAAAAAAATGATACCAAATGGCATAATGGCATAGGATGCTAGATCAGATTCGAGAACGCAGACATAGCAGGCCATGATTCAATAAGCTGTTGTGCATTGCCTTCAATGTAAAATATATACAACGTATCGTGGACTTCGGCCTTCGCATGCTGTGCCCTGGCCATCAAATTCGCCCTGGACTAGCGGATTGATGACGGGCAGGACTTCGCATCGTCACTCTCCTCAACGGGGAGGCACTGAGTGGAGTTCTTACATATTCTCGTACAAGCATCCTGTTGGTCCGGCCTCGCGCTCGCCCGGGCACGTAGCACTTTAACAGGCCCAGCAGCCCATGCAGCGGGTGCTTGACCTGGCGGTTCTCTGGGAACCTCATCCTATCTTGACGGGGTATATTGGGCGGTGATTATTCCTCGCCACGGCGGCCGTCGCATTGAATCGGGAGGCACATGCAGCTGGCGGCCGTGCTGCTACTGCTACCTCTTCACGCCGTCCTGCTGCTGGGAGGCCTCGATGGAGCTCCGCACCGTCTGCTCCTGCTTGTACTCGGCCTCCAGCTGCCTCTGCAGGTCAAAGTCGAGCTGCCTCTCGCGCTTGATGCGCTGCTGCTCCATGTCGCGGACGACGCCTTGGTGCATTGCCTGGGAAGCCGGGACGCTGTTTGTCAGCGGTTTGGACGACTTAGAGGGAGAAATCGGTAATCCAATGGTATGATCGTCAGGTGGGGAGGAGTGGGCTGCAAGAACGTACGGATTTCTCGGCCTGCTGCTGGAAGTGTACGAAGACGATCGTCGACACGGCAAAGAGGGACGTCCCGGCGAGGGCGAATTTCGAGCCGCGGGAGGCCATTGTGGCTGGGCAGGTGAGATTATTGCAAGGAAAAGAGTGCGTAAATTTTGAGAGGCTATAATATCATCCTGAATGATTGGGTGGGAACAGCTCGAGGCGTTTCTCAGTTGTGAGCATGTTCGGGAGTCTGAGGTCTCGCTGGTAGACTGATTTTCGTACAGCAGCAGAATCGCACTCCGTCATCAAGCTGCGCCGGCAGGCAAAGTTGCCGGGCCACTGGTCAGCGAACCCCGGCAGGGAGCTACCCGCTGGAGAGCTGTCTGTCCCACGGCCCATCATCGCTTGGCAGTGGCTCCTCGACTCCCAAGTCGTAATCGCCGCAATCCGCTCGACATCCAGCTCTCTGGCATTTGGCACCATCTCTCCCCACGACGGCCTGGCGATAGACTTTCTTTCCAGCATATCAGACAACGCTCCCCTGTTTCGCTTTGCGGTAACCTCGAACCGTCTTTCAATCTTTCAACATGGTGCGCCAGTTGCCCGCCTGATCTGGGCCAAGTACGTTGGGAGACAGGATGCTAACAATAGTAACATGACAGTCCGCCCAGAACTCCGCGGGTATCCAGACCCTTCTCGAGGTACGACGGCCAACACTCAACTGAGCGATTGCAATTTTTGCTTACAGCAACCACAGGCCGAGAAAGATGCCTCCAAGATCGTCCAGAAGTGTACGAAAGCCCCAAGAGCAACCCACTCGAGAGCATTCACAGCAGCGAGCTGAGCTGACCGAGACCCGTTGACGCACAGCCCGAGAGTACAGGACAAAGCGTGTCAAGGAGGCCCGTGACGAGGCCAAGAAGGAGATAGACCAGTATCGGGCGTCCAAGGAGGAGGAGTTCAAGAAGTTCGAGGCAGAGGTACGGACTCAACCCCGAAGGACGCGGAGCGGTGTACTCTACACTGTGCCTGCACACTACGAAGCATTACTAACGGCCTATGCGAACGCTTCCAGCACTCCCAAGGAAACAAGAAGGCCGAGGAGGAGGCAAACAAGGAGGCCGAGACCAAGATCAAGGAGTTGCAGGCGGCTGGCAAGAAAGGCCAGGACAAGGTGGTCAAGGATCTTCTGAGCGCTGTGTTCGACGTCAAGCCCGTACCGCCTACCCAGGGATAAATGTGCTGGTTGGGGCAGGTTTGAGATCGTGCGGCGGGGGTTGATCTGGGGTTGAGGAGCCGGGGTTATCCACCAAAGCGTCCGAGTATGACGGATGCCAGAACCGATATTACGCATTGTACGAAGAAAAGAGGACACAAGACACTGGTTTCTGTCGGCTGCGTACGTGAGCCTGGCTGTGATGCAGTTATCCGAGCAATCTGTGGTATCATGAATTTACAAAAACTCCATCAACGTCGCCAGCATCTCCGAGGTGTCTTTTCCGCTCTGTGACGTCTTGTCACCAATGGCATCCTGCCGCTCCTGCAGCGAGGCCTTGACCACCTCAAACGTCTCGTCCCGATCCGCGAGCAACGCCTTGATCTTTTCCCTCGCTCCATCGTCCTCAGCGATGAGCCACGCCAGCACGAGATCGATGCTCTGCAGCAGGAAGAGGCCCTCCTCGAGCCGCCGGAAGAAGCGCTCCTCCTCCTGCTCCTCGCCAGTCAATCCGAGGGCAGTGCCCTGCTGCTCCTTTCGCATCGTCTCGTCGACCAAGCGTAGGCGCGCGGAGACGTCTCTCCGCACCTTGACGAGCCTCTCTGTCTTTTCAAAGTCCTTCTCCACGAACTTGACCAGCAGCCGTATGCGCTCGGAGGAGTTGGCGGGGAGGAGCCGCAGCATCCACGAGAAGATGCCCACGAGGTGTTCTACCATCACGTACTTGGTGTCGTGGCTCTTCTTCATGAACGTGGTGAACAGAGTCTTGAGCCCGCCGGCTTCGACTAGCTTCTGGCACACTTCGGTGGCTGAGGGCCCGCCTGCCGCGTGATCGAGGACCCTCAGCGCGTCGAGCTTGCTCTTCTTCCCCTCCTTGAGCATGATCAGGCACAGCTCGACGCCCTCGGCTTCGACGAACTTGATCTTGCCCTCAGGCTCGTCGACGATACATATCAAGGCCTCGAATAGGTTCTCCATGTACTCTTCCTCCTGGCCCTTCTCGGGGTCTAGCTTGCGGTATGCAGCCAACAACTGCAGTATCACATCTACTGCGTCCTTTGCTGCTAATTTCTGTCGGTTCACCGATGAGGTCTGGACCAGGATCGCCAATATCTCAGCCGCATATTGCTTGTTCTGTGTAGTCACCTTCTCCTTCTTCTGTATCCTCGCCAGTAGCCACTTAAGGAGCCCGTCATCCTTAGCGATCTTCTCCGCCGTAGCCACCTTGGAGGACAGATTCTCCACCACACTAAGGACGTGGTACACGCCACTGCGGTCCGCGTCGTCGTCCGAGTCCTCGTTCAGCCGCTTCAGGTTGCTCACCAGCAGCCCGACGAGGTCCGCCTCGAGCAGCGCGTCGACGAGGGCGTCCCACTGCTCCTCCTCGGCGGCGACGTCCTCGTCCGTCAGCTCGCCGATGATCTCGATGGCCCCGATAGCGATGTCCGTGTTCTCGTGCGCCAGCAGGCCAACCAGGCTGCCCACGGTGCCCAGCCTCGCGAGGTCCGGGTACAGCTCCGGGTGCTCGCCAAGGATGCTCAGCGCCTTTATGTCGGCGTCGAGGTCCGCCTCGCTCTGGATGAACTTGGACGGGTCGTCCTCGTATTTCGCGCGCTGCGTCGCGTTCTTGTTGATCCGCTGCTCGAACTTGAGCGCCGCTTTCTTGAGCCACGACGCGTCGATCTTCTCCTCGGTGAGGTCGTCGTCGCCCGTCTCGTTGATGTAGTCCAGCGCCCGCGACTCCTGCGCCGTCACGCCCCCGCCGAAGAATCGCCCCTCCTCGTCGTCGCCGTCTTCCTCCTCCTCGTCGGGGGGCATCGCCGGGCCGTAGTCGCCGTCGTCATCCTCGCCGTCTGGTGGGGGCAGGGCAGGGCCCGCCTCGGTGTCGTCGTCTGCCTCGTCTTCTACCTGCGCGTGACGGCCGGTCGTGGAGACCTTGGCGGATTTGTAGACTTGATCTGTAGGGCAACGAAGGCAGGTTTTCAGTGTCCCGTGCTTGACATAGTACGTTACTTCATTAGAAACGGCGTGGGCACTTACTAGGGTCACGGAGCGGTTCTGCCTTTCGTTTGCTGGGCAGCCCCTGGAAACAAGTTAGAAAAGCTTCCACAGAACGAGGACACTGTGGCTTGGAAGCTTACCTTGAACAGCTCGTCGATGCTGGTCATAGTGGAATGATCTGGGGAGTTTGATCCAGCGTCCTGGAGCTGTCGAGTGACTGATCAAGTAAGTGTTGTTTGGATTAGAGCTTCAACTTTTTGCATATGCGACTCGAAGCTGGTCAGGGACGGTGCAACCGGCCGGTCGCTGACACTGTCCGGCCCCGAATTGGCGCGGTCACTCGGCCCGACCCGACATCGATAAGTCACTTTGCCCGTCGACCAACAGACCAACAGCCCTCCCTGTGTGACACGACCCCCTCTGCTCTTTACCGAAAGAGAGAAAAAAACAGAGTCGACGCACTGCTTTAGTGCTCTCAGCTATTCATAGTATAACCACGCAGCCGAGAATCGTTTGCGGACTTTTATTTCATCTTGAACCAACACCTGAGACACAGTACTGAAAATGCCTCCCACTATTATCCTCATAAGGCACGCCCAAGCCTTGCACAATGTAGCCAATAAGTAACCCTCCGCCTCCTCACTCAGAGCAGAACCCCAGCTAACAGCCCCCCACAAGACTACGAGATCCCTGACCCTGAGCTCTCAGAGCTCGGACGGCAGCAATGCCAACAGCTGAGCCAGAACCTCCGCGAGAAACTCCCCAAGGACCTCGACGTCGGCCTCATCCTGTGCAGCCCCATGCGGCGCACCTGCGAGACCACGATGCTGGCCCTCGGCGACTGGGCGGCCGAGAAGGGCATCCCCATCCAGGCCCACGCCGGCTGGCAGGAGAACTCGGCCAAGCCGTGCGACACTGGCTCGCCCATCCCCAGGGTTGCCGCCGAGTTCCCCAAGATCGACTTCAGCCACGTCGACCCCGTCTACCCCGACAAGACCTCGCCCGCCGGCGAGAAGTACTCGTACGTCAAGGAGCACCTGCTCGGCCGCGCCCAGTCCAGCCTGCGCCACCTGTACGGCCGCCCCGAGAAGGCCATCATCGTGGTCTCCCACTCTGGTTTCATGCGGCAGGTCCTCACGGGCGACTGGTTCTTCAACGCCGATTACCGCATCTACGACTTTGCCGAGAAGGAGGACGGCGTGGACAAGCTGGCCCTGAAGCAGTGGGACCTCACGAAGAGCGGGCACGGCGGCATGGGCTGGAGCTGGGATGAGGTCGTGGAGATTGGCGTTGGGCTCCCTGACCATGCGCTGCCTCCTACTGAGGAGGAGCCGTTGCCTGCTGGTGTCAGGCCCAACTGAGTTTGGTAGAGGGCTTGTCTTCACGTGGCCTACCAGGCCATTCATCTCAGCTGACTTTCCCGGTTGAGACACTTGAACTTCAAGACCAGATGTTAGACAGCGTTAGAAAGAGCCAATGATTTTCATCCTCCTAAAGCATCCATTCCCAGTCTTTCTGCATACACTATACCAATTACTCCAAGCCTGTTGGCCTGTATCTGAGTGAACTTCCCGTAAGGGCTGTAGCCATATGTGACTGTGATGTTTCTTTTCGCATTCTTGGACCGAATTGTGAGGCTTTGAGAAGCCTCGATATGCACTGTAATTCTCTTCCATCACAAGTATCTACCCGAAGTACAGTGAGGACCTCGAATGCTACACAAGAAGCCAAGGAGGTTGCTTCATATCACAGAAACAATGAGTTACCTCGGGCAACTTTCTTTGTTGCCTCGGATCAAGCACAAAGTTTGCGTTTAGGGCGGTGATGACAAAGAATGTCAAGAATGAAATCACGGCAGATAAGTTCAAAAGGTGAAATGTCCCGTCAAGAAACAAAAGCCCAAAACGCATTGTTTAAAACTAACTCGTTGTATTTCGAATAATAATCTGGGTTTCTTTCAGTGTCCACATTACTTATTCACCAACTGACGCCCTTGCTCATTTACATCAGAACAACTCCCGTAAACCCAAGTATTCGAACAGGTATCGAGCACGTCTTTGACTTCGCATTCATCGTTTCACAGATCATCATGTCTTTTCCAACGATTCCTAACAATCGCAGGTACCCATTGAAATGGCTGCAGGATCCAGAAGAGGCTCAAAGGGTGTTCAAACGCTTTATGATAAAAAGGTACTCCAAGGGGAGGCTTTACAAAGACAAATCGCTTCTGCTCCCTTTCCCGCAGAAGATGCACAGCACTAAACCCGGCGCCGTGGAGCTGCCTACCATCACGGTCACGTCAGTCAAGGGCAACACGCTGTTCCTGCATGAAAGCTGGGAATTTCGAAACTTGGTAAGGAGGAGCTGGAGAAGCATGCGGTGAGATGTGAAAGCTTGAGATATGAAGCTAGATCTTCGTCTCCCATCATGGGATACCTGACTGCAACTGCAGACTGGCTCTGTTGTTGTGGTGTCTCCGATCCATGGGTGGGAGGATTACGTGATGGAATATCCATAATAATTATTAAAAGCTTTCATAACCCTAAATACAAGCCCATTTTGGTGAAGACATGTACAGAGTTGCCCCGTGAGGGAGGGGGCGTCTCCCTGAGCCGTGGTTCGAATGACACAAGTCAGCCGTGTAAAAGTTTCCAGATCATCACAGGGGGGTCTCGAGGGGAAAAGTCCATTATTTGCGTTCATTAAATCTACTATGAATCAAGTAGATTTCATGCTGGATTATGACGGTGAATTTGGGTTGATTCAGGAGTACCGGTATATGAGTTTTCAGAGTAAATGTGAGCCCAAGCGACTCTCGGGATTCGTCCCATAGAATACGGTACGATTGCTCGTGCAGCACTTGGACTTCAAGTATGTATAGCAATGGATCAAAGGTGAGTAAATCTGTAAGCATTTTTCCATCATCCAATGCGCAGACGAGGTACATAGCGTTAAATAGAAGCATCGAGTGCCGTGCTGATAACATTCATTCAACGCCGATGACAATCCATCCAACATGTCAGTATGTATATATGATTATTTCCGTATCAAGTCATTGAAAACGACCACAATCCCAGCCTCCTGTGCAACTTGAAGTCGAAACGCGATCCTTCATCCCGTCCAGTTGACGTGACGTCTCACCGAAGGGGCCACACCGGCTGCGTATCGCCGATCTGGCTCAGTGAGACCCCTGGACTGCGGGGCTGGGCCCATGATACCGCGATGATGCCATCGACTCTCAAGATGTCTTTTTTTCTCAACAATCCCCCCGATTACATGTCACTAAACAGCATCTGACCTCTTCATTCATTTTCACGAAAGGCCCTCTTCACCAGTCACGCAAAATGGTAGCCAAAACTGTCCTCGGCTCTGCGCTGCTTGCAGCCGCCGCAGCGGCATTGGACGACATCCCGGCGCTCGGTCTGGGTACTTGGCTCTCCGATAGAGACCGCGTCCCTCACGCCGTGGAGTTCGGCTTGAAGAATGGCTATGACCATATCGATGCAGCCTGGATTTATCGTATGTCTCTCCGGCCAATTGATTTACTTCTGAGAATCTGGATGAGCTGACCAATTCATGCTAGGAAATGAGGACAAGACAGGCAAAGGACTCGCCGCAGCAGATCTCTCTCGCGAGGACATCTGGGTGACGAGCAAGCTGTGGAACAGCGCCCACCGGACGTCCGAGGCGTGGAAGCAGATCCACGAGACTCTCACCCATCTAGGTCTCGACTATCTGGACCTTTATCTCATCCATTGGCCGGTGGCATTTGTCCCCGACGAGGGGACTAAACTCGACAAGGAGACGAGCATCGTGGACACCTGGCGGACACTGGAGAACCTTGTCCGGGCCAATCTCACCAAGAATATCGGCATATCCAACTTCGCAAAGGAGGACGTTGAGACCATCCTTGACATCTGTGACATTTGCCCGTATGCCCACGAGTTCGAGACGCATCCCTACCTGCAGCAGCAGGAGTTTGTCGACTACCACAACGAGGTCGGGATCAAGGTGATCGCCTACTCGCCCCTCGGCAACACCAACCCCACCTACGACAACAAGCACGGAAACCTCGAGCCGCTGCTGAAGGACTCGTTCTGGGCGGACATTGCCGAGAAGAAAAACGCAACTCCCGCGCAGGCTGTGCTGGCATGGGGCATCCAGCGAGGAACCATCGTCATTCCCAAGAGCACGTCTGAGAAGCATCTGACAGACAACCTCGGGGCTCTCGACATCAAGTTTACCGACAAGGAGCTGAAGGAAATTGCCAAGCAGGACAAGAAAGCCCGCTTCAACAACCCGAGCAAGTCATGGGGCGTGAAGTTGTTCGCCGATTTGGATGATCACTTTGATGACCTGAGAGAGGACGAGCTTTGAGGGAGGCTTAGGTATTTCAAAATGGTCTTGGTCCGACCGGTAAGCCGTTCTTCTCTGTGATCAACTGTTATGCATGGTCATGAAAAGTTCAAGAATGTAAGGTATTCAGCGGTGTTTGCTTTTTAACATCATTGGAGGCTAGCAACAAGTAGAGAAAATGTGTAATTGAGTCAGCCTGTCATAGCCGTACGAGCAGTTCTCTGGTCACTATCGCTGTCACTCCTGAGGTATCTCTTTAGAACGACCATCTCCACATTGATACTTGGACATACGCAGCCGAAATGATGTGATCCCTCCATGGCCACTAGGAAAGCATCTGGCTCAAGACTGCAAAAACCGAGACGTCTGGCGAGACCGACCTTCTGCCAGCATTTTGGCGCCAGTAAAGATGTCAATGCGCGCGCCGCCATCGCGATGGCCACCACCATGTTTGTTGGTACCGTGCAGAGGGCATCATTGTAAGCCAGCTGGTGGTCAGGCGGTAGATCGGTAACGCTTATATCATGTTCACTGCGCACTCAGAAGCCGGCGTAGTCGAGTACGTGATGCGCGATGGTCTGACACGTTCTCGTGGCGTTCTGTGTGGTTCCAGACGAGGTGGCATATATACCACCTAAGAACTGACGGGCTTGCCTCGAGCCCTCCTCCCAGACAAGACTGCTCACTCGTTCAATTGAAGGCTGGTGCTGTTAGCTTTTTATGCCTCTTCCAGCCATCACCGTTGAGTCGTGAGGGAAGTCAGCTCAGGCAATCCGTCTATCGTCCTATCGGCGCTTACTGAGTCTGAATTTGGACCAAAGACTTCAAGGCGCCCTGATCGCACTTTTCAGTCTATCTGGTCCTAAATTAGATTTGAAAGGCACCTTACTGTATATTTGCCGTGGCTTCGGGAAGTCATAAATTCGTTGGAAGACTTGCTGGACCAGGTCTGGATTGGCGATGTTGAAGATATTGTGCGATGGTGTAACTTGCACAAAAGCATTGCATTGCTGAGACGTTTGTTTACAGCGTGCTTCGCTCTGAATTCCCAGCTGAAAACATGCAATTTGGTGTTCTGTCCAATATCGCCAGGCAAGAGGGTCAAGTATGGGAGAAAGGTGTTCTTGGTCAGCACACACAAAGCGCTGGTCGAATCGATCAGGCTGGTAACGAAGGGTGGGCCTGTCTTCCGCCAATTGGGATGATCAACATGGCCAAGAGGCCCAGTATTATTAACAGAACAATTATATTAGTTACGTCCGGCCTGGGGGATTTGGACCGGACACCATTCAATGTTTTTATCAGCTGGCTAGAGGATAGATATGATATTTGATACTGAATTATCTTTTGTTTATGGAGATATCGGGTCACAATTTGTTGGTCTTGCACAAAATTGATGCACCATTATGTCGGAGGGCTCGGGGCTGTGGTTCATATAAAGTGATCGGGCCTGGTGGAAGGTTCGCCGTCGTCGATTTTAAGGTTTGCCAATGCATCAATAAGCTTTGATAATGTTCAAGCGCGCTACCTCCCCACTGATTTACCACGACAGACCACTCTGAATGTGCGTAAAAGGGGGAAACGAAATTGCAGCGAGGGGTAGGAGCGTCATGGAGATGGTTGTAGGCGAGGCTATCAAATGCTTCCACCTCTGTTGATAGCACATGCTCATCCCTTCAACTTGCTTGACCTAGCTCAAGAACACATTCATTCACTACCATCAATCCTCCGAGAAGACACAATCGTGTCATCTTCACTATGAAGCTCTTCGGACAGTCCCTCATTCGCTTGGCCCTCGTTGCGCTGCAGCTTTCCCCTCTCACTCAAGGAGCGGTCGTCTCACGACAGTCCGGCCACAGAAAGCGCTCGTTCCTCAGCCCGGCAACAGAGAGTAAGTTCTGCGCGGAAAAGAGAACTCCATGATAATCTTCGTCGATGCTGACCTCTACTAATAGAATTCCTGATCAATGGGACTTCGTTGCCATATGTGCCATTCGACATAGGTGAATCCTACGGTGGCGTGTTGCCAGTGGGCAGTAGTACAAACGGCACGTCTCCGCCAGGAAATACCACAGAACAGCAGCTGTATTTTTGGTTCTTTCCTTCCGAGAACCCCGAAGCAACTGATGAGATCATGATCTGGTTGAACGGCGGGGTAAGTTGTCTGCATATGGCGGGTAGTCCAAAGATCTACCTACTAGCTTTGGCAAATCACCCAAGCTGTGATGCCTGAACTATCATATATTACATGCTAATCAACTTGGCTCTAGCCCGGCTGCTCCAGTCTCACGGGCCTAGGAGAAAACGGACCCTTTGTATGGAGGGCTGGTACCTGGCAACCTGTGAAGAATCCTTGGTCCTGGAATCGCTTGACCAACCTCGTTTGTGCGTACCGTGGATCTCTCCTGTGCAAATCGTGAATAGCGACTGATTTCCTCTCTACCAAGATATCGACCAGCCCGTTCCTGTCGGCTTCTCCGAGGGCAATGTTACGGGTGCGGGATCTGCAGAGACAGCGCAGCAGTTTCTCGGATTCTGGAAGAATTTTGTGAATACATTTGGTCTGGCTGGAGCAAAGACCTATATCACTGGTGTCAGCTATGCCGGCGTGAGTACAATCTAGAGGGTGGGCAGCCTCACTACTCGTTCCACGCCATCTCCGTGCGAAAAAGCAAGCAAACGCTGATACTCTCGTCAGCAATATGTGCCATACATTGCGAGTGCGATGCTTGACCGGGAAGACACTACGTACTTCAACTTACAAGGATCGATGATTTACGACCCAGCAATCAACGAGGACGTTCCTCTCGTCGAGGGTATGTTGTCTCTCATGGCTGACAGTTCTACCAATCGCAGAAGTGAGACAGACCCACTGACAATACAACAAAAGTCCCCATGTTGGCATTCACAGAATACTGGCAGAACCTTCTCAAACTCAACTCCACGTTCCTCGACTACATCCGCGGCCAACACGCCGAGGCAGGCTACACCTCCTTCTACGAGGAACACTTCACCTTCCCCCCCAAGGGCGTATTCCCGAGCGCGAACAACTCGGCAGACTTCTCCTCACGCATCCGAGGCCTCATCGAGGACGCAATGACCCTGCAGGAGCCCTGCTTCAACGTCTATCACATCACAGACACCTGCCCCACCCTCTGGAGCTGGAATGCCGAGGACGCGTTCCCGCTGCCCCCGTTCACGCAGGCTGGGATCCAGGACCCGCAGCTCAACCCGGGCGACCAGGGTCCTTACTATAACCTGACCGTCGTGCGGGATGCCATCCACGCGCCCGTGGGACGCGAGTGGGAGGCCTGCAGCCCGAATCCGGTTTTCACGAACCCCTCCAACGCGACCTCCGGAGATGGATCTCCACGGTCACAGCTCACAGTCAGTAAGTCATACCATTCCATATATCGACCATCTTGAGTGGCGTCGTCATGTTCCCAATATGTGCAGCTCTAGAGAATGAGTCGCAGTTTCAGTTCTGTTGTCCACGTGTTTCCCAACCTGGTAAGCTGACGCGCCCCAACAGTGCCCGGTGTCTTCGACCGGACCCCAGGTATAAGCATAGTCGCGAACGGCCAGTTCGACATGCTCATCCCCTCCAACGGCACCTTGTTCTCCCTGCAGAACGTTACGTGGCGCGGCGCCCAGGGCTTCAGCGAGTACCCGCCCAACACCCTGCAGATCCCGCACTCGGGCATCAACGCCAGCGACGAGAACGGGCCCTGGGGCAGCTTCGCGAAGATTGAGGGCGCGGGCAGGAGCGGGGAGATGGGCAGGTGGGTGTTTGAGAGGGGTGTTGGCTTCGTGGATGTTGCCTATGCGGGGCATGGCGTTGGGCGATACAACGCGGCGGCCATGTTTAGGATCATTGAGGTACTTCTGGGGCGCGTGGGAGTTGAGGATGGCTTCGGAGGGGCTGCGTGGAGTGTTGATATAGCTGCGCCAGGTTTGTGAGCACCTCAACTCCAGGAGCAGTGCATAGTAGGTCGTGAGTACTGGTGGTCCGTCGTAGTAGTTCACATTGGAATGGGCGGTGATTCTAAGTGTCTGATCTATGAGCTCACTGGACTAAAAATGGGAGGCGCTTGAATAAGTTGCGAAGTACTCTACACAGCGGCTTGGCTCTGTTTTTGCCATTGTAATCAAGCCCCAGGGTTCAAACTCTGTTGCAGAAGCATGACTGGTAGACCGACAGCTACTGTTGCCTGCATCTACTGGGCCTTCAAATATCCTGTGCTCTGTTTATGTGACCGAGAATGGAGGTCAGGCTTGCAACGGAACTAACTACCAAAATTGCTTCCTGGCCAACATTATGCAACCTTGGAAGTACAAACTAAATTGTGCAGACAGAGTTTTGGAGGAGGAAACACTACCAAGTGTATATTTTAAGGACTATTCAAAGCCAAGAGAAATTACGCAATGAATCAGTTCCTTCGTCTTATAAGTCTCCAAGATGGCAGCTCAAGTCGTGAGGCCCCCCGAGGAAGACTATTTAAAGACTACATCACATACACAAAGTTGGTGCTTGGTGGCAAGAAGGCCACCATTCACAAAACACCAAATGACCTCTTCGCAAAATACCTCCCCATGCAGTAGCTACCCGCCGTCTTACTTTTTCCCAGAAGGGGCCTTGTCCCAATCAGCAACCTTCGACACATGGAAACGATTTCTTACATGTATTTTTCAGTGTCGTCATTTTTGCAACTGGTGTGTGAGACCTTCCCTCCCCGTTCACAACTGCATAGCGCTAGCGACCGGCATGGAAGTGGCAAGACTCGAATGAAATACATAAGCACCCGGTCAATTCCCAACTCTGCCGCAATACTTCCACTTTGCAACTTCTTCATCACAGATACAGAAAACATAGCCTCGTGACAATAGTGAAAGAATGAAGACTCCAATTGGTACTTCATTACTCTCTGCGATACTAATATATAGCGCTGTGGCGGCCCTAGAACCACCACCTCAGCAACCCCTCGGTCATGTCGACAATGAAGAATTCACGGGCGGGCTGCCGTTCTCGACATCGGCGCTTGAGGAATACATCGAGGGAGCAATGGAGAAATGGCACGCGCCCGGCATGGCGGTCGCCATCATCAACGGCAATGAGACTTGGGCCAAAGTAAGCGTTTCTCTCACCACTGCCATCCATTTCGCCCCCTCCACCCTCCCATCATCATAGAAGTAGTGAGGAGATAGTCCGCAACGAACTCACTCACACCTCAACCCAGGGATTCGGCTACGCCTCCCTCCCCTCGACACCAGTGACGCCGCACACTCTCTTCTGGGCAGGCAGCACCACCAAGTCCTTCGTGGCAGCCGCCCTGTCGCTGCTGGTCGACAACGCGACGTCCGACCACCACCACTCGCCGCCGGTCGGGTTCGGGTGGGCGACGCCCATGTCGCAGCTGCTGCGCGACGACTTTGTTCTCAGCGACGACTGGGCCACGGCGCACGTCACGGTCGAGGACTGCCTGAGCCACCGCACGGGGTACCCGCGGCACGACTACTCGGCCGCCGACGACACGCGCGGCTGGGTGCGCAACTTGCGCCACCTCCCAATGTCCGCCGAGCCGCGGACCACGTTCCAGTATAATAATATGATGTGGGCCGCCGCCGGGTACCTCGTGTCCACGCTGTCCGGGTCCGGCCTGGGGGAGTTCCTGCACGCGTACCTGTGGGGCCCGATGGGGATGGAGGAGACCTTCCTCGGCGACTGGGACCCTGCTCTTGCGTCGAGTGGACGTCAGCTTGCTGATGGCTACTTGTGGGTCAACAGCACCGATAAGTACGTCATGCAGCCGCGGGGAGAAAACAGCCGTTGGCTACGCGTCACTGAGGGTGCCGGTGCTGTCGTCTCGAACGTGCTGGACTACACCAAGTACCTCCGCGTCATGATGGCCGAGGCCGGACCCATCTCCAAGGAGGGCCATCGTGAGCTCAAACGGCCGAGGACGTTCCATAATTTCCATGAAGGCCTGTTCGTCGGACCAGAGACATATGGGCTGGGTTGGATGTCTGCGGTGTTCGAGGGCCACCAAGTGTTCTATCACACCGGCACTGTGGTCCCTTTTGTGACGTTCATGGTGATGATACCGTCCAAGAGCTATGGCATAGTCGTGATGGCGAACGGGTGGTCCCACGTGAGAGAGCTCGTCACGTATCGCGTTCTTTATGACCTCTTTGGCGTGGAGGAGAGCAGGCGCCGGGACTGGGAATCTCAGTAAGACACCACCGCTGCCGTGTGTGAGCAAAGCCTCAGACTAACACACCTCAGGTTTGAAGAAGAGGACGCACTCGAGGCACATAATCTCGCGACGTGCTCCGAGCGGATCTACCCTGACCTTCCCCAACCACCAATACCAGCATCTGTCCCCTTAGCGAACCACACCGGTCAATTCCGCCACGTCGCATACGGTGACGTCTCCGTTAGCCTGGAATGCAATGATACTGCCCCTCCAACCGCGGTCGCGGCAGGAGCAGAGGCTGGGTCTTGCAGACTGCGGATGTCGAGGGACCGCCCGGAGCGCGTCGCTGGGTATCTGGAGCACAAGACGGGCGATTTCTGGCTTACCTTTGGGTTCAACGAGGAGGTGCCTGAAGTGATTCAAGCGTGTTTCCGGGTCCAGTTCAAGGTGGACTCGAGTGGTATTGTAACGCATATAGGGGTCGACTTGCGCCTGGAGGGAGATGATGGCCCCTTGGTTTGGTTTGAGAGGGTTCAGTGAAGGGCATCATCCTGCAAGCATTTCTATGGCCGATAGTCAACATTAGACATGGCACAGAAGTCTAAATCGGGAGGAAAAATGCAGATGCCATATGACAGCGCTCATCCTATACTTGGCTGAACTTGATCTTGTTTTCTCTTTTTCTGGAGCGAGAGACGTCATAATTTCCTTGATCCACTGTCTCTTCCATTCGTTGGGGGGGGGGGGGGGGTCGCAATATAGAATATGGCAGTATCTGAGAAAGCCACAATTCTCTATCCTTGAGAAACTGAGTACTTAGGTGCAAAGAAATATTATACTGATACTAACAGGTGCAAAAGAAGGTCCATACCTAGCACACGAATCACAGAAGTCAAGGCACGATAGTAAAGCCTCCGCATCCTGCAAGCTAGTATATAACTCACCCGAAAAGATATAGCATAATTGGTGGTGTCTACTTGCAACTCTCAGAGTCGCTATGACACGGACGCTCCAGTGGCATGAAATTTTGTGGATGCTCATCTAAAGGTCACCTCTGAATTCAAGCGCGGCCACACGGGGAGCAACATACAGGACAGGAAAGCGACGCTCATATTCACCCCGCCAGCAGACAAGACAAAATTTCTTTCTGTGTTGACAAAATAGTCACTGAATTGGTACTCTCACATACCTATGTATCCCTTCACTCCGGCCACACATACTGCCTCGACCTATTTTCTCATGGGCTCGGTTTACTTTCGCTGTGGGCTGTCATTCACGGCGTGGAGAATCGTATACAGTGATTCCGAGTAAGCTCATCGCCAGGACGCGGTATCACCCTCAGCCGCGCCCCATGGGTAGGTAGACAGTGGACTTGAACATCACTTTCTTTCTTGACTACTATCAACCACCAAGTTACAAGTAGAAAAGTACACCGATTCCCCAACGCGGATTCGCCTTTCCATCGTTTCACACGCACGCCCCCAGGACCCCACCCCGAGACCAAACACCTCAGAGTTAATCAAGCCCCCCCCCCCGAGCAGGGTAAATAGTCTCAGTTGCTCCCTCTCGACCACCCGTGCTCTCCTTCCCGCACTCGCCTTTTTTTCAACAGTGATTCGTTTCGTCAGATGCGGAGCCAGGTATGCCCTTCGCTCGTAAACAAGTAAGGAAAAGGAAGACAGATGTGGAGTCAGGTAGGTGTTTCGTTTGCTTCCCTGTTGAAAAAAAGAGCCGAGTATGAAGCCTGGCGCGAGTGAGATGGATGGCAGCGCAGATGAAACAAACAGGAGCGCGACAACAAAAACATTAGACTATCTCAAACCCATGTATGAACCAAGCCCACAGAAAAAGTGTGACAAAGAGTGCCGTGGAATTTTCCCGTCACAGGCACGTATTATACTAAAAGACCCCATGAAATCCCATGTGCACCGGTGAAAATCAAAACAAGCCCGACCGTAAGGAAATTTGTAGCGAGGTAGAGGATGGCGCGGCCAATGGTCGGACGGCGTGTGAGGTTGATGGGTCAAGCTTTCGTGGTTGTTGCCCCTAAGCTGAGCACCTATCGATATCTGGTATGTCTGATCGGGGAAGCCCGACCTCGGATATCGACAAAGGGTGTTCGCGGGCCTGGGTGGCTCCAAAAAGATCGTAAGAATACATGTTTGTTTTGGGGTATCGACAAAAAGTGTTGTAAAACGCCTGTCCCGGATGAAGGTGTGGGATCAGGATCCCGGTCAGGTTGCTTCTCTATTGAACATGTCAAAGTTCGTTTCACCAGACTCTGACGAGAGCTTCTAGGTCTCGATTTCTGGATCCATGAAGTTTGCAGCTGCAGAAAAGTCAAACCCGCCTGCGTCACCTTCGTTATCGTGGAGGAAGGAGTCAAAGTCAAAGTCATTCAGCACATCATTGGTTGCGAGTGGGTTGGCAAAGTCGAGGCCAAACTCCTGGGACACGTCCAAGGTCAGCAACAGGCGCTTGCGGTAGGGGAGATCAGTCATCCTTCGAGGGTACTTACCGGCATGTCCATTCCGAATGGTTGGTTCTGGTTGGGGTCAGCGGGAGGTACCATGGGTGCGGCTTGCTGAGGCACAGGCGCAGGGCCTTGGCCGTTTGGCATGGGCTGAGGAGGTCCTGCGTTCGGGCCTGGCCTGTTGACGTTCTGCTGCTGCGGGTTGACGGGAGTGATGGGCGTCGCTGGCGTAGGAGCTTCCGGTTCCGAGGTGGCGGGCTCCGCAACAGGAGTCGCTCCGGCGGCATTGAGGTTCGGGTTTGACTTCTTCTGAGAAGCAGCGCGCTTTGTTTAGAAAACGTTACTACACACTGATATGCACGCAAAAGGGGGCAAATCGACTTCTCACCTTGTCTTTCTGACTCTTGGTCTCCTTCTTCTTGGGTGCAGCCTTTGTCGACTGAGAAGGTGTCGGCGGTGCCGCGTTGCTGACCTGTGGCGATGAGGTGTTTCGCGCGTTTGCGGCAGCAGCTGCGGCGGCGGGCTGTGCCGGTGGAGGCATCGCAGCATGGCGCTGTTGTGGCGTTCCCTGCACTTGCTGCGGCGTCTGGCCCTGCGGGACCATTTGAGCACCATTGGGACCCCCTGGGCCACCCTGCTGCTGCTGCTGCTGCTGCTGTTGCTGCTGCCACTGCATCTGCTGGCCTGGCTGTCCAGCCATCTGGCCCTGCTGACGGGCAGCCATCATCTGCTGTTGCTGAGGGTTCATCGGGCCGCTGAATGGCGGCTGTCCTGGATGCGAGCTTGGCGGTCGCATGCCGTTCATCTGCGGCCCGCCGGGAATGTTGCCGCCGCCACCTCCACCCATGAAATGGGGTGCCTGGGTTGGGTCCATCTGGTTGCCCATAAAGTTCATGGTGTTGGGCGACCCGCGAGACTGTGCGCCTTCGGGGAGCGGCGAGCCCATACCGGCTGGGTTCATCTGTTGGGGACCTCGCTTCATGTCGGTAGGGTTTGGAGACGCCCCAGGTCTGGCGCCTTGAGGCGAGGCGCCCTGGAATGGGGCGTTGGCCCCGGGAGGGGCACCAGGACCTCCGGGACCTCCAGGACCGCCAGGGCCCTCCCTGGGCATGGGCATGCTGTTGCCGCCATCCTGCTCCTGTCTCGCCATCATGAGCCTCTTCTTGTTCTGCTGCTCCAGAAGCATCAATTGCATCTGGTAATCCTGAAGGGCGTGGTTGCTGCCACCAGCCTGTTGGGTGGCGTTGGGACCGCCGGGGCCCCTCATCGCACCTGGGGGTGCAGCAGCCATCCCCTCGGCATTGTAGAAGGAATTGATAGTAGCTCCGTCAGGAGCCTGAGCAACCATGGGCGAACCTTGTCCAGGAGGGCCGTTTGCATTTGGCATTGGCTTGCCCATCTGCTGGCTTTGCTGCTGCTGTAGGTTCGCCGCATAAGTCTGAATTGTCTTCTGCTGCACTGCTGGAGACTGATTTTGAAAGGTTGCGAACTGTTCAGGGTTCAGCGTTGATGGATTTATACCACTTTGAAGAAGCAGTTGCTCAGCGTGCTGCGAAGGGCCGGTTCCTACCTGCTGCTGCTGGCCTGGCATCCCCTGCCCTGCTGGTCGACCGTTAGGCATCATGCCGTTCTGAGCAGGGTTGAAGGGACCACCCTCAGAGAGACGGATGCGTTTAGAGGGAGAGGGTGCGTTTTCAGCGGAACCGGGGGAAGAGGGACGTGCTCGGTTTCCATCCATGTCCGAGGGTTCCCGCTGCATCTGGCCTTGTTTCTGTTGCTGCTGAAGCATATGTTGCATCATGTTGGGGCTGAGAGAGGCGTTGGTGTTAGCAACTGTGCAGACATTTGAAAGTGGAGACATCACGCCGCACTCACTTGTTCTGGCTGTTGGCCATGGCTGTGCGAGGCAGGTTGTTGCCCGGCTTGACCATGCCCATGGCGCCGTTGCGCTGCATCTGCATCATCTGCATCTGCTGCTGCTGCGGCGTCAAGTCCGGCCTCATTTGGCGCAGAAGCTCCTGTTGCTGACTTTGTCGCATTCGAGATTGGTTCTACGCGGGATCTTAGCAATTGCGTGACAAGGGCCGCCCGGGCCCCAGACCGAACAAGCGAGCTAGCTACACATACCTGAGTGTGGTTCATATACGAGTTGACTTGACCATTTCCACTCTTGCCCTTCTGGGCGTTGAACATGTCCCAGAAGAGACAGAACCATTCGAAGAGGAATGGTTGGTCGACCGAGAGGTTAGCAATCATGGGCTGGGGCAGGTCGTCGGGCCGTTTCGCGTCGACACCCTCTTTGCTGTCGACATCCATGGAATCACCGACGCCGTTGCCGAGCAGGTTCCCGTTCTCATCGCGCCGGGAGTTGGGGCCGTCCTGGAGCTTGATCTGCGAGTCTGAGCTCAATAGGGAGCGCGCGCAATCGTACATCTCGTTGCGCAGGAAATACTCGTAGATGTAGGTGTTGAGCAAGTGTCTGTTGTTCTCGGTAATTGCCTGCTGCTGCTGTGCTTGTTGCTGTTGCTGCTGCTGCTGTTGCTGCTGCTGCTGCGGTCGCGGCGCAGATGGACCAGCGACGGCGCCGTTGTTCATCATAGGCATGGCAGGACCGACGGGCCCGCCACCCATGGGATTCATATTGGCCATATTGACGTTGTTCATCCTTACGTGGCGGCGCGTCTGCGATCGCAGAACAAGTCTGCCGCAGCGAAAGGCGAGGTCGGTGTCAGGAGAGGCGGAGAAAGTCGGATGCGCGGGCGAGGACGCTTTGACAATTGAGTCTCAGCGAGACGAGGTTATTTTGGTCGGAGGCGGACTTTGTCGTGGGACTCGGAGCCCTTGTCCAGCGGATAGGCGTGCTCGGTAGTTGGTGCTAATTTCCGAGCCAGCTCTTGGAGAGGCTGCTGCTGATACTGCTGCTGTCTGGGATGGAAGGGTGCATGTGTGGGTGGGACGGTAAAAAAAAAAAAGAGGGATGGATTGGCGAGGCTGGAAGAGAAGAGGACAGGGTAGGGATGCACGCAGACGCAGAGAAGGCTGTCGGTCTGAAACGCGTGATGGAAATGGAAGGTCGAGGGACAGAGTGACAGATGGATCACTGCAGGGTGGAGATGCGACAGACGGCGGCGGCGGGAATGCGGTCGGCGTCGTGGTCGTGGTCCTAGACGTGGACGTGGACGTGGTCGTGGGTCTTGGTCGGCGTGGCCAAATGAGTCGATGGATTTGGCATCGACCAGAAATGGGGGGCGGAGGCGAGAGAGGTCAGAGGTCCGTCAGGAGGAGATTGATCTGGAACGGGAGAGGTCGAGTTGAGTTTGAGTTGAGTAATGATGGGAGAGAGGGCCAACCTCCGTTCGCTTTGGCTGGTCGCGAAGATCCAGCACGGCCAAAACAGGGGGGTTGGGCTTGCCGGAGCACTGTGCTGGGCGCGCGGCTGGGCGGCGGGGGAGCACAGTGTGGATGGGCAGGGCCGGAGACTGGGTTTTGGAGGGCTGGAGATTTGCAGACAGCCCTGTGAGCCTCCGAGAGTCGATAGTCGGGGGTCAAGAGTCCCTTTTGGTGGTGGTGGGTGGTCTGGGCAAAAGCTCTGGAAGGCCGGAGAGCCACTGCTGGAATTGCAGGTGGTTCTGTGGTTCTGTGGGGGTTCCACTGAGAAGCACTGCCAGGAGTGCAGAGGGCCGGCAAGCAGTGCCCTGCAAGTCCGTGGGCGGGTGGGACTGGAGTAGGTAGCAATGCTCGGGCTTGGGGGTAAGCTCAGAGCTGGGGAAGCTGTGCGGTGGCCTCTGTATTCTGGTTGTAGGCAGACAGACTATCCCGCAGGCAGGCGACCGTGACCGTGACCGACCGGGTTCTGTAGGTGGTCGGGCGGTGGGTAGCGTCCCAATGTGCAGCAGCGCAGCAAAGGCCGATTGCTCTGCTGCTTGGTGCTGGTGCTGCTGCTGCTGCTTGGATGGAGGGCTGGCTGGCGTGGGCAGCGTGGAGCCGTCTCCCGTGTCCCTGGCACCTGGCTCGCTGCACCTCCAACTCTCTTTCAGCTCTGTGCAGATGGGTTGACCGACGGGGAGCTGATGCGCAAAAGAGGAAACATCCAACCTGACACGCCTGGTCCTGTCGTAGCTGGTGCAGTCTGACACACGCACACGAACACACACATACACACACACGCACTGTACACGCACGGGCAAATGGGATGCGAGGGCCAGAGGCGTGCAGGGCAGGCGGGCTGCAAGTTGAGAGGGAGGAGGGAAGAATGATGGTATGGAGGGGGGGACAGGTGAGGTGAGGGAAAGGAGAGAGGAAATCTGGCCGGGCCTGATTTTTGTGTGTTCGATGAAGCCGAGCTGGAACTGAACAACTTCAGAGCGAGAGGGACAGGAGACCTTGATGGATGTTGCAGATTGGGTGAAGCTCCCTGGGCATACCCAAGACTGGGGGTGGCCAAGCCTGCGTAGTTTTGATCACGCTCGGTTTCTGGACTGGGTGCCTCGGCCATGAGGCATCAATGCAGCCACTAGGCATCTAAGCGGGGAGCTGGCCGACGGCTTGGGCTGCGCATCGTCTGTTCCCTCTCACGTATAAAACGGCCACAACGCCTGCGTCTCCCGGCCGCCGACTCAACCTCCATCGACGTATCGTGAGATTGAGGCTGCGAGGGTATACGCAGGTGTTCTGCGAAACCATACGCCACCAGCCTATTATTTTGAAGAGCCATGAAATCATAAATTTGGTCATTTCAGGGCGGGACATTGCTGTCCACAAGACGGACGTAGATACGAGTAGACTACGGCCCATATAATACCCCATGACGGCCCCTGCTGCTGCAACCTTGGCACCGTCTTAACGGTGCATCTTATTCGCAGCCATTGCCCGGTATTCAGTTACCGCAGATTAAAACCCCCGTCTTCATCCGGCCACCGTGTAACATCCCACCACCTCTCCTGCATGGGGGTTTGGACGGAGTGTCCTGCAGGTGATACATACCTAGCTATATCTACGCCATCCAGAAAAGTTCGTGCTGGGACCCGTGCTTTTCCCTGTGGCTTGCAATCGCCATGTGGTCTTCAGCCGCTTCCCCGTCTTTTGACCATGGGTCATGGATTGGAACGTCGGGAATCATCTGCGCAAGGCCAGGGCAGGGCAGGCCCGGGGTGGCAGATTACGGGCAGGGTCCTGGACCCTTGCCAGCCGGGATCTATAAGCTTTCATGCCAAATGATGCCATCCGTTGCGGGTGAAATTGGAGACTGCCCGCCCATCTCGATATGCAAATATCCACAACTAGCGGATGGTCAACCAAGGGGTTGACTCCACCACAGCTCCGAACGCCATCTCTCTCGTCTCTGGCTCTCCACCAGGCTAGCTGACCGGCTTCTACAATGAGGAAGTATCGGTGCCGGGACTCATCTGCGCAAGAGCTTATGTTCTCGTCCGAGAGATGAGTAGCCTGCTCGCATCGTCTTTTCGTCTGGGAATGCAGCCTTGACCGTCGGACAAACACCCAGCATGGTGCTATCTACTCTTTGACCACCAGACCGTGGCGTGATCGGGCTCTCTGCGTGCAGACCACGTCAGTGGACAGCAGATGTTGAGGTGATCTGAGCCAAAGCCGGTCGATCAAGCCTTGTCGACAGGACGGCACGGTAAGGCGTCGACAGTCGATGCAACTTGACATGTCACATCATGACTCTGATATAGGGCAGACGGCTTCCGTTCGTGCCCATCGCTACCCGTGGTCGGGCCTTGCATCCTCTCGCGAGCTCCCGACTGCCGTTAATGCAGCCCGTTTCGATTCAATCCAACACCACTGTGCTATGGTTACATTTGACCTGCCAGGACCGTCGAGTGTCATGCATATGCCACGTTGTGGCTCATCCTCACGAAGCGAGCGAGGTCGTATGCCCCAGAATAATCCATGGCCCCATCCTCCGTCTCCTCCTCTGCTTTCAAACCCCCCTTGGCCAACCCGTGGGCCGGCGGCGAAAGCACCAGGGTCCTCTCCCAAGGGTCCAGGTCCAGCTTTTCTTCAGGGCGATTAACAGATGCAGCCCGCTTCCAGCTGGGCCGGCGCTGCACATCCATCCCGGAAATGGCCAGGGCAGAGGAAACCTCCGCCTGTCCCTTGCATTAGGTCGTGTCCGCGCGCGCTGTAGTACATGTGTAATCAACACATGAAATGCTAGGTCAAAAAAAGAATGCACTAGACGCATGTTGGAGAGGTTCTCCTGCAGCGGCCCCGAAAAGTCCGCAATGGGGACACCGTCGACAATTGCTACATGCGGCACAGTTCCAGATTGAGCCTCATGACTGCCTTGCGCTGCTGCGCCGTCCACCATTATCCGCCCGATATTACACCACATCCTAGTTCAGCCTTACGGCGATGGCACGGTAAGCTTATCTTTTCACCAACCCGTCACGTCACAGCCCTACGCAGAAGGCAGGAGCCGAATCGGGGCGACCAAGACGGCCCCGATGCCCTTTTCCACTCTCCCCCAGGGCCCAACAGACAGACGAGACCAGGGTCAACAGCTCCAGAGCGAAGCTTAATACGGGCCGGACAAGACGGCGCACGTCAAGCTGAGCCACGATTCTTGTGGACCCAATATTATTGCGATCTCTACGGCCTTGTACGCCCCTTTCCTCTTTGAGCCTGCTTGCGTCTTCCTCTTTCTCGGCACGGCCCGCAGAAACGACATGGAGTGGCTCACACTGAGGAGAAACCAAACGGCAATGCGGGCATGCGCGACACATTGTTCGCGGGTTCGGACGGGGAGGCGCAAAGGGACCGATCAAAAAGAGTGAAAGGAAAGGATCCGAGACATGACAACGGCTGGCGCCCATCCCTCCCTCACTCCACCAAGCTGTGCCCAACCGACGCCAACCCTCCCACGCCCGTGTAACGTGACCAGACCCTTGGATGTCTCTCCTGCCTCCCAGATAGATTGATGCCGGTGACAGGTCTCGGGTCAGCACTTTAAACTTGTTTCCGGGTGTTTCCTACTGTTTCTTAAGGCGACAGGGACATTATTCTGCCTGCTTGTGGAGGGCGCTTGTGGAATGCCTCATGCAGTGACCCAACGGTGGCGCCTGCCACTAAACACCATGGCGAGGTATAGCCACGAATAGCGGTATGCCACCGCCTCAAAGAAGCATGTCATCTTGAACGATCTAGAATTCTTGGGAGCACCTGGAGGCTCTCACGCGCCCCGTCTATTGATATTCTGGTCGTTAATACTCTCGATTGTGACCGACCCTTCAGCCCACCCTCGTAGGATGTGAATTAGTGAGCAAAGGTTACCACATAACATAAAAGTCCCAGATGCCGAAGCCGACCGGCTCGAGCTGCTTGAAAACTGCTCGCAGGAAATAAGTAAATTCCCGAGCATGTTTGTAAAATAGCAAATGCATCATATGCCCACTTCCACCAGCCCGAGTGCCAGATCAGTCATCCTCAGGCGGTAGCTCATCATCAATATACCGGATCAGGCTTATCCGCATCTCGGTGGTATCGTTTCCCCTCAACACATCGCTGATGAAGTGCGCCTCAACCTGCATCTGCACCATCTCCAGCGCACCCCTCAGCACGCCGCAGAAGATGTTGGAGTACCAGAGCTCGTCCTGCGCGCGGCCGTCGTCGGGCAGCTCGACAAAGTCGGCGAGGGGGTTCTCCTCGAAGACCAGCGAGAACTGCTTGCTGTCGCTCGTCCAGTTCGTTATGGTGGGTGTGATGTTAAGGAAGATCTTGAAGCCGACCTAGATGCAACCTTGATATTAACCCGTGCCCAGCCGTCGTTGCCAACCTGTAACTTCTATAGGAACCCTGACGGGGCGTCACCACGGTGATGCATACCTTGGAGATCATCTCGGCCGTCTCGCGGAAGTTTGCGCAGCGCTTCATCGTGTTCGACTTGGCCAGGTAGTCCTCGATCAGCCGCAGCCCGATGTTGTAGCCCATCTTGTCCAGCTGCTTGTTGACCTCCACGTAGTCACCGTCAAAGTCCTTGCATAGTTGGGCGACAATGGTGCCATAGGTGAGCACGACGAGCTCGGAGTTGACCTTGTCGATTCGTGTCCTTGTAGCCCAGTCAGTCTCGTCGGCGCATAGGGAGTCGGTGTGTTATCAATCTCGGATGCAATGCTTACTTCCATATTCTGTGACGTGTTAGCCGATCAAGTTCCAAGGCTGAATAGCAGGGCGACCTTGTTAATGCACCATAGGGGACGGTTGGCATCGCACGTACTCCTCGCCCACCCGGGCAGCTTTGCTTGCAGACATGGCGAAGATGACAACGAGGGTGTCAGCAGCTCGTACCGAGCTTTGCCGCGATCAACGCCAAATCATGAAACCATCCAAATCAGCACCAAAAGATGCACAGTGTGGAAGATGTTTAGAGGAGATGGGGCGAAGATGTATGCTGGTCAAGGGTTGTGTGTTGACTATCTATGCGACGTTCTGGTGGGAGGGTTGGTGACGCTCCGTAGTGACAGGGAGGCCCCTTTCCGGCAGGCAGAGGCCGCAGCACAGACCAGCCTGCCGCCCTCTCGTCCAAAATCTCAGCTATCAAGTCGCGAGCCTAGCACACCAGCGCAATGTAAACAAGCCAGTCGAACTGCCATTACCTACAACTACGGACCCCGTACCACCCCCGCAGCCCCAACGCCGCTCTCTGGCATTGTCCGTGAAGGCCGACCCACCGAGACACGATGTCTGCCGAGAAGAGACCAGCGTCCGATGACCCCTCGGGCCAGCTGGTGGTCAAGCGCCAGAACCTGGGCGAGAGGGCCCTCGCAAGAGCCAATGCCTCTGGGAGCAGTGCCCTGGTGCAGTCGGTACGTTTTCAGGTGCACATTCCACGCCGCGCGTCTTACAGACAGCTGACATGCCAGTAGACACCACGGACGAGTGGCCTTCAGGCACCAGTCATGGAGCTGTCTGGGCACTCGGGTGAGATCTTCTCCGCCAAGTTCGACCCCAGCGGGAACCTCATCGCCTCCGGGGGCATGGATCGCAGCATCAGTGAGCCCACCGTGCCGTCACTCTTGTTGCGACAGCTGCTAACTGCCACACAGTGCTCTGGCGAACCTACGGCGACTGCGAGAACTACGGCTTGCTGACTGGCCACCGCGGCGCCGTCCTCGATCTCCAATGGTCCCGTGACTCCGAAATCCTCTTCTCCGCCTCGGCGGACATGCACCTCGCCAGCTGGGACCTGACCTCTGGGCAGAGGATACGGCGCTACGTTGGTCACGAGGAGGTCATCAACACACTGGATATCAGCAAGCGCGGCGAGGAGACATTGATAAGCGGCAGCGACGACGGCACAATAGGCATCTGGGACCCAAGGACAAAAAACGCGGCCGATTACATCGAAACACAGTTCCCCATCACCGCGGTCGCGATCTCCGAGGCCGGAAACGAGATCTACTCGGGTGGTATCGACAACGACATCAAGGTCTGGGATATCCGGAAGAAGGGCGTGGTTTACTCCATGCTGGGACACCAGGACACCATCACCACACTCAGGGTCTCACCTGACTCGCAAAGCCTGTTGTCATACTCAATGGACTCGACGGCACGGACCTGGGATATTCGACCGTTTGCACCAACAGAAAGACATATCCGCACGTTCGACGGCGCCCAGGTGGGCATTGAGAAGAACCTAGTGCAGGCCAGCTGGGATAAAGACGGGAAGAAGATTGCTGTTGGCGCCGGCGACGGCACTGTCGTCATTTGGTCGAGCGACAACGGCAAGCTGCTCTACAAGCTACCGGGCCACAAGGGCACCGTCAATGTTGCCGAGTTCGCGCCCGGAAAAGATCCCATTATTTTATCGGCCTCGGCGGATCGGACAATGCTTCTTGGCGAGCTGAGGTGAGGATGTCACATTCGGAGGTAACCTGTGTTTTATCAATGTGAGTGGGCAGCAGCATCGCAACTCGAGAGCACAGACCAGGTTGTCCGATGATACGGCCCTCGCAGACCAGAAGAAATCGCGGGCGTTCGTCTCAATTTGTATCGAGACGTCTCGGCAGGCCATGTGTGTGTGGGCCTGGAGTGAGTCCAGCATATCGGGGAATTCTGAGGTGCTGATGACACGCGAGTCTTGGCCCTTTTCGGGCCCCCGGGAGAGTCTGCCTCGCCGAGCCGGATACCGCAGCATGCGGCTCAATGTCGTGACGGAATTCGGAGGACGCTGGGCGTGCGGTACGCACACAATGCGCGGTGAGGTTGGGACCGACGGGCGGTCTCGCTAAATCCATGCAGACAGAGGCGATTGTGGCTGTGTCGCCCGCCTTGTAAAGGTCTGACTTCGGACGGGAAAGGAGAATGTTTGATGCCTGTTGGCGTACAACCACGTGCATCCCTTTTTGTATCAGGATGCCCCGCGATCTCACCATCCATCTGATCCCACATTCGTGGAGTCGATCGGAGCTCGTTACGCCTTACGCCTTGTGAAACTTGATAGTCACAATCGCAGGCGGCAATCAATCGCGAAGGGCAGTAAGCCCTAACCTCGCCTTGGTCGGATTGCGCCATAGTGAAAGCCAAAATAATGGTAGCGATCATGCCTTCAGCCTTGTCTCTTGTCTAGTCATACTGGCTCGACTGGTTTATGCAGATGACGCTCCACAACACGCCAAGTTAGGAGAATGGGCGTTGGGGCTGCCGCCGGCACCCGCATGTAAACTCAACTGAAGGTGAGAAACAGCAGGCCCAACGGGTTGGACTGGATGTTCTCTCAGCTGATAACTCAAAATGTTGCTCCACGAGGTAATTCTTTGCTCCTCCACCACCCACCCACCACCTGAAGTCACACCAAGACAAGGGCTTGGCGATAGCGAGGGCGGGTCGATTGGCCAGAGACCGCCACGGAGGGCAAGGTGAAACAGCATCCCAAGATTTCGGATCCCCCCCTGCATCCGCACGATTTGGGGGGCCCCCTGATTCATGTAAAACAGCTCCAGCTTATGTGCCCCCAACCTGGAAAGCTGTAACGGATGGTGTGGCGCCTGGCCAATCTTGAGCTTTTCCTGCTCGACCCCTATGGAGACTTTTTCTTGGAGGGCGAGCGTCCGTGTTGTGCACTGTTCACTGTCCACATCATGTTTTCTTGGTTCGAGATCTGGGGTTAGGATTCAGCTCCAGGGGGAAAGGGCGCGTATGAGGTTACATGCATGCATGCAAGGGATAGATAAGTGGCAGAGGAAATTGCGCTGGTCATGTTGCATGATGGTCGGAAGGAAGATTGCGTCCAGAGAGTGAATCCACGGGCCGGCGGATTTCGAGATGAAATAAGCTTGCACACCACACACACGGACGCACACCCACACATACACATGGGACGGACCTGAGAAAGCCACGGCACCTTGAGCTGAGCGACGCCTATGCAGCCGGCCATGCCACAGGCCCAGCCCCAGACCCGAGACTTTGGGGGTAGCTGGATACGAGAAACGTGAGGGTGGGAATGAGCTCGATTGGGGAGAAATTGTTAAATATAAACAAAAAGCGACATGGTGGCATGGTCATGGTCACGATGATGAGACTCGTTTGATGATGTGTTTGTCAATCCGGGCTCGCTTAACGGATTGGGGAAGCGTCTGCACCACATTGCACCCAAAAGCGAGCGATGCGCGTATTATGGGTTGGATGAAGCAGAGGCAGCGAGAGGGCCCCTGCACCACACTGACACCCTCCCTCGGCTTCGGCTTCGCAGGTTCGATCTCTCTTGTTTGTCTGCCATTCTCTGACCCCCTGAACCTTGGCAAGGCCCGGTCGAATCCAATCTTGGGAGATGAATTCCTGGGGGACCTGCAGCAGGTGTGAACGCATCTCGCGGGATCCATCCATTTGACCCACACCAGGCACACGCACACAGGTACCACGGGTACAGACAGGCACCCGTAAACCTGCAGGGCACTGCATGCTCCTCCTGCCTTGCCTGGTGCGGCGCCAGATGGGCTCCTGTCCACGAACCATTTCTTCCTCACCACCGTCTTCCTCGACATCCACAGGACACCACGTCCACAATTTTCCCACTGACTGGCCGACCAGCCATGCCAGCTATCAATCTCCTGCGAGGACTGCATATTGGCGTCTGCACGCTGCATTGAAGCATTGCAATTCGTCGTCGATCCTTCCCCGACACATCTTTGTAATTCTTGTTAGTTCGACTGCTCGCCGGGCTGCCTTCTTCGCCCTCGACGTACCAAATTTATTTTCCCGTCGAGTCCAAATCCTACGACGGCAATAATTTTACTCACGACTGGCTCTGCGAGCCACGGATTGACCTTCAGTTTCTATTGCCCAGTTTTTATTTTTTCGCGCTCGTGGTCGACTTGGACAAAACATCGTCGAGGAAACATAGACGATTCAGAAAGGATCGTCGCAGTCGATCACCACCACCCTTCATTTTACTCAAATTTACAGATCTGGGCCCCATATTTGATATTCTTTACTGTATTGCGTCCCAAGACAACGGCAGGCTCCCTCCCTAACTTCGATATCAATCGATATACATATTCCGGCCCGACGGACCGACCCCCCCCGCAGGCTGGCAAGTGGCGCCGAGGCCACGACGAACCGACAATACATTTTTCTGAGACATTGGTCTCTGAATAACCTCCGGAGCTGACATTATTGAGCCCGTGTGGCTGACCGTCGAGGAACTACTTCCTAAGTTCGGATCTGAGAAATTGAAAGGTGTAACGGTCGCAACTGTCAGCTCGAGACGCGGTGTTCGATCTGGCCTTGTCTTTAGGGCCACGGTCAAAACAACATTTTGAAGCGAGGACAATAACACGGTCCTCAAACTAAAGAATCTCCACACTTTCATTCGATCGAAGAAGGGTTGAGAAAGTCATGACTGGAACCAAGTCACAATAACCCCACGACCTGGATCTAGTCGACCCGTCAATATCGAACAAATTAGACTGATCACAGCAAACAAACCGACAAGATGTTCAGCCGAGTCATCCTGCGCCGGAACGACCCGGCCAGCGGCCGGTCCTCACCCGACGATATCGAGAACCAGCCCCTCTCCCCTCGAGGAGACCCCTCCGACTCGCTCGAGCCTGAGATGACGGAGCGGCAGCAGGGTGGGTTCTCACGACTAGGCATCCGACGACCAAGCGTGCCCTCGAGGTTTAGATTCTCTAGCAGTACGCAGGCAACGAGTGCCAACGGCACGGAATGGCCAGGCACGCGCACTGCTCGAGCCTCCCGGTCGAATACCCACCCCGTCCCGAGGCCGAGCAGCAGCCATTATCCCGAGGAGGAGGTTGATGAAGACCTGGAGAGGGAGCCCGGCCCGAGGGACTCGACGCTGCCCTCCCGGTACAGCATCATAGTGGATTTACCGAGCACGAGGTTGCATCTTCCGATGCTCCAGAGGACGTGGACGCAGGGATCCAACGGCCCACCAACGTCGAGGCCGCTTCCCCACGAGATCCACCCCGCCTTGCGGCCGTCTCCGGACGAGGTGTGCAGGCCAACCGGGCCAGCTCTGCCGACCGTCACGGTCACCGAGCCCGCACCTGTCGCGCGGCCCACTGGCGGCGAGGCAGGCCAGCTGTTTGGCGAAATCGGACGACCGCGTGGTGGCGGCGGCGGATTCCACGGCCCAGACCCAGCAGAGTCGAGTCTCGCCGACTTGGCGGGCGACGGGCGACGGAGACGCCGTCATAGAGACCGTAGCGGAAGTGACCGCAGCCGAAGACATCGGCACCGACGGCACCGGGATCGCCTGGAGGTACCCGGTAGCTCTCAAGGCGGCAGCTCTGAAGGTAGTGAGAGGCATCGGAGAAGGAGGCGGCGGATCCGGGATGTCGAGGACGGTGATGGTGACAGCGACAGGCCTCACCCGAAACACTTCCTCTTCTGCTTCCCGTGGATCAAGAGCCGCAAGGTCCGGTCGCAGATATTGCAGTGCTTTATTTCGGGGACGTTTTTGGTGTCCCTGCTTGCAGTCTGTGAGTATTATCCGACACATTGCCTGGACTCATTTATACCCAGGACATCATCAAGCTAACCATGACACGCAGACCTGGCCCTGTCCCTGACCAAGAACATCAACAACAGCGAGTTCACGGTCCTGCTCATCCTCATCATCCTGTTCGCCACCATCTTCTTCTGCCAGGGCCTCATCCGCCTTTGCCTGCTCATACTGCGGCCCAAACGCTCCTCGGACGAGGAGCGCCGCAACGCGCTTAGGCAGATGTACGGGCCCGGCGGGTACGCGATCCCGCGGCAGCCGATCCGCGTCGTCCTGGCGCGCGACGAGGAGGCCGCGGGCATCGAGAGCGAGACGACCAAGATGAACCCGCCTGCCTACGGGCTGTGGAGGGAGAGCGTCGTAAGTGCAACCCGATCACCATACACACAACTCCCCATCCCGTGTGCATGTCTGCGTTTGTTCTGGCAACTGGTGGCTAATAAACACATCAAATTTAGCGCGTCGACCCCAACCGCATCTACTGGGAGCGGAACACCGAGGTGCCCGCCGTGCCCGAGGAGCACCACGAGATGGCGCGCGCCGGCTCCTCGGCCGACGACGACAGCAGCAGCGACGACGCGAGCACGTCCGGCGACGAGGGGTCGTCCTCGCGGCCCCGCGGCCAGCGCCGGCCCCCGTCGTACGCGTCCGAGGACGGCGTCGCGTACGTGATCGAGGCGCAGCCGCGGTCCATCGCGCCCACGGCCGAGGTCCCGCTGCCGCTGCACCCTTCCGAGGCGGGGAGGGTGGCCGCCGCGCCGGGGTTCTAGTTGTTGACTGAGATGGGCCGGCGGACATGCTTTCGTGTTTGTATCATGCTGCTACTGCATGTGTGTATGTAAGAGTACGCTGGTGAATTGTGTCGCGGCTCGCCTTTTTTTGGGAGAGCGTTGTTGCGTTGGGGAGTCTGCCGTTTTGGCGGCTCCTGTCTCTGTCCTACATTTATTCCTAGCATCGGTGTTTGGGGCGAAAATGGCTTTGATTTGTTTGTTTCTGAAGATGGCGGCATTGGCATCATACACATTCATTGCCTAGGGGCGTGCAGGTGGAGAAGCCACCCAGACATGGAGGAGGAGGCGGCGTGTGGTTGCAAAGGGAGCTCGCTCAGATCATATGGGAAGGGAGCTAATATAAGACAACGACACACCAATAGTGCGTCTCGGAAAGATGATATGTTTGTGCCTGAGGAAACACTCACTGAGTGGCTTTACGGCTGTATTGTGGTTAATCTGCAGACATCGTCTCGCCTGGCCCATTCCACCAATAGATCGGCTCACCGACGCTACACCGAGATAGCGGAATGGGCCTGTCGAGCGACAAAAAAAGGCATACGCATAGACCGAGGCTGTGCTTCGTGATCAAGAGGGACAATATACAACCTCGTACCGCAAGACACCATGCACTTCGTTAAATACTCGGCCAGTTCCCCGGCGCACCTGTTGGAGTATTGGACTGTGTCCGCGCCTGTGGTCGCGCGAGGCTATTCGCAACGGCGTCCACGAGGCAACCGCGACGTGACGCGGTCGTGTTGTCAGGCTGACGGCACTTTGCAATGAGGCGCGCGCTCACTCCCAAGTTTTACACATCCAGACTGTCGAGTCTCCGCAATAACGTGTATGCCTCGAGATTTCCTGTCCTCGATCCTCGTTGATGGGACAGGCACGTGCGATCCTTGCAAATGCGGAGGGCAGCATGGCCCCCTGCGACCAGCTCGGGAGCATTGATGCTCCTGAGGTCTTTTCCCCCCGGGGCGCGTCGACGCGCACTGGTGATCCTGCAGTGACGATCCTGCAGCTCGAGTCAGGGCGAAAGCTAGAGTCCGATGGCAGTCCTTGACTTTGGCCCAGACCTAGACCTTGATCCTGAGTTCCTGTTGCAGCCGAGAGCGAGCTCTCCGAGTCTCGGCTGAGGGCCTCCTTTCGGCACCTCGGAATACGGATAGGGACACCGGCGGTCGGGCGGGGAGGATCAGCGAGCGGTGGTGATGTCTGTCTCCAGACGCGCTTCTCTTGGTGGCAGATGTCAAATGTACAGGTCGCAGAACTACCAACTACTAATCGACCGCGCTGCTGCTGATTAGATATCTGCCGTGCTGGTATAGCCTTTATAGCTACGGGCATGCGCATATATCTACGACTAACCTGGCCTGGTGTTATTCCGTCGAATATGGTCGTGCATATCGGCGAGAAGTGCGACGCGCCGTGCGCAAAGATGCCCAATGAAACAAGACTGAACAGGTTGGCGCTCGAGCGGTTGGTTGCCTTGATTCGTGTGCTGCATTGTATTTGACTTTGGGCTCTGCCAACCGCCATCAACAAACTGCCAGCAATTCATCCATGCATCGTCCATCCCTTGGGTTGGTAGGAATCCAGCCTCATTCCGGTGTCCGCGCCTCGTACGCTCTCTCAATATAAACAATAATCCCGGGCCGTCTTCTCGTTCCGACTGCTGGCACAACCTCCAGGTCCAATATCGATGTAGATGAATGTGTTATCTGGCGAGCCTCGGGATTTGTTGGTGGAGATTGAACTCTTATCCCTTGTACCTCTACCTCTTGCCGTCAGCGCCACCACGGCGCTAGGCATGAACGAGCGTTGGCCAGCGACCTCAGATAAATGATGAACATTTGAAGGGGGTAAATGTTTGCGCCCCTTGCATGCGCGATGGTTCCGATGCCGTGAAGGGCACTTGCCGACGTCAGCTTCTCTCAGCCGCAGGCCGGTCGGTGCAACCCCCCGCTGCAACTGCGGACCTGCACGCTGCACGCTGCCCCCTGCCTTCTTTCTGTCTTGCCCTCTGGCCATACCGCTCTAATATAGTACGGCTGCAAGGACGGGGGCCAGGGGACCAAGAGGCAAAAAAGGCTGGCAGAGGAACCTTGGAATGGCAGGCGGGCGCAAGGCACAGCACCCAGCCAACCAGTCCCCGTTCATGCGCTAGACCCAAGTCAATACAACTGCAGAAGTCTACCCCCGTTCTGGGCAAGCACCCGGGGGCAGCGGACGCAGTCAGTGGGCAGCCGCTTGCCTCACGGGTCCACCGTGCTGGCTCAGGTCGTGCCCCGGGTCCTGCCCACAGGCCCCGTTGTTCTGCGTATAGGTATCCATCATGTCGCACCTTCCCTTGCCCTCCCGATCCTCCCTCCTCCTCCCCCTCCCTCACTCCTCAAATACCATCCTTCACACCCGTCCCGAGGAAGCTATCCGGTTTTTTGGTGCGAGTTGGAGAGCTGGAAGTGGTCGTCGCCGTTGGAAAGGATCAAGGTTGAACATCGTGACGAAGAAGGCCGATACCTAGTTGGTGCTTGGAACGACAGAGTTTTTCCCCCTCCCCATCCTTATCATCTTGTGAGTACACCGAAGATTTTCCTTGCGCCCGTTTGTCCCGTTCGTTTGGCCTGCCTGTGGATATACGCCTCGTCCTCGAATCCCCTGTCCAGCTGTCGATCATGAGTACGAATCCTGCGACCGCCGTCCGGCGACACACGGCGAATCCCGTCCATATCGCCGGCGAGCTCACTGTAGCTCCCGGCGCGGCTGCCGAATGTCGTGTCGTCTGCGCCAGAGCTTCCGAATCTGCCGAGGGTCCCGACGGAAGGATGTCACCAAAAAACCGCGCGTTTTCACCAGCATCGTCTTCGACCACGTCTGTCTGGCATCCATATCGATGAATCAACCATATTGTACAAATGCTGGTTGGAGTCAGTGCTCAGAATGCTGGCGTCGAGATATCGCTACGGCTCCTAGCTTCATCACATGATGGTTTGCGCCGTCACCGCCCTACAACGAACCAGTGGATTCGGGCCCAAACTTGATCGACGAACCTTGCGACAAGTCCTCGCCGTTCCATACGTTGCGAAAAGCGTCCAACTCGCGCCTTTGCCCCGCTCGTGGTTGACCGTCGGCGCGCGTGTTACCAACCAAGTCACAAATACCATGCATGCAAGATCGACAGGCGAAGGCGCATTTTGCTACAATAGAGCGAGCACAGCACCCCGCCCGTGCGTTACACAGGCAGCATGCATGCTGCAGGGTCCTTGAACATCTGGCAAGCTGGGCAGCTACAACGTCAGCCACCGGCCCTATCTGGTGCACACCATCCGGCTGTCAGCCATGCAGCTCGAATATCGCCGACTCGAGACTCATTGCAGGACCGCACTCATTCTTGGCGGACATGGCGACTATCGTTTCGGGCTCGCTGCACGGCACCAGTGGACGCGCCTCTACTATTCGCGATGGGCTCGGTTTTTTCGCGAGTGATACCGATGTTCAAGAATTGACGTTTTACACTTTACGCGTCTTATGTCATGTGACGCTGACCATGCATTTCTTAACAGACCTGGAACCGTCAAGATGTCGTCGCTCTCTCGCCGTGCCTGCTACAAATGTGGCAATGTTGGCCACTACGCCGAGGTTTGCTCTTCAGCTGAGCGCCTCTGCTACAATTGCAAGCAGCCTGGACACGAGTCCAACCAGTGCCCTCTTCCCAGGACGACCGAGGCCAAGCAATGCTACCACTGTCAAGGACTGGGTCACGTTCAGGCCGACTGCCCAACCCTGAGGTTGAGTGGTGCCGGTGCGGGTCGGTGCTACAACTGTGGGCAGCCTGGCCACTTGGCTGTGAGTACATTGCCTTCCCCCCACATGAACACCCTCGTCACCTCCAAGATGCCTGCCACTAATACTCTTGCACAGCGTGCTTGCCCTAACCCCGCTGGCGTTGGTATGGGTCGTGGAGGCCCTGTCGGCCGGGGTGGTTTCGGTGGTTACGGCCGTGGCGGATATGGTGGAGGTCCCCGCCCTGCTACATGCTACAAGTGCGGTGGTCCGAACCACTTCGCTCGCGACTGTCAGGCACAGGCCATGAAGTGTTACGCTTGTGGCAAGCTCGGCCACATCTCCCGGGACTGCCCTGCTCCCAACGGAGGTCCTCTCAGCACTGCAGGCAAGACTTGCTACCAGTGCGGCGAGGCCGGCCACATCTCGAGGGACTGCCCTAGCAAGCAGACCACCGGGGAGGTTAACACTGCGGAGGTTGATTTGGCCGCTGCCGGGATCCCGGCTCCTGTCCCTGCCCCTATCGCCCCGGCAGCTTGAATGAGTGTTTCAAAGAAGTGAATTGGATACATGACTATTTCTTTTGCTTTTCTTTCTGGCTTCGGCTCCTATGGGTCTTGGACCATACCTTCTGTTGCCCTAACGAATCACTTTTTACATGGCGTTTTTCGGTCTTTACACCTACTTCAGTCGACGAACCCCTCTTGCAACCCATGACACCGAAAAGCAACGAATTTCAACGCACTTGTATGACTTTCACGTCTCTACCAGGAAACGACTTTCCTTTACAACATCTTCACAGTCCGAGTGCGCTCATCCTTCGACTCGGGTCGGTACTGCTTCCAACCTGGTCGAGGTTCCAAGACTGGGCTGCCAAACGCGAGGTACGACAATGTTGAGCGTGGACGTAATACCCTACGACGAAAGCTCGAGAAATTCGGGCGATGGGCCAAGGACGAATTTCTGGAATACACAACACTTTGATACCCCCAGGGAGAGAGTGAAGTGAGGAAGGGCACTTTGTTTGCATCCTTCCTCCTTTTAAGCCTGCCAAGGATGAAACAGGAAAGAAAAAGAAGAAAAGAAAAACGAGAGTGTAGGAGGCCTTCCACCAAACCATTTTCTTGGCTGATGGGAAGAGAAAAGAGGAAGGGGGCGGACATTCCTCGTGGAGCGGCAAGACATGGGGACTCGGCTGTAGCTTGTCGAGCCTGTCTAACAAAAAGAAACAGAACGGTCATTCCCGGGTTTGTTGCGGATCGGGTTTGATTGATGGGTGCTTGTTCTACTTATTTGCGCCGGAGTGAGAATGTGGGCTGGGGTAGTAGGTGAGGGAGGTTGCGCAGGCTTCGTGCCTACCTAACCTATCTGGCCAGGTAGAAGGAATGTGTGGAGATGGGAGATTGGGCTGTTGCAGATTGTGAGGAGGTTAGGACGCCGTGGTTGGCATTGTCCGGCCCGAGGACGGTTTTTATCGTGAATGAGAACTTCTTTTTGCTTGCCACTGCTGCCTGTGTCGTTCTTTCCGGACATGAAGATCATGAGACCGCCTTGCTTAGACCCAACAGTGAATGACTGTCGAGAGCTGAGGATTGATTGGGATGGATGTGGAGACCGTCGTGAAGTTCATGCACCCGGGCTATTTGATACCCAGACGGATCGATTGGCGGATTGCTGGGTGGGCTGATTCGGTTGCTGAATAAGCGCTCGCGCTATCACGAACTCTGGATATCTATGCATGCGACTACACTGACAAAGAAGAAGGGGGATGGGGAAAATCTAGACTACTAGCATTTCTTGAACTCTTGAGGTCTAGCGGCTCCGGGGTGAGCGACCGTTGGACCGGACCTTCGCTGGTGCTGCGCTATCATAGCAGCAACCACGGGATCGTGTGTTCGCCCACTCTCCCGGCTTTATATTAGTTCGCTCGTGGGGAAACACACGGTGGTGAAGGACGGCAACGGGGGTGCAAGACCGGACAACGTACAGCAGACGACTATGATGTCCATGTCAGGACCAAAAACCTGGGGTAACACGAGAACAACTGCCGAGCTGCCAAGGTCCGTCTGTCTGCCCTTTTACTGCATGGCATGCCTCGCGCTTCGCTTCGTGCACGGCTGAAGGGTGTAGTTTATTGGGGTGGCCCGTCTCTGCGCAATTGAGCACGAACTGGGACGGTTGTCGTCGCGTCAGCGCTAGGGCGTGGAACGGCGCTGTCCGAAGGGGGGTTTGGAGCCTTCCGTTGTGCTTCCGTCGCACGGGGCTTCATGACGGCGTTTGCGCTTTCCTACTTATATACAGTACGTCCTCTCGAGAGTTTCTTGCCCAAGAGATGTTTCGTGTATCCAGGGCCTCCACAGACTTCCGTTCAATTGGAAGGAGCGGGAGACGTGATGATCAACACAATAATGAATGGAATTTTGGACATGCTAGGACTGCGTATAAGATTATCAACTTGCAATATTCTTCTAGCAGAACAGCGTTTCCTAGATGCTTACAAAACGGCGGTTCGTTCTCCCGTTTCTTGAGCCGACCGTTCTGTGTGTGCGCATTCGCGCGGGCGCCCCACTCTGGAAGGTTCTAACTGGCCCGGGTAGGTGTGGTGGTGGGGCGGGCACTCCGTGTATGACTGAGTCCTTCCTCCTACTTGACTGACAGGAAAAGGTGTATGCTCGTCCTTCTTTTGGCCTGGGGCTGCTCGATGTTTATTGCAATCTCCTGCTCTTGCTCATTCTTGTTAATGCTCAATTGTGCCCGAGCTGATGATTACAAACTTTCCCTCTTGTGTGTGAAGGGCAATTAGCGAGCAGCATTGAGCGAGGCGCGCAGTGGCCAGTCTGTCTGTGCGATGCCTACTCCTGAGATGTCGGATCTCGACGGGGCCCCGATCACCGGAGCCGAGACCACCACGATGGAGTCCAAGTCGACATGGTCGTCGACCTCGTCGGCGGAGACGGAGTTGGACAATTTCTGGCATGATTCGGTAGGTCCAGGCCCTGTATTGACCATAGAGGGACTCGTTTGCTCCCGTGTCAATGGGCTGCGCCGTGCTGACCACGCTCATAGTCTTTGTCGAACCATTTTTACACCACACAAGACACTACACTAGACACGTTCAACTTCAATGATGATAACCTCTTTTTCGGACCGTTCGAGTCCTGCAACTCTCTATCCCTTAACCGGGATCAAGCCATCAGTCATGCGACACAGTCGTCCACTGCTGGCGTCGACTCTATCGACTTTGGCAACCCTTCCCAGTTGGACATGGGCTTTCCCCAAGCCCTCATGCCCACGGCAACGGATCTTGACACCGTTGTGACGGACAATGGAGACATGGATCTTTCATGGACGGCGATGGGTCTTCAAGACGGACCAGATCAGCCCCTGAAGGACAAGATCAACAATGCCCTTGTCCGTGGAGATGGCGGGCGTCTTTTCGTCCCAGAGGACGCCCTCAAGACTATCCTGTCACAGCAAGCAGTACACGCTGAGCTGATTGGCCATTTCCCTCATTTGCCAGCCCAGGACGTGCAGAAGATGGCCACGAGCATCACGACCAGCGGACAAAATCTTCGGCTCCTTCGTGTCTTCGGGGTTCTTCTCCTCCTGGATAAACTTGACAGTATCGTCGTCTTCCTAGCGCATGAAGAGCTGACTCTCCCGCTGATGGACTTCACGAACCCCTGCTTAAGTTGCTGGTCCCAGACCAACATCGAAGCCTTCGAGAAGCTGCAATGGCGCTTCTTCTCGCCAGTCTTCTACAACATGGCCAAGCAAGAGGATAATTACGTCGACCTTGAGGAGAAGATGATTCTCCCTTACATTGAATCGTGGGAGAACAAAAAGCAGAACCACTACAAGGGTGGTAACTCTGAGGTGTGGAAGGTTAAGATCCACGACGCGCATCACAGCTTCGAGAACCTCCAAACCGCTATCCCTAATAGTCCGTACTTCGCCATCAAGAGGCTCAAGTCCAAGGACGAAGAAGCCTTCCATCGAGAAGTTCGCAACTTGCAGCGCCTGCACAACGCAGACCATCCCAACCTTCTGTCCCTGTTGGCAACGTACAAGTACAGAGGCAGCTACCATTTGGTGTTCCCTTGGGCCGAGAGTGATCTTAGGCGACTGTGGCAGTCCACAGACAACCCGCAGCAGCCTGGCAGAGACGATATGCGTTGGCTGGCGAACCAGTGTGCCAGCATCGCTGACGCCTTAAAGTCCGTCCACGCTGGTGCCGAATCCTGGCTGAAAACCACCGACGATCCTGCCGGCCAACAGAGATTGATGAACAAGATCGGTATTCACGGTGATATCAAACCTGAAAACATCTTCATCTTCTCAAAGGGCCAGAAGGCCAAGGAACTTGCTAGTAAGTGCCCTGTGCCCCACCATATATTCACCCTTTTTTCTGTACTTTATGTCGAGCCTCCCCCGTACCCCCACGCTGAAAGGTCCCTGAACGCCCAATCTTCTGTGTCTTTTCCGCTTAAAAAGCCCTTGTGCTGACCTCTGTGTGAAGTGGGTCCGCCGACCACTGGAAAAGGCAGCACAACACCTTCGGATAGAAGCTCGAGGAGCGGAAGCCCCTCAAGTGTCGCAGATGATCGAGACCTTGTCATTGGTGATTTCGGAGGTGGTGACTTCTACGATGCCTCTAAGCACCCCGATCCCCTGCGCCAAATGACGGTCACCTACAGACCTCCCGAGTACGATACAAAGCTCAAGCCCGTCTCCCGTTCTTGGGATGTTTGGGGTCTGGGTTGTACCTATCTCGAGTTCGTGACATGGTTCCTTCTGGGCCGTGCCGGTCTTAAGGAGTTCGCGAAGCGCCGTACTACCAGGACCGCTGCTGGCAAGTTGTCGGACGAATATTTCGATACGTTCGTCGACCCCAGCCAGACCGGAGGAGTAGGAGCCATCCTGAAGGGATCAGTCCTCGCCTGGATCAACGATCTCTCTCGCCACAGGAATGCGTCTCCGTTTATCCGAGACTTCTTGAACTTCATCACCCACCGAATGTTCATTATTGAAGACGCCATCATCAACCGTGCTTCCGGTGACGAAGTTGCCGAGCACATGAACTCCCTGAACGAAAAGTGTCGTCAAGACGATTCATACTGCGCGCCAAGCCCGCTTGCCACCTCCCCATGGGAGGTAGAGAGCACTGACAGCAGTATCACCACCCTGTCATCGACCACGCCTGATGACTTTACCCTGGACTTCACGACCACCGAGGACGTTACTGGAGCATCAAACACAGCTTGGAACTTCTCCATGGATCTCAACCCTCTCCAGTGGAACACGGCTCCGGTCCTGCCGGCGAACGGGCTCGCAACCTACAACAGCCTAAACTGTGCCGATGTCCTGGGGACGTGGAATTACACGGCACCAGTGATGTGGAACAACGAGAGTCTTGGCCAAGCCAGCGTGTCTGTTGAGAAGAAGCGAAAGAGAAAAGTGAATGACGACGTGGAGGGCCTTGAAAGGCGAGTGTCGCCCAAGACCAGCACCAGCCCGCAGGAAAGTGGCTCTTCGACGGCCGAGGAGTCCCCTGCGGTAAGCAGCTCGAAAACTGGCGAGAAGAGATTTGCTTGTCCATATTGTAGGTCCTCATGCCCTACCAGCGATTGCATACCACGGCTAATCCAAGACAAAACAGATAAAAGCAACCCAGGCAAATTCCGACAGAAGAGAACATGCTGCGGGCCAGGTTGGCCCACGGTACACCGGGTGAAAGAGCACCTGTACCGGTGCCACACCATCGGCAAGCATACCTGCAGCAGGTGCCTCAAGAAATGCAAGAGTGCGTCAGAGCTTCTGGCTCACCAGCGGGCATCGGTTCCGTGTGAGACAAGAACAGACGCATTCCCGGAGGGAACAATGACGCCATCCCAGGAGGAGGCCTTGAGGATCAAGAAACGAGTACCGCCGAATACTACAGAGGAGCAAAGGTGGAATGAGGTGTACCTCGTGCTATTCCCTGAGGAGACTGGTGTCTTGCCTTCGCCTTGTAAGTTTTGACCTACTCCATACCGGCGACTACGCTCCCATCTCCAGTACAATCAGTAAATGTCCGACTAACATGTGATAACCAGTCTACGAAGACGAGCCGACCGAGACACGAGTGCCCGAAAATTCCAAACAATCAGAGATCTCCGACCCCTGGCTTTGCGGTGCCTCTGAGTACGAAAGGTATCTGAGCCATAGCCTTCCGCCAAGAGTCCAGCGCGAGCTAGAGAGGGAGGTCCAGAGGGAGTTCGGGTTTGTGGGCGATGCGGCGCAGACGCAGAAAGTGGTGGATATGGTGCAGAAATTGCAGCTCAGGCTGTTCAGGCAATTTCAGAGCGAGAGGGGTGCTTCGTCGTCATCGAAGTGATGGTTGCGCGATGGTGGACACAGGTGTGAATGTTATAAAAAGGTCTCAATAGAGGAGCGGTATACCCTCGAAGACAGGTTTGCTGAGCGGGCGTTGATGCTTTTGACTCGATGATGAACGGGGTGACTGGTTGCTTCACCGTATGACGTTTCTATGGCATGGAAAGTTATGATAACGACACCTACCACGAATATGAACGCTGTGCACGCGGACTTTGAGGAATCTGCGTTCCCACCCTGCTTGCGCCCTTTGATCCCCAGACCTCCGTACACTCTGCCAACCTTCGTCCACCGCCCGCGATGTAGAAAGTGCGGGAGTTGCCGGCCCAGGGTACTGTTGCTGACTTTACTCTGCCCCGCCCTTGGCCTGGTGTTCCCCAACCAGCCATTTTGGCGAGGCAAATCAAGGTTCTGGTCACCCCGAGACCACAACTCTAAAGGTTAAGGCTATTTCTTCGGCGTGTTATCTTGTTGAATGACACGTGGGACGTTGTACTCAGGGCGTGTGGTCGTCCCGGTGGACTGGCTGGCAGCTGTGGGACGAAGGCTGAGCGAGCGTCTCGATAGATCTAGGTGGCCTGGCCGACGTCATGGGGGCGATGAATGGGCGATGCGATCAAATGTACGTAGAGTTTCTACGGACTGTCTTCTTGATAAGGTAGCTTGCCGCTGGTCGATCTATGGGCATTGGCTGCTTAGCCACGCCAGTCGAGGCGCCGTGGTCCCTTCGTTCGGGACTCAGCCCAGCTGGTTCATCTGAGAACAGCCGTGCGTCTTCCTTGGGCGTGGACGGCCTGGCATTAATATGCCCGAGGCATCTATAAAATATCAAAGTTCTCAAGTTAATCTAGGTCATATGGAGTAGCATTAGGGAAGAGTGATGTGTTATTAGCTCTTGGTGTTGATTTAAGATTTGTTGTTCGCGGATGACCGTCCCGATCGAGCTAGAAGCACGGCACGGCCCAGCAACACTTGTCTAATTATGCCTTCTAGCGATGATATCTTGGCGTCCTCTTGGGCACCCACGCGCATGAGGTCGAGCACATCCTGTCCGCTTGACTGAAAGACTACCTGGCCCCTTCTAGGCCTGTGGCATGGAAGGGTAAACCAGGTCACATTCGCGGTTGTCTCGGGTACGGCAGCTGTGAACCTGCTGAGACGCTGCCAAGCCAAGGCCATGATTATACCTCGACCAAAGGCTGGACCCGGCCCCTCGCACCAATCGACTCGGGGGCTCGTTAGCATCGCGCGGCCGGTCTCTAGCAGAACGTTTGGGATGCTTCAACGTCAAGAAAGGCAAAATGAGCAGTGCATTCTTGGCTGCCAAAGGGCAAAGTATACAACTGTACTGCCTTGCACTGCCAGCGTCACAGCCTGAAGAGGTCTGCGTTGTCATCGATGATTAAGAGCCCAAGCTGTTTGTTTTATTGTTCAGTACTCTGCAGTAGTTGATATTTAAGACCAGACGCATTTACTTCCGACAATCACCTTCAAGGTTCTCACCGAGTGACCGCTGCCATTTTATGTAAGACCAGGACCGTCAGTGATTAAACCACTAACCACATCCAACGCACAATGGACACCAAAATTAAGACAACGTCGACGGAATTTGTACAAGAAAAGCAGTCCCTGACACGTAAATCTCTGGAGGAGGCCGAATCTCAAAGTCAAGTATCGGTCGACTATGCCGGCGCGTCGAGGAAGACAGACCCGGCGGAGATCGCCCTGGTGAGAAAGCTGGATCTGTGCATGATGGTGAGCTTCCAATCTGCACCACGTCTTCCATCTTTTCATGCGCCTTTCTGGCAAAATTTTGTGTGGTTCTAATGATATTTCTTTCTTCTTAGCCTTTTCTCTGGATACTGTGCTTCATGAACATCTTCAACCGCCAGGCAATTTCTGTAGCTCGCCTGGACAGCCTCGAAGAGGACCTTGGAATCAACGACACACAGTTCAGCACTGCAGTGTCTGTCCACTATGCCTCTTATATCCTAGGCCAGATCCCTTCGAACCTGCTCCTTACGCGGGTGCGACCAGCCTGGTATATATGCGGCGCCATGGCTCTCACAAGCATCACAACCATGCTTAACGTCTTTGTCGTGAACAACACCGGCCTCATCCTGCAGCGTTTCTTCCTCGGCATCATATCAGCACCGTATTACCCAGGAGCGATGTACATGATTAGCATGTGTATGTCCACGATCTACCAATGAGCTCACTTCATTTGATTACTGACAGAACCTGCGGTAGTCTACAAGCGCAAGGAGATAGCCACCCGCATCAGCATCCTCTTCAGCGCCAACATCCTCGCCACCGCCTTCCAGGGCCTCATCGCGGCGCCCATCTACAGCGAGCTGGGCGGCGCCCGCGGCCTCTCGGGCTGGCGCTGGATGTACCTGATCATGGGCGCCTGGAGCCTCTTCTTCAGCGTCCTTGGTCTCTTCTTCTTCCCCAACAAGCCGGCGACGACATGGTGGCTCACGCTGGGGCAGAAGACGCTGGCGGCGGGCCGCATCGCGGCGGACACGGTGGGCAGAGAGGAGGACGTCGACCTGCTCAGGGGCCTGCGCGAGTGCCTCCGCGACAGGCGCGTCTGGGCCTTCATGGCGGCGCAGCACCTGCAGACGGCCACGAGCAGCTTCCGGATATTCCTGCCCACGCTGATCGGCACGCTGGGGTTCTCGCGCACCGTCACGCTCGTGCTTACCTGCCCGCCGTATATACTGGCGGGGGTCTCGTCGGTCCTCGGGGGCTTGTCGTCTGGCAGGTTCAACGAGCGGACGTGGCATATTACCATCATCAAGTTGGTATCCATCTTGGGGTTTGTCCTGGCATGTGCGACTTTGAACACGGGCGCGAGGTACTTTGCCGCATTTGTGTTTGTGGCCGCGACATACCCCGTCAGCCCGCTGATCCTCTCGTGGACTGGCATCACCTGCGGGCAGACGAGCGAGAAGAGGGCTGCGTCGCTGGCGGCCGTTAATACCTTGTCGAGCCTTAGTCTAATTTGGACACCGGTAAGCTACTCTGGCTAATCTACAGAAATACATTCTTTCCCGTCTTTCAAGCCTATTGTGTCAATTGCTGACCGAATTGAGCAGTATCTGTGGCCAGACTCGGCGGCACCCCGGTACGTTCTGCCTATGGCTACAAGCGCAGGTATGTGCTTTGCTACAATTGCTATAAGTTGGTATGTGAGATGGGATCTTATGAGAGAGAATAAGAAGATGCGACGTGACGATAGTGGAGCCAAGATATTCTATGCTTACTGAGAGTTGGTTGACATGGTTCGGGAGACGCGCTGCTGCCGGCTAAGGGAAGAGCCGAGTCCGGCTAACACGGGGCTCTGTCTACTCGTTTTGGGCCTGTTCAAAAGGAATTTGATACGGAAATAAGAGTTTGGATGGTATGGTGGCATCAGATCATCATATGTGACCAGTCCCGAATACTTCCACAACTCAGACCCCTCGAGGATTCTGCAGGTGATACTGAATCGAGAACACTACACCAGGTTCCAACAGCCTGCATATTTCAAACTGTAACATCTCTTCCGATCTGGGCACTGTACATATGGAGAGCCCTGGATATCATATTCCACAGAATCACTTTCAGACTGTGTCATTGCCAAATGAAGAAAAGCATTCGTCCCGGCTGTCTCAAAGAGCATTAAGGTTACCACTCGGCCTTATGAGTCCTACTAAACCATAGAATCCACACACACGGCTTGCTATTTATAGGCCATCTTTCTGGAAGGCGTGGAAATTGAGGATAGTGTTGTTCAAGGAATGAACTTTGCTGCTGACACAGCCTGCCTGTCGTAGTCACACCTTGAACACAGCCAGTTGGTTAAAATGGCCCGAACTCGGTACCGGTTAAAGTGTAGCAGCGGGTGACACAACATGAACCATAAGTCAGCCGTTTGACAAGTGCATGTAGTGCTCAACCTGAGACTCTAATGTTCTGCTGGCCTCAGTACAAGTTGATGCTGCCTGTTACAGATGGGAGGGTTTCTGGAGCTGATGTCGGTGCGGCTAAGCTGACGCTCATCATGAGACCCTTCATTTCCACTTTCTTTGTCTAGTATGATCTCGGGCAAGGCGAAGCCTCGGAAGAAGCATGACCAAGCCAGTCATGACATGTCACTACATGCACCTACCCGTTATGTGAGACCACAGGTCCACATCCCTCAGGAGGCTATGGTGGAGGATGATTGGCAGGGTGAATGACCTATGGAGTGTTGGATGTACATCAGACGAGGTTGTGTAACTGGTCACATGGGAAACCAGTAGCAAACTCGCAGCTTGGAAGCATCCCAAAACGACCGACGTCCTTCAAACCCTGGGCGCCCACCAAGCTTGGAAGCTTCCTTTGGTCAATACTGTGACTGGAATTGGCCAACGCACGGAGCTTATCACCAAAGATTGGTAGCATTCACTGGGTTGCTTATCGAAGCCCAGATCAGAGGCCGCACAGTTGGGAGCTTGAGGCTGCCTCCTGGTGGTCGGACACCAGACTCTCTTCCTGGTGATTCCTTTCACACTCCAGCGCTCAAGCTACTCAGGTGATTTGGGCTCTTCGAAGCAACTCAAGCTGCAGGCCTCCTGACTACCTGGGCAGCCTGTCAACAAATAACGCTCGTATGCAGGGTTCGTACCAACAAGCAGATTGAAGTACACACCTTCGACATTGGTCGCGATCACAACAACATTGACCTTCGACACCCCCAAGTTCCCTCCACCACAATCAGCCAAGAAGACAGGATGTCTGATGAAATCAATCTTTTCGTCTCGAATGGCACATGCTATTCTGGGCCGTACCGCGAGGCGGACAAGCAGATGCTACCCTGCGGCAACGACGCCAACGACCATGTTGCTTGTTGCCAAGCTGGTGACAATTGCCTGGAGAGCAATGTCTGCTTCAACATTGCTTTCGGGGTCACATACGTCGCAGGCTGTTCTGATGTTACCTACCAGCACCCCACCTGCCCCTACAAGTTCGAGGACATCGGTGAGTGGATGCTGATATTCGTGACAGGCGTCATTTACCGTTTTCACCGCTAACGATGGTTCACCTGCCTCTTAGAAACGCCCTGGCTTGGAATGGCTTACTGCAATGGCACAAGCAATGAGTGGGTGCTCTGCGACCAGAAGAAGAAACCGGCCACTCTAACCAAGCCTGATCCATGCTGGTGTCCAAAGGACGAGAACGATCGACCCAAGAGGCTCCGCCAATCTTCGATCATCCAGGGCACCGCATCGCTGCCGACCAAGGCACTCGGGAGCATCCAGTTCAGCGTGGGATACTACCCAACCGTGAACCCGAATCCGAAGATAACTACAACCACAGCAAGCCCCACCCGATCGGACTCATCCTCTACCCCATCGACCGCCTCTCCTGCTCCAACAGCAGCAGACACCGCAACCGACAGCACCCCCACTGACAACCCGAGCGATGAGGGCAGCCTCAGCCCCAGCGCCCGGATCGGCGCCATCGCCGGAGGCGTAGCCGGCGCCCTGGTGATCGCGCTCCTCCTCGCGGGCTTCCTGTGCTTCCGCCGCCGCCGCCAGCGCAGGCAGCAGCTGCAGAGGGAGGAGGAGGCGCGCACCCTGGAGAACTTCATGCACGGCGAGACCAAGGGCGGCGCCGCCAGCGAGCCGGACCCCGTCAACATCGGCATCGCGGTCGGGGGAGCCCCGAGCCCCAGCACCGCGTCGAGCCCGGACACGGCCGCCCTCTCGGAGCTCGACTCCAAGGCCGCGAGGCCGTGGTCGCTCCGCTCCGAGCTTGATAACAACTCGTCGGCGCGGAGCTCGTACGGCACCGCTGGTGGTGGTGGTGGTCATGGTGGCGCTGGCCAGGCGAGGCCTGCGCCGAGCGAGCTGGCTGCTCACCCCATTGCCGAGCTGCCTGGATGATTTGGGGGCGTGGGTTGACTGGATGGATTGTTCATTTTCACTTCTTGCGGTTCGGTTACAGGGAAGTACTCGGGGACGAGCGAGGGGAGTGGTGGACTCTGGTGCTTAATTTGATCGGAGGGAACCCCGTCTGGACGTGCACACTAAATGCTGGCGCCATAGCCCAGGAGCCAACAGCAAGGAAGTCTTTGCTCCGACGGCTGAGCGGTAAGAGCCTTCAGTGCGGAGTCGTCATCGAGGCCTTTTCCTTCCAAAATTTGTGACAGTTGGGGGCACACAGAGATTGGGGTCGATTCAGCCTAGCCGTTGATTTTACACTACGAGGGCCCTATTTTGGCCCGCATGCAGCGTGCAGTGCAGCAGCATGCAGCATGCAGGGAGATAATGATGAAACCGACCACTTGAAGTAGATGGAAGCCGCCGTGGAAGTCCCAAATGCCGTGAACTAGTGCCTTGTCTGCGCCCTCTGCGCCACTGATCTGTGGGGGGGCTCGGGGGCTGCAGTGTGGGGTACGTGCAATGCCCCTACTGATGCAACGTCCAGGTTCCGTGGCTGTGCTCCATCTCGACGATTTTACTCGTCCCACGCTAGAGCAGCGCTTAGTTGCCGGCGACCTCCCCCGTTACAACGACATCACAGGTCTGGCTATGCTGCTCAGATGACCGTATATGAATGAGGCGACGACTGAAAGGTCAATACCAATTGGGCGGTGCTTGGTTTGACTCATTATTTCTCCACATCATGAGGCTCATCAACCTGGACACTCTCGAGCTGGAGAGTTTCACCGGGTATGGCAAGATCCCGTCTTACGCCATCCTGTCCCACACCTGGGGCCCGGACGAGGTCACGTATGCGGACATGACGACTAGGAGCCGGGAGGAACTAGGGCAAAAGGCTGGTTATCAAAAGATTGTCAGATTTGGCCAGTTTGTGAGGGACAGGGATGTTCCAAAACCGGTCGGGCGAGTCCCGAGGTGTGCAGAGGATCGCAGGGTTGGCCGGAAGAATGCGCCCGCGATGTGGCCCTCTGCGTACAGGCCGACGCACATCTGGGTGGACACGTGCTGCATCGACAAGTCTAGCAGCTCGGAGCTGTCGGAGGCCATCAACTCCATGTTTGCGTGGTATCAAGAGGCCGTGTTTTGCGTCGCCATCCTCGAGGATTACGAACACCCGGGTGGAGAGAATTCAAGCCAGTTTCGCCCCAGCGAAGACGCATTCCTCAAATGCAGGTGGTTCACAAGGGGTTGGACGCTTCAGGAGCTTCTTGCGCCGGGGCGGTTGTTCTTTGTCGACAAGAATTGGGTGTCTCTCGGGCCCAGGTTTGAGGTTTTGGATTCGGTATCGGCTGCCTCGGGGATCGATGCGATGTACTTACAAAATGGAAGCTGGCAGAAGGCAAATATCGCAAAAAGGCTGTCGTGGGCTGCTAAGAGGGAAACGACCAGACCCGAAGACCTCGCTTACTGCCTGCTCGGTGTGTTTGGCGTCCACATGCCCCTTCTATACGGCGAGGGTGGCCACAGCGCTTTTATCCGGCTGCAGGAGGAAATCATCAAGGAGTTCGACGACCACTCAATTTTTGCCTGGGGCAGGCGGAATCACGCAAAGGCTGGGCCCTGGAACGAATCACCCAATGTTGTTCTCGGCGCCTTTGCATCACATCCATCACAATTTCAAGGACTCGACAACGTGCAAACCTATTCCGGTGACGAAGAAGAGCCACACTCAGTAACCAACAAAGGCATAAGAATCCGACTGCCAATCGTGAAGGTCGAAGGCAACACGACGATTGCAATACTACGGTGCCACACGTCGGACCCACTTGGAGGCTTCATGGGCATATACATAGAACCATGCCCCCTCAAGCCGGGGGTATACTGCCGCTCATCCTCAACGCCCGCCTTGGCCTGCGTCTCAGACAACGTGGCCCAGAGCGCGGAGACGAAGCTCATCTTCCTGCTCAAGAAGACGACACCCGCCCACGAGAGCATCGAGACGATGGAGAGCATCTCGAGCGTCTCCGTCACCGCCGTCAAGAACTGCGACTACGACATCGTGTCCGCGGCGCCGGAGGAGCTGTGGGACACGCGGTACGGCACCCTCCGCCTGCGGCGTGGCAGGCTCAGCGCTACTGCGCTTATCAGTATGGACCGGCTCAACGGACGGGGGCGGCAGCCTGGCGGTGCAAAGGAGTACTTTGTGCTGCTGCTCAGGGTCGACCCGTCCAGCCGCTGGGGTTTTCCGGATGGTAAGCAGACCCCCGGATACAATTTCGATCTTCCTAAAAAAGAACTCTGCCATCTGTGGTCCGCGGCTCGGCGGCCCTAGTCAGGCTGAGCTTGACACGGAACACGAGACACAACGTGGCCGACTGCCTCCCCCACCATGTTCGTGCATAAATTCTTGTTCAGTGCTTTGATAGCTGACCCTGGACGCTGTAGTGGGCCTTGTCGCTTGGCGGCGCGCCGGCAAGGCGAAGACGCGGGACCTAGAGCGGTGCCACCTCACCAACCAGGACTCGGTGAGGCCGCATACGGCGCAGTTGCGCCTGAAGGGACGAGTGATGAGGACCGTGACGGCCAGGATAGGTATCGAGCTGGTCGGAGGAGCGCGGACGTATGTGGTTTCGCTGACGAGGGAGTGAGGCTGTCTTTATGTATACCCTCCCCTGGAATTACCTCTTGCGGGAAAATTGCGGTGTGGGATGTCGTCTTGCTGGATAAAATCTTGCGCGATATGCTGTTTGGGACTGTAAGGCGCTCGGGAGGATCAAGTAGCTTGTTTCTGGGAGGCTGAATCATCGAAATCTGTTTAGACCTCTTCACTATAACCTTCTGACGCCCATGATGAGTAGATAGAAGCTCACAATGAAAGAGAGTGGTCATCACCTTTCATGATCAGTGTTGAAATAGGGTTGGGCTTTCTGAACTTCAGCGCCGTGCAAGACAAGCCAGGTCTTCCGTGGGATTTCTCATCCTCGGTCCCTCGCTTTGGAGAAAATATGCATCCATATTCCGCATAGCAAAGAAAAGAATCATAGGAAAAGGTACGCCTCGCGTTTCTGAAACAGAAGTCCAAAAGCCACCATCGCCGTTCTCTATGTGACGGGAGTTCGGGCACTCGTCGTTATCTTGATTGGCGGAAGGGGGCTGGATCCACTTGTCGGGAGTCCCGTAGCAGAGTGAAGAGATCCAATGTGATCGCGCTGCTGGAGAGAATGTTTTCAGCTGTGAAGAAGAACAACCAAATACCAACGATGCGTGGATGACAATCCACTTCCTAGTGGAGACACCAACAACTCCTTTTTGCGCCCGGAAGCTCACCAAGAGCCTCCGGCAGCTCAGTTGCAGATCGGTGATAATTTTCCCGAGGCTGTCATGCCCTCAGGGGTATTGCCATCCTTCCTCGCCTCTTATCAAACAGACCTGGGCAACATTTCAGCGGCACGCATTGTCTTTACTGGACATGTCGGGTGCTTGACCAGCACCATGATGAGACAAGCTATTGTGCAGCTCCTGACCACAATTGATAAGACCAAATTCGATGCCTTACGCAGGCGAGGAAGTGTGACCAAATACCACCAACCCACGACTTTTACCGATAATCATGAGACCCGGTTGACTTCACTCTTCCGAAAAAGGGAGGCCATCACCGCCATCCCAATTTGCGAGATTCGGCCGGATGGATCCGAATTTATTTGCTGACTCGTGCCGTCAGCTGCCATCGCGAAGCGTGTTTGGATGTTTGCGGGGTCCACCACGGCCGAAGTGCCGACGGGTACGTTCTGGGAATGTACGGATGTCGGCTTCACACTTGGTCTGGGATATCAGAAGCGACCCCAGGACGCTGTGGCACATGTACTAAGTCCACTACCGAGCTATCCAGGGCTCGTTTCGAGTGCTTGTGGATCAGAGTGCCCGTGATGTGGGCATCTACGTGGGTCAAGATTTATATCAAGAGACCTGGGCAAGCGAATGGTAATGCACTGTTGACCGTGAAGTAAATTGTCCTGCCGAAAGTGGTGTTGACTTGATGCTCAAGCCTTAGCTGAAGGGCTACACAAAATGTTGACCTGTCATCTTGTCCCCCCGTATTGCCCTCTCGGTCCGTTGCCGACAAGGGGCGAATCGGGCTTCGCCGTGGAGGCATTTGGTTTGACTGACACATGGTTTCGTGGGTTAAGGTCCTAAAAATATAAAGTTCGTGGGGAACGTCGATCCTCTAACCCAGGCCCAACACGGACAAAAGTGGATTGCGACGTGATCCGTTTATCAGGCGGACTTGCTCCGTCTGGGTGTAAAAGTGAGGCCAGCCGAAACAAATCTCTCGTACTGGGCGATCACTCCCCTTTGGAGGGTCCTGTGGGTGTCAAAAAGTGTCAGGCTCCATTCTTGGCAGGGAAAAACAACCTTATGAGTTTATTTCAATTACGATGTTGTCTCCAGAACTCCGGACTTTTTTCGAGACAGCTCTCCACTATTATCGTGCTTAGTCGTGAATATAAAGACAGGCGGTACCACTGACATAGACGGACTGCTTCCTTCTGTCAACACCACCAAGCCAACTACAAAGTCTCTCGCTTAATTTTCTACTTGCAGCTCTCCTCAGCTCTTGTACTTTTTACTTCTAGTATTACCATATTAATACCGTCAACATGAAGCTCGTCCTCGTCGCCGCGGCTCTCTCCGCCGTCTCGTACGCCCAGATCGACATGGCGAAGATCACCGACTGCAGCGCTCTCTTCGACGAGTGCCGCAGCGGTCCTGATGCCAACCAGGCCACCTGTGCTGCCGCCAAGGCGCAGTGCGAGCAGTGCCAGACTGACTACAACCAGTGCCGTGCGCCTGGCAATGGCGTAAGTAATATTTTCTGGAGACTTCACTTCTGTATAAATACGAAGTAGGATCAATCAATTCTAATCATTCATCCCCACTCTATAGGTCTCTGGTAACCAGGCTGGCTGCGCAGCCCAAGTGGTGGCCTGTGTCGGATCCGCTTTCCCCTCGCTGAGCTCCTCCCTGAGCGGCGCCTCATCGGACGACTCGGACGACTGCCAATCAACCTACAAGTCGTGCGTCGCTGGTGGAAAGAGCGAGGAGCTCTGCGGATGTGACCTGGCCACCTGCAGCGGCGAGGACAACGCCCGCACCCGCGACTACTGCGCCACCGTGTCCGCCTCCGCGGCCGCCCCCTCGAGCACCGCCGTCTCCGCCTCGGCCTCTGGGTCCGCCCCGACGAGCACCGCGACCGCGGCCGCCGACAGCGACAGCGACGACTGCCAGGCCACGTGGCGCCAGTGCGTCGCCGGCGGCCGCAGCGAGGAGCTCTGCTCGTGCGACCTTGCCGTCTGCACCGGCGAGGACTCGGCCCGCAACCGCGCCTACTGCGCCTCGCTCTCCGCCGGCCTGGCTACCTCCACCGGCGCGGCTGCTTCCGGTGCCACCGGCCTCGCTACCAGCGGCGCTGCTGCCCGTCCTACCTCGGCTGTTGGCGGCGCTGGCAGCAACTCGACCTCCACTACCCCCATCGTTACTGGTGCTGCTGCCTCTGTCGGTGTCAGCGTGCTCGGAGCTGCCTCTGCTTTCGTTTCTTACCTCCTGATGTAATTTTGGTAGGAGCTTGCGGGATGTATAATTGGTGAGGGGGACTCTATCTGCCTGTGCAGCGAAAGAGGCTAAAGCACATCAAGAGTGGTGGTGTTGGTGTGTGATGGATAGACGTCAGAGCCCGGTCTGCAGGTGGTGACTTCCAAATTGGTGCTTCTTTCACTTCATGGAGCCTGTGGATGTCCCTTATCGTTTGTCAGGCCGGTTTCGTGTGCTTTGCCTGTTGATAGTTCGGGTTGCATTTGTCCATGTTGTTTTCGAAAATCAAAAGCGTTTGTATATACCACAACCTTGGGAAGTGAAGAAGAAGTTTTTGCTATTTGGAGACTCGATCCACACACAATAAGACGTGACTTGGTCGTTGCCCAAGTACCATTTGACATGGTTTGATTGACATCGTTGAGACATTCGGCAGTTTTCGGACAGAATTGCATTTTCAAATGCTCAAAAAGTGGCGGAATGCATCATTGCAAGTGGTCACGCGTTTGAATTCTGCTATGGGGTCTCCTCATGCTGTTCCTCTCAACACCTCCCTTTTTTTGTCGAACTCCAAAAATTTGCAGGGCACAGCGGCCGTCTGTCTCAGTTCCACTTTGACCAAGGATCACGTAGCGGACTGAGTGCCAGAGTCTTTTCCATCCTGTCGTTTCTTCATGAAGTCTCCCATTGTCAGCAGCTTGCCCTGCTGCTCACGTCTGATTCTCTCAAACCTGTGTTTGATCTCGGGGTAGTCAAGTTCATTCCTGGGTCTTCCATACAGGTTCCCCCATATGTAATCGCGGTGGCTCTTCCACCTGGCCTTCCGTTCCCAACGATCCCTAAAAACATTATGCATGGGAATCGCAACGTCGGGGTTGACCCGAGTCAAGTTGTTGTCGTCTCCTAGAATCGGCAGAGGGCATTCTGGCCGTCGTTTCGGGTCCTCCTCATGGGCATTCGGCACCCATTCCAGAAATTGCAGGAGCGAATCGAGTTGGTCGTCAGTCAGGGCATAAATGCGAAATGTCACGCCGTGGCGGTGGGAGTTGAACCAAACTCCATCGTACTAGACAGGAGTTCAAATCATGTTAGCGATAGATGGACAGGATGCTTCACGGGTACTCCTAAGTTCCGGCAGCGGAGTGATTACTTACGTCAGTACCGCTTTCTCCTCTGCCAAATAAAACGACTCCGCCGAACATGACATCCTCGGCCCAATAGCCTGCGACGTCGGCGATTCCTGCGGGAAACTGGTCCGTGTCTGTGAATCCTACCACGGCGAAGCTGGTTGGCCAGGGTGGAATTCGATGGATGTCAGCTCCCTCGTTCCTTATGTGACTGGTACAGGGAGTGTCTCTCTTGTGATAAGTCTCATCGCCCACGAATAGCTTGGCTGCAATGGTGTGGACGGCTATGACTACGAGCTCTAGCAGAGGGAGTTTGGACACCTGTGATCCAGCTGGGACCTCCTGGTATCTCTGAAGAACCTGCGATATCCTCAGTATGTCAATGTTACCATGATGCTCTCAGTGGTACCTACATCAGTTCTCAACTCCATGGCTTTCGGGTCGAAATCATCTCGGAGCTCCCTCGTCTTTTCCAGAACACCAGGACATAGCTTGACATGGGAAAAGACAGGGTCGAAGTGAGTGTATTCATGCGTCCGCAGACTGAAAGCAACGTCTTTGAGTGGGAGGCCATCGATGATCTGCGCGAACGTTTGTTCTGCGATTTCTATGGAGAGCAGGTTTGACATGGCAGTCGCAAATATGCTCTGATGATTTGTGTCGAGAACCTCGCTCACGCAACATGTGTCGACGTGATCGGGGGGTGCAACGGTCGCCCATCGAGAGTTGTCGTCCATCTTGATTTCGCTTTGGAAGTTTTGTTTGTTGTTGTTGTGCTGAGAATGCGGCGTCAAGTGCGACCGCATCTTGGTGGAAAGATATGAGTTTAAGGTGTTGGATTTGGGCAAGGCACGGATCCGCACCTGCCGTCTAGCCCTTAAGTACTCCCGGGGGGGGGCTGATTTCACCTGGGGCGATGAATGGCAATGGCCTGTGACTCCCGGGAGGACATTGGGGCCCCGCTTTTAGCGCAGTGGGCAATGCACCATTCGATTTCAATGGAGTCAACACCAACAGGCAGCAGGTACGCGTTTCTGTGGGAATCTGTGCAATCAGGTATTCAGTGTCTGCATCGTGGCTACTGATGAGAGGAAGACAGGAAGGGATTAGATGGCCCAAAACCTGTGCTATAGGTATTGGCTGGAGTGGTCTGTGACTGGAAGGTCGAGTGACAGCCATCATTCAACGTACTACAATTTCCAGAGCGCTTGTTTGCAGCTCAGTGATTGGGTTTTTAACACTCGGTTCCATTGACTCAGGCCAACTCACATATACGGCACAGAAACGTAAAACACTGCCTACCTAGATACCAAGCACCCGTTTACATTGTGTGGAATGGTCCCTTTCGATCATATGGCTCTTATGCCTGTCAATGGAGGAAAACATGAAATTTAATGCAATGCAAAGCACATCCGAGCAAGGAATCAGATAGATACAGATGCTGGTAGTTAAATGTCCTGTCACCGAAGACAACCGATGAAGGCTAGAACCTGGCAGGTCATTCTGGCTGCCCATTCCAACTAACTCATTATCCGCAGCCATGGAGTTTGTAATAGCACCACATCACAAAGTCAATTAAATGAATGTTACGTTATTTGAGGTATGTCTGCAACCGCTTGATACCGCAGCACATCCCCCTCTGTGGCCACGAAAGCAGAGGACTCAAGGCGGGGGGAATGGGGGTCCCTTCCTGTTGTATAACCGCCTATGGGATAATCTTCTCTGGGATAACCTACTGTGGGATAACTACTGTGGGATAACCTCCTGTGGGATAACCTCCTGTGGGATAACCTACTGTGGGATAACCTCATATAGGCTAGCCTACTGTAGATGAGAGTAGATACAGCTCTTGATGATTTTATAGCACCGATATATTGAAATCGAGTGGTCACCTCGAACTCATTCCATAAACCGGTGAAGTAGGGAAGTATACATAAAGTGACTGAAACGGCTTGGTGAATGTCAATTGGGTGGATAGACACCAGTGAAGCTAGAAGTGAAGACTCAGGACAATCTATCACTTCAAAACTTCGACGACCCTACCTCAAAACCCATTTTCATCATGATCAAGTGGACAGGCGCACACACAATTCCTGTCCACCCCACTTTGTTATGAAACTCTTACAAGCGTCAACTCCGAGTACCCATGAGCAAGTCCTCTGCCATTTGACAAGATTTGCTGCCTCCCTAGCACTCCAGTCTTCTGGACCTTTTCCGCAACATATCCGATGGTTATCTCGGGCAACCAAACTGATACTGAGAGGCCCAGCACCATGAAGACTCACGACGGGGACAAACAGCACGATGAGGACAAGAAGCTCGAACAAGACAAGAAGAACGATACGGACGAGGAGCCTCGAATCGGACCACCAGACGAAGGTGGCCCTCAGAAAACACCCATCCGACCTGCATCTTCTGGGGGAGCAAACACCGACACGGACAGCCCCCCAAGCTCTCGCTCAAAGAAGTCAGTCGCGAGCAGCAAATCTGGTGCCTCGAGCAGCAGCGACGGATCAATATACGACCGCTACTCTGTCCAGCCCGAGGCATTGAGGCTATATAGAGGAAGTGTCTACACACGTGGAGATCTCCCCGAGGTCCATCAAGGATCATTAGAACACCAGGAGATGCGCGACTGTGTAAACCTCGCAATGTGTATTCTCAGCCGGACTCGGAATCGGGACGCGATGGCAGTCTACAGCATTGGCCTCGTGGGCTTCATGAAAAAGGAGCGCAACAAGAGTACAGCTGGGGTCTTCGACTTCGACGGGGACAAAATGCCCAATATGATCCTTCAATGGCTCGACTTCTTGAGAAATCAGTTCCCCAACGTCTACATTTCTCCCTCGCTAGGGCCATTTTATGCATACACTCTACGGGCTGACTGGGGAACTGATTTCAAGGGTTTCAGCGAGTACATGCCGAGATCCGCAGCCCTCATCTCAATACACTTTGAGGTTAGTTCATCACTGTCACTGTATTAAACTTCAGCGTGCTGATACAAACCTGGTAGCCTTTCCAAAGAATGTGCAGACTCAAGGAACGGATGGCAGAGTACATGAACTCATATACTCAGCAGTGGCTGCCCAAACTGACAAACCTCAAGGATGATCGTCGAAAGGCGAGAGAGAGCAAAGATAAGAAGTTGATTGCCGCGGCCGAAATCGCGTACAAGCACCATCGCGAAATTTGCAACGAGATGGAGAAGTTCTCCAGGAACTACAGGATACACCACGAGCGCTCGCTGTTCCACATAGCGGCAACTCTTGCCCATGAGTGTTTCCATGTCCTGACTGGGCTATGGACCCGGTTTGCCAAGGAGATCACCCCTCCCAGCTTCTTCGGAGCGTATGAGGATCCTAAACAAGGCGAGGCCGGCGAATGGTGGGCGTACAACCACGGGTTTGGAGGAGCTGTGCACCTGGTCTGGAACAAGACTGATAAAAAGAAAGACGACCCCTACCCACTGCCAGTGGATGACGAGCAATTGTCAGCAGGAATTCCTTTCCTCAAGCACACACGCTACGGAAGCGATGGATCAGCCGGTGGGGAGGTATGGACGCGAATTTCGCATGCTTACATCCGAGATTTCATCAAGAAAGGCAAGTCTGGTGATACCCTGGGAGTATAGTTCAGGTACTGACTGCTATTCAAAGGTGCCAGCGATGAACCTATACGAGCATCAGGAGCGGAGCCAATTGACGACGAAGACTTTGCTGAGGAGTTCGCGTGTGTCATACAGGCACATGAGACCGAACAGTCGACTACGACTAGCCCTGGACGTTCTTCAAAGGCAGAGCCTCAGAGTATTTTCTCTGAGCCTGCTGGAGATAGAATAGTCTGTGAGGACTGTGGACCTGGAGCACAGGCTGTGCCTCTGGGCTGCCGAGGACCTAAACCTACAGCAAGCCCGCAGGCGTAGAGGGATTCACAACCTTCCTTCCGTGGGAAGTTCAACTGGCGTGTTTAATAGAATTCACGGCCAGAGAATGTATTTACATGATCAATACATCTAATTACCTAGGTAGCTCTATGCATATGAATTAGCTTTGCGAATTGGGTGTATAAGTGTGTGGTGTATAGGTGATGTGTATGTAGGTGATGTGTGTATAGGTGATGTGTTTGTAGGTGATGGGTGTGTAGGTTTTGGGAGTGTATGTATTGAGTGTATAAGTATCGGGTGTATGGGTGTATGGGTGTATGGGTGTATGGGTGTATGGGTGTATGGGTGTATGGGTGTATGGGTGTATGGGTGTATGGGTGTATGGGTGTATGGGTGTATGGGTGATGGGTATGTGGGTGCGTGGGTAGTATCGGGTGTAGGCGTGTGAATTAGGCCAGGGTATGTACTGGTACTCTCCGTTTTCACAGGTTCAAATGTTCATATTATAAAAGAACAATAGTTGTTTCCGTAAAAGAAGAATATAAAAAGATACCTACCAGGGGAGAGGGGGGTTTCTGACTGGGTCATGTAATGCACTCATGTTTTGGCATTTAATTAAAATTTAGTAATTCTAGCAAAATACTAGTAAAAGGCTATTACAATATTATTAAATGTAAATTATATCAGAGCGTCAAATCATATCAATATTAACTCTATATTAATAGTAACTTTATGTTAGGTGATATTAGCGAATGTTACTATAATTCTATGTTAAGAGCTCTGGTTCGAATCGTATTAATACCAAACCTATTTCTATTTTTAGATATTTCCGTAATTCCATAGATCCTCCCATAGTAAATAATCAAGCCAGTAAAGAGTAAATAAGTAATTGGGTTAGGGATGAAGAAAAAAAAGAGGCTTTTTTTTAGGCCTATATTAAACGCTAATATCATATCATAGTATATCAATATTGATATAATTTCCCCCTTGAGTAAATAATATAAGGCACTCTTTTTATAATATTATTAATTGATTGATTGTAAATCGATATTATTTCAACGTTATCTTGCAATGCTAGTATAATCCTTTCCAACACCCCCCTTCCCCCTGGTAGGTATATAGAAAATTTATTTATGCATTGTTTAAAGCAATGATTACTTAATCTACTTCTGCGAACTGATTTTTTTAAAAAGCTGGTAAGCTTAAGCTTAACATTTTACCATGTTAACCTCTTGGTGTTTGATCCCTTGTATTTGAACAAAATCGCTGCAATCATGGCAAATGTCCCAACCAGATACGGCGCTGCCTTCTGCAGCATCAGGCGAGATGCCCTCCTTACCACAACCTCAAGCTGTTCATGGTACGCCTGAGTGTCGTTGCTGTGAGGAAATGGAACATCCGGTACCGGCTTTCCCAGGAACTCACACAACGGCCCCCAGCCTTGAGCGAGTCTGAAGTTCAGCAACCTCTCTGGAGGCGTTACCTCCCGTATTGTCTTGTAGTGGTCGAGGTACACGGCTCGTGCGTTTGCCCTGAATTCTTGCCTGTTGCGACACTTGAAGACGTACTTGAGCCATACTAGCATCACATCATCGATTTCCGCGACTTGAGGTGCCCTCAGAATTGAGAGGACCCGGAGAAACTTGTTCTCAAAGAACCACTCGATGATGGTCTCGTCGAAACTTCTCATCCAGTTTGAGATGTCTCTGTCCACCAAGATGACCTTCGCATCTGTTGAATACAAATATTAGTCATGTTTGACATCATATGCAGATAAGCCTCTGTGACGCGCGCATGATATCTTATCAGATACACTTACCTGGGTACGCGGCAACCAGCTCGGGGCCAAAAGCGTTGGTGGGTGTATCACAGGCGGCTGAACAATGCCCAAGTAGCTGGTCGAATTCCTCACGACCGAACGGCTTCTGACCAGGTGCTGGATCATACTTGGCCTTAAAGCCTTCGATCCAGAATGCACATTCGCTGAGATTGTTGAACTGCCGAAAACCGTGATACACCTCGGTGTGGCCGAGAATCATCAAGGCATGCCGCAGCGCTGCGATACTAGTGAGCCTCTAATCACTCAAAGAATCAAACCGTACTGTAGGAGACTAACACGTGGTACCAGTCCTGGAGAGCCCCAGGCCTAGGACCTCCATCGGCATAGTACGTTGGCATGTTCGTCGGTCGATATTGGCATCAGGCTGGAACAGCTCCGGGTACTTCTCCTCGTCGGTCAGCTTGGGCGCCATGATTCCGATTTATCTCCAGCACGAACAAAAGAGATGAGGGGCTGACATGGGTTTGAAGCATCTGAGACGATAGCAAGTTTATGAGCTGTCCAAGATTCCCCGTTGACTCTATCATGGATCAGTGTCACACGGCACTGCCAAGATCACATTTGTCGATCGTATTACGCCGACAGCCAATTGAGGGGCCAAGTTATAATCGCTACTACCCCATCATGCACGTTCGCAGGGGAGCAGTTCGCGATATTGATACTGGAAGACCGAGGAGACCAGTAAGACGCAGGACTCTCTCCGCTTTATGCTCACCGTGGAACGCCCCCACAAGAAGTGTTACCTTCATCCAAAAGAATTGCCACCCCACTCGCCTAGAGCGCTACTTTTATGAGAATTTATTTATTAAGACAATAGAACGCTTAGTAGTATAAAGCATATGAGTTACCTGGGTGTATTGTGATACGATCTGCCCTCTAGATAGGATGCCGCTGATCAATTATGAAGTGAGGTTGTCGGTAACTCCGTTTCGCCGGCCTCGACTTGCATTGTTGTAGGACAACCAAAGATTTCAGCAACCAGCGATTTCATCGAAGAAAAGAGTCGACAAATCAAACTTCAAATCGTCACCAGTCTCCACCTGCCAGCCTCCTGCCTGCAGAAACTTCAAGAGGTCCATTCGCAGGCGTTGGCTCGACTTGAACCCGCCTGTCCAGCATTTTCTGACTATCTCCCCAAGGTACTCCCTCTCCAGCCCAGGCCACTCCTGCCGAGCAATCATCTGGCTCATATCATCCCACGACCTCCCCGCACCCTCCTCATGGCCCGGCCAGTGCCCGACCATGAGCTCGTAGACGACGCAGCCCCATAGGAACAGGTCCGTCGACACGCTCGGCTCGCGCGCCCGCCGCGACCCGGGAAGTCTGACATTCAGCGGGTGGAAGGGCTCGCCGCTGCTCGTCCCGCCGAGGTAAAGCACCCCCGAGCTCCTGTCCCGGAAGCTGGCGTCTAGGAACCCGACCAGGGAGAGTGACAGCTCGGGGCTGCTTGAGAGCCAGCAGTGCGCGGTGCTCAGGTCGCCGATAACGATGTCTTGTGCGTGCACGAACTCCAGTGCGGACGCGAGGTGGAGGGACCATTTATAGACGAGCGGGAGATGTGTCGCTCTGACGCAGTGTCTGCCTTCGTCGTACATGACCGCCTTATTTTCGGCGAGAAACCTGTCCAGTGGCGGACCCGATGGCCTGGCTAAGATGGGTAGGGCGGTCCAGGGATCACGACGGATGAACGGTACGATATGAGGATGAAATTGTGCACTGCTGCTGCTGCTGATTCGCTCGTATGCGACGGTGGTCTTCCAACAGCGTTTGGCCTCGTAACCTTCCCGCCATGAGGCGTCTGGTGAGTCTGGTTCTGGGTCGTGGATGTATTCAGGGGGCAGAAGTATCACGCCATCCACCGCATCGTGCACTTGGGTGGCGAGGATCAGGCCAATGTCAGCGGCGAAGGAGTTCGGACCGTTTCGACACAGCGGTTGTGGACGGGATGAGCCGGTGGCAGCTGTGGGCTTTAACTCAGGACCTGTCGTGCCGGTCCGGGCCATGCCTGATGGGCCTGATGGGCTGATATCCCTCTTCCCTCTTCGAATCCAAGCGTGCTCGGCTATTTGATCGTTGCATGCTATCGTCCAAGCATGCACAGATAGATGTACCGCCGATCAGTGATCACCAGAATTTGGAGAAATGTGCACTAACCTTAAGAAGCTTATCTCGGACTAACAACATTGGATTTCTATCCTGCGTACAGATTCTCTCCCCCGTTAGAGACCATTCCAGTATGTACTTACAATGCATATTGGCCGGCTTACGGTCACCTCGCCAGGAAAGGATATTCTATAGGTGACACCTTTATAACCATTGACAATGCTTCTTCAAACGCGTCTTATTTCTCTGATTCGACATTCGTCTTACTTTGTCGCACCCTTTCGCACCTCCTTTTGTCACAACCCCCCAGCTCGCGGTCACCATGGGCCTGTTAAATCTCCCACAACTGCGTTACCGCAGCCCGTGGGTCCAAAACATAATCAGCGGCGTCTGCGTCGGTGCATCAGCGGGCATGTACATCGCACTAAACCTGCTGGGCGCCGGCGGTGGGAGGCCCGACTCGGCCCAGGTCGTCCAGGTCGTCAACGCCACCCTCTGCTCCGTGTGGTTCTTCTCGTCCTCATTCGGCGGCAGCATCCTGAACAAGCTCGGGCCCGGTGTCACCATGTGTATTGGCGTACAGACGTACGTGGTGTACGTCGGCTCGCTCTGGTATTACGACGAGACGGGTCTTAAGGGATACCCCTATGCAGCAGGGCCAATCATTGGCATCGGCGCTGGCATGGTGTTCATCACGGCTGGTTACATCTCGACTGCGTACCCCGAGGAGCGCGAGAAGGGGTCCTTCGCTACCATGCTGATGAACATGCAAGCGCTGGGGTCTGTGATTGGCGGCGTCATCCCTCTGATAATCAATAGGAACTCTTCCACGGTCGCAGGCGTCCCCCGGTCCGTCTACATAGCCTTCATCGTGATCATGATCATCGGTGGGCTCTGTGGCCTGCTGCTGCTCCGCCCGCAGGACCTGAGGCGGGATGATGGGTCCGTGGTCGCCGTCCATCCTCCCCGGGGTGCTTGGGCGGAGCTCATGTCGAACCTGATGATTTTCACGGATCCCGTGCTGCTGATCATGGTGCCTGCTTTCTTCCCATCTGAGGGCTTCTTGGTCTACAGTGGCTCGGTTAATGGTCAGTAACATCTGATGTATGCCGCGAGCAAGCTTTCTGACCAGGCCTGAGCTTAGCCCATCTAAACAACCTCAGAACGCGCTCATTGCTGTCATTCGTTGCCGTCTGTCTTCAAATCCCGGCTGGATGGGCCTTGCGATCGATTCTAGACCATGAGACCTGGGGCCGGCGAAAGCGTGGGCTCATTGGCTTGACGGTGGTTTCTGTTCCTCTGGTGGCTGCCTGGGTGTGGGAGATGGTAAGAACCCTCTCCTTCCCTTTATTCGCTCAAATGAAGTCGGCATCGTGCTTACGCGTCTTCGAATACGGATCCGAACTCGTAACTATAATAGGAACTCGCCGCCTACGGACCCGACTGACTGGGATGAGCCAAGGTTTGGCTGGATATTCATCCTATTCATGCTCAATTGGGTATTCTCTGTGAGTACTCCCGCTCACTATGACCGGAAGTACTTAAACACTGTCATCTGTTCAGGAGCTGATGGTGATGCTCTTAGCAACTCTGGCATAATATCGTCTATTACTGGATTGGCGCAATCACAAACTCCCCTCAAAAGCTCACGCATTACGTTGGCGTGTTTCGTGGAGTTCTTGGTGCGGGCGAAGCCATCTGTTTCGGTCTTGACTCCATCAAGATCCCGTTCATTGCCGAAGCAGGGGGCATACTGTTGTTTTATGCCATCGGCATTTGTAGTTTTTACTACCTTGGCATTTATCACATCAAGGATACGAACTACGACCACAGGGAGGAGGGTGCCGTGATCCCTAACCACGTCTTGGAAGGTATGCATGTTACAGACGTGCCAAGCGCTCAGGAGACAGGAAAGCGAGATGTGAGCGTGAGCCAAGAGAATGCTGTTGAGCCAGAAAAGATTGAGTCTTAGAGAATGTCGCCAAAAATGAGGATACCTAGGTACCTGGAGGAAAGAAAATACGATGCCGTCGGTGTTCAGATCTACATTCTAACTAAATACAATCAGCGCCTCTATTCTATGTTTACATTTTCTCTATACCGGTATTCTTCTTCATTTCCCTTTCCTGCCTCCATTGCATGCCCCAGTACCACTCCACCGCCAATATCACCGACATAGACAACACAAGCAACGCCAGCGCGATAAACGTCCCGGCGCGGCCCACAAGTGCAAGCATCGAATCAATCAAGCCAACACCGACGGCTGCCATGCTGCATCGCACCAGGTTGTTAATGGCCGTGGAACTCGCCCCCTTGCCCGGGCAGAGGTCAGATACAAGTGTGGTATTAATCGCGAACACGGCATTAGACGTTGCGGCTATGAGGAATTGGAGGAAGAGCGGGAGGACGATCCAGGCCGGGTTGGCGGCCTGCGGTGGTAGTAGCTCGGTGGGCAGGACTGTAAATCCGTAGATGGCGGTTGAAACCACAAATATGAGGGTAATCCAGGGCATGTAGTGAAGTCGGGCATGCTCACTGTTGAAAAGTTGGGGTTAATATCACTGAAGTCACGGCCCGGGTGCGAAGTTGAGGAAGATGGGCTTCAGCAGAGTGAAGTGGTTGGAAATGTGCCAGCCGGGGACGTACATTGGAAAGTCCGGGGCGAATGCCTTCCTTGACTTTGAGGGAGCCAAGGCGCCAGGATGAGTTTCAAGAAACCGCTCCTCATAGCGGACAAACTCTCGGGTCATCAGCTTGCCGGCGATGGAGGAGCCCACGATGGTACCGGCGCCTGCGTGATGATGTGTGTCAGTTTGTGCTGGTTGGCATGGCATGGGGTGGGTACCACGACTCTCGCGTTCACGAGATGTTTTCTACTCACCATTGGGCAAGAAAGCCAAACCCAGCATCAACTCGTTTAATCCGAATCGGTCCTGGAAAATTCCTGTTGTGCTTGCCACTACCATACTCCATATTGTATAGACCATGCCTCCGGAGACCAACAGGGCTATGATGTCTTTCTCCGCAAGCAGCTTCACGGGCGCCGTAAATGTCTTCAAAGTGACCTTTGGCGCTTCTGGCTTTTCTCCTGGGTCTTCCATGTAGTCCGGCTCCTTCATGAGCCTGCGGATAAATGGTTGATAAATGCCTGAAAGTCTCAAGGTACCGTTGCCGGCTATCCTTCGGAGGGTCTCGGGGAGGTAGATGAGCAGCATGATTATGACGAGGCTAGAGAGGATGGTGAGGAAGATGAAGATAGATCTGACAGAAGATCACTGTCAGTAATACTTCTCCATGCACAGTACTGGTTTGTTGCCGGTGTCTTACCGAAATCCAAGGAAGTTGGCCAGGAGTCCTCCTAGCACTGGTCCGACGGCAATGCTAAAGTTGCGGACTGGAAAAGTTAATGATCCAGAATCTCTTTAACGGGCGATAGTATTAATAGTTGGGGACAGAACTCACTAGCCTGGTAGAAGCTGATGAAGCTGCCTCGTTCCAAAGGTGTGGCAATATCCTGAATCACGCCGTTGCCTATCACCGACGATCTGGATCAGCCATGACAATTTCGGTCCACTGTTGGTAGTGAACACGTACCGATGCTGACAGTTGAGGCGCTTCCTGCGGACTGGAGACCTCGGGCGATTAAAAGAACAGGAAAATTGGGCGAGAAGCTGAGGATGATGTTGGCAATGATGTAGACCGAAAACGAGGCGATGTAGATCGGTCTTCGTCCTATGGTATCCGACAATGGACCCCAGAAAAGCGGCGAGATGCCCTGGATGATGAGGTACGAGGTAATGGTCAAGTTAACACTGGCAAGACTGACGCGCAGGTCCTGAGAACTGTGTTAGCTATACCAAGATACATGATAGCTCACGCAGTTCGATGGCACTGTACCCTGGCGATTGCATCCAAAGATGGAAAGTATATGTTTGAAGAGAGTCCCGAGAAGAGGCCAGCAACACCGATGATGATGACGACGAACCACTTTTGTCTCTTGTTGAAAATATGGAACGGCTGTTCCGAACGTGGCCGTTGCTCTACATCGAGGACACCGTTTTGTGTGCCAGGATCAGCAGCTGGTTGTGCTGCCGCCGCCTCCGCCTCCGCCTGAAGTTCCTCTGGCGAGATGAAGGGGTTGGCAGAAGACCACGACGAGAATCTCCTGATGTTGCTTGGAGCCTGGGAAAATGTCCGTCTTTGCTCTTCGGCCTTGGAGATTCTTGTCTTGATGGATTCATTGTCATCGAATCGGCCCCATTCTGGATCAAATCGTGAATTTCGGTTCGACTCGAACGCAACGGACGAGATGGTTGATCCCGCTGGTACGAACACACCGCGGCCAACTTCGCGCCACCCTTCGAGGGTCGTGAACCGCCGGCGGTCGACGGGTACTTCTTCGGGTGTGTTCATGATTGACGAAGCAAATGCTACTTCGGTGGTAGCAGGATGATGAACGTAAGTTTGCCGTCGGGAACACTGATGCTGACCTTGACTGGCTTAAGGTCAGTGTCAGTCTCGCGGACGATGGGATCTACACGCCGTTGCCGACGATGAAGCAGCACATTTCAGAAGCACGATATATTTAGAACTTCGTATAAAACCCGGCTTCATCTCTTCTGCTCAGACTCTCGACCCCTTCACTGCTGTTCCTTTCCCGTTTCATCAAGACAGCCCGGAGTGACATGTGAAACCCAATACGACTCGTTCCATATCCTAGTAGCCCGAAGCTTGGAAGGCCTGAACAGCTGAAGTGGCTAAGCTGGGAAGATCCTCATGTCCTCGGGTGCTCGTAAATACGAGATGTCGCCGCCGCTTGCGCCGAGGCGCTGGGCTAGCTGCTGTTTGAGGATGAACGCTTTGCCTGACCACACTGACCATGGTCTAGAAGCTAAACTTAAGGTTCTGAGAGATCCACGCTACTGACAAAAACCCGAACATGTTTCATTCTAATTCGGGCGCAGACGAAACTGTTCAGTCAATTGGTCCCCCGCGCGCCCGCAGCAAGACACGGATACGCGTACTTTTGCCCCCAGCCACTCATGCTTTTTCCCCCTTTCTGACGAGGCACCACAGGAAGCGCTGGATGAGTCGCTCGTCATGATGGGATTAAATCAGGTATTGAGTTGATGAGTACACGCGTCTAGATCTAAAGTCTAATTTTAAGCTTACGTAGCCTCCTCGTATTAACATTTATGTTTCTTGTTTCGTTTGTAGCCTCCTCCGCCTCTTCAACAGAACAATGCCGAGCGTTACGGCGACCGAGACCGCTGCCAGAGCCCCGAATCCTGCAATGACCCCGACCGCTGCGGAAGAGAGCACGAGGCCGCCTTGTGCTGCTTTGGTGGCGACGGCTGTGCCTGCTGCTGTGCCGGTGGATGTTGAACTGCCTCTGGACAAGGTCAACGACTCCAGGTCTGCTGTGACCGTGACTGTTTGTGTTGGAGCTTGGGTGCTAATGAAAGCTGTCGCTGTCACGGTTGGACTTGTTGATCCCGTGAGTGAACTAGAAGAGTAAATGGTCTGATTAGCAAAGTCTGCACTACCCATGACTTCCAGAATTACGCACCGACTAATACTAGTGACTGTCGTTGTCCGAGTCGGGCTTGTAGATATCGCGGAGCTGGTAGAGGTTGTGGAGGTCGTGAAGGTTGGTGTTCCTATTGGTACTATTTGGATAGGTGTCGCCGTTGCTCGGACGGGTGTAGGTGTCCGTCGTAAAGTTGGTGTCCGTGACGTTGGTGTCAGTCGATTGAACTGTTCGATGGCTTCGTTCTGAGCATCCCTAAGGTCAAGAGGAGGGGGCGGGCCCTTTCTTCGGGTATGTGGCTTCATCGTCTATGAACAACCACGGGATCAATTAATGACGGTGGCCTGTCTGACTGGTGCCCAACTGTAGAGAAAACGACAGGGCCTGATGGGTGTGGCAGACCTAGAGGAATTCAAAATTTTGATCAAGTAAGTCGGAAAGAAACAAAGTCAAGGATAGCATCGACGAAGTAATTTGGCTTCTTGCGTTCTCTCCTTTCTGCCCGCACGGTGCAGTGGTCGGCGACTTACATGACATGCATTGACTAGGATCCCTTGCTATCAGCAACCTCGCGGGGCCAGGTTCCCGGGAGCCAGACGTGTCAAGTTGACCTAAGCTTTTCCAAGATTGTTTCCAAGCTACTTGGGATCTGCACGGCCCATTTCTGTCCGTAGCAAATCAGTCTTCCGTGATCCGAGCTGCGACTCGAACCCTTGATAAAATCCTATCTTTAGAAACTTCAGGCGACTAAGTCGGCAATTTGCTGTTCCACCCACTAGGATTGTAGTGGGGATATCAGTTCCCCAGACTCAAACCATCAGATCCTGGCCCGATGTTCACCAGCTTGAAGGACCTGTCAAGAGTCAGCAAGTCCGTGCACACCATCATCCCGGTGAAACCACAAATGTCAAACCGTCCCTGCCATTAGTCTCTCTCCCTGGCGCACCTCAGTCTGCCGCACCTGAAAGGCTGCACAGGCACGCGCGCGGAAGACGAAGCCATCGTCTGTCTAGTAATGTGCGACTAGACCATAAAGGAGTGACCCTTATTTGCTCAGGAGATCATTAAATATGAGGCCCGGCCCAATGAATGCAATATGGTTGATACGATCGACATTGGAAGAAACAGCATTGGAAATTAAAAGAAACTCAGCCCGCGTCTCTTTCCCCAATTGATTCCATGGCTGCTCCGCCACTGTGTCGTGCGTGGCTCGTAATCTGCCTTACTCTAGGCATCTTGATTCCTTTTACACGTGGTCAAGATGACCCCTTGGCAAATTTCGGGGATACTATCCAAGTCCTCGGCCAGGTCAGTCTATGTATTGATGCTGCTTCACTCCAGATGTCCCCTCAGAAATGATACTATGTGCGTGGCAGTGATGCTGATCCGTCGAATAACAGATGGCTCGAACAGACCAGGACTTCACGGACGGCCTCGCCCTTGATTTGTTCTCCCCCACCAACCGTACACTCGTCGTGACCAATAATACCTCGCCACTCCCGGGGAACTTCGTCAAAGGGTCCTCGGGAGAAGGCTTCACCAGTCTCTCGAAGTACAGCTGGGTCATCAAGATGAATGAGACAGCCCAAGATCTCATTGCCAAGATTGAGTTGCCCTACGACCCGGTTGCCCTACAGCAGGAAGGCTTCGATGTTTCCAACACTTTCGTCGGCAAACTGGCACCCGACGGCAAGGTATGGGTCATCTCAGAGGCGCAAAGAAACGTTCATGTGTACGTGCTGTCCTCGGAAGTAATCTCCTTTTGTAGTGTAGTATCTAACTTTCTTCTCATAGGTCGGAAAATAAGACCCGTATCATCAAGATGACATCTTTAGACGGTGAATACGTAAGCAGCTCTCGAGAACAAACGTCTCTTCTCTGTGGCCTGGTCCTACCAATATCCAGGTGCTCGGGGCTTTGATAGCTGACTCCCGATGGTGCAGATGCTGCTAGGACGCAAATCCGTGGACAACTCCAACATATTTGTCCAATACGGACAGGGTGCCACACGGACAGTCAACATCACCGGCGGGCCTGGCATTCAAGAGGCAGAATTTGTGGATGGCTTGCGATTCAGTGTGGCTGCAACAACACCCTTCGCTATGAATGTCGACATTCCCAATGGAGTTGACCAGGCTGCTTTACCAGAAAATACCATACCCCTTAGTAAGTGTCGCCCACGGTACAATCTCAACACCAGACGAATATTTCAATTAATGCTGGCACCACAGACTCCTTTTCCTGGACCATCAATACGACAGCAACAGCATCAAGTGGCTTATCAGCCGCCGTAAACTTCCCATGTGAGCAAACAAGCTCTTTTCAGTTGATATTCCTCTCGATCAAGATATTTAGCTGATGTAATGCTCTTGTCCAGTTAATCCAGACATGCTTGCCGCAAAAGCACCGGGTCGAAAGCCACAGCAGCTGGTTGTTGCTAGGCGTGGACTTAATTCCAGCTCGACAGAGAAGTTCTCGGCGCTGGAGAAGCAGAGACTAAGCTGGTCCACGAATATCATCAGTGCCGAAAATGTTCCCCAGCTTGATGGGCAATATATACTCGTCATCGGGGCTGATGGCTTGGGAGATGCAAAGGAGGACGATGATTAAGATATGGAAATGCTTTCCCCGTGTTCCCTTCTGTCCTGAGTACTATCCACTTGCTACTTTTAATTCTTATATTATTTTATGCTGTCTATCAGGCCACCTCAACGTGGGATATGTTACTTGAGGATGCTCATAAACTCCCAAGGTCACGTTGAAGCATGTGCATGCATTGCTGCCAAATCTGGGATAGCGCTTACGCTGTGGGTCACCGAAAGGATTTCGTCCTGAGACGCAACGAGGACTCAGATTCACTCAACTCTTCCTCTCCGCTCTTTCTCGATCTCGAGGTTGTGATATTAATAAGGATTCACAAAGGCCAGTTGTTGAGCGCCACGCGTAAATATTCAGCATTCTCATCAGACGACACAGTGATGGAGCAACATTTGTTCACTAGACAGCTTCAACGTTCCAGGACGGTGTCCGAGGAAACGAGCTACCTGAAGATGCTGCTGTACACCGTATGCTCACACGCACATATGATATTTCTGTCCGTGATCTTGTATCTAATGATGGTCCTGGAATAGGATAATGATTGCAATACGGTGGAGCAGGAGGCCCTCCCCCTGGATGAATTCCAAAATTTCATCGACGGCTTCGAAATGGTGAGTCAGCCGTGGCCGTAATGCAAGATTTTGAGACTTGGAACAACGCTTAAAGAAATACCAGGAAGTCTATCGACCTCCGATATTGCGAGAGGATGTGAAAGTGGCAGCCAAAGTCAAATTGATGTAGTGCAGACGGCCTTAGAACCGGACTCCAACCTGATTCTAGAGGCATGATGGTCCGCTGACTACATATTCAGCCTCCAAGTCAATGCGAAACACCCTGACACTTTCCGTCCCGACACGATCAGCTTGCCGCCTCTGGAATACGAATCCATGATGAAAAAGATGAATTTGCCCACAAATGCTTTGAAATTGACTGCAGGTGTTGGGCCTCTGTTCTGGTGGGATTTCGTCCAGACGAGTGGAAGGAAACGCCTGGGTGACACGCCAAAATCACATAAAGAATACAAAGACGCTCAGCTAACAAAATCTAGATATCATCTTCAGAAAGGCCGACGTTGAGAAAATGCGCAAGACTCGCGGCTGGGAGCTAATCCTCAGTCATGATATCGAAAATAACACTACAACGGGATTCTACAAAGGGACCAGTTCGTCAAAGATGGAAGATGTGCTGGACTCGCTTAAGCAATGCGCTGATAATACTTATCACCCGCTGCTGATACCGCTCCTAATCTTCGAAATGGAGTGTATGGCAGGTACCGAGCTCAAGCAACGAACTTCTAGGGCCTGGGTGCGAAGCATAGAAAACCAGCTCGGACAGGAATTTTTACATCCAACAGATGATAGCCTCCACCTGGCTGAGCTCCATACTGAGCTTCTCCGCCGAGACATTGTTGAATGTCACGCTCAGGTATTGTGGAAAGCTCCAAAGGACTATATTCGCATACTACAGTCATTCCGTGCCTGCATGAAAAGACTGGGCCCTGAATTTTCAAACATCAAGGATGTGGCTGAGATGCACCAGAGGTTTGGTTCTAGAGTGGATTTTCTTGAACAGCGTTTTGAGAGCCTCAGTATCTATATGGACAAGACCCTGATGAGGCTCAGCATGCAGCAAGATGCAGTCAGTCTCAACCTATCATGAATAAGAGCCCCACGCAGCTGACATGTAAACACAGCTGGTCAATGTTATTGCGAGGCAGGAGAACCGTCTCACTGTGAGGCTGGCTGGAGAACAACGAGCTCTTGCTTACGCTACCAAAAACGACTCAACCGCAATGAAAGCCTTATCCTTACTTGGGGCAATATTCCTGCCCGGGGCTTATGTAGCAGTGAGTAAGCTGCACTATTCTGCTTATGGCACACTGATGGACCTGACGCTAAGCACTCCTGACTGCTCATAAAGTCCATTCTCTCTACCACCTTCTTCGACTTCCATGATTCGGCAGACTTGTCTTCAGCTGTCTCACCAAAATTCTGGCTCTACTGGGTGGTAGTGGTTCCTTTGACGGTGTGCGTGGTTGCAGCCTGGTACATATGGGAGAGACAAAGGAAGAGGAAAACACACGAGGTGGCGGAAGCTCTTAAGCAACAGGGAGTTAATGTAGACCAAATGGAGGCGGAGCTGCTGGCGGCGATGAGAGAGAGGGTGAGGAATTCGGGCGAAGAGCGATATGCATAGATTACTAGGGATTTCTCAGTGTGGATTGGCTCAGTGAAAGGTGGCGTCAAAACATTATATAGATGCAGATTAGCAGAGATCTATCGTGTGGCACCCTCTATCATCAGGGTCATGATCTATCTATAATTCCGGATCTTGTATTATATTATACCGTGACATGACTTGCAAATGTCCACCGAGCAATCAGCAACCAGGAAGACTTAGGGGAACCGTCGCTCCCAGCGGATGACCGCAGGAGCCTCCGGTCTGGAGAACAGGGACGCGTAATCCGTTGGCGGGACATGTGATTTGCCGTCGAGCGTGTTGAACTTAAAGTTCCGAACCAAGGTGCCGATGATAGTGCACAAGTTGACGTAGGCGAACTTCTCACCGATGCATCGGTGGCGGCCGACCCCAAAGGGCAAGTACGGGCTCTTGACTCCCTTGCTAACCTCTCCGTACCCGTAGTCCACAGTGCCTTCGTCTGCAGCCTCCTCCACTCGACTCTCCCAGCGGCGGGGGTTCCAGTCTCCTGCTTTCGGGAAGAACTCATCGCTCAGATGTGTCACGATGGGGGAGGCAACCATAACATGGTCGGGGGTGATAACGTATTCTGTCTTTGGGATCGGCAATGGCTTCATAACCTTCCGCATGATGGAGTGGATGGAGCCGTGGACCCGCAGCGTCTCCTTGATGACGTTCTGGAGCAATGGGAGCTTGTCGATATCGGAATACTGGAAGGGCTGGGTGCCGTCATAGCCGAGGTTTCGCACCTGCTCCTGGTACAGCTCCTCCACGATGTCGGGCCGCGAGGCCAGGCGGAGCATGATCCATGAGCTGCTGGAGGAGGACGAGTGCTGGCCTGCCATGAGGAGCGTGATCATCATGCCGGCGATTTCCTCGTCGGGAACTGGCTGGCCGTTCTTGTAGGAGCAGCTCATCAGGTGCCACATCATGTCGGCCTCCTTGTCCTCGACACCTTGACCTAACCTTCGGCGCTCGTTGATGATGTCCTTGTAGACGGCCTCCATCTGAATGCGTGCAGCGTCTCGTCGTTTGTTGTGTGGTAGTGGCGCCCACGGCAGGATAAAGTTGATGGGCCTGAACCCGAGATCAAGCTCATTGTATAGCTCTGCGAACTCCCCTGACAACTTCTTTCGTACATCTGCTCCCTGCAGGGTTCGGCTTGCGGTAAAGATGGTAATTTCAGCCATCACAGACGGCACGTCGACTGTTCCTGAGCGACCTTTGAAAGCAGGAGAAGCTTTGAGGAATCCATTGACCTCGTTTTCAATCAACGGAACATATGTCTCCAGTGCGTGCTGTGTAAGCCCAAATTTCACAAACTTCTTCTGCTCCATGAGCTTCGCATTTGGGCAGTCGTAGATGATGTCGCGACCGAAGACAGGGGTGGTAAGCGGAGAGTATACCTCCTCGGCATTGAGGTTTTCGAGCTTGCCGTTGAGGATGAATTCGTTGCCTTCGAGGCCGAGATATACCGTCATCTTCTTCCCGAATAATATGAAAGTGAAGATATCTCCATGCTGTAAGCCGCGGAGCACAGGTCAGCATCTGCACCCGCTCTGGAGAGCGCACAACATACCTGCTTCCGACATTGCTTGTAGAACTTGCAAGGGTCGGTTCCGTAGGAGATTGCATTTCCGACAAATGGAATCCAGTGAAAGATAACAGGAGGTTCGGACTTATTTCGAGGGAGTTGTTGGCGTAGAACATGGATCGCAATGACTAGCAGCAGCCCGTAAACAGCGAGCCACGGCCAGGAGGCCGTCCTTAACGGTGCTGTTCCAGGGAAATTGAGGGCGAGAATTTTTGAGCCCATCGTGGATGACCAATTGACCTCAAGTGATTCGGCCATATTGACTGACCTCTCAAGAAGGAAAAAAAAGAGAGACCAATGCGCAGACAACAGAAGGGAGTTATAGAAACTACGGACTGATGTCAATCATGACAAGGCAATGGTGGGGCGTATTCGTGTTCGGGTCCCCAGTATTCGGATTTTGAGCACGCTAAGCCAGATGCATACCTGTTGGTCAGTGTCTTGCATGTGTTGTGTGTCGAAGGATGCACCAGAAAAGGCAAGTCAGACGATATCTAGTGTCCATCGCCATTGACCAGTCGCTTGATTTGATCCATAGCGGGGGGCTCCCGCGGAGGACCAGGTAGCTTATTCGTTGCTGACCTATCAAAGTTTTTGTTGGTCGTTCGACAAATGTGCACAGTATCAGACCACTGTGGGGACCCCCTTTTGGTTGACAGATTTGGACTTGCGTTGGTACCTAGTGAGCAAATCAAACAGACGTTGTGCTCTAGAAAAAAAATCCTAGACCGCAAGTAGAACAATTTTGCACAGTAATTATCGTACAAATGACACGCAAGTTTTGAACCGCGTACAGGTACTGATTTATTGTCTGGCCTTGGGAGCATTATAGATCTAGTTACACTGACGTTCAGATTCCGCGTTTCCCTTTCGATGTTCTCATTTACAAGGAACACCTGCAAGAGTTCTGTAGATAGGCACTGGAAAATACAGTCCTGCCAGACGTCCACGGGTGTGATGTTCTTTGAAGACTGACCCATCGACCGAATCTGTACAGGTACATCATGAGCATGGAACAGGGGCGGCTTAAAAATTCCATCGACAAAGCCCTCCATGCAAGGGAATGGATACCCTGGCCTAGGTTAAGACCCAAATATCGAGGAAAAGTTTCTGGCTCCTGGCCATTAACCGAAGACGAATCTTCTCTAGCACTGCTCCACTGGAGTCTGAGAGTTAGGGATTCCATACTCATTTCACTAATGAAATCACAATCAAATTCCCTGTCCTCCGAATTCCCATAGAGCCTATCCCATCACTAATTCCACCTCTTCGAGATCAAGTTTCTCCCATATGGACTTCTCGATCGACCCTACGCCGTGCCGATACGCGACTCCTTCTATCCACTCGACCCACAAGACAGTATATTCATCACGAGTCCACTGAGGGAGGCCACGCCTTTTCTCTTCTTCGATGAAAGTGTTTCCAATCGTCCGCATGCGATTGATCGCCACAAACTCGACCTGCGCACCCAGCTCAGTGCCGGCCGATGCGTCTACAAGCCGCTTCAGCTGATCATGATCATGCAGCTGGAGCTCACCGACCGCGTCGCCGGACGCATCGTGTATACTTATGTAAAGGCTTGAATCAGCGTCTATAACCCTATGATCGACAATCTTTTCCCCGCGTGTCCAAAGGTGGGCTCGCCGAGTCGTGCAGAACAGATACGTCGTCTGCTCAGGCATGTCGGGCGGAGTTGCCTCCGTGATGTCCGGGACTGGAAAGGGGTATAAGAACGTGTCCGTTGGGCCGTAGTTGTCATCAGGCAGGTTCCTGTGCTTGTACACATATCCTCCGCATTCTTCTGGCCACAGGAGCGGTTCGTCCCTGAACGTCGAAGTGCTTCCAGGCTTGACCTCGTGGCGGCTCCAGCCGGCTGGCAGCGGCGAGTCGAGATCTGCCGCGATGTTTTTCAAGACGCTTCTCTCTTTGTACCAAGATGAACGTATTTCCCGACGGTCGTGCGGAGCAGTTGTGGGAGACTCTCCTGTGTACCACTGCGTAATCGGGAGTGTCTCGCTGATGGATGGCGACCTGTGATTGATCCGAGCTGCTTCGTCCCCCAGTGTGACGAGTCCTTTCCACCCGACCCATGACCAAGAGGGCAATCCCGACGCAAATTTCAGGTGGCTAGGCCGATCTGAGGGTTTTCGTCGCGTCAGGACCGTGTGGGGCCAGAATGGCCGCCATCCTATGGCCCGATCGAAAAAGGTCTCCGGGATGCCATACAAGAACCCACCAGTGAACGACCGGCTGAGAACTGACAGAAGCCCTATGATCCCAGGCAGCGCATCGTCCTCGTAGCGGAGCTCCAAGTTGTTGTAATTCCCGATTATGTTGCTCAGGCTACCGAGCATAGGGAACCCAGCCAGGATCTCGCGGAGCCGCGGCTCGATGTACTTGTCGAGCTCCACTCCCTGAACGAGATCTTCGTGCCAAAGGCTGTGCTGGCACTCCCAGTGTGCCAGGCCGTCCTTGAGGAATATCTTGCGGCTCGCCATCTTGTGCTCCTGGAATGTCCAGCCACGCTTGTAGTATGGTCCACCAGTGATCAACGAGAACGGCGAGTTGTTCCGCGCGATGATAGTTTCGTCGTCTCCAAACGGTATGAGACACTGTTGAGATTTCCGCGGCAGTGATTCGGGGATTCCCTTCAGGCCCGCAATCCCATCCTGCGCATCGCCGTCCGCGGCGATGATGACCACCACGGCGCTAGCGTAGATGGCACCCATGAGGCCTAGCTGCTTGGTGGTGTTGCTATCGCCGTGGACTATGCAGAGGGTGTCGACCCACAAGTAGCGCTCACCAAGGACCGTGGTGAGATACATGGCGTGTCTGACTAGGGGAGATACCCAGCCGCTAGCCCCTTCATCGTCAAGTATGCCAGGCCGCTGCAGGCCCAGCATGGACTCGGGTACGACGCCGACGCCGGGCTCGGTTTCCCGGCGGTAGCTAAGCGCCACAAAGGGGGAGGAGCCGACGGCAGGATCGTCGCCTCGTACAACGCACCTCTGCTCGACGTCCACGAGCCAAGCCGGACAGGTGCGCCATATCTTCATTGGGTTCTGGCACCTGGTGCCGTGGGAGGTCAGGCACTGGCTTTTCCAGTGCTTGAGTGCCTCGAGGTCCATGTACTCGGGATCGACGATGCGCCCTTTGCGGACGTGATCTGTGGGTGAAGGCGACTTGTTGGCGAGCACGAGGCTCCTGCCGAATCCCAGTTTGGACACCGACTCGAATATCTCGGGTCGTTCGCCCGTGAACAAAATCCCCAGGTCCTTGGACTTCATCCTCCGTGCCCCTGCCTGTTGACAGTACTCCACAAAACGTTCAACTAACGGCTTGTGCCGTTGGCAGTTGGTAGACAGAGCTTCTTCGAAAGATCCAAGAATGATGGTCGTTGTGGTAGTGGGGGTCCTGTCTTTGCTGGCTGCAAACATCTGCATCAGGTCGTGACAAACCTGGCATTCAGGAGACCTGAGGGACGGTGGCTGCATTGCCTCTTCCGAACGTCTATCAACGACATCCTCGCTGTCTTTATTTCCATGGGTGGATGACATTGTTTCTCGGTTTTCCGCCTTCCGGATTAATATCTCAACCCCCGGGGTCTTTGTTTGTATGGAGTTGTGAGCGTAAAGTGTCTTCGGCGGTGAGTTCCAAGGTTCCCAAGCAAAGGTTGATAACATTCCTTCTAGCACGTTACTTATTCGCCAAAGGTACTCTCTCGTCAGGCTGTCGTATGCTTTCGTTCAGAAACAGAGCGTTTTTATAATCAATGACAGCGTCCAGGAAGAGTTGATGCCTGGAGCATGTAAGCAACCCCGCTCATGTACGTCAGTCTCGCTCCGCCTCACTTGTACTCGGGTACATGATGCAGAAATACTACGTACAATTGCTTCCTGAGGTTAAGGTAGCTACAAACTTGAACGAAACTCTGAACAGGTTCACTGCCGACCTCGCTAAGAAGCGCAAGGCGGTCAAACCGCAGAATTTCAGGAATCAGGCACTAAAATATCTGGAGCAGCTAGCCACGGGTGACACGAATCAGCCAGCAGCCAAAGCCTGCCGTGCAGCCTCAGAAGAAGAAGTCTGATGCAGGAATAATCAAGGATGCAGTTATTGTTCTCTGCTTCATAAATAATCTGAAACTAACAGAAGAGATTCTGGGATATTGGTCATCACGGCATACGACAAATACACACTACTGGCCGGCGGCGGCGACGAGCCCTCGTGCTGCGGTTGTGACGACATCTAGGACGGGCTCTGAAGTGGATTCTTCACCAGAGCGGCTTTTCAACTCCGGGGCAGCTCTCTTAGAACAGACATCTACGAGTACCTATTCGCAGACCTCGTCATCCACTGCAGATGTGGAGGCGCTTACGGAACCAGGTTTGGGGCCCGCTTTCTCGAGCATTGTAGCTTCCTCTCCAGACGGCAGAACATCTGAGGATGAGACACAGACGTCAAGGCGACCTCCCCAGGCATTACAGGCTCTAGCGCAGCGGATAGACCATCATCAAAGGCCGAGGATGCCAGCAGTACATTGCCAGAATCACTCCGGGCACCAGCAGCATCTACCTCTATACACCCTGGGGCAGACAGCCCCACGTGATAAGGTCACCTCACCTGATCGTCTCTGCCCGACCTCCATTGCTGCCTCATTGCTAGCTGGCCCCGGGAGTGAGGGCGCAGCCATAAGCTATGGTCTCCGCTCGTCGGCAGAGGTCAAGGTCTCGCCGGTCAGCAGGCCGACTGTGGTTGTTGTGGGCTCTCCTACCTAGGTATGCAGAGGTTGAATTATTTTTGGAGTGGGGTGGGCTTCTAATTGCCACAGCGCTGTTCCTTTCTTATGTACAAATTTGCGGTGCACCCAGTTGCTCAAGACAAATGTTAGCGAGTGTGTGTCCCGTTCTTTATTGATTACAATCTGACCTTCAACTCCTTGGTTTAATTCGGCCCTCTGCCCGACTTGCACCAGCTGCGCTCAGAAATCATCATGGCCGAAGCCAGCTGACGGTCTGAATTACACTTTCCTGAGGCCGCCATCACAAATGCCTACGCTGAAAGCCATCCTTGCCCCATTTCTTCACAGGCCGTGGCTTGGCTCGTGGATTGCCTACTCAAACACCTGAACACGCGGGGTCCAGCCACAATAAAAACATTTCCACTTTTGATTTGTTAAGAAGTTCTTTTTCTGAAGTGTCAACCTCGTGCTGGGATCCCTGATTGTGTAACCGGTAAGCAGCCACAGTTGCTGGCTGTGTATTAGTTTAAAGGCTGTGTGCATTAGTTTGGAGGCTGTGCATATCGCCAGCTCAACAGGCTTAAATCAAGGCAGACTAGTCAGATCGGACCCCATATCATTATGCTGTGGTACGTTTTTCATAGCACCTTATAACTTTCACGAGCGGATCATTCGAGCTTTCTGCAAGCATACTCGCCTACGCTCTTTTACCTGATGCAATTCAGCGGCTTTCGAGCTCTTCTCTTCACATTTGTTTGCCAAGACGCATCACAATGTCATCCAACTCGAGCAAGAAGCGCCGCGCGGATGGCGAAGGGAGCCAAAGTGGCACAGCGTCAGACAACGTCAAGCGAGTCAAACTTGACCATGGCATGAATGCCAGACCTTCCAAGTCGATTCCGCCTCCAGAGCACCCTCGAAGTGTGCAAGAAGCGGCCCTATTTGATGCTGAAGATAACAATAGACCAACCATTGGATGCGGATATAAGTACTACACAAGGCTTGGAGCACGCGAATTCCGACTGGTTCGATTACACCCCGGACAGGGAGACGAGATACCACACTGCTCACTGGTTGTTGACACCATCGACGAGGCATCATCGTATGAAGCGCTATCATACGTCTGGGGCCATCGAACCATCACGCGCCAGATACTGCTCTCTGACGAAGGGCCTTCTGTTTCATTTTCTACACGACATCTATTTAACGTCACCGTCAACTTATATGACGCGCTACTACATTTACGACTCTCCGAGAGACCTCGAATTCTCTGGATCGACGCTATATGTATCAACCAGGGAGACTTTTCTGAGAAAAATGAACAGGTTGCTATGATGAGCAACATTTACAAGCAGAGTCACCGAGTTGTGGCATGGCTTGGTCAATCTGACCCTGGGACTGATTTTCTGCTCTCGAACCTTCATCAAGCTTTTGAGCCTGGGTTCTTTTCTTTTGAAGAGGATGCTGCCCAACAAAGTATTCCGCTTCGCCTCACTCCGTTCTCATTGTGCAAGTTGCTTTGGAAGCTGTTGCGCAATGACTACTGGAGCAGAATGTGGATAATTCAGGAGCTCATGCTAGCACCAAAGTCGACGATCATGATTGGAAAACGGCAGGTTGACTGGGAAGATATCAGAACTGCTGTGGAACTTTGTCAACAAAAATGTCATACTCTTTCAAGCCAAACTCAACACTCCGGGATCAGCTCTTCGAATATACAAAGGGCACTAAGACTCCTCGGCGCGCGCCAGAGTCTCTGGCACACATCCGCTTTGGGCGACATTGTCGGGCATCGCCTGCCGCTGGCCGATGTGCTTACACAATTCCTTGATTCTGAGTGTTCTGACCCCCGAGATAAGGTCTATGCATTAATAAGTATGGCGAGACCCGACACAGTCATAGACGTCGACTATAATAAGACCGCTTCTCAGGTATGGGTTCAAACTGCGACAGCTATCATCAAGGAACGTCGATCAATGGACTGGATTGTTCCTCACCTGTCTCCGCGAAGTAGAACACAAGATTTTCCATCTTGGGCTCTCGACTGGTCCCTGGTATCTTCGCCTTCACACTGGAGTGTCTCGAAAACAGTGAACTCACGTCCCATCAGACAATACAACGCGTCTGGTAATAGAAAAATGAAAGTACAATTTGGACCATTGATATCCGAGAACAGGCGGCTTAATGGCCAAGGACTTGATATCCAACTGAATAGAGGAGAGGTTGGATCCTTGGTTGAGATGGGAGACATTGTCCTCCATGTGAAAGGCATCAGAATAGGCGTGATCACAGATCTATCAACAAGGATTGTGGACGGTCTGATATCAAGAGATGCTTTGGAGATGGCGGGAATGCCTTTCACGGGAGGCTGCGAGACCCTGCGGCACATTGCTCCGCAGAAATTCAACTGTTTATGGAAGACGCTCGTTGCTGATAGAGACACTGATGGAAACCCAGCGCCCACGAGATTCGGCCTCGCCTTGAAGCACTTATTTAAACGGATTCTCCAGGCGCGGAGCCTGGATATTGAGGAGGTTCTGGAGACTGAACAAGACGCCAACGTCCGGGCATTTCTTGAAAGGGTTCGAGCTACAACGAATGGGCGGCGACTTTTCATCTCCGCGGTCAACGACCTTGACGAAATTCTTCTTGGTCACGTGCCGCGTGAAGCACGGCTCGGAGATACCATTGCCGTTCTTTTCGGTACTAGCATACCGTTTGTCTTGCGAGAAAGCAAGCTGGGGAAGGATTACTTGCAATTAATTGGTCCGGCCTATGTTGACGGCATTATGGATGGGGAGATTCTAAGCAAGTTGAGCGAGGACAGGGTGGAGGATTCCTTTCAGATCATATGAATCCTCACGGAGCTATCAGGTAACATGCCTATTGTCCTACAGCTGTCTCTTTTCATTTCATCGGTGACGCTTCTTCTTGTTGCCATCTCCTGGACGGCCTATAATTGAGCTGGCGGAGTACAGGCACATTAGTCCTCTCTCTGTTTCGGCCTAGCTGGTTACGAGGGTATATAATAACGCCGTGCGGTAAAGACACTGGTGTTACCTATGGAAGCAAGTTGACTGAGGCCCTCGAGACTGTGTTGCAACATGCTACCTGGAAGGAATCGATGGCCGGACTGTATCGACTTCGCTCAACATGTAATTATGTGATGGTATCGCAACATCACAAGCACGTCAAGATCCAGTCATCAGGTGGCAAATTTAAACACGGCAGCGGAGTGGGGGACTTTGTGTGAATGAGAATAAGCCCATCTTACTGTATCAACAGAGGTGATTTGGGTATGAGGCACACATGTCTCGTCCCAGGGTATCCCCAATTAGACCTAGTTCTGAAATGCAGACCACAAAAAGACCTCGGGATATACATCATTACAATCATGTTAATATAGTTCTTTTAGTTTCGCCACATCTTACTGCAGTGGGCTAGGTCCCCAAAAGCCATTTTGACGCGGCGATCCTTCTTTCCTCCTAGAGACGCCCGCCTGAATCTTCTCACTAGGAATCTCGCTAACCGGCTCCACCTCCGTCCCAAGTGCCAGCTCCAGAGCCGTTCATCTTCTCCATCCGCGCAACTCTTATCCCAACCGGAGGCAGCTCATACGAGTATCGTGAACCATAGAAGCGCAGATCAGACATGGCAGCCCCAGTTTATTCCTAGACCGAACTACAGCATACCTCCTCCAGCCCTATCGATAACCCTAATTTTGAAGACTAAAAGCCTAAGCCCTTGGAGCACGTTAAAAGCTTCTTATTCGCAACAACTCAAGCATAGCATAATGCATTCTTTAGCTGCTGCTGCCTGATTAATACCTAATTATATACTGCCTGTTATTTATTATCTTTTATGAAACATACTATAAGCTATATTAAAATGGGAAGATGGAGGACTATAAGCCTATTAACATTCTTATAAATCTAACTAAGCTAGGCCGCCGTTGACTTCTGATTTAGCAGAGATATACTCGACACAGTGCCTCCTCTTTTGCGCGTTGGGCTGCATCGGCCTGCACCTGATTCCTATATTCATGCAGCGCGCCAATCTGCGCGATAAGTACCATCTCCGCGGCAAATTCGTGACCGACATCGCCATCGCGTACTGCTGCATGCTATGCGACCTCATCCAGCAAGAGAAGGAGTCCGAGCACCGCAAGTAGCTCGTCAGCACCGGCGGTGTGCAGCAAGAGTACCAGGTGCAGGGGGACATGGCGTATTCCTCGCCTGCTGTGGCAGCCGCTCCTCCTGCCGCGTCGCCCACGTCCGTTCAGCAGCACCAGGAGAAGGGCCAGGAGGCTGGGGTGACTGTCGCGTAAGAGACGATTATCACAGGTAGAGGTCTACAGCAACGTCTTGCGAAGATGGCGGTATAGTCATGAATCTTAAGCCTGCCCATCCACGCATTGAACTTGCTGAGGCCTCTAGACGCAGATGAACTGGTTGAGGGTTTTTTTTCCTTCTTCCTTCTTCCTTCTTGTGGTCGTTTTCCCTTTCCTTTTGCGTGCGTTGCATCAGAACTGTAGCAATAAGTGGTAATTTGCTAAGTTCATCCTGAAAATGACCGCAACTGCCCATTTCCGTCCCTGCTTACCTAGGTACTTCTTGCCCTCCGAGGGCTGCTAGTTCTCCGCTTCCCAGCAACCTGTTGCAAGCCAGCTTGTTTTAGATGCATGTGCATGAGTCTAACTACCCATATGAGCTCCTCACGTCCTATCCATGGCGTGACGCAAGACCGCTAACGAAATGTCCCGCAAGAGCCGAGGGAGGGACTCCAAGCAGTGCCAGGAGGATATCGACTGTTCTGTCACCCGTAAAGGGTCTACGGGGCAAGACCGCCTTGGAGAACGAATTTCCACTTCTCCGACATTGTTATAATCGCATGTTCATCGCTCTCTAGGCGCAGACTGTCTTGATCGACGTAGCGTCGCTTGTTTTAGGGACCGAGGGTCGTGTAAAAGCGCCGGTATACCTCAACTTTTACCAGATGGCCTGGCTCCGAAGTTTCAACCACTGTGTGTATCTACCCACGAAATCCTCGACTCATTGTCTCAATGAATAGCAGCTGCGCACTAATCTTCGGAAACGCTGTGACTACTTGATCCTGTCTTCTGTTGCTCCTTTTCCTTGAGAAATCTTCTGAACGGCCTTGACGAGGTGAGGGGGTATGTCAAGTTCATCAATACCTTCTCGTTTCCGGCGGTCCTGCTCCCGCCTTGCTCTTCATCTTGGTCTTTGTTGCCATCTTCCTCTTTCTTGCCGTCTTCGGCTTGCTTTCCATTCTCGTCTTCCAAAACTGTCTTGTTCTTCTCAGTTCTCTTCCCATCAGCTCCAAAGGAGCGCAAAAAATGCATGCTGGATATGGTGACTGGGAATGACCGACATTAGCAGTTCGTCCACGGAATTGTGACAAGGGGTTTGCTTGGTGCGCTTACAGATAGCCAGACGCATCAGGTCAATTACATTCAAGCAGAGAGCCTGGAGGGTCCAAGATAGGATGAAAAGTGGCAGAACAGTGAGGCCAAGTGCCATGTAGGAGACGGTTGTCCAGACGGGCTTCTTTTCGTATGGGACGCGACATGCCTGCAAGACAAGGCGAGCTGGCTTTTCGGCGAGCAAGACTGCTGGCCAAAAAGCCCAGTGTGGTTTTGTCTCTCCCAGCTTTATTGCATGGTTCTCTGCTTCTTTCGCGTCTGATATACTGCCAACATGTCTTTCCGAAGATCTTGGTCGACTTGCGTCGAGATTCTTGGATGAATGTCGTTTGCTGTAGCTCTGGAAAATCTGACTCTGTTGCACCTTTGACCGCGACCGTTTATCAAGGTTTTCGCTAAGATCCATGATTGTCTGTTGTGACGCATTGAGGACCAGTTTCGACGCATTGAGCTGCCGATTGAGTGTGCCCAGCAAGACTTCAAGTTTTGCATTGATTAGGACAACCACAGTTAAGAGGAGAGTGATAACAGCGCAAACAATCATTTGCGTCACAAGAACACGCCCTGGCGCCTCAGCCATGCTGAATATACTTGCCGCAAATCCAAGAGGCAGAAAAATGACCGTCACGTACGTGAAGGTCAACATATTCTCATTGGATAATCTTGCCCGAGTCTTGTCGAAGTAGGAGTCGAGGAATTTCTCCAGTGCATCGATTCTGCCCAAAATACGTTCCACGTCGTTGATTTTGCGGCTTGTTGACCCCTCGAGCTTGTTGAGAACACCTCGGTATTTCCTTTCGTCGTTTCTAGTCCAACGTGGCGCTTCTGCTTCCCGGTCTTTTTCCCGTGTAGCCCATTTCAAAAGGGTGCTGAAAGCTGTCGAAAGCTCATCATGAACCGTTCGAAGGATGGGCTGGATCGCTTCCCATAGGTCACTCCTCTTCTTGAACTCGTCATTGTTCTCCACTGTATAGGCCAGGAACCCAGCTTTGACGTGAAGGACCTGTCTCGCTTCCTCCAAAATATCTCCGCTACCCTTCAGCATCAGGTCCAGAATGCGGTCGCAAAGAATCAGCTCTAGTACCTTCCTCTGGTGCCAACTGTTTCCTTTAAACCTCTTAGATTCATCGTCAAACGGCAGAACCCACCCCGAATCCGGTTGTGGAATATGCTCGATGAAGTAACATGTCCAGTAGCGGTCAAAGAAGTCTCCATCGAAATAGAAGCCGAAGGACGATCTGAAGATCTTCTTCCTTGCACTTGCAGTCGTTTGTGATCCAGTTGTCTTGTCGCGATTCTGTCCTGAGGGAAAGTCGGTGTAGCCAGCCTCAGTCGAAGCGTGTATGCTCCAGTCGTTGGTCTTTGGCGGATCGGCAGATGTCAGCAAATAGAAGCTCAGATGCATCTCTGTCTCCCAGGAGTTCGAAATCCTCGTTGGGTCGTCGTTGAAATAGTTGTCGTAATTTGAATGTCTGTTGAAGAATAGGTACAATGGCTCTTTCCGAACGTCGGGATTGTAGATGTAGCAGATGAGAACTGTTAGCGCGTCTGCTGTGTGTGGAAAACGAACCTTTCCCCCCCCCCTGTCAAACTTTTACACGTTAAATCGACCCTTGAAATCTCACGTGGAAAATGAACCTTTCCCCCCCCCTGGTCGTTTTTTTCATTATGAAATATCTTTACCAATAAAATTCGAGATTTAAGAAAAAATTTAGAATTAGAATCTATGATCTTTAAGCTTTAATTTGATATTTTAATTTTTGTGTTTGACTTATGTTTGAGAAAGTTGAAAATTTTGAAGCGTGAAATTTAACGTGAGGGGGGAGCGATTGAGAAGCAAAACAGGGGGGGGGGAAAGGTTCATTTTCCACACACAGTGCCTCCGGAATCCACACAAAACGCTTCTTGGCTGATTCTGCAGTCCTAGGCTCCGAGTCTTTCAGGTAGTTTGCCAGGAAAACATTGCGCATGGGCCACTGCCATTTATCTTCTCTCCGTCTGCGTCGCTTTTTTGGACGGACATCAATGATCCCAGTTAGTCCCTCAAAAGCCTTCTCGCTGGTTATAAATGTCAGGCCCGGCAGGGCCAAAGCTTTCCTCAGAGCCGCTTCTAACGACGTGATGGGCTCTGACCCCTGATGGCGACTAGACAACATCTTGACTTCCTTTGCAAAGTTGGTGCCATCGTAATCGAGAAAGGGTGGGTAGTTATAAAGCCACTCGTCGCTTAGTTCCACGATGCTGCGCTGATCGACTCGAGTGCCACTGCCGAATGGAACCGTTTTCTTCAGGCGGGTGTTCTGCTGTGCTGGACCAAGGCTCATAGCCTCTCTGCGTTGCTCAATAGATCTCGATACAGCTGGCCCTGTCTCCGTCTGTGGACGGACCATACCCGAATTCTGAGCAGGGCTTTCCGGCGTGGTAACTGTGATAGATGGGAGATCAAGGGCCCTTGATTCGTAGAAGTCGCAGACACGATTTGCAAAACGCAGAAGTATGAAAGGGATCTCGAAGCCGGCGTGAAAGTAAAAGTCTCTGAAACGGTCCCTATAAAAAAGCGTGGGCTGCTGGTTGGACTCGTCCAACTGGCCTGGAAATAGGCCACTTGGGCTGGAGCTGCGGAAAAGGACATCGATTCCGCGTTGGATCAGCTCTCCTGGATCCAAGCCTCCGAAGCTTAAGCCGTGAGTGCCCATAATCAGCCCCAAGCCGAATCGAATCGCATTATCCCACTGACTTGCATCGTCTTCGCTGTGGAGACGTTGAGCGTCTATTGTATTCTCCCAAAGTCCTTTAGCGGACGCGGGAAAGAATCCCCATTGAGATGCATAGAAGAGCGCTGTGTCTCTCGCATGGAAGAGAAACCTTGTCCGTTCCGTCGACCGAGTCACGGCAAGCATTCGTCTTTGCGTTATGTCGTTTTCGAGAATGGTGAAGCGCTGCAACACTTGCCTCTGAACCTCGCTCGGAGCGTAAGCCTTGATGAGCTTTGCCTTTTTCGTGTCTGACCTGGGCATTATTCGATCTTCGCTTTCCTCTGAGCTTCCATCCTCATCGTCTTCTTCGATCTCATCATCTCGATCGTCAGCTTGGTTGGTACGGTCTTCCGTGCTGGAGTCGTTCCATTCTGCTTCACTCCAGATACCCTGTTCCTGAAGGGACTTCAAAGCCCTCCAAACCCATACATGGTCGTCGAGACGAAAGAGCTTTGTTTCGTGCCCTATTGTATCCCTGTGTGGCCAGGCAAACTTTCCTCGCTTATCAGTCCTGCTGAGCATTGAGACCCAAGGAAAACAGATGGACTTGAGGAAAGACAGCCCGACATCTCTTTCTTCCTTGTAGAAATCGATGAAATTGGAGGCTTTAATGATATGAAATGGGTTGTCCGTTACGGCGTCCCTTAGGACAAAAGAGTCTTCTGAGTCCCATTCATCATGCCCTTCACCCAGGGGTACTGCTCTCCCAGTCACGAAGTAGTCTCCCCTCAGACAGGACGTCTGTTGCGACCTCTCAGCTTTATGCAGTAGCCAGATAATATGGCCCTTGCATACTTGCTTGATCCTCCTCTTCAGCAACAAGAGGTGAGAATCATTGATTTTGTCCTGTTCGAGTCGCTGCGAAATGTCCAACAGGAACTCAAAGGCGAAACTATACACAAGCGTTAAAATTGTGACTTTGTTCAAACAACTGCTACCAGGGCGTTTTGATCCTGCTGATTTTCTTTCTTTCTTTCCTTTTTTTTTTTTTTTTTTGAGCGTCTGTGAAGTGTAAAGAAGATAAGAAGAAACTGATTTACTCACAAGCTTGCAGTATTATAGAGACGATGACCCGAGAAATCACCACACGTCAACGCCACCGCGTCCATGTCTTTCTCAGTTTCAGGACCAGTTGTCGTCTTGTTTTGGTGCTCCACCAACATTGGTGCATTGAGTGGTATGGCACAGACGGATAGAATGTGCTCGAGGTTGCGCCAGATTGCGAAATCGATGTGACTCCTTGGAGAGACAGTAGTTGGAAGCCCTGACAGCCTTAGTACTCGTAGTTGTGTCTCATGACGGTCAGTATTCGTGGTTCCTGTCACTCCGGTCCCCTCACTCAGATTTGTTTCTTTCGGCTGCAGAGTCGGGCTAGCAGGTGCAAGGTAGCTATTGTCTTCGCCACGGTCGGAGCGCACCCCAACATGCCTCTTGCCCAAGTCGATTGCGGAAAGACTGCATGATGAAATTGGGGTTTCCTCCGCAAGGAACTGAGTCACATTAGCTGCAGCGACAGGAATCAGAAAGTTCCTGTAATCAACAGCTTCCTTGGGAACCAAGATTAACTTGTATGCAGCAGTAACCTCCAAGGTTCTGCCCTGCTTTAAAGTCTCTTCCCACTGCCCCACAGTCGATTCTTCACTTTTGAATTGTCGTGCTTTGCCGTCCACGAAGACCCCCATGACGGCCGTCGCAATGGGCCTTTCTTTCTCTAGTCGTGATAGTTCATTTGTGGTCACCGCCTTGGGCTCTACATCACCAGCTTTCTTTTCGATGTTATACGTCCGCTCTCGGCTACTATGGGCTGGAAAAGGCGGATTTATCCCATCTTGATAAGTCGTTTGAGGTGTGGGATGCATGGTGTCGTCGAAAGGATGCATTAATAACCATCCGTAACCGTGTGGTCCTGCCGACCCGAATTGACCCTGTGCTCCTTGCCTGTCGTTGAAATTGTTGTTGTAGTCCATATACTCCATGTCTTGAATCCACATGTCTCTCCCGAGCTTGATGGGAACGGAGATATCGCTGTCACCTTTGTTCTCCACCACCCATTGCTGTAGTACAACATGGTCTCGAACCATCCATTGAATCGATACCTTCAGCTTCGACTTACGCAGTTCATACTCAAACCGCGGCCATCGCCAGTGGACCCATTTCAGCTGTGGTTGTCGTCTCCTAGAGCGCAAGCCACGGATATTGAGTTCTAGTCCCACGGAAATATGGTTATTGTAATGGACTGACGTGGCTGAGCGGTTATGCGACATTTCTTGCAGGTCCTGGGCACGAGAGAGGGGCCATCGGGGCTCGTCCGTCACTCTCGAGCCCAAAGCAAACATGCCGGACCTCCCAGCTTCCAGGTACTGGCTGATTTGCATGAGATGTCCGTAAGCCCCTACACTAGCCGTTGTTCCATTATCACCAAATGAGGCGTAACATTTGGGGTTCGGAGCGTTCTCCCAGGTTGCATATTGGTCTTTGATCTCATGGGGCTTGACCCTGCCAGATGAGGTGCTGTCGGAGCTTTCAAGTTGTCCTAAAATTTTGATCAGAGTTTGGATAAGATCAGAGTGATTTCCAGGCAGTTTCATACGGCAAATGAGTTCCTGAAACCCAACTCTGTCTTCTTCGGGAAGCCCTGCAGATTGCCATAAATCCCAGTCGGGTAGCGGAGGATATCTTGGGTGGTCGTCGGCAGACCATGTCGATTCTCCATCCTCGTCGCTCATCTTGATCGTTACATCTAATTCAAGTACCTCGCGCAGATTTGTCAGTGAGGGGGGAAAGTTTCCCAAGGCTCTTGACTTCACAAACATTTTCTCAGAGGCGCTGTCGGGCTTACGCAGGAGTACAAGTCAGCTGGGGGTGGGGAATTTTATCAACGATTTCATTGGTGGTCATCTTGACGCCCAAGCAGTCAGGTGCAAAGCCTGCAGTAGCCATTTCATTCCGGGCAGTACAACTTCGGTGAGAGTGAGATTTCCGTATCTGTGCAGGTGTGGGTGAATGCTGCAGGCAATAACGTCCAATCGTCAGCAGCCCCAATGTGGTACACATGCATCCATATGCATAGCTGATGAGTGGCTTGTACTCAACTTTTTAGGAGGGACATTCGCATACGTGACGTGACAACTAAGCTAACTAGTCTTGGTTATACGGCAGACCATCTTCACTCGTCATTAGGCACGTCTGTGACGGGGCATGTCATCAACCTGTCTGCGCCGCCGGATTATCTCCTCAAGGCGGAAATTGCCGTGTCATTTTGACTACGTCAGCAAGCCTCATGTGGAATTGCGTTGCGGCCATGGCAATAAATTGCGCGATGGGTTGTATTTATGTTGTGGTCAGGTCTTGACATGCTACATAGCGTGGTAATTTTGTAATGTCTCTTTTCTCGAATGGAAACATAAGATGAAATTCAAAATCCCACGGAACGCTGTGGTATTGGTTTTACTTTCAATCGGCTCTTTGAGCCACCCCTGAAAATATCACACTTTTGGAAATATCTAGTTCCATTTCCAGTCACCACTACGTTTCTTGCTTCACACACGAAACCAGTCACATATCGCGCCGTAGTATGACTGCAGGACAGTGGACTATCAACACTAGCAGGTACCTATAATAACAGCATTTAAAGACAAATACTGCGGTGTTATACCAGCTGGGTTTTGCGAGCTTCGCGGCTGAAAGAGTTACGAAAGGTGGGCTTCAGCTCTACACGCCTCGTCTGTGGTCATTTCGCATCTCCGTCTGCCTCTTAATTAAGAGCGTCGGCATGATGCTTTCTAAATACAAAGGCTTTGCTGAAAGACGCAATGTGTGGCCAAATCAACGGCCACGTCGCTACCCAACATTCAATGCACTGATTCTGTAGGATTCCAGGACAATTATTGAGACATGAACGCGAGACCACAGTTTCAATATCAGAGGCTTATGTTCCTCCAGCAACGATCAATGACTGTGTTCTATCCCTAGTGGCTTAACCATCCCATCTCTCGGGGCAACCTCCCCGATTCCGATCTCAAGTGGTAATTGTGGGAACCAACATCCGGCTATTGACTATTTTTGCACGCTTCCATTCGAGGAGCTGCGTACCTTCTCCACTTTACAATTAGTGAGATGTGATATCAGCCTCCCGAGACCCAACAGATGGCCAACATCCGGTAAAAGCAGGCTTTCTTGTTGGCTCCTTACATGTGTGCCTCCCGGGTAAACAGTATCCCACTTATCCACCCTTGAGCGAGCTGTGGGTCGATCCATACTCATGCAGTTTTTCAATTCAAGACCTGTCTCCTATGCTAGGTTTTTATCCCTCTGAGTTCCCACCTACACGGTAGTTCGTTTCATTGTCAGTGCCGAGGGGATAACCGTTCAGTTTCGATTCCGATTATCTCCACCAGGAACTTCAGCCCTTTTCCATCACTCCACTCCGAGTTTCAAGTTTTCACCAAAACGATGGCAGTTACCTCGGATTTCTCAATTGCCGTTAGGCCTAACGATCTTGACGCAGTTCCTGGAATTGTAAAGGGTATTGTCGAAAAGGCCAACGCTCTCTCGCCTTGGGATGAGACCGCCAGGCATGCTCTCCTGATTCAAGCAAGGTCCCTTGTCCAGGCCCTGGAAACACCTCGTGAGACTATGACCAAACATACCTGGGCACAGGTAAGAATGAGACTCAGTGAATTGTTTTTGGCATCTTTCTGATCTGGATTACTATTAAGCTGGGCGTGGACACAGCTTTGGTCACTGGTGTCGACGCAGGACTTTGGGTACGAATGGCTAAAAATGGTGACGGACCTCAAAATGTTGCTGACCTCGCGGAAACGCTTGGTTTTGATCCGGTTCTTCTAGGTGAGTTGTTGTGTCTCGTTTTGTCGGCCATTACTTAGCCTCTGCATCGGAGGCTTCTCCGCACATACAACGTGACTTGAAAACAAATGGATTTGAGCTTAATTGACTGTATGCAGGGCGACTGTAAGTGATAGTCCTGAGTTTCGAGCAATGCGTTCTGCGGAGGGAGAATTTGAGACTAAACCGCGGTAGGATGCGCCATCTTGCCGCTATGGGCTATCTCATTGAGACCAGTGTCGATCAATACAGGCTCACCAACTTCACTCGGTCGATGGCTCTTCCACAGATTTCGGGAGGCTATATCACTCTGTGAGTATCAAATAGGTAGTAGCCCATCCTTTCCCTGTCCCATGAAGCCGAATAATCAATGTAGGCTTGGTGAAATAGGAGCAAGTGGATTGGAGTTCCACAAATGGGCTCGGAAGAACAACTGGCGTAACCCCACTGATCCAAAGAACGGTGCTCTAAAGGAGGCTTATGGTACAGACCTGGACGTGTTTCAATACCTCCACTCCGTAGGGTGTCTTCAACAGGTCAACAACCACAGTGAGTTTCCTGCATCTTGGACAATCATTTTACTGATGCCCCTGAGTCTACTAACGGGAGTACATAGTGCGTGGATACCGGCAGGGCCGAACACCTTGGATGGACCCATCCATTTACCCGGTCCAAGAGAACTTGATCCACGGAGCTGAAGCAGGCTCTGACGCACCATTTCTGGTGGACATCGCTGGTGGTCTAGGGCATGACTTGACCGAATTCAAGAACCGATTCCCTAACCACCCTGGCGTAAGTAACTTTCCCATCCCAGAGGTTCTCCTACTCCCGGCTGACCAAAGAGGCCGAAATACAAGAAAATCTACCTTGAAGATCTTTCTGCCGTTATATCAGATATTCAAGATCTCGACCCAACCATTGAACGGCTTTCCTACGACTTCCACACTGAACAGCCGATCAAGGGAGCGCGAGCCTACTTCATGCACTCTATCATGCACGACTGGCCTGACCACGTCTGCCAATCTATCCTTACACGAGTGGTCGAGGCTATGAGACCCGGTTACAGCAAGCTTCTCATCAACGACGTTGTCATTCCTTCGATGGGGGCTCATTGGGAGAACACAGCTGGCGATATGCTAATGATGACTCAATTGTCTGCCTTGGAGCGAACTGAGGCTCAATGGTATCAGCTCATTGAAGGGAGCGGGCTGGGTCTCAAAATCGTGAAGATCTGGTTGTGTGGTCTACCAGGTGTAGAAGGTGTGATCGAATGCGAGCGGGTATAAGAAGCTAAAAAGAAACCATTTCAGAGGGCTAGAAAATGAGCATGAGTTGCTTCAGCATTGGATCCTGGACGGAGTCTGAGCGCGTATGTGCCTAGATGTTTGCCTCGCCCCGCCCTCTAATCTTTGGTTTTAATTGAGAATGTGGTATTTGAAACGGCGTTCAAAATCGACAAGAGAGGGTTGATTGTCCCGAATTATGCCACTGAATACATGTTGAACAGATTTCGCCAAGCATTGCCCGTTATTTACCGGCGTCTGCCTTTGTCGGTTGCGAAGACGGGGGGCCAGGTGGTCCAAGCGCCCACGCTAATGCCCCGTGGACGACGACAACTCGAGGAAAAAGTTTTGGAGCTTGCGACTCGCATATCATTCTTGCGCCCAACTTCCACCGTGCACTGCTGTCGTCAACGTCAAACCCTCTCCGACCGATCGATACGCTACGTACGGAGCCCCGGTGCCTGCGTCAGAACCATGCTGCGAACAAGGACAACGATATGAAAGGGACACTGCCGTTGAGGAGACGGCGTTCAACGACAGAGACCAGCCGAGGAGTATGCAGTACGTCTGCCGCTCCTGCATACTGCGTCTCGGGCAACCATGGCGAACTCCTGCACAACCACGAAGATGGCCCCAGCTCTGGCCCCGGATCTCCTGGCGAATGAATCACACCCCGAGCCTTCTCGATGACAAGAGAAGCTCCGGCAAGAATGACGAGCACCACGAGAACCACCTCGATCGGGACCAGCACGAGGCCGAGCGATTTTGGACCACGGATGTTGACTGGTCTGCCGCCAACTTCCCCGAGCTCTCGAACACCCTAGGTGTCGATCAACTTCTCACAATTGCCGCCCCGCCCTTGCTCGTATTCAGAAAAGTTGCGACAGATTCTTCGAAGTCCAATCTTGGCCCGGAAAGGCTTACTTTGGACGGATCAAGTCAGTCAATGGAAGAAGACTTGGAGGCCGTGGCTGTCGATGAAGCACTGGACAAAGACCATCAAGAGGAACATCAGGAGCATAGCGAACAAGACGAGCCAACGCCGGCGCAGCAAGTTGACGTCTATTCAAAACGACGAAGGGCCCCGTTGCTTCTGAGTCGAAGGGACAAGAGTCAACTCGAGATTGTGCGGCATACAAGTCAGAAAGAAAAGGCGAACTTTGCTAAGGCATCCGCTGATTTCACCTCCTGGAAAAGACTGCTTAAAGAAATATCGAACCCTGAAAGCAAGAGTCCTTCCTTCATTGAACGTCGGATGCACCATGACATCCTCGCACTCGACAGCGTCGATTCCATGAGGTCTTTTCTGAGTTACTCGTCCCCGCACCACAAAAGAAAGGCGAGAGACAGAATCCTGCTATACACTACGCTTCGATACGCTCCTGAAAAGGGTGCCATGCTGCTCCAAGCATTATTGTCGGCTTCACGCCTACCATTCTATATGGTTGAAGATAGCCTTGGGTTTCTGGCCCACAATCTTCGCCAGATGGAAGTAGGCATGAAGCAAAGGTGTGCCCGGGACTTGGCTGACACGGTCCTTCAAACGTTTCAGCTCACAGAGAAGGGGTCTATCCGTCTGATGCAGAACACCGTCTACTCTATCATGGATGCGCTCCCACCCACTCAACTTGAAAATTGGTTTCATCAGCTCATGTTCCATGAAACTCCGCTGCATAAGTACACCTTGCTGCAGTTTGCGAGCCGCTTCGCAAAGATGTCTGCGACGAAGGACTTGTCGCTCGATATCTGGCGGGACCTATGCCAGACCAAATCCCTGGATATCAACACGCCCCTTGGCGCCAGTCTCTGCACGTCGTTACTCACTTTCAAAGATGACGATCTGCATGCACTGGACGAGAACTCAGCGACACCTGCTGAGCTATTTCAATGTCTTCTTGACTTGGGCTTGGTACCAAACGTCATCACTTACACATGCATCATTCACAGCCTTTGCGTTAGGAAAGAGTTACGGACGGCCATGGAAGTCTTTGAGGTTATGAAGCAACACGGTGTCCAACCAGACGAATACACATACTCGGTCATGATAAATGGCTGCAAGTCATGTGGAGACTTCGAAACAATGCTGCGCTTCGCACTCGACGCTCGTGCTGCAGACATTCGAGATCCCGTGGTATGGAATGACATTATCCATGCCACATTCCTCGCCTGCCTCAAGGAACCTCGCGTCCCAGGTGGAGTGCGCCGGGCTAGATGTATCGTCTGGGGCCCAATGAACGCAATTTTCGCCCGCTTCTTCCAACCCGAGCCCCTGAGATCACTCATAACAACACAGTTTACCGACGTCCGGGAATTCATGGAGAAGCAGGGGTTCGTCCCGAGTAAGATGCAGGGCGTCTTCCGTGAGATTCCACCTCTGCCCCCCAGGGAAGTCGTTCAACCGACGTCTTCAACATTGGGTCTCATGGTCTTGGGCTTTGTCCGGCATCTCCCCAGGCCTATCGAAGTGGTCCGATTCTATGACCATTTCAAGAAGATGCTTAAAGAAGGGGATCCGGTGGCACAAATTATCGTCCAGGAACAAGGGTCAATTGTCCACAACATCGTTCTCAGGGCCTTGCTCAAATGGAAAGGCACGCTGCGAATCATGCTGGACATCATCAGAGATATGATGACTGATATCAGTCCAGCCGCGGCTGCAACAATTCCTTCGTCACGTCACAAATCTGAGCCACAGACCAGTAACTCTCCACCAAATCTGGCTACGAACATTGAACAGATTGCTGTCGACTTCGATATCTCAGGAATTGGAGCAGACAACACGATCGCTGCTGCTGGTATTATGGAAGCAGAAGGGGAAATACAAAATGGAAAAGAATCTCCAATTGATGCAATCCTATCAAACGTGGGCGATGTTTCTGTGGAAGCAAGACCTCCCATCCGTCACCCTCGACCTAGCGTTTATACTTGGAGTATTCTCCTCAAGGCTTTCATGTCGAACCGCCGGACACAAGAAGCCGAGCACATCCTGAAGCTCATGCAGGTCCATGGTGTCAAGCCCAACATCGTCACATGGAACACCCTCGCAGCAGAGTATGCCCGGCTCGGGAACACCAAGCAGGCCGTGGAGGCCATGAGCCGCCTCGAAGCCGCGGGCTTCAAGAGCGACGACTGGACCCTGCGAGCGTTCGCGAGAATCGGCGACAAGGCCAAGGCGATCGCGCTGATGGAGAAAAAGGTGGAAGAAAACAAGTTGGCCAAGGCGGCGATTGAAGAGAGGGAGCAGCAGCAGCAAGGAGATGAGGCAGGAATCGAGGAGATTTCGACTTTAGAAGGCGAAATGGGAGGAAACGGCTTGTCTGCTCGACAGGAACAGGTTCCAGAGACACACGAGGGAGTGCGGCAGTGGTCGCCTAGAGAGGAGACGCCCTCGCCGGGCAAGGAGACACAATCAGAGGTCCAGGACCCAAGCAGGCCTACGGAAGAACCGCGGTCAGTGTCCGGAGAGGCGACAGAGACGGCGCGCGAGGAGGCTCAGAAGCCAGTTGCAAAGGCACCCGTCCCGACGAAGGCGGATCTTGGTGCCTGGGACGACTTCTTGTGGGATTACGCTGCAGAGCCCGAGCCCGAGGCCGAGGAGCAGGGCAAGCGGGAGGAGTCGGAGGCTTAGATCGTACATGTGTGTACCCAGGTACACGTGTCTTCATTGTATACTTATCCTGAGATACCCTGAGTAGAAACAACACCAGTCAAACTTTACTCTGCTTTCGGACGTGTGATTCTTGGTCTTGAGGTCCTGTTGACTGCTTGCTCCGTTTCTCTGCGAGGATAGCATCATAATGTTCGTGTTCATGAAAGGAGTCACCGGCGCCGATCCTGAAGTCCAGGTACAGGCCGCAAGTCGGCCTGTTAATTTCAATCTGTATTCATCTAGCTACGGAACGTGAAAGGGGGGTGGGATCATTAGTGTTGCCGGTGGTGTGCTTCTGTGCTGTTCTATGATGAATGTGGCGGGTGGAATTGGGGATCATTAGTGGTGTCATCTTCGTGATGGTTTCCTGTGCTGTTCGCACGATGCAAGTCCAATGATGCCTGTGCTATGCAGCATCATGCACTCGATAGCACCTTGTCTTTCGTGCTCACACCCTGGGAACGCGCAATGCCTTCATCCTCCATCCCCCCAATGCGCTCTTCCAATTCCTAATGTGGGAGAGCACCTCGTGGTCCACTGCTCGTGATAGTGGGGCCTAAAGCGCAACACGAAAGATTGTTCTGCCAGGCCAAGTGAAAGACCAAGGTGGATATCAAGGTCCAAACTCACAGCTGAGGATCTTGAATTGTAGACGCCATGATGCATGCGCATCTATGGCTGATCAACCAGCGCTGCACAAACCGGCCCATGCTTCGTCTTGCCTTCTGTGTGCAGCTCCTTCTTCCATTCAATGTTGGAGAGCCTCTCAACCCCCGCTGAAAAACCTTCTCAAGTCTGCCAGACTACCCCAATTGAGAGAAACACTTGAGAATCATGTGCCACAAGTGCCACGGTGGTCCCCCGCTTGGGGAGAGTCTGCTTCGGTGGCGCCAGGTTACTCTATGCTTCCCTCTTCACCTGGACCGTAGAAAGTGGCTTCTCCCGAAATGATCGTGGTCGCCATGTTGTCTGTCCAAAAGAGTATGGCTTCTCCCGTGAAAAGAACAAGCTCTCCATCCTTAGGCCGTTCCTCGATGTACTCTCCAGGTTCCTCGATGTAATGTCGCTGGTCTTCCATCCGGTCAAGATAGTCGAGTGTCTGTCCGAGCCCAAAAAGCCTACCCCACGGGGCCGTAGCGGCATCATAGTAGAATGTCGCATTTCCGGGCAGCGCACTGCCATCTTTTTGAACGAACATAGCTTTTTCGCTGAAAGCAACTGCTTCGTCCGCTGCTAGTTGTCTGGCCGATGGCGCTACATCCTCTGAGGATGTGGTCACCTCGCGCACAAGGCTCTCACGCCGTGTGGATAGGATTCTTGCTATTATTCCCGCAGATCCCGCAAGCTCGTGTTCTTGAATCGATGGGACGACCAGTGTGAATCCAGCAGCTTTACGCTCCTCCTCAGTAGCTCTCTTCCATTGAAAGAACTCGGCTCTGCTAATACCGCGCTCATTCCACTCCTCGCTGCGTGGCAGCTTCGCGAGCATTTGACTCAGGTCCAGCTTTCCGAAGAGCCTCCCTTGAACTTTTAGATGAATCGTACCGATGCGTTGAAAAACAATTCTGGGGAACCTGATGGCGCTCCAACGTGAGGGTGCCAGCTCAAAGATGTGAAGCAGCTGGTTCTGCAGAGACTGAGCCAAGATCAAAGCAGAGCGCTTTCCGAACGGAAACCTGCGATACGCATCCCATGGATAATTGTTGGAGATCTGGACATGAGTATCTATACATCGCGAGTATCGTACCCGTGTCTCAAGCGAATCCTGCTGGTCCAGCTCAAAGGGAATGTTGATGACAAGATCATGGATTGTGACGTTGGCTGCTTGGCTTCCACTTGTGCTTGCGGTCTTTTGACTCGCGTAAATTGAATTGGCTCCCGCCCTGGGCTGTAAAAGGTCGGCCAGGAAGTTGAGTAGCATGCTGGCACAGCCTGAGGACACCCAAGATGTGCAATCCTCCCCGTTTCTGTAAAGATCTGGTGAAATATGAGACGAGAATGTTGGTAACTGAAAATTTCGAATTTGTGCGTGGACAGTGTTCAGATTGTTGGTGGGAAATGGTACGAAGAGCCAGGTGGCCCAGAGGTTCCAACCCATGTTCCCCTCCATGAAGAAAAGATCCAACTTGGCGTCATCAACCCGTTGGGCCAGTCGTCGAGGCATAATGTCAATGACCTCGTCACGGATTTGTTGATTGACATGCAGCAAGGACATCGCATGACGTCGGAGGGGTTTGCAAAAGATGGTGCCCCGCGGCTCCGTCTTAGCACCAATGGTTTTCCTGAATTCGTAACCTTCGCTACATTTGGCCGCGGCAGGGTCATTTGGCTGTTGTTGTGACGTCGACGAGGATTGGCTCTCGAAGCTCGAGAGGGAGGCTGAGGAGGCCCGCCATCTTGGCGAACGGCAATCGTTGCTGGTGGTGTAGTGAGGGTCGAAGGAGGGTTATGAAGGCGAGATCGCCGCGAAGGTTGCAGCCGTGGAGTGGGGCCGGGGATTGGGGGCTCACAAAACGCCGAAAACTTTTGATTAGAGGGCGTGAAAATGTACGTTGGCTTTGGTGACGGCGACGTGGGTGATGTTGAGTCAGCCGAAGTTGTGATTGTTTGACGTGATCCAAAACGGGGTCAAAGTGGAAAGGATGGGGGAAGTGACGAGGTCTAACACACGTTGGAATTGGAAAACACAGAACCTGTTAGTTGCTCCCCAAGCTTGGTCAACGTTGGCACATAAAAGGGAATCAAAAAGGTTTGTGCAAACGAAAGCTACCTCGTCTGTGCCCTGTTCGGTACCTCAGCACGGTTTGATCCATTCCCTCCCAAACAACGCTCAGCTGAAAGCCAACAAACAGAGTAGGGCACGCCGTCTATGCCACTCTGCTCAAGGTTTTTGAAATAAATCTCGCCATAGATTCAATCATCCTCACCATGTACACCGCATATTACAAAAAGTCATATGCAATCCTTATCCTCGCGCTGTGGTCTCCAGCCATAAACGCCAGGCACCAAGTACACTTTGACTTAAAAATCACCGTATGAGGGAGTCCAGAAAGATATCAAGTACTATTCCCAAAGAACTTTGTAATCTTCTGCGTCCCACTTGACTTCCCCTTGGCAGGGCTTTTGGTGCCGTTGCTTGTCGCACTGATCGCCCTAGCGCTCTTCGGCGCCGCTTTGCTTGGGGACGAAGAGGGAGACGTTTTGACCTTTGTTGGAGACACAGGGACAGGCGCCTTTTTTGTAGGAGGCGCTTCCTCATCCTCTGATTCCGAGTCTGCCTTCCTCTTGGTTCCAGAGGCTGGTGCAATTCCCATACCACCATCGTCTGCGGATCCGGCGACATCTTCCACCGTCTTTTCCTCACGTGTCTCCTCCTCGCCCTGTTCCTCCTTCTTAACCTCCACGTCGGCCTTTGGAGCCTGATTCTTCGCCTTGGCATTGGCGAAGAAGTTTGCAATGTTGTTCTTATTCTCCTTACTTGCGATGGGGATAATGAAAGTCGGGGAATTGTTGCCGACTTTACCGACATCCTTACTCACAGGATAGCATTCTAGCTCGCCGTCGAATGGCTTCAGACAGTCCTGCAGGCCCTTTGACCATTCATAGCGTTGGGGGTCGAGCCACGTCTTCATTTTGTCCGAAGCAGGGTCGAGGATGACAGGCATGCGGTCATGCAGAAACTTGAGCTGCTTATTTGAGTCGGTCGTGATGATGGTATAAGTGTAGTGCTTTTGATCGTCATCTGCATCAGTCAGTCAGCCTTCCAGAGTTCATGTGGAAACTCTGTCCTCTCCTCCAGTCATGGTCACAAAAGAACTGGATGGTCACTTACCCTCGTACTGCACGCAGTCCCAAAGCCCAGCAAAGCACATCAGACGTCCGTCTTTGCGCTTCACGAAGTGCGGCATCTTCTCCTTGCCAGTCTTCAGCCACTCGTAGAACCCCTGTGCCACGACAATACACCGCTTCCGACCTTTCATGGAACTCCACATCCCACCTGATTGCGCAAGGGAGTCATCTCGGCAGTTGATCGTCTTCATGACCGCGCCATAGTCGGGGTTCCGCTTCGTCCAGAAGGGGACGAGGCCCCACTTCATCGACTGGAGCTTGTAGTGCGTCTCGCTGCTTTCATCCAGGCCATCGGCCTCAACCGCGGCTGATTCATCATTTGTAGCTGTCTCAGCTTCTGTGGACGCGTCTTCAGCGGCAGCCTTCGCGCCCTTGCTGGATTTGGCCTCGCGGCGCGGACCGGCTCCCCAGTCGGGCACGTCTGCGCGATACACGATGCCGTGGTACCCAGGCGCGAAATTGTAACTCTGGCGAGGTGCACCGTCTCCCTCGTCAGCTGGAGCGTCCCAGACTGGCATGTCGTCATCCTGTAGCATTTGGCGCACCTGCGACGGGCGCTTTGTTTTGTTTGCCTGGTCAGTTCTGCCTGGTGTTTGACGAGTGGCGGGAGTCGATGAGGTCATACCAGGGCGAGAGCGTATCTTCCACACATCGTCACGAACGTGCGGGTAGAGTAGTCTTCATTTCAGGGACACTTGAGTGATCCATCGATGTCGTTCGTGTGAACAGGGTCGCGGTCAGAGAAGAAGTCGTCGGGGCGCGGTGGTTTGAGGCGGCTCGACCCTTGGCAGGCAGGGATCCCCTTCGCGATGTCGACGCCATGTCACGGGACTTGGGTGACATCACCCCTGCTCGGACTGCCACTACGTCCTAGTTGCCTAATACCTTTTCACACTCGAATTGATTCCCTGATTTTTTCTCCATTCCTGTGTTTCTAGGCATAATCACAAATACGTCGTGACTCATACTGAGCTTATGGCTCTGGGGGGTACCTCGGCTGACGCGAGGGATAGTGTCATTCGACACAAGCCGATTCGCTACATAGAATCTGGTCACGTTGGAACATCTCGGATGTTCATGACATCCTGTCAAAGTCGCTTCTGAGCGCGGAGCTCCGGCGTGTGTACTGACCATGAGTCAAGTTCGGGAACATGGGTGCAAACACATGTCTATTGCCATTGGCGCCTTGTCGAACTCCTTGTTCCGCCGAACTAGGATGTCTTCGATCTTCCGAGGATCTTCGACGATCACCATGGGTTTCCGTGGGCCAGGGAACAAGCCTAGCTTCCGAGTTGTGACCGTAAAGAGCGTGTTGAAGGACTCATTGGTGGCTTCGATGAGTGGCACCAGGTTCGGAATGTCTCCCATGATGCGTCTGACGGACTCCTGATTGTAAGGAATTCCCGGATATAGCTTTGGCAGTAGCTTTCGACGCAGCCAGATCACAGCGAGGACGATGCCAGTAAAACCAATGGCGGGATTCCTCGACACCGTTGAGTCTGACATTCTGGGGATTAAATACTTCAGCTTTATTCCTGTTGTTGATCGAAGCAGACCATGGACCCAGGACTCAAGCAGTCAGCCAAGTTGCAAGTAGCCAGCGGTGTTTACTTTTGAGAGCGGATATTCGCACTGGCCAAAACGGTTAGTACACCACTACTTATAGCCCACCCACCCTACGCCTACACCCCAATTTACACAGCCGCCCATGGCTGCCCACGCCCAATTTATATTACCAATTTGCATGGAGTATAAGTTAAACATATGAATTGTATATGAGGTATATGAACTCTGGATATAAATATTTGGTATGTGAAGTAGGCATATAGGTATTAGGTATGTGGGTGTTGGGCGTGGGTATTGGTGACATATCGGTGCATCATCCGTTTTGACCAGTGCCAATATCCGCTCTCTCAAATTTGATCTTCATCTTTGGGTGGGTGAGCAGGATCGCGCTTTTGTAGTACTTCAAAATCGCGTTTCCTATAGGCTCGAAATGTGTGTATTTGAAAGAAGGATTAAGATGTTGGTTGCAAGTCCGGATCCAACCACAGTGAATGCTACCTAAAAGCGCGCAGGCTGAACCGCACTCTCATGTGACGCTAATTGGGGCACAGAGCAGAGTTAAATTGCATTGAGTGCCTATTTGCTATCTTTATGATCCACGTTGGCGTGATCATGGTAGAAAAGACGATGTTGGCGAGGTAAGAAAGGCGATAATGTGTTCAGCAGAATGCCGCGGGACCATGCGGCTGATGTACCTGACGCGCCTATGCATGTTTAGAACACATTGTTAAATTAAGTAAACTTACCCCCACATAGGTTGGACGAGCTCCTTAACCGACCGATGTGCCCACCCAAGGTGCAGATGGCGTAGACAATTACATCCAAGGGGAATTGCTTAAGATGATGAATTCTGATCCACGAGACGGAATATCTGCCAACGGCCCCTGGTGCATTACCAACAGGATACATCCTTAAAGCCCAGCTGAGTTGTTCGGGATACACCGTTATATCGGAAGTGGCTGAGATGACAAGTATTGAGCCTTGTAGGATAAGTGATTGTGATTCTATGAAAGATTATGTGGGTCGACATGCAGGTCAATTTCGTATGGGGTTACTTGAAATCGTTTCTGCATCTTCTGTGATTGCAGGTTGAGAGTTGTTGGTCAGACAGCTTTCTCAGCAGAATTGGTATCCACACAAATTTGTCACGCTCAAAGCCAGCCATGTCCACCTGGCGTAGCTGGCTCAGTACATTAGAAGAAATGGCTTGTGTGATAGGCTACCAAGTCATGGTCTTGGATCCTAAAATCAAAAAATGATCTTTCGGGCTAACAGACTTGTGCCTAGCCTTATTGGCGGCTATGGAGAGTCGAGAGTGGTTACAACGGACAGGAACAGATTCGAGAAGACGGACAAGATGAACGGGATGGCAGTTGTCGGCGGGACCGTCAGCGCGCACACCCGGAAGGACCGGGAATCGCGGTTTTGTTTTAATCGCCAAGCGGCTTCGCAGCTGGAGATTATTCGCTGAGGCGAATTGTAAGTGGGAAGGTGGTGGAAATCGGTGGAAATCATTGGCATTAAAACCCCTCGGAAAACGGTGGGCAGACTCAAATACGAAATTGATCAACACGGCCAGCGACCGACGACCGCAAATGTCAAGCTGGGAGCTGCTAGTTCGGTCTGGGGCGGGCGCCAGGCAGGGAGCCTACTGTATGTGCTCGGTTGCTGCCGGTTGATCTTCCCCTGAAACGGTAAGTGGCGGGCCGACGGTCAGGGACGTCATAGCTTCTTCGGGACTGCCAGACTCATCCCGCCCAGCTGATGGAGGAGCCGCGTGGTCGCATCCACAGGCCCTCATTGGGGGCCGGGCGCGCCTGCGAGTGAGACAATCAGCTTGCCGACTTCTAATTATGAACCCTGACAGTCGACAAATCTGGTCAGACAAAGCATGACCCTTTAATCCAAGACTCGCCGCATAATCCTCGCATTTCTGCCTCGTCACATGCACGTGTTAACTCCTGTGACGCCACGTCAAGCTGGTTCATGCTGCCTTCCCAGCTCCCTCCGTCTCTTGTCGTCCTCGGCCAAACAGCTACCGTAGCTAGCTACACCTTCAAGACGTGACAAGGGCAAATCCCCCACCGTACACGACTCAGCCGTCCGCTCGGACACTGCGAATCGCGACCCCATCCCATCCCATCGATCACGGCCGTGTTACGTGCCCTCTTGTCCCAAGTTGGCGCCCCAGAATTCTGCCGTGTCCATCGCCTGGAGGCGGGCGACTGCAAGGCACGCCAGGCGCCACTCTTCCAGGAGCTGGTCTTCCTCACAAGCTTCTTCCGCATGGCATAAGAACATGGCCTCTGGATCCGGTGCCGACAAGAAGGCAGAGAAGTCCACTTGGGCTTCTGCAGTGGATTCCATCAACCCGTGGTCCGTCAGCCGAAGCTCGACACCGACACCAAAGGAGCTGCCACCAGCGCCTCCTACGCCCAAGCCGGCTCCCCAGGGAGGCGACCACAGCATCAACCCCATTTACGGCATCAGTACCAGGAAGTACCCTCCCGACTGTCCTCCAGTCAAGGTCCAGTGGTTCCATGCTGTTGATGTAGGTACCCACAATCAGTACTGCAGGCAAAAAGCTGACAAACAATCGCCACAGGTCCCCAAGCGAAAGCCACAGCTCATCAAGGGCAAACGAAAACCCGACGAAAAGCCACCCCAGCCTCCTAAGAAATGGGTTCCATTCTCCAACAACGACACGCGATCCATCGAGGCTGCATACCAGGGCGTTCTAGAGAGCACAGAAATCGAGCGGGAGCGAAGCAATTCGGGTCCGACCAGGAACTTTTCAGGCCCGCGGAGGGCATTCACGTCAGAGACTGAAGAAAGCGATATACAAGGTGCAACTAAGGTCCCGGTCAATGAAGACTTTCTCTTCGACGTTGACATAGAAAAGCGAGAGCTCGCCCCAGTTTACTGGCTGGGTCCTGTCTACGATGTGCGCCGTGGAAGTTGGTTCTACCAAGAGGGGTCGACCCTTCGTCCTTGCGAGGAGAATCTCGCTGCGCAACTGGAGGAGGGATATCTCAAGTGCAAACCCTGGCTCTATCCTGGTGAGTTGGAAGAGCGGCCCAGCAAACGACGGAGAATTAACTCCTGGTTAGCCCCAAGAATCCGAAGCGACCCAAAATCAAAGAAGGGAGACATCACACCGAAGGGATCGGTTGATAACCTCCGGGCCCAGGCCGCTGCGCAAGCCGACCCGTCCTTGAAGCCCCAGGGGCAACCGCCTCAGCCACAAACACACCGGCTGTTTGGTGCTTGGATGAACTCGGTAACAACGTATCAGGATTCGACAACAGCATGGCTCAACTCTGACGGCGTGTTATCATGGGTGACCTCGACTATGTATGAGCGCTTCGCTGGAGGCGGCTACATGAGTGGCGTTAAGGTTGTCCGTGGATACACGGAGCCCGGCAAGACCAAGCCAAAAACAGACTCTTCCAAGGACGAGAAGGCGCCGACTACACCGACTGACAACAAGAACACGGAAGAACAGCTCGACAAGGCACGAAAACGTAGGTCAGCGCCACCGACCACGAGGTCCGACTCCGTCGACATAGCACGTTCGAGCGGGGAGGAAGAGGGGACAGGCCAAACGGCGATTGAAATCCGAGGTGATAGTCTGAAGCGGCAGATATCGTCGTTGCTTGAGAGTGAGAACCGCGATGTCGATCAGGAGGAAGAAGCCGTTAGGAAGAGAGAAGAAAAGGAAATACAGGACGACTACAACGCCCCAGCCGGCGAAACCCAGGGTCGTGAGATCGAGCACCTTGTTCTGATCACTCACGGCATTGGCCAGTTGCTTGGACTGCGAATGGAAAGTGTTAACTTCGTCCACGATGTCAACACGTTGAGGAAGACGATCAAGTCTGTCTACACCACTTCTGAGGATCTCAGGGCCCTCAACTCGGAAATTGGTGGAGGTCCTGGTAATTCTCGGGTGCAGGTGTTGCCCGTGTGTTGGCGCCACTTGCTGGACTTCCCCAGAAAACGTGAAGAGAAGAAGAGTGAGCAGGATATCGGCCTTGCAACGACCGAAGAAGACGAGTGTAAGTTTAGGCTGCTAACATGAGGGACTTCTGCTAACTCAGGCGCCAGATCCTTCCCTCGACGACATAACGATTGAAGGCGTGGCATTTGCACGATCACTTATCTCCGATCTGGCATTGGATGTTCTCCTATACCAGAGCGCCTACAGAGAACAGATCTCCGAGATTGTGTTCAAAGAGGCTAACAGGATATACAACCTTTTCGTTGAGAGAAACCCTGGTTTTAAGGGCAAGGTTCATATCATGGGTCATTCCCTCGGGTCTGCAATTATGTTTGATATTCTATGCCGCCAGCAAGAGATGAAGAAACAAGTCGAGCAGTCCAAGAACCCGCTCAGAATCTGGCCATCCGAAGCTCGGAAGCCCGCGACAAAAGACCCTCGAGACTTAACATTCGACTTTGAGGTTGATGACTTCTACTGCCTCGGCTCTCCGATTGGATTATTCCAGATGCTGAAGGGACGGTAAGTGTCCCAATCTCATAGCAATGTCACAATGTACCTTGCTAATTGCACTAGAACAATCTCTGCACGCCATCTCACAGATGGCCTACCAGCGAACAGTCCTTTTGATCCAGACTCAGCCGACGATCCCTTCCGCACGACGCCTCTAGTAGTCGATCACCACCGCATTTCCCCTGTCACGGGACTGCCGTATTCTGTGTCGTCACCTAAGGTGTCCCAGATGTTCAATATTTTCTACCCAGCCGATCCAATATCCTACCGCATCGAGCCCCTCATCTCACCCGCCATGTCCTCTTTGAAGCCTCAAAACTTGCCCTACACCAAGAAAGGAATCTTCGGCGCTGTGGCTCCCCAGGGCATCTCAGGCATCGGTGCCAAGGTCGGGCAGAGTGTCAGCGGCTTGTGGGCGAATATTAGTGCCGGGCTGGCTAATAATCTACTCAACCGCAGCCTGGGGCTGACTCAGGAGGATGTTGCGCAGATTACCGCCTCACAGCAGCAGCAACAACAGCAGCAGCACACGCCAAGCCCAGGAGCTGGGACCAACATTTCCACGTCGTCTGGCGTCATCTCTCGGCAGGACTCGTCGACAAGCCTCAGCCAAAAGGCGGCGGAGCGCAAGAGGCAGCTGGCCGAGGAGCAGGGCGGTCGCAAGAGCATCAGCGGGAATGATATGACACTCCTGGACGATGACCTGGAGACGCTGTACAGTAAGTTCCAGAAGGGCAGGGCGGACATGATCAAAGAAGAGGGCGGCGCACAGGACGAGACGGAGAGGGAGGACTGGCTCGCGCAGGAGAACAAGGCGGCGCGGGTGCGCAAGGAGGAGATGAAGGTGCGAGCGCTCAACAGGAACGGGCGGGTCGACTACAGCATCCAGGAGGGCGCTCTGGACTTCAACCCGATGAGCACCATCGCCAGCCACATGGCATACTGGGCGGACGAGGACGTAGCGCACTTCATCATGAGCCAGCTGCTCTCCAGGAAGGGGGAGGGCAAGGACACAGGGAGGAGGTGATGAAGTGAACACCTTGTTCTTACTTCCGGACACGCGCACCTGGAAGGGATACACGCTACATTCACTTAGACGGCGGGCTGCGCTGCTAGATGAGATTGGGTTATAAGCAGCGGCGGGCGGCGACTTGGCGTTTTCTTTCTTGGTATCGCGGGCTTTCTTGCGGGAGGCTTTGGCTAGGTCAGGCGGCGTTATTTTCGAGTGGCATTAGATCGCCAGGTTTGTTGGCAACTCTAGATGGGCCATACTGAGGAGTTTATTGATTTGCAAGTACGGTAAGTAGGGACAAGGATGGTCGATTTGAAGTGAACCTTGATCCGATTGTATTCCTAATGTGACGGCTGGACGTGGCCGTGCTTCCCGTGGAGTGGGTCACAATACGACCCCTGGACCCCTGCAACACGCTTTCGTACTCGTACCGATGCTATACGATAATTCTTATCGCATGGCGTACCTGTTAGACGATATGCAAATAGCGCAGCTTACGGGTCTTTTGGGATCTCATGTTTCCTTATTTCTGAAATATAACATATTGGTATAGAGTACACAAGTGCCTAGTAGTCACAAGCCTCAGTCACCACAGCTCAACTAGAACAGGTCGTTCCACCATGTTGGCAATCGCCAAGGCCCCAAACCGTAAATACTAATGCTGGAGGTGCTGCTTTGGAGCTGGATGATCAACGAGCAGCGGCTCCCTCAAGGCCGCAACACGCCCGCATTAACCAACCGACCCCACAGATTCGGCAGAGCCCTGGCGTAGTCCTCAGGCGTACGGCCGTCGTCGTCACGCGCGGCGCGGACGTCCTCGCCGCCGCGGTCGGGCATGCGGTCCAGGCCCATGCCCCGTGCGGCGTCGAGGGCCTCCTGGGGGAAGTTGTCGAGCGACAGGCGCGGGCTGCCGAGGAACAGCAGCAGCCAGACGGCGTCCTCCTGGCCCTTCTCGAGGGCGACGTGCAACGGGGTGCGGCCGCGGGCGAGCGAGTCGCGGTACAGCAGGATGGCGGGGACATCCTCGCCCTCTGCGGCGGCGTCGCTGAGCAGCTCGACCGCGCCGAGGACGTCGCCCTCGCCGCACATGGTCTGGAAGGCGCGGGGCCGGGACTCGTCTGGGTGGGACTCGAGGTAGGCCTCCTCTGTCAGGGTGGGCAGGATGTCGTAGTTCTCCTCGACGCCGGTCTCTGAGGCGTAGCGGGTGCGGATGGTGGTCTGGTGCTGGGGGGTGTGGAAGATGGGGTTGGTGACCGAGGGCCCCGGCTCGTTGGAGGGCAGGTACTTGTCGCACGAGGGGCAGGTGAGGGTCAGGGCTATGTGGCCGGCCTGGTCGAGGAGGCACTGCCAGTGGTAGTGGCAGCCGCAGGGCAGCTCGAGGTCGTCCTGGACGGGGGCCTCGCCGTCGTCGACTTGTGTGACGAGGGGGTCCTCGCAGACTTTGCAGAGTGGGGTTGTGCTGCTGCTTGCCATTTTTTTCTCCTGGGGTTGGAGAGGGATTCCAAGCTAGAGGAGAGGGGTACTGGTAAGGCCGTTAGGATGAGGGTGACAGACAGAATGGAAGGAGAAATGTAGAGGCCCAGATGGCACAGAGGGTGAGTAAGAGTGAGCGAGTTTGACAAAGATGTCGTCCAGGCTGATGGGCTCCAGCCAGCCGAGTTGGGACGATCGGGGTCAGAAAGACATATACAAGGACAGTTCCTCTCCGCCGTCCAGGGGGATCCAATAAACACGGAAGGGCTTAATATGCCGGACACAGTTAGGACGGCAGGTGTTGTGTTGCAGAACGCAAGAAATACCAGGGTAAAGGTGAAGCTATTCTCAGGATAAGGGAGACATACTCGACCGGTGAGAAATGTCAGGCCGAGCGAGTGCTGAGGCAGAGGGGCCACTGGGCCTGGAGAGCAGAAATGCAGACGTCAGAGCTCGCTCATGAAAGAAGTCATCGACTTCGATGTTCCATGAAGACGGCAGCGACACTTGGATTTAACTCTGATGTGTTTGTTAGTTGAGGACGTTTTCTGTCTACTTTGGCACAGGAGCAGTGACTGTGACAGCGACGGACAGCTTTTCCATCTAGTTTGAGAGAATAAAAACTCTGATGAGCAGTAGTGGTCACAGAGGTGAAATCAATCCGTCGTGGGCCGGGCAGAATTTATGCGGATAAAGAGATACCTCGAGTCAGTTTGGGGAATGAGGGTTTAGATTGCATGTGGCAGACGTACCCCGCTATCTCAAATGCGTCATGGGCGGGCATTGAGTTGGGCGATGGCGATGCGAACCTAAAACTGGTAAGATCCAGAAGAATGACTGCCTAACCATGCGTCGTCAGGCCCTCTTGGCATCTCGCTTGACCTGCTGCGGGTAGAACGTGGTACGCGTAAACCCGCCGTGGCTTGCGCGCATTGCTGGTCAGCGGTGCCTAAAGAGTAGCGAGCCTGCGAGCTTGGTTGCGGCCCCTGGCTCATCTCCAGCTTGGAGGGAGACGTCATACTGCAAGGTTCCCGTAGTACGCCCGCCTGCTTGCTCCTCCTGTGCCCCGCCAGTCACCACCCGACAGCTCCTAGGCGGGTGCTTGGTTGATTAAGTGATTGATTGATCCCTCCTCCAGCTTACCTTCCCCCCACATGCGACTCGACCCAGACTTGACGACCTGACCTCTTTGGGCTGCGTATTTCCTTTGCCTCACTGCCCTTCCCTTTCCAATACCATATCACATCCAGCATCTCCAATCAGCAACAACATAGAGTGCATACACACGCCATCATGAACGTCCTCAAGCTGCAGAGGTACGAGTCCCACCATCCCGGCAACCCGGTCCCCGTCTCCGCGCGCAACAACGATGGAGCTGAGCTGAGGCATTGTGATCAAGGGGCTGACCATCTCACCACCAACACAGGAAGTTCCCCCAGTTCCAGCAGAACGACATATTCGGCCTCGCAGACGCCTTCCGGAAGCTTGATGTCGACGACAAGGGTTACGTAGACGAGGCCACTGCCATCAAGGCAACCCAGGCTAGCGAGCGACAGCCCTACGATGTCGTGCGACAAGCACTCAAGGAGGTCGACCTCGACTCCTCCAGGCGCGTCGAGCTGGAGGACTATGTTGGCGTACGTATAGAGAGAGGCACTCAAAGGTGGCCGTCCACGCCGGTCTCCGATGCTGACGGGAAATTAATAGCTCATCGCGAAACTCCGAGATTCCTCTCCTGCCCAGGTCGCCATGCGCACAGGAGGCGCCGCCCCCGCTTCTCCCAGCAGCGTCGTCGCACAGCGCACCGGCGGCGGTGTCGTCGGCGGGCACGCCCAGAAGTCCAGCATCAGCGGCAAGATTCACGTCCAAGGCTCGAATGCTAACATCACTCACACCATCAACGAGGACGAGCGCACCGAGTTCACCCGCCACATCAACGCCGTGCTTGCCGGAGATGCCGACATTGGCGACCGCCTGCCCTTCCCCACCGACACATTCGAGATGTTCGACGAGTGCCGCGACGGCTTGGTCCTGGCCAAGCTCATCAACGACAGCGTACCGGATACCATCGATGAGCGTGTGCTGAACGTCCCTGGCAGGAAGATCAAGAAGCTGAATGCGTTCCACATGACCGAGAACAACAACATCGTCATTGAGTCCGCCAAGGGTATCGGCTGCTCCGTCGTCAACATTGGCAGTGGGGATATCATCGAGGTCCGCGAACATCTTATTCTGGGTCTGATCTGGCAGGTCATCCGTAGGGGTCTTTTGGGCAAGATTGACATCAAGCTGCACCCCGAGCTGTACCGGCTGCTGGAGGACGACGAGACTTTGGAGCAGTTCCTGAGACTGCCCCCAGAGCAGATTCTCCTGCGCTGGGTCAACTACCACCTCAAGGCTGCCAACTGGCCCCGCCGCGTTGCCAACTTCTCCACCGACGTCAAGGACGGCGAGAACTACGCGGTTCTTCTTGCACAAATTGGTTCGGAATACGGTTGCACAAGAGCCCCTCTGCAAACACGGGACCTGCTCCAGCGTGCCGAGGAGGTCCTTCAAGATGCCGACAAGCTGAGCTGCCGCAAGTTCCTCACCCCGAAATCCCTTGTTGCCGGAAACCCCAAGCTCAACCTCGCCTTTGTCGCAAACTTGTTCAACACCCACCCTTGCCTCGACCCTATTACGGAAGAGGAGAAGCAGGAAGTGGAGGACTTCGATGCAGAGGGCGAGCGCGAGGCCAGAGTCTTCACCCTTTGGCTCAACAGTCTGGATGTCCAGCCTGCTGTCCAATCCTTCTTCGACGACCTGCGCGATGGTTCAGTACTACTACAAGCTTACGACAAGGTCATCAAGGGATCGGTCAACTGGCGGCACGTCAACAAGCCCCCAGCGAATGGTAACGAGTTGATGCGGTTCAAGGCCGTCGAGAACACAAACTACGCGATTGAGCTGGGCAAGCAGAACGGCTTCTCCCTGGTCGGTATCCAAGGTGCCGACATCACCGATGGGCAAAAGACTCTCACCCTCGGCCTGGTGTGGCAGCTGATGCGCAAGAACATCACGATCACACTGGGTGCTCTCGCACAAAGGCTTGGCAAGCGCGAGATGACCGACGCCGAAATGGTCAAGTGGGCGAACGACATGTCCCGCAAGGGCGGCAAGAACTCGGCCATCCGCTCGTTCAAGGACGGCAGCATCGGCACCGGTGTCTTCCTGATCGACGTACTGAACGGCATGAAGAGCAACTACGTCGACTACGACCTCGTCACGCCAGGGCGTACCGACGACGACGCGTACCTCAACGCCAAGCTGAGTATCTCGATTGCAAGAAAGATGGGCGCCACCATCTGGCTGGTGCCCGAGGATATCTGCCAGGTCCGGTCGCGTCTGGTCACCACTTTTATTGGTAAGTTGATGACGCATCTCAACACCCCTGCTCCTCGCGTGGGGACACGATGGCTAACCACACGGCTGCAGGCTCCCTCATGGCCACTCACGAGAAGATGCAGTAGTTTGTTACCTATGAAATTGAAGAGATGGACAAGGTGCATTTTTCTTTTGGGGGAGGTGAGACCAAAAAATAGGGGAAGAGGGTTTCTTGTCGGTAGCGTTCTCCGGGCTCTTTTTGAGGTGTCCTTTGCCCCTCCGCTTCGCGATGAGATAGATATTTTTGTTTGTGTAGTATTCGTCGCAATACCTCTTGCAGAAAGGCAGCCAATCCTACCTGGGTGATGCAGACACCATTATGGCCATGTGCTCTTGATAGGCGCCCCCTTATGATGCTGGTGATCTTTGTGAAACGTTGGGGATCTGCCTTGCCGAGGACCTCGCTTACTGTTGATGTTGCTTTTCCATTTCCATCATTAGTCTGCATCAGCACCACCAATCCAAGAAGGACGTGGCTGCTGAAAGGGCTTCACAGTAGGGTGCGCCCCAGCGGCTGAAATGACCAATTGTGTTCAGCAGGGCGCATGCATGCATATTTTGCATGCAGTCATCGTTGCGCCCCCCAGGATGTACCGCATGGCCCGAGGGAGCCTGCCCACGTCGGTGAAAAGAGGTCTGGACAGTTCTCGGCGATCGATTGAACACATCTTGTCACCAGAGCCTGGTTGAAATGCTTCTCTCTTGTCGTGCACTGCATCAAGGAGTCCTGCTGTCCTCGTTTACTATCTCGTCGCTCCCAGACCACCTCTCGGGAAACCGACACCGCGCCGATGGAGCGGATGTCGAAGCAGCTAATTTTGAGCGGCAAGCTGAAGCCCGAAGTCCGCCTGGGGATAGAGATCTCCAACTTCGCACAGTCCCTCGATGATGAGCGCAGAGAGGAGTTTCGGCGGATGCAGACTGCGAAAGGCATCCACTTATCAGGCTGGGACGTTATCAAGGTTACCGAAGAGATCAACCAGGAGGGATCTCGTCGCCACCGTAAGCACAATTCTTCTCCTATTACGACTTCCCTTCGTTGTGTTTTGAGGTGTTGGGCAATGCATTATTTTGCGCACAGTAGCAGGTGATTGACACAGGCTAGGGCACTGGAAGACTCATGGGACGAAAGTGGGTGGTTTCCTGTCTCGTATCCAAACACTCGTCAGCATTGGCGATGTGTTGATAGGAGGGTCTCAAAATCTCGTTGCAACAGGGGTGTGGAGTGCCGTAAGGCTATCGTTAACAGTGAGTACATCTGCTCAATACCCATAGCCATGCCTTTAAGCGGTCGGCTGTCTCTTGGCTAATATGCTCAAGATTGCCACAAATTACATGAGCTACTTTGAGAAACTGTCAACATTGTTTATGAAGCTCGGTACCTCATGGGCACTTCATGAAGACTTTGCCCAGCTCTTCCCCCGGTCAGAAATACTTCAGACGTATTTCTGTGAGTACCTCGTCGTTCTCATGAAACTTTGCAACAAGGTTGTTGTCTTCGGCCAGAAGCACACTGGTGCCCAGTTGTTTTCTTCCTTGGGATCATCATTTGATTCGGAATTTGGGACTATTCAAAAAGAATTGGATCTGTGGGGCTGTTTGATTCAGCAACAATGCCAAATCCTTGCGATGAAAATAGCCACTGGCGCAGAAGTCAACAGGTCCCACGACGTGAAGCAACGGATTTTGCGGCGGCTATCCCCTTATCAGAACGACTTGGTAACAAGATGGAGACGACAGCGCAAGAAAGGAACTTGCGAATGGATATTTGACAACCCGAGTTTCAAGGACTGGAAATCTATGCAGATGTCCGCGACACCCTGCATTAGTGGTAAGTTGGGCAGCGGCAAAACGGTATCAATGGCAAATATGGTTGCTCGGACGGATCTCGAGAGGCCATGCGCGTACGCCTTTTGTGCATCCCAGGAACCAACCAGTCTGAAAGCCACGAGTATTCTGGGAAGTATTGCTTTCAGTTTACTGGATCACCTGCCACCGGAAGCCATGATCTGGGATGACGCCGAGCAATTTGACGCGATGATCAACACGTTTGACCCGGAGAGCATTATCAACTTCGTTTTGGGCCTCCTTCCCGTGGACAGAACGTACATCATTATCGTCGACGGTCTAGAGGATTGTTTCAGTGTTGACATAAATGATGTGCTTTCCGGTCTCCATCGCTTAAAGCAGAACCGGACTGATCTGCTGTGCTACTCAAGTCGCTCTGATTCGCTATTTCAGCACGTTGCTAAGCAGCACCTCACGCCGGAATTCTCGATATCCCACGATGACTTTAATCACGACGCGGAGCTTGAGTCATATATCGTGAAGGAGGTCACCAGAAGGAACACTTCACGACATTTAAGTCCTGATCTGGAGGAACTCGTGAAGAAGCAGCTCATAATAGGGGCACAGGGAATGTGAGTACACCAGATCCTCGACGAAGAAAGCGTTACTAAGAAAATGTTTACAGGTATTTGTGGGCTTCGCTTCAGCTTGATACAATCTTCCCTGCCAATTCAAATGTCGTTATCACGGATGACCACATCTCAAACCTCATAACCCGTCTTCCGACAGACCTACCGGAAGCTTTCGAGCGAGCTCTTGAAGGAATATCCGACCGCCAATATGAAGGTAGGATCATGAAGCTGGTCATGGCCGCAGCTGCTCCTCTCGGCCTCGATGAGATCAGAGTTGCATTGTGCGTTGTCCCTGGCGAGCCGGTTTGGCATCCTGAAAGGATGGCCAAGGATGGCACCCAACTTATATCACTCTGTGGAGGGAACTTGCTCGAACTCGACGAGGAGGATGGGAAAGTTCGGTTCATCCACCACAGCGTTATCCAACATTTGCTCTCATCAGCACGCAGTGAAAAAACGACATCATATCACTTCTCGACAGAGGCTGCCGAAAATTACATTGGGGCTACATGTGTCACATATCTCCACCTCCCCGTTTTGGATTCACGGATAACGGTTATGAGGAATCTCCAGAGCCTTGGTGTGTTGGATAACGTGATTGGAGCCACCCAGGAGTCTCTCCCAGGTGTCAGCCTCTTGGTTCAACATATCCGATCACGGGAACAAAAACGGTCTCGGCCCTCTCAATTTGACATCGGACACGTTCTTTCACAGATACAGGCCACTCGCATACAGCAAGACCTAGACCCGCGCTGTTTCGAAGCTTATGCCACGACCCATTGGGTACTTCACACAAGGTTCTTCGACGAAAATATTCGGCACTGCAAGGACAGTTGGAGGCTTTGGTGGCGGCTGTTGAACGGTGGCGTGGCCACAGTCAAGCCGCCATGCACAGACCTGGAGGAAAAGCCATACTTGGCCCTTTTATGGGCAGTCGAGAATGGGCATGGGTCATTGTTCCGCAATATTCTTGCAAAATGCGATCTGCTCCGACGCCAGACTGCCGAAATCGTGCTTGCTCTCGAAACGCAGAGGAATATCCAGGGCCGTTGGCTCGGGGACATCTTGGCCAAATATCTCCAGAGCTTACACACTATCGACATGCAGTACGCTGTTAGCAACATCAACTATCTTCTGGAAGCAGGTGCCGATCCGAATGCGCCGCATTCTAAATTGAAGTCTTCACCCATCGCAATTTTGACAAGTAGGATCTGTATCGAACATTTGTCCGCTGAGCACGAGCGAAAACTCACTCGCGAGATCTTCTGTCATCCGTCCGTCCAGGGAGCTATTGAAGACAACAGCGTGGTCAATGCTCTCGAACAGCTTCTGGAAAGCGACAAAAGTGTTGCTATCAGCGAAATTTTAGCATGTCGCCCGGACTTGAAATTTGACTTTCACCGAATCCAAGCAAAAAGGCTGTCCGAAAAATCAGCTATCGAGAGGGCGCTAGACGACGAAAGGTGGGAAGAGGTGGAAAATCTTGCCGGCGAAGGTCTCGTTAACACCCCAACGTTCGATGGAAATTCGTTATTGTGGAGAGCCATCGAAGTGAAGAGTGACGCATGGGTTTACCACCTCTTGCGTCTCGGCGCAGATCCAAACATGGGACCGTTTAAAATGAAGCACCAAATACATAATAGAGGCTTCGTGGCGACATGCTACCCCATCGAGGCTGCTTTGTGGCTTCGCAGGACAAGAGTGTGTCTAGAGCTTCTTCGCCACGGGGTGGATATTGATAGGCTCGGCGGATCGCCCATTCGGATCGCCCAGGAGACTGGAAACTGGATTGTCGCTGCGAGACTGCGAGAAATACCAAATTGGCTTGAACGGCAGAACCAACACCAGCGAACTTGCGAGCATGACCGCACAGCCCTCGCGATAGCGTGCAAGATGCTATCTCATAGCATCTTGGACGGGCCTCCAGGCTTCCCAATATCATTTCAAGTTTCCGACTTTGCGGGAGACTGGAAGTCGAAGCTCCAGAAGATCATCTATCGACTGGTGCTGGATGAAGATGCTAAGTACCTGAATGCCCAAGATGCCGAAAAGAAAACAGCGCTGCATTACTTGGCAGAAACAAAGAATACAGACCCCCACAGGTCCAACATCCTCGTCAATGTCCTTTTAAGCCGAGGCGCGGACCCGAATCTGCTGGACTGTCATGGAGAGACACCCCTCCGGATTGCAATTTGGAATGCGGCATCAGTTAATTTAGTGATACAGCCTCTTCTGGAAGCGGGCGCGTTTCCAACTCAAGCTCGTGTATCGCACGGTGTTTCTACGCTTAAGGAAGCCATGATCGCGTACTCAGACAGAGACAACCAGGACGTGATAAGACTGGTGAGATTGTTACTTCAAGCTGGAGCGGATCCACGAGATCCCTGGGCACTCACGTTCCCGGATCCTTCTTTGGTATCATTAGCGGCGGCGAGAGGCATGGAATGTTTGGTGAAAGATTTCATGCAGCACACGAAAGGACTGAATGTACTGTACGTAGAGGGAAAGGGTGATTTGCAGTGAGAGGGAGTTCGGATCCAGCCATCGAGCCCCTAAATCTCCTCACTTCATTTCCCTTATATTTTCGGTGATGTCTCTTCTTTCACATCTTGAAGGCTGGAGAATCTGAAGTCATCATAAAAGTCATCTATACCTCTTACACACCCTGTTCTGGAATTCGTCGCTCTACCCAATCATATTGCAAAGTACCACGACCCCTGCAGCAGACCTTTTCCGATGGCGTCTTCGACAGTCATTTGTGCGGGTGGTAAGACTTGCGCTACTGACAATTAGATATAGAGAGGACCTATTGAGGACATGATGCAGCTTTGGAAGCAACACGGGATTCTCTGCTTATTCCGACTGACAGGAAAGCTTTTACAGCAGTATCTTTCAAGCATTGGATAGAGTAACTTCAATCTCAGCAATAATGGCAATAGCTACACTCAGAAAAAAGGAAGGGACCTCAAAAGCATCTCGATGAGGCAAACAAAATGCTACGTGTTCCCTAAAGGACACTGCGTTCAGCCAGGGATGGCTGTGAGACTCTACGGCAAGAAGTCCGGCTTCACCCCCGAGCGATGCAAAAAAGTCCCCAACGTAATTCTCGCCCTTGAGCCCCTTCTCAAACTGGGCACCCCAACCACGTATAATCCCCTGAACAATGCTGACACCCGTCAGATACAAGTTCCGAAGTGCAGGTTCTAGCCCTCCGGACCTGTCCATGCCAAATCGGAGCTTTGGAAGTGCATCCGAAGGTTGCCGGTCGAAATCCGAGCCGGCGCGCGTGATTAGAATGCGGGAGAAGTCGACCTTGCCTTGGATTGCGGCTCGCAAGAGGGCAGCGAGGATGGCAGTGTCCTCTTGAGCTGTCATGACGTACTCTGCTTTGCCATTCGTGTACAACTTCGCCACATGTCCCATTGCGTCGGCCAATAATCTACCGTGCCAGAATGTGTTGGAAGAAAGAACGTCTCCTTCCAAGACTGCTGGATCAAGGGTGGCAGCAAGGTAGATGCCACGAGGAGACTCGGCGAAACGAGTACGGTACTCCATGGCTCTGGGTGAATCTTCTAGGCTGACAGTCCTGGCAAACGAGATGGCTTTCTTTCTCAGTGCGTCACTGAGTTCGTAGACTTCGGACCCGGTGATGTACTTCGGGTATGAATTGATCGAGTCCGCTCCCAATGACACATACCCAGTAGGCCAGTCTGCTGGTATTTCTCTGGCATCGAACTCCATCTGCGTATCCACCTGTATCACGAACTTGGGCAATGCAACAGAACCAATCGTGGACTCTCTGGGGTCAACGCCCGCAGTTCCACTGATCAGGAAGTATGCCTTGGAGAGGTCGAACACACCTGAGGAAATGAGTGCGGAGACCGAAAGTGCGGCGTTGACCACTGCCGTGTCATTAGCATTTGCGCAAACCCAGGAGGTGCTATGGGAGAAATACGGGCAACTCCAGCTATGAGCAAGCAGACGGAGCTGTCAGAAGTATGGTAAATCTCGCCGTATCCACGAGACAGGCCTGGGAGGGCGAGCCCGCTCTCGAGCTTGATAGTACTGTCTGCTTGAATCCAATAGTATGCTTCCTTGTGGACCTGAGACAAAGAGTGAGTACCTGTCCGTATTGGATAACGTGGATTAGCTGACCATCGTGATGATGAATACCTTGGGCTTCATCTTCCCCTGAGCCCTTGGGGATACTCGCAGGTTGACTCTCCCGGCCAATGAGCAAGCGTGCGCCCACAAACGCCTGAGCAAGCGTCGTATGAAGTACATCGTAAATATTTTAAATGCGCTGAAGAATTTGCGAGAATGAGAGAATGTTGGAAGTTTCAAGGTTGGAGAATGAGGAGCCTCAATTTACCGGCGCGCCCGCGTTCAACTCGGAGACAACAACCTGGGGGAATGGGTAGCCTTGTCCAGTCAGGGCCCAATGGTGCGTCACTGAAACGCTGTCGTCACTGGATTAACGAAACAAGATCAGTACTGAATGCTTGCCATGGGCTGCGTATGAAGGAAATCTACTCGTAGTGGGGAGGGAGATATGGTGCCGTTGGCTGTTCAAACGCACCAAACAGCCTGACCGGCGTTGTGCGAGCCAAAGCTAAGGACACAGCAGTTTACTGCAATGCCACACGATTTCTTGTCAAGCTGTTAGTCCTGCCAGTCAAGACTCCCTTGCATCGAATGAGTTATCCAGAATTAGTGTCCAAATGACCACCACACTGTTACAAGATCAGGAAAGATATGGACTTCGAAGATTAATTAAACAATAATTTTTAATTATGTAAGCTCATTACCGTAGGACCGTTCCAGAAAACAAGACATCCTACTAGCGTTACCTGACAGGCACAGGTGTAGTCAACTCAAACGACACACTCGCACCTCCGGGTCTCACCCAGAGCGTCAAGGGATCACTCCCAAGCTGCTCAGACCTAGCACCCTTCGTATCCCTCACCGGGCCGGGGAAAGTAACTGGGATCTCCACCTGGCAGTTCCCATCCGCAGCCGACACCGTTGCCCCGACAAGGCTATTCCCGTCCGCCGAGTAGTCCATCCTCAGCACGGGCCGGCACTCGTCCCTCTGCCGCCTCTCGACGAACGCGATCCCGAGGTCATCGTGCTTGAGCGTGCGGATGGGCCAGCTCACCAGCCTCGTCATCTCGTCCACCAGCTCCTCGACCCAGATCTGCAGCAGCGACAGGTTCGTGTACTCGCGCGCGGCGGTCCGCACGACGCCCGTGTCGACGGCGTGCATGTTGGCCTGGTGGAACATGTACGGGTCGTGGCGCAGCGCGAGCAGGTTCCGCGCGGCCGCCATGCGCTCGACCTGCATGATCCCGTCGAAGCCCGTGGTCTGGCCCAGCGCGTTCTGCCACAGCGCCGTGTTGGAGGCGGCGTCGTCGCAGTTGAAGTAGATGTTTGTCGCGAAGCGCGGGATGATCTCCACCCCGGCCGCTCCGTTGCGCTCCTCGGTTGTTGTTAGCGTCCAGAAGGGGTGCTCCATGTTCAGGAGGCGCGGGCGGGTGTTGTCGCCCACCACGTAGGTGATGCCGTTGCCTGTGAAGGCGCGGATGGCGTCGCCGTTGTGTAGGCCTGTGATTTGTGGTGGGACGAGCGAGTGGGGGGAGAACTTGGGGTGACCTGAGAAGCCTGTGCTGTTGAACCAGATTTGATTGAAACGAATCTCCTTGTCTACGTCGGAGAAGGTGGCGTTGGACAAAGCCAGATGCGTGAATGTGTGGCTCACGTGGTAGAATTCGTCAAGGTGCGTCGTGAAGTAAGTTGCGAGCGGGTCGAGATCCTCGCACTGCTCAGACCAGGTATAGCTCGTCTGCTCGGGAGGCCAGGCATCCTCGCCAGTGCCAATAGGCTTCTTGAATTCCTGGTCAACGAGGACGGGTTTCGGCGCCGTGATGACATTGCTTTCCGGGACACAGATGTCGGACCCGTAGGAGCCCTGCACAGCCTCTTCGATATTGCCGTTCCCATTGTAAGCCATCTCAATCAGATAGTCAGACCCAGGGGGCATGCGCGAATTGATATCCCTTGTCCACGCGGCATGGGCCTCGACGTCGGCTACGCGAAGGCGGAAGTCTCTCTCGGTGCCGTCTGTTGCATGTTAGCCTCCAGCCCTAGAGGTCCAGTTGCGGCTCCTAAGAAGTGCCCGGAAATGCTTGGAAGTGAAAACTGAGGTATCGTAGCGAGGACTCTAGTATACTTACAGATCGTGGTTGTCAGGAGGACGTCGTCAATGTGTGTGCCCAGGTACGCCCGCCGCTGGCCAAGGTATAGTCCACGCGTCATCCAGCTGATCCACGAATGCTGGATGAAGTTGGAGGCTTGACTCCAGCCCGCAGCAAAACTGGTGAAGAAGACCATCTGCTCTCGCGTGCCATTGGCATGTGGAAAGGCGTTGATGACGGCAGCCGTGGCATCGCTCGTGAATGTTGGCCCAGAGTGCAGCTTGGCAATGGGGTAGGTTGTTGCGGCATCGGTCACATCGGCACCATAGTAGTAGAGGCCATCCATGGCGACCGTGCCCCCTTCCTTGATTCCAGAGCTCTCGAAGCCCGTCAGGTTGGTGAAGGACCAGAGTTGGCCTGCGGCCGAAGAGCCTCCCGGAGCCCTGACGTTGGCGCCGAACTGCGTCGTGGGGAAGACATCTAGTCTCGCCATGCGCACGCCATATTTCACCTGATAGTCATATAGCGCAGTCCACTGAGCGTCCGTCAGGGCACTGAGCCAGCCTGTCCTTCCGGGCTCGTTGTACTCGTAGGAAAGTTCCTTGAGTGTCACGATACCAGCGTAGTTGCCGTAGCCATCTTGTTCGAGCGTCGGCAGAGGAGCTCCGGCTTGAGGGAAGGTGAGAACCTCATAAGATATCCCGAGTCCCTCGAGGCCCAATGTGCATATGTCTGCAAAGCTTGCGACCCATTGGTCTCCGGTAGGGACGATGCAGAGGATGGTTTGCCTAACACCAAGCGGCGTGGAGTTGGACACCGTTGGTGGGGAAGTCGTGTTGGTCGAAGACGTGTTGTTGTTGGGGCTTGAAGTGACGGAGACAGTAGGGGATGAAGTGGTTGTGAAGGCACTCAAGCTTGCGTCCGTTGTGCTCTGGTTGCTGGGGCTGCCTGTTAAGGTGCTTACACCGGAAGAGACGCTCGCGCTGTCCGTGACGATGCTGGCACCTGAAGTGATACTGGAGTCGGTCACAGTGTTCGCACCAAAAGAGTTGCTGGAGCTATCCGTCACCACTGAGGATGTCGAAGACTCTGAGCCTGCGTCTCTGATGGTGATGGACGCCGTTACCGTTTCCGTGACAGTCACAGCAGGGCATGTGTCTATACCCTGGGCAGATGTAAAGGCGGCATCAAGAGAGAAGATCAAAGCCGCTATGCGCAGCGACATAGGCCACCTGGACATCATATTGGCCGCCAAAACTAACGAGTGATTGACGTGGAGCCTGAAGGCCAGTTTAGAGGTAAAGACTGGTGAAGACTTGGCGTCATCCAATGTTACGTTGAACTTGATGGGCACCCCCGTCCTTTATACATTGCACCCCTGAGGCCGTTACCGTCACCTGCTCACCGAACGAGCGTGTATTTCGGGATGGCAAGCTGGCAGACCAAGACAAACTACTGGCTCCCGGACATCAGTAGGGCTGGCTCTCTCGGAGCTCAGGGGAATAATGGTTTATTTGAAGACCACAAGCCCCATATCTTGGAATTTGTAAAATGGCGTGCATTTGGCCTATGCCAAGTTCCTCCATCGCATACTTCTTCAGCCGCAAATACGAACAAGTCCAAGTTCGACATAAACAAGTCGCAAGCATCATCACGCCAAAACATCCCGAACATCAGTTGCCAAGTAATAGGCGACGCCCATCACGAGTTGGACAAGACTGCTTAAGGGTCTTTAATCCTCGTAAGTCGGTCTTGGTAGCGGCGTGGTCACCCAGTGTCTGGGGACGGCCAAGATAAATAGCATATTGGCCAGGGCTGGGCTCGCCCGTAAAGCTGACCGCCCCACCCACGGAGAGATGCGGCCAAGCCTGCCTAGGATGCTCCTCCATGTGCCTTTAATTACTCCAAGGCTCCCGGATCACAGGCTTACAAAGAAACGTGGTAGCGACCATGTCTCCTGGGCACACCAACTCTTTGGCATCTAGGTAGCAGTGCGTCCCTGGCACTCAACTGCCGTGCTTGAATACTACTATAGTGCAGTCGGGTTTTAGTAAAGGTTTCTCCCGCAGGAGGCGCGCAGTGGCGCAGCTGGGCAGCTGTACCCTGGGTAACGAGGCTAGCCAAGGCCCCTTTTTGCTCTCGGACCGCCCTTGGCCAGCGGCTCGGCGCACCCGCCTGTCGGGTACGACGTGGCCGCCAAGGCCGCCGCCGATATCTTCGGCGTGATGAGCCACATGTTCCCCAAGTGTTGTGACCATCATCTAATGTAGGCGTGGTGGATGTTACCACAAGAGGAGCTCAGGGAAGAAAGAGGGACCGACAGAGACACGAACGAGAATTGGGGATTGCACACTGCACGGGATAAAATTGAAACCCTTCAGGCTGGGAGTTTATGCCCGTAGAAAACCAACAATGAGCAACGGCCACGTCAATAGTAATATACTAAAAGTCTACATTGAAAAGTCTCTTTATGCCGGTCGGGCAATAGTCTTAAGAGGCGGCCCGAATAGCGGCATCGAGAGGATGGACTTGGGATTAATTTGCACTTTGATCAAGTCTGTACTACAGTACGCGGGTATGCAAGCCTCTGAAATAATTTGTGAAGTGTTCGGGGATGCGTTCCGTTCCACAATTTGCACCGTCGCTGGGTGCCATGCTCGAGCACGGCATCCCGACTAAGTAACAGTCCGGAAAGCCTATGCTGCTTCCACACAGGGGTTCATCTGAACCCAGGCAATGCCAATTTTTGCGTATCACCGTCGGGACCGGTTGCACGTCGCTTGGTTCCGCCACTCTTCCCGCCGGGCCAGCCTCAGGTACCACCCACAAAGCTCACGACCGATTGCGTCAATTTTAGCTATCTCTTGCGCCGTCCCAAGGCCCCGTCTGCTCGCAGAATTCTTAATTACACTATAGTGACGTCCTGTTCTTGCTCGTCGCTGAAGAATTCTTCACCCATATCATACACAATCCCAATGCGCTTGAATGTCCTTGGCCCAGTATTGGATGATGGGACTAGTACAAGCGCCACAGATGCCTTGTATTCTTCTCGGCCAAGGATCCGTAAGCAGTAGACGAGATTCTTGTCTGTGCAAAGATCCTTCGGGTGCGCCCCGTCGAAGCGCTGCCAGGAGCCTTCCTCGCAGCAATCGCAAAGATCGCCATTGCTTTTCACTTCCCGGCAAAAGGAGGCATGGCTTGTATCTTCGACCGTATCAATCCTGCATCGAGAGGCACGCAGGATGTTCCCGTTGTTACCCGGAGTCTCCAGGGCGCGTATAATTGCACAGTGAGTCATTGTCCTGGGACCGCCTGGCATCCGGTTATTTGCGTTGTCAGATGATTCCGGGCTCGAGTCCGCACCTCCATCATCTTTTGCTTGTTCTCTCAATAAGTCTTCTATGGAAGTCTTGCGCGGCCGAGCCTGTAGAATAAGATAGGCTGGCGTCATGAGCCCCCTGACTTTCATGAACGCGCTAGAGACCTTCCCAGTAGTATCCGTTCCATCAATCGTCGAAGAGATTTCGAGAATTTCCAGACGTGATGTATAACCAGGGAGCCAGTTGGGCCATTCAATTCTCGAAACACAGGAGCACCACGAGAACAAAGGCCCGAGGTAGCTGGTCGGGCGAGAAGACCTATCAGTCGTCAAGACATGCCATGAGAGGTCAATCGCAAGGCTGTCTTCCCAAATGCCGGCGATGTACCGCCCCGTTCTCAACAGTTGGAACTTTTTCGCCGTGCCTGAGAGAGCCGGGAGGATATCTTCGCGATATGTGATTTGATTCGAAGTGAAGACACTGACGATATCATACCACGAATGCGAAGGCGCAGCCGCATTGATCTCTGGCCATTGGACCGATTTCGCAAACTCATTTTCTTCTTCGTATCCGGCTGGATACTGGATGAACGTGTCGAACTTCCGGATGTATGACCCACCGAGTCCGACGGCGCCACACTCACAGTCCCACTCCGTCCGGCAGTGCCAGACTATTTCCGAATGAGTGAAATGCAGGATACGACCCGATAGAATCAGCTCTTGGAAGCACCAGGCTCTTTTCTGGAGAGGATATAGCCCATCAACTTTATAATCCACTTCCACATCGATGGAAAGGTCGCCTGTGTTCAGCCTTCGTGGTAAGAAGCAGTCATCAGAGCTTTTCTCACGCATGAATACATGCGGCTCGGACTCTGAATTGCCCATGACGAACTCAAGGCCCCTCTCGCGAGGGAACAATCCTTGCTGCAAGACAATGAAGTAAGTCAGTACCGCTTGATCAAGGTAGTTTTAGGACTTCAGCGTTTTTCGAATTCTTAGATTCCTTCGTACTCTTAAGAGCAATCAAGCGGAGAGGAAGAATAATCCGGAAATATACATACGCTACCATTAGTTGCGGCCGTGGCGGCGATTGTAAGATACGCGGCTTCGAAGATGAGCGCCATCCTTGCCGCTTCGCGCTCCCAATCCTGAGCATCATCCTGGACAATGCAAAGCGAGTCGATCCACAGATATCTAATGCCAAGCCTTCGAGTTACCGAAATGGCGTCCTGGAAGGTGTTGGGGAGTTTGGCCCACGGGATGCATGCGTTCATAGAACATATATTCTCCTTGGTGGTTACAAGAGGCTGCCTTCCACCCCAGCAGTGGCTGAGAGCAATGTAATCGCCAAGCTCTCCTTTGGTATCGCAAAGGCGAGGGCCCGTTCTGCCGTCTGGGGATCCAACGTCGATGACGCGAGTGGGAAGTTTGGCGGTGGAAGTGCTAGGCTTGCAAGCCGGGTGATCATCATGGCAGTCTTTAATCCAGGTTGAGATCATATCGGAAAACTCCTCAGACTCGGGCTCCAGAGATGGACGATTCGATATTCCTGTTCTAGATGAAACAAGCCCTGTGGATTCCTTGGACTTTCCTGGCGCCCCATCTCCGGCACTAGGTCTCCCAGGGGTCGGCCAGGGCGGTAAATGTCCTTTCGTCTATTAGTCGTGAGGCGATTCCCAATACATTGAGGTAGGATAACAATCAGAGAAAATAGGAAACACAAGACTTTTCAACCTTACCTGGGAGTACATAAAATTCAACCATCGCTATGCGGAGGGGCTGTACCTCCCAAATTTTGCGAATATCCGTTTCCAAAACCCCATCCTTCGTTATACGGATATCAACCAGAACGTACACCAGGTCGTCCTCATTTATATGCCCCCATTTTTCTTTGTATAACATGACACCTTCATATATAATTGCCAAGATTGGACAGGAGGTCTCCCCTTGGCCATTTTTCTCAAGGGTAGACAGCCGTATCCCAGTGCCTTCTGATGAGACAGCCTGGTTTAGAACAGCACATTTCTCGCAAGTATGCATCTTGGGTCATGCGTGTATCGCAAAGTAGGTACCTAGGTATTTGAAGTCTGCAACGCCGTGGAATATAAAAGGGTCCTGGTACTGAATATTGAGCAACGCAATAGAGAAGCGGTAGTGGATGTGTGTGGTGTAGAGGAGAAAACAGAATAGGTTGCGGGGTACTCACTTATTATGCAGAGTCGGTAAGCGTAGGATATATCGCTGCGGAGAATTAATAGACCTGATCGAATCCTTCCGCCGTGCTACGTGGGGGGTCAGCTAAGGAGGCCGCCTGCTGTGGCTGATAGGTGGATATGCTGCACCACAGACCTTGAAAGTGATAGGCTACCACAACATACACTCCCTTTCACTAGTAGCTGCAGCACAGTCACCTCCTCAACACTGTCGTCCCAAGCTTGGCAAACTGTGCCAGCGGTATAACGAGACATACCGTTATTCAAATTTGCATTGTATATTGGCTGTAGTGGTGAGCATGACCATCTCGGGTGTAAATTGGTTACATGTCAAATCAGCATCTGAACATCGTGTGATACTTCATATTTCATCTGCGCATATTCGGGGTTTGGTGGCTGTGGCTTTTGCGATGAAAGTCGATATTCATTACCTCAGTTGCATTTGATGGGTGAAGATCTGGGAACACGCCAGGCGGAAGGTCGCCCAAAGCGTCATTCTGCAAGGTGAGAGTGTAGTGGGTCTGGCGAAATGTTCCACCGGAGCCTGTTAAGAGGAGGGGTTCTTGGGTGCTATTGTAAATAAGTAGAGCTACATTGGCAAGCTGATGGCAGCCTCGCCTACTTGATTGATGGCAGCTTCCTCCAAACCAAGACTCAATTCCTCCCGGAGCCGACCTTCGTCCTCAGCTTCGTCCTCAGCCCTTTGAATTTTTGCCTGCTCTTCTTCCAGTTTCCTTGCCTGGCTGTAAGCATCACCCAATTGCTCGGCTATGGTGAGTTGAGTATACTTGGTGGCCAACTCGTCGAGTCCGTTTACCTCAGCAGCCATCTTTAGTTGATAGAAGGCTGAAGCCATTGCAGACCCAGTGATTTTCTCTTCCTGGTGGAGGAGCGCAAGCTCTATAGCCAGGTCCAAACCACAGTGCGTATCATTCGCGGCCCATGCGTTCTCGCAGGAGTGCGAGATTTCTTCGATGCGTCTGATACGCTGGTCCGACTGATCAATCTCTGTCAAGGGAAGGGTACAGTGAGAGCAGGTGCACTTGAAGCCCCACCCGTGCTGCAGCGCATGGATCCGTTCATGTCGCGGTCGTACGATATTGATGTCTGTCCCGGGACATCAGGATTAGCAAGTGCTGCAGCGAGATCATGAACGGATGACGCCACATCGACTTACATGTGATGGTGAGCTCCTCGCCTGGGTGGATGGTGCGAGTGGCATAAAGAGACTGACTGAGCGTCTCGCTGTCAAACGAATAACCGACACTACAATAGTGGTCAGTGGTCTAAGCAATTCGGCGGTGGATAGTAGACTTACTTGGGACGGCAAGCGTGGTTGAAGCGCTTCTCAATCGTTAGTGTTGGGGATGTGGGATGAGTGATAAAGGATGTACTTACGGAGACTTCTGGAAAGTTTGCGGTGCTTCCTCCGGGCAGTCCTCCAAATGATCCGAACATGAATGAATTGGTCACCATGATGTCACTTGCTTGGTGTCCACCCCATTGTCTATGCTGTGCAAGAAACATCGTCTGCTGCTCTTTACTCATGCGCTCAACAGCAACATCCCGCAGCTCTCCTAGGACCTTTGGATCAAGAGCGTAAGTGGTGTCGTGCTCTACAAGTAGAGGGGTCCAGGACATGAGACGTTCGCCCTTCGCTATGACACGGTCAGCCACCAAGCCCATCCCCTTTCCAGGTATCATGGTTTCTTGGAATCCCTCTGCTCGGTTGAGGCCATCCGCATCGCTGGACTTTGTAAACAGCTCGATCCAATCAATATCTGCAGCGTCTTTCGGATCCGCCAGGATGGAAAGTCCCCGGCCATTGCTGAAGTTGTTGTTTGTGAATACGCAAACCTCGGAGTCGCTGGCTTTGGCGCATTCTGGTGGGTGTGTCCAGGGGCTCGTGAGAGCGCCAATTGGCATGTCAGAATTCCCATGCACAGGATTGGCAACGCTGCTGGCATTGGCTTTGTGCTCTCGAGCTAGAGCAAGTAGCGGGAGTGACAAGAGACAAGCAATAGAAAACATCGTGAAGTATTAAAGACAGGATTAAAATTGTTGAGGTTGGTGATATCGTATGAAATGCGATTGTGAGATGTAAACCTAATATATACAAATGATTGTGGTGTAAACTTTGATAACTAGTTAGCTATAGCCCCCTTATTTAAAAATAATTATTAGACAGTGCCAAGATGACCGTTCTATGCTTAAAGTTCGAGCACTAGGTTTCATGAAACTTTGTTAGTAGCCTTCCCTATTTTTATTCTGAAACCCTCATTCCACTAGGAACAATAACGGCACAGATAGCCTAGTATTAATCAGGCTAGTTTCTCGAAGCAATTCTTTGACACAGCCCTGAACGCCATTCTGGAATTTAAACTTTCAAGCGAGGGACCCATTTATGGAAAATAGCAGAAGAGTGGCTTAATGGAAAGGTAAGCAAATGAAAATTAATGGATGAGCAATTAAGCTTGACTGTTACATGAAGAGGTTAATTTTTCAAGCTCGTTGTTTAAGGAGTTTAAAACTCCATTTGTGAGATATGCCTAAAAGGCCTTGCGGAATGTTAATATGTTGTATACATCAAAGAGAAACAGTTACGAGTGATCTGTTGAAAACCAACCACCAGGTAAGGTAGATGGCACGCTCTGCTAGACCATTGAGATCAGGGCTCTAACAAGAGAGAGGAAAGAAGGAATAGAAAGAACCGAGTAGAAAAGAAGGCACGAGGTTTCTTAGAATAGGAAGCCAGAGAGTATGTTCAAGAGAAAGAGTGGATGAAACCCTAAAAGAGAGTACCTAAAGCAGTAAACTACGTATGGCACTCTATAGTCCTTCCAAAAGCAGACGCTTCTCCTCACCCCCCACACCCGGCAACGGTGTACTCTCAGTCACATCATAGTCCAGGCCCCTCTTCCTGCACCAGGTCGATCAAAGAGTTCGTGCAACATCACTCGCGCTGCCGAGGAAGCCGTTCTTGAGTAAAACACATGGAACCAGTTGGAGCACCAGCCGGAGCATCTCCTACGGCCCAAGGGTTTAAAAGGTTATTTGCCTTCGCAACATCGCTTTTGAGACGGTACACGCGGTCCTGTGGCGGATCGACGTCCAACAGGGTGCCTGGGCCTTCCTCCCATTCTCCTGGCTCGGCCAATACGTGAACAGTCTCTCCGGCACCGTCATCTTCATCATCATCATTGAAGTTGAGGGCTGGATACTCTGCATGAGGATCATATGGGCTTCCTTCGAAAGCCATCGAGATGTCCTCAGCAAGTGAAGAATTGGCCACGCTGTAATTGGTCTATTATGACACAGTCAAAACTTGTGCGGCCAACTTTCAGCCAGAAAACTTACCCAACAGGCAGGAAGAGCACGAAGCTTCATTCGCAGCGTCAAAAGGATTGGCTCGTCGTTCACCTGGACCACTTCGAGTCCATCGCTGGACTTATTATGCCATCCTCCCACATAAGTCACCTCGTCCTTTGCTTCGATGTTGTGGTCAATCAGGACAAAATCGTCAGTCTTGGGGTTTTCGCGGTCCAGGATTTCGCGAAGCTCCTCGGCGGATCGTCCGTGAAAGCGTTCCTCTGTCTTGATGATCAGAGTCCCGCCACCACGAGTCCCGGATTCGAAGATTTGGCAAGCTTTTGCCCGTACTGCTTCTGGAATAGCATAGTTCGGATAGGCTAGAAGCTCTGTCGGGGTTGCCGTGAGGATTCGCATGGTTTGTGTAGGTAATTGAAGGGTGTAGGTTGCGAAGGGTTGTTTCCTGAACAAGATGGCCCCTATTATATATAGAGTATCCTTCTTGGGCTTGGTTATGTCCACCCACACATCAATTTCGCAAACAAAAACATGTCTGGCATTATGTGAAACAATCAATGTGACATGCTTTGCACTAAAATGGCGGGTGGGCTAGTCGCAGGTCTAAGCACAGACGCGCCCGCGCAGACGCGCCCGCGAATAAAGAGGAGACAAAGTCGCCGTAGTACAATGTCCGTTCAGATAGAGAAGAACGCATGGTGTCTATTTTTCGATGAAGGGGCTAGCTCATTCTATTCATGCGCGGCTCCTTCGGCCCAAAGTAGTGTGGGTGGGGGGACGTTAGTGGATTCTCTAGCAATTATACTTCCTACTATATCCCCTTGGGCTTGGATGCTCCATGCGCATTCTTGCGGATTGCAGCTGGAAGTACTTTTCCTTGGTACTGTACTTGGAGCTCTGGGTTTGAGGAAATTTTATGGAAGCTGCAAACACAACGAGCATTATTTCCAACATATGTAAAATACTTCTGCAACAAGAACTTTGCAGAATGCTTGGTGATAGCACAACTAGTATCAAAGCAAAATGGCGGATGATGCATCACATAATTTTCTTCTCCGTATAGTATATAGTTCATACTACTCATCATCGCAAATGTTGCGTTATCGGGAATACACACAGTTTGGTTGTCTGAGTAAAAAAGTCTTAATGCTAACTCAAAGCTAAGTGGTTTCGTTCTTATCCGCATGCGTGCTGTTTTGAAGCCGCATCTAACCCTAACTCAAAGCTAACTAGGTGCCCCGGCGCGTGTTGAATGGTTTGACGCGAACCCCCAAATCTGACTGAAAGATGCTGACACACCCGTTCCTTGGCCCAAAAGAACAATAGCTACAAGAATTAGAAGAGAAGGCGTTGGACGCAGTGGGCAATAGCTGAGTTTGGGCTACTTTCCTGCCTGGAACGCGCACGAGTTCCAGTTCCCGATTGGAATGCCGCAGCAGGAGTCGCAGGGGTAGTTGTTGCACTCCTTTCTGGCAGGGCACGCGCCATTTATAGGCTGGGTGCAACACTGAGAACGACTTAGTCCATGATCGGGCGGGGGAGGGGGGGATGGGTGTCCAAAAAACAAAATTTACTTACACCCTGGGGACCGCTGCACCTCTCGCGATCACACTTCCGCGGATTGGATTTCCCGCTTTTGCCGCCGGTGTTGCCCCCTGGCGGGATTACGGGGATGCCGCCGCCCGGTGGTGGGGCGACGACGCCGCCGCCGCCGCCACCGCCGCCTCCGGACTTGCCGCCTCCGGACCCGCCGCCCACGGTGCAGGAACCTGCGGATCCGACAGTCCAACCATTGAACTGTGAATCCGGAAAACGGGATTGACGACTGGCGATAGTCAGACCACAAGAGCCAGTAGCGGCAACAGTGAAGGTGGCTGGCCCATAATCAGGAAGTGTAAGGGTCCCTCGGCCATTAAACCGAGCGCAGCCGGTGCCCATGACCGCTCCATTGATGTTGAGAATGTTGAAGGCACAGTCTGCCGAAACGAGGGACGTGAAAAGGGTAATTGCAGCAAAAGCAGTCTTAGCGAAGGCGACCATGATTGAGAGCTTGCTGGTTGGTTGTGAATATTGAAGATGATAAGTGAGTGTACTGAGAATCTGTATGGGAACTTGTCTGGACTGGTGGGTTTTCGAAAGTAATGGGCAGAAGTTCCTCGGCTATTTAAACTTACAAAATTTGTATGATACTGTCTGCTTTTGATATAATCAAAGTGGTTGAAGATAGTGAAGATTAAATTGATCTTGTTTCAAGGAAAGCCCTATATTCATTGATTTACTAAATGTGGTTAGAAAGGCACAGCCTCAACAATATAGATATAAAAAGAATTTACTTTTATACTAGCTACACTCAATCACAACGCCAAGATTTTATTAACAAAGTTTAAGAATTGTCTATTCCCATATGGATATACAGCCCATAACTATTTGATCATAGCTGGGTTCTAGCAGAGGAATGAGACGGATCCAATTGACTGTTCATTAAAAAAAACCACTCAGCCAAAGGACCATAATTCCCAATCGCCAGATTCGGCCTTTCGAGCAGTACACAAGACCCAGACCACCACACCACCCTACTAAGGCCTTCCAGAGCTGTAGACATGGTGGAATCAAGATGTGGTCCTAGTCTCCGACAACATCATTTTAAGTTCTTGTGACACCACTTATCGCTGAATCGGCTAGGCGTCTTGTGAATGGAGTGAAAAACCTTCAAATGGGAAGGGTTTAATTTGGTCAAGTCGCTTCATGCGAACCGCCCTTCGTGGCATGGCAATCAATCCAAGTATCCGAAAGCGAAAGCTTTTCTAATCATAGGGGCTCGAAGCCATGGCCTTTTAATTTTGAATTAAGACGGACCCAACTGACTAATCCGAAAGGACCGTTCAGCCACGAAATCGGAATTTCAACTTGCTAGATTGGGCCTTCAAAGTAGTACATAGTTGAGACCTAGACCATCACAGGGAAAGGCAAACACTAGACCTCAACCTTATTTAAGCAGCAGAATGATCTCTACCTCTTCTCAGTGACAAGACTACAGTGCATTTGTTTAATTACCGAGTACTACCGGAAAATGGGATCTAGGCTTTGAAATTGTGGTTAGGTCGACTTGATTGAAACTACCCGAGTCAGGGGGTGCTTGTGAACCCTAAAATAAGCACCACGATTCTAGCGCCAATTTGGAAGCAACCCATTCTGTTCTGTACCTTGAAGCCGAATATTGTAGTCTCCGTCAGAAAGGGTTGTTTTTGCGAGCTGAAACTTAGAACTTCTGATTTGACTTTTGACTTTAATATCACTTGTTTTATTTACACGGTTTAGGGCTTACAAGTGCAAAGTTGGATACAAGGTAACTGGAAAATGTGTCTCAGCGGTTTTAATATATAAAGAAATACGTCCTGCCCATCATATATCATATATGCAAACCACACTCATTTTCAAGCACTGGATCAGCATTCGTTCTTACTACCATTCATAGTCCTCTGAATATCACGCTCATTCACTTCTCAAGATGAAGTTTATCGCCGCCCTTCTCGTTCCCTTCATCCTCAGCACGCCTGCCCTTTGCCAGGCAACAGTGAAGCTTGCCAACGTCGGCACCATTGCTTTCGACTGTGGGAGAATGCCTCGTATGTATGTCTGTAAAGGTCACACTCAATTCACGTACTTACAACTCAAACAGAGGTCTGCCAGAACATGTGTTTCGGAGTCCACTGTAGAGGCGGTAGATACGGCAAAACGTTCACCTACGACCCCAATGGGCCCATAGACGCACGCCGTAGGACCGCTGGATGTGGCCCCAACAACCGCTGCTCAACGGCAGTTCCCTGGAAGGGTCAAAATCTGTCTTGCGATGAGTTTCCATTCGCAAACGTCAGGGAGGCGGACCAGGGTGGACAAAACAACCGTTGTGTTCCTTCTGGGGAGAACAACAGTAAGTAAAAATACAGAGCCCGGATCTTGTAGCATTTCTGATCTTCAAAATAGGTCAGGGAGGTACCTTATCAGCCTTCATCAGGGCGAAGACAGAATTTATCAAAAATCAGCCGCCCTTTCTGTATAACATTGCTTTCACGGGCGCAAACAAGATACAATACTGTTTCGACGCCGGGGCCAACACGTGCAACGCCGACGCCAATCAGTTCATAGGCAAGGCAGTAGCTCCCAATGGGGGCAAATGGGTCACTCCGTTCCGTAGGAGGGAGGCGGATCTTGTGCCGTCGACCTTCAACCAATACATGTCGAAGAGAGGAGAGCTCTTCACCTCAGCCAGAAGGATGGAGGCCGGGGAGAAGCTCTACCACGCCAGAATGGACCCGGTTGCGGAGGCAGCGGCTCTCGAGAACCCAAACGAAAATGCTCGTAATGCATTTTACGCCAACCCAGACAACTATGAGTTGGTCGAGGATGAGGTGGAGCGTCCAGTCACTCGTGAGGAAGCCGCTACTTTGCCTTGAGCTTGGATATCTTTTCGCTTTTATATGTCATTTTGTTTCTAAAAACTTTTCATGTGGAGCTGTCTGCTCGAATGCTGCCTGTGGTGTTGGCTTACTGTGTGTGAGGGAAGGGAAGGGGGCGGTGTTGTACGATAGATTTTCTGCGTTGGCTTTTTCTCCAATCTTGTTTCTCGTGCCTGGATATTTCAATTAAGAAGAAAACTGATATTTTTATAGAAAGAAATGAATGCTATATAGAGTTTGTGCACAGCTTCTAGCTGTAGCCAATTGGAGCCCGCCTACCATCGACACCCATCACATGCAAACCACCCAACTGCTAACCTGTGAAGCCTCCGTCGCCACCTAGCCTTAAAACAAGTTTCGGTTGCTCAGATCCGATTATTTAATGCTATGGTAATTGCATAGGTCTTAGACTACTCTAGGCTCAAATCACAGTGATAGGGAACTTGGTTGTTGCGGCCCAGCATACAACACGGTAACCAACCAGCCAACCACGAGGTGAGTAGTTCCAGGCAACAGACACAATGCATCAATGCGACAAGCCTCTCATCTTATCTTCTTCCTAATACTGTGGCCTTCAGAAAGTTTGCTCCCGGGTCACTTACCTCGCCAAGGATGCCATTACACTGACCAACGACCAACATGCAGCATGGTGGCTCTACTGGGAGTGCATGGGCTGCTTGGTGTCATGGACGAAGGTACGAATCCACCGTTTTGAGTAAGTACCGGTCAATCACTGCGCCGGATCATTGTGATTTAATTAAACTCGTCTACAGCCGGGGGTTTCAAGTTGGTAATGAGCTTCGCCGGTCAGCAACTGCTCTCTCTGGGGCATATAGGCCTTCAACACCTCAACCTTGGCATACCACACACAGTACCAATACCTCCTCAACAACTATCAACTCAAGGTAGAGCTTGCAACACCGAACTTTTCCTCCTCGTCTACGGGCACTCAGCCTGGCACATGCAAGGTCCCGTCTGACGGCATGTCTGTGCTGGTTGGGAAGCTTAGCAATACGGCAGCTTAGGACGTGGACAGTGCTGACCGTGTATCAAATGACGTGGCCGTGCAGAATCCCGCGCATCCATCCATGGCCAAAAGGACATTATCGCCCATGTAACTCTTCAACTTTTTGGCTAATCGGAATCTCGCCAATATATGCGGGTGATACGATACCGGATGACATAACGCGGGGCCAACAAAAGATACAAAAATGAAAAGCCCTGCTGCATGTTACACGACTACCCCATGAGTAAGCGGGTGCGTCGCAAAGTTAAGTAAGCGATAGATCGATGGTGCCATTTTCTCACCTTCATGCCACGGCAGCTGCCACGCTGAGCAACAGTGAGCGACGACGGCAAGAACTGGTCGATTTCCCGGCTGCGCCAGCACCATTCGCAGGTCCACTGTCTCGCAGCTTGTTGAAATAGGCAGCGAGAGCAATGAGCAAGAGCATACTAAGTTTCGCTCCTTTATCGACAAACTTTAATGTCTCAGGCCAAGAGGCTCGAAGCTGTACTGCCGGTTGATTAACGCCTCTGAAGAACGGCATTATGTTACATTACAGATAAAATATCTCCTATTCAGCCCCGTACTACAAATCCCTCCAGGTTGCCGTCGATCCATTTTTCAACAGCATTCTCGAACGACACTGTCCCCAAAGACCATCCCACCGTAGGTCCCTTCACGTCGACAGGCTTGTCTCGCTTGGTTGGGTCTCTGTAGTCCGTGAAGTATGTGGGAGTGCAGGATGCCACCGTGGCGTACCACGGGCTGTACGGCTTCAGGCTCTCCGTAAAGCGTTGCTCTGCCTCTTTGCTGACTTCCACCTCGAGCCGGCTAGCATCAGAGGCCTGCTTGACTGCCGTCTGGGCGATGTGGGCAGCCGTCTTTGCTGCAATGGAAAGCGGATACGTGGTGTTCGCGGACCCGGTCGCGCCTTTCGATGTGTAGAAGAGCAGGTTGGGAAAGTCGTGGGTAGCGACGCCGAAGAACGTGGCAAAGTCCTCGCCTTTCCACTTATCGGTCAAGTCGCGGCCATCGCGACCCCGAATGGGCATGCCGAGAACTTGAGAAGGGTCACCATCTACACCAGTGGTCACTGCGAAGCCAGTCGCCAGCACAAGTACGTCGACTTCATACTCCTTGGCTGATTCACCACTCCCAACCAGAATACCACCGTCGGTATAGCCAGAGATGCCCTGGCCGTCGGTATCGACAAGCGTGACGTTGGGCCGGTTGAACGTTTTGAGATACTCCTGGTGGAAAGTCGGACGCTTGCACCAGCCAGGGTACCAAGCCTTCAGCTTCTCAGCCACCTCCGGGTCTTCCACTTCATGCTCGACGTGCATACGGAGATCATTAGTGATTCCTGCATCTAGCTCCAGCATACGCTGTAGGTGTTCAGGCACCTTGGCGGGCGTGATATCCTTCGCTCGAGGGCTGCCAATCAGGCCAGAGAACTGGCGAGCACGGCTCCAGCCGTCCTTGAGAAGGTCGTCCTCGGCAGCCACCTCCGGGTGGTCGTTGAGGAACTTGTTTAGGTTTCTCATCCTCTCGGACTGCCAGCCTGGCCCTCCGGCAACCTTTGCCCAGCTCTCGGGAGTCGTCTCGACCTGTTCCCTCGGGCCGCAATAGGACGGGGTACGCTGGAAGACATAGAGCTGCTTTGCCCACTTGGCTAGTTGGGGGACGGCCTGGACTGCGGTGGCACCGGTGCCGATGATGCCAACTCTCTTGTCTTGCAAGTTCACCATGTCGGGCTCAGATTGCGATCCGCCGGTGTATGCATAGTTCCAACGAGCTGTATGGAATATTTCGCGATTCTTCATAAAGCCCTCAAGGCCCGGGGCGTCAGGCGCGCTGGGGGAGTAGAAAAGACCGCCAGCGGGCATGAGGAACTGAGCACGAACGACAAAGTCTCCGCTCAGGTCCTGATGATTTGGGCCCAGGTTGCGGCTGAGTTTGACGATCCATCGCTTCTGGGTATCATCCCAGTCCGCGCTCTTCGCCTTGGTGCAGAACATGCCCTGTATGCCGAACTTCTCGGCGATGCCCTCGACATTTCGACAAATTTCTTCGCCCTTGGAGTAACGGTGCTTGGGAACAAATCCTGTTTCCTCGAGAAGCGGCAGGTAACAGTAACCCTCCACGTCACAGGTGAGACCTGGGTAACGGTTCCAGTACCATGTGCCTCCGAAACCGCCGGCCGGGTCGACGATTAAAATTTCAGATGCCTTAAACCCTGCAGCAATCAGATGATAGGCGAACAAAATGCCGTTGTGGCCTGCGCCGAGAATCAGAAAGCGAATCTCGGAACCGTCTCGCAATGGCGGGGTTTGCTTGGCGAGGTTGTCGAAGTCGGCCCATGGATCTTGATCAAGGTTGTTCATGAGGGAGCTGCTTCGGAATTGGAGACGACCTCCTTGTCCAGCCGACATGGCGTTGAATCTCTTCTCCCGCTCCTCTTCATACTTATTCGCAATCGAGTCGAGAGTAGCCATCCTGAGAAGGGTTGGGTAAGGGATCAATGGGGAGCTGTTACAACGTTCGAAAATGGTTGGGGTTCAATGATAATGAAGGTATTGATGGTGGACTGGTCTCAACTTGCAGCTAACTTCGAACTGTCTTTATACGTGATGTCTAGTGCGAGTTGGATCACATTCGGGATCAGTACGAATCCGAAACCTTCTCAACGTGGACTTTCAACAGGGGCTCATATCCACCATGCCCAGGGGCTCCTGACTTACATTTCAACGGTAAAGATCTCAGCCATCTAACGCGTCGAGTCTGTCGGAATTGCGTTGAAAATCCGAAGACCTCTATGGTAATTTATCATCCTCGGGTTTTCGTTTGCTTGCCTGCCAATCACGCATGTTGAAACGCCGAGATGGTATCCACTTCCGAACAATGCATTACCACCTGTGCACAATGCTGCCTTGGACAAAGGTCGGCGTTCGCGTTCGGTTTCAAATGTCATGATTCGTGAGTTGACTTGTCAATGAACTATTATATGTAATGGGTCAATAATAAGAATAGAAGATGGATATTCGCAACGGTAAACGCGGATGTACACCGGTACAAGCAACCCCTAGTGCACTTATAACGAACGCCGTCAAACCTAGTACATGCAATATTATGCTAATACTATGTTTATAATACTTGATGGTCGTAATGAGTCCTTGTTTGCAGGCACGGTCTCATTCCGACGTCAGCTCCGACATATGCGTATGAGTATTAGTCTGTTAGACACCAATTGAAGGAATCAATCAATTCGATCCTGTCCACTGCACGTCCTGCAAGAATTGTCCTAAAAATTCTCGCTCCATGATTTCGTTGGCATTCTTCTGCCCAAAAGAAGCTCCAGTTGTCAGGTCAAAGTCCGAACTTGCTGATTTTATAGGATTAGTCTCCGAGCCATCTTTTTCCTAGCATGATGTGAATGCCATTTTTCATGTTCTCAGCAGCGAATAAATTCTAATTGTGTTGTTCAAACGCTGCCTGCTTAAGGACGTCATACAACGTGAGGGACTGAGATTTCTACACGGGATCCAGCTTTGTTGCCATCCAGATGAGCGTGCCCAATTCGTCATGATCCAGGCACCAATCCTCAAAGTCCGCCACCCAGTCCTTCTTTGCCGAGCAGTCTCCCGAATATCTGGCGTATTCCCGAAGATGTGCAATCTTGAAGTAGTCTCCACATTGTCGTTTGGAAAGCTGCATCGCATATTGGCGCTGCCATTCCATATTCGACTTAGCCGCCCAAAGGCTACGAGTGCTGGGGAGGTGTACGGTTCTGCATGACACGCCGCCGTTGGCTGAGGAGGGAGATATTGCTATACTGAGGAGCTCATTCAGTGCATAGCAGAATGAAGTTATTCTAAATGATCATTAATGTCAATGGAAACCAGATAATGTCGAAGGGGGGGGGGCTAACCTCCACATGCTTTGGTTGCATATCCAGTCATGACGAGTAGGGATACGATCATGCTGGGCACAATAGTCCATATCTCGGACCTTTATCATCGAGAATGTCATTGTCTTTGCATATTGGTTCCAAGTATTAGTAGCAGTTAACAACGAATTGAAGAGAGGAGCATACACCCAGCGTGATTAGAATAGACTTGAGATAGTATTTCGGAATGGACCCGACTTCTTCAATGTGTAAAATGGTGTATAATACGACAGCTTGAACCGCAGCTATCAAAGTCGACTTTTCGTAAAATTCATGCTTCGAAGTCATCAGAGCTAGTAACGAGGAACCATCTGTAGACAGTCTGTGAAATTTTGCGAAGAACAACTTACCTCGTGGAGGAGCTTTTGCTGCTCCGTGTAGATTGTCCTCCATACGAATGCTTTGTTCTCAGGAATATCTGTTCGCGACATTCGAATGACGCTCGCGCATGATAGCAATGGTTGCAGAAGACATTGGTGAGACCCGGACTGTTGACACTGTAACTCGTCACCGCAGCATGGCGGACTGATGAAGGGGGGCAGGTTCAGACCGTTGACCAGCATTTCAGGATACCTGAGAATGTTCCCTAGCATGATTTTGGACGTCATTGAAGACTCTGCGCTTCTCGATTGCCGTGTTCGAAGTAAGACGCTATCATCCGCAAGAGTGGAATGCTCAAAGTTTGCCCGTCTGGATATTTCAAGATTTGTGTCGGTGATGATGTCGGTCACGAGATCTGCATTAATATCGATCCTCGGTCCAGTTGAGGCCAGATTTGTGTAGTTGGACAAGGCATCATCGAGCCAAGGAGGGTTATCATTGAGCTCGGCTGTCCATCCAAAGCCTTGAATTTCCTCGGTAGCGATGGCGTTCTCAAACAGGCCGGCTGCTTGTGGCCGGTCAAGTTCCTCGGGATTAGATATGCTTGTCGACGCGATGACTGGAGTATCCGATGACGTCTCTTCAGAAATATGTCCGGGTGTATGCAATAAAGGTGCCTGAACGTGATGAGGTTCATCGGCTTGGGGTCGTGGAGTCCTCGACGCGGGAGAATAGCGACATTGCCAGCTTCGACGCTCGCATCGGGAGCACCGTGGCTGCTTCCGATCACATGCCAGTTTTGAAGACCTGCATTGGTGACATGACTTCCGTCGGAAATTTGGCATTCTTGGACTGTTTTGCGGGTTCGTCTGCAACTCAGTGACTGAAATGTACGTAGCGCGTAAGATGAACTGGATCCCTCTTCGGCAGCTGCGGAATGTCTGAGACAGCAGCGCATTGCGGCTAATCAACCAATCACCACAAGGTAGAGTGGACCCACCCAGCACTTCGGTCGGCGCGAATATCGTCCTGAATAGTGTATTTCGCCGTATCAAACTGCGTAAGATTTAAGATGATATTAACAAGGTCTCCAGCGGCTACGCCGCTGATCCATGATTTGAACCATATGAATCTCTACCTAGTTTAGTGCTAAGAATGTATTGGTGTACCCTCTGTTTTTGCAGGTGCGGGTACCCAGCCCCAACTCCAAAGCCGTCCGGCTCCACCCAGGGAGCCGGAGAGGCCGTCCGCCCCAAAACACAAGCATCGCCATAGACCTCTCCTTCTCCTGTTGAGCTGTCTGCGACGTATTCGCCACTTCTGGTGGCTCGGACCAAGAAACACGGGACTTCCTACTGGAACTGCAAAGCCAAGGGTGCCAGACGCAGGTATGCGCCGGCAGTGTCAGCCGCATTGCTGGCGAAATATCAGGCCACAGATCAGGATTAGATCCCTTTGGGAGAGCTCGAGTTCGGATGGTCCCCATCACGGTTATGGAGTATTTGTTGTGCTGTTAATGTTTTGTTTTGTTTTTTTACTGCAGCCAAGAGATCATCGAATATCCCGCAGTACAAATTTTGGCTATATGTTTTCGCCTCCGACATGTATAATTTCTGCAACCACAAAGATGCAAGTATCTGGAGCGAGCCTCAGGCGCTTGTTACCTCAATTTGCGTGGCACAAGAAGTATTACTCAGCATAATTGGCGGATGTGGTGCTGCATGATGGGCTTGAGCTCCTGTGTCAGACCCAGATCCTTCGGAACACGTCCAACTTGTGTCTTCTACGGGTTGCGACGCTCCTTTGCTGCCAAAAAGACCGCGATCTTCTGTACTCCTAGTATATCATTTCGGATACGCCCGCAGGCGACTGCAGGAAAGAACGCAGTGGTGATCGCCGGCCACCTCCCGCTCGCTCTACAACTTCCACTCGAACCGGCCGGCCGGCCGGCCGGCTTCTGCTGTGTCTCCCTCCCCCGCTCCTCAGGTCGGTCAGGAGTGCGCACACCTAAATGGTGCTGTAATAATGGTACACTATCCTCTTGAGTAGGGCAAGCTGGAAAGCAATTGGGCACGTGATGTGAAGGAACAACTATCCTTGTTTTCACTATTCTATGTACCATGGGGCGCGGGATGTTTTCGCGTCTCATACCATCTAATCCTGTACCGCAAACGCCTCACGTGCTGTTCTACTGCTGCGCGCCAAACGATCGCCGTATCTGATAAAAACAAATGGGATAACACCCATCACCAATGCAATGAAACCCAAGACCGACGGCGCCCAGTGAACCCCGAGGTTCGTGTACATGCTGTTGGCTGCAAGGGGCAGCGTGATTGCTCCGATGGACCGCGTCATGCTGGCAGCTGCATGCGCCGATGCAGAGTACTGCCGGAAGACGTCGGTCAAATAATTGATCATGCCCATGAAAAGCAGCTGGAAGCCGCATCCGAAGAAAATGCCGCTCAACATGGGCACGATAGGAGACACTGAGGGCCAGACTGTCCAGCCGAGCCAGAATAGAGAGATAACCATGCTAAAAGGATAAGTCAGCTATCGTCCCAAATATGTCAGTGCCAGGGACACTCACCAAGGAGATGCTATGCACGCGAGAGGGAGTCTGCGGTAGATTTGGTTCTTTGTCCACGCAACCCCCGCCTTGGTTTGCCGATCATGGTACCACGTGAAGGCAGCAAACATGAATAATGCAAGAATAACACCAACAGCCTCTGTGATGAACATGTTAGAAAGACTGTGGCTTTCAGTGGTGTATGAGCGTGACTTACGTGGTATGAACGCCAGTCCGGCAATCGCTGGAGAAAGCCCATAGAATCCTTGGAAAATGACAGGGTATGCTTGGAACAGAAGGTAGAACACAGCATACGCCAACGCTAAATATGCAGAGGTACACAACAAGATTGGCTCGGTGACAAGAAGGGTGACCGGACGGAGAAAGATCTTCTGGACGTCAAACGGCTTCAGCTCAAGCTGCTGTCCGTTCTCGACATCTTCACCTTGCTTATTGAGCCTCTTCATGACGGCCTTGTTGTGGAGGACTGGCGCGTAAGTCTCGGGAAGTGTAAGAACAATAGGCAGCCCCAAGGCCGCGATCATTCCAGCAATCCAAAATGGCCAGCGCCATGACATCTGGGACGAGAAACCGGAGATAATGGGACCAATCAAAGGTCCGATAGTCGTGACAGTCATATAGAGGGCCATGGCATTTCCTCGGACCGAAGCGTCGTCAAAGGTATCGGCGTAAAGTCCGCCGAGGACACTTGTCGGAGCGGCGGCGTTGATTCCGCACAGGAGACGAAATACGAGTAGTGCCGCGTAGTTGGGGGCCCCAGAGCAGGCGAGCATGAAGACGAGGTAGCCCAGAAAAGTGCCGATCAGAACTGGCCGGCGCCCGATGTACTCGCTGAGGGGAGCAAAGACGAGAGGGCCAATGACATAGCCGACCATGAAGAGCGAGTTGAGAAGGATGAGATGGATGCGGTCGGTCAACCCAAAGTGGGCACTGATGGCATCGAGAGCGCCCGAGGGCATTGATGATCCCAGGTTTCCATTGAAAGTACATGTAAAACCCGCGACGACAATGTGAAGTTTTCGCAACTAGGACGTGTCAGATTCGGCGTCCAGAGTTAGGGAGACAAGTTTTCCTTACCGATGAGAACTTGGTTGCATCAACGGCTTCATTGTTCTCTTTGTTCAATGACGAATCATCGGAGACATTTCCTTGGTCCTCAACGTCGATGTTAGACCGCTTCTTCTCAAAAAAGCCACCACCGGGGCGCTCAGCTTCAGGACCCATGTTGGTGGGTTGTTGGCAGGTTACTCAAAATCCGACGAGACAAAAGCTGTGGTTAAGCTGGCCTGCCACCAAAGCACCACCAAGAGGACTGTGAAAGACGAACGACAGCATTATTTATTCTCATCTTTACGTACTTTGTGTGTCATTGACCGCTTGAAAAGTTGTCATCCCATTACTCTTCTGTCAGTTTCTTTCATGTGGCTCACTAGGGAACGGTGCAAGTCGATTGGCTATTTTCGCCGAGCTTCAGGACAATTCAGGAACCGAGTCGCTGACAAAGCGGGTCACTCATGCTCGTGTATCCAAGTAATTGGCTGCTTTTGCCGAGCACATGAAAACCCGCTAGAACCAAACTTCCGAGCGCAGCTCGGTTTTTCCTTCAGCACCCACAATTGGGGCAAGAGAGTCAAGTCCAACTTCCGATTAGCACCAGCAATCGAATTCTTCCGGTTCCTCAATGCTAACCTTTCTACCTTTTTGGCCACCTCGGTAATCGAGGTCCCCATCTCGTCAGTTCCTCGGAAATGGTGACAGAAGGGCTTCGGCCGGTCAGGCGCAAGGCGCATTTGAGCGCAACGTCGAAGAAATCCAGAACCAGTATGGGCCCCCGATCTCGGCTTTGATCCGTCCTTGTGCGTTGTCTTTTCAGAGAGCCCCATTCTAACATTGCGGCAGACGGAAGGGCCTGTCTGACATGTCATCGGAGGAAAGTCAAATGCGATATTCTCGAGAATGGTGCGCCATGCTCGAAATGTCAGGCGAATAATTTGTCCGATTGCCAGATTTATGAGAAGACACGATCCTCGGCCCGTACCTCTCGCGGCTCCAATGTCCCAATTCAACCTCGATCAGTTGCTCTTCAGTCCGCAACGGCTCCCGCAACCCCGACTTCCACCCGATCGAGTCCGTGGGTGGGTGATGCTGGCAGACCCGTCCCTCGGCCGAACTCAGCATGCGATGCCACCTCTCAGGCTGACCGTGGCAGTGAAGATGCAACACATAACATGGCCGATTTCCTGAACAGGCAGGAAGTCGAGCACCCAGAAATAACCCGTTGCGGCCGCCTCTTCTTCATCGGTACAGAGTTTTCCAACCTTCATTACCTAGTCCGGCAGCGCTCGAGGCGGCCAGATCAGAGGGTGCTCCATTTTGGAAGCCATCCACTGCCTCCCAAAGTGCCTTCGGTCCCGGCTGAGATCCTTGAGTTGCCGCCGAAGGCCTTGGCTGATGAGCTCGTCGGGGCATACTTCAAATATGTCAACCGGGGGTTGCCTATTATCGACGAAGAGGACTTCATGAAGGTTTACAATGGTAACGAGGGCACTGGTCATTTCCCGAGGTGTAGGCCGCAATGTAGACCAGTGTCGTTATTATTGCTGAACGCTGTCTTCCTCGTTGGAGCACGCGTTCTAGACCCAGCGCGGGAGGAGGTCAAGTCGCTCAGACCCGTCTTCTGGAGAAGAACCAAGGCGCTGTTCGACAGTCGCTTCGAGCAACATCGTGAGACCTACTTGCAAGCTTCTCTCCTCTTGACGTGGCAGTGTGATGATCTTGAAGACATCGTTTCCAACACTTGGCACTGGGTAGGTGTCGCTACCAGAACGGCATTTGGTATGGGTATGCACCGAGACGCCAGCCCATCCAGTCTCAACGCTATGGACAAACGCCTCTGGGTTCGGCTGTGGTGGATTCTTTTTCAATTCGACGTTCTGGTGTCTGCGTCTTACGGCCGGCCACAGGCCATGTAAGTCTCCTCCATGCACTGCGGGCATGCTCTTTCTTTGCTGATAGTCGGTGATGTTAGCAACCTCGATGAATCCGACGTGCCGCCACTTGAAGAGCATCATTTTCAGGGTATTACCAGCCCAGAATTCGACTTCACTATAAGTCATACTCGCCTATGCTTCATTTTCTCGAAAGCAATGAGAAAGAGAGTGGCCCTGCGGTCCACTGCCGCAGACCGAGCCGCGGCGACCGCAGAGGCCGACGCCGCTCTTGCAGACTTAATTACGCACCTTCCCGAGAAATTTCAAAATCCCAAAGCCGACCCAGACCCCTGGCAGGCAATGTTTCATCTAACCTACAATAACTTTCTAATCCTGCTTCACCGGCCATCACCTAGCCAAGACGATTGTCCCTCTGCAGACACCGACTTGAGTATTTGTTGCGACGCTGCAATTACAATATGCTCCATGTTCGAGTCTCTCAGGAAAAGGAATCTGTTGGACAAGCTCTGGATACCAAGTATTCATGTGCTCTTCACTGCCCTAGTACACGTGTCGGACCAGATGCACTCTGCGAATCCACTCATCGTAGCCAAGTCTAAACGCCTCTTTGACTCACTGATTCTCACTTTGCATGCTCTCAAAGGACAGTGGTTATATGCTCAAAGCCTATTAGCCCTATTCGAAGGACGGAATACGACCGGTTCTAGGCGCAATGCCGCAGACGTGGACAATGGAGCTGGTGAGGGTGATGTCTTCCGCCACAGCGGTGACTCCAGCACCTCCCAGCTTCAAGGACATCTCCGGATCGGCGAAGGTGTTCTCAACGGCTCAGTTACACACCTGCCAGCAGTAAGCCACCCAGGGCATGGACAGCACGCACAGACTTACCTGGGGCCTGCCGGTCTTGATGCGTCCGATCCAAGACGTCTTGTGTCCCAGCAACAGGGTACGATGGTGGGGGATGTGTCACAGGCCAATCACATCTACGGCACCAGTTTTGTCGGGGATGACTTGGGAATGGCTGGAGATGCGGATAACATGGACATGCTGCAAGTGCCATCGGCGTTGGAACTGCTTCTTGCTGGCGTCGGTAATGATTTTGGCTTTCATTATTGAGTTTCGGTACCCAGATGACTTGCCTACATGTCTTCAACATTCTCCGCAAACTGGAAAGATGCAACTCGATGAGACTCTCTTAGCTCGCTATAGATGCGGGTCAAAACACAGGTCGAAAGCTTTACGTAGGCTTAAATATGTACCGTGATGTTGAACATAGCAAACAGTTTCTTGAATACACGAAGGCAAACAAACCGGTCAGCGGTCAGAAGTATCGTTAAATCAGCTTCCAGCTGCATTGACAAGAGTCAGGTGAGGCCTCAGAGATCGCATGATCAACAGCTAGATTCGCATCAAGTACTTAATCAGCGAGGGCCAAATGTTAGCCCAGGCAGAAGTGATTTGTGAAGAGAGAGTAATTATCGTTTTCATTTCAGACTAGTGCCCCTTGTTTGCGAGTGCCGTTGAGGCACACATTATAGGCTGATCCACACTGTGCGAGTGACTGACGTTCTTTACTCGTTTAACGTTGCTGTGATTGACACCTTGTTCAATCATTTTCTCATGTATGTATCTCAATGAAGACTCAAAGCTTGGTAGATAAGAGCCACATAAATGCAGTCACAAGAGTCTCCAGGCACCGTTCAGCCCCCATGTGTCACGGTACCCACTACAACGACCCGCTATATAAACGTCGCAGCTTCGCCTGCGACTTGTAGATTTCTAGCTTTCCTCTCTTTGTGCAACAACGAGTTATTACCACGGCTACATACCAGCACCGTAACACCATGGGTTATCCAAAACCTGATGCACACCATAGGAAAGCCGGACAAGTCAGCAAGTCACATTTTTTAATGATGGCGGACCTACATCTCACAGACTGTCCATGAGTTGTACCAGTAGTATCGATGATTTGAGAACTTCTGTGACTGATAATCCATGCCTTCCCATCGCCAGACCCCCACATATAAATACTGCACTCTGGGACGGCTCTCCCCGTTCTTTACAGGTCTCCATCAACACACAAACACAGGAATTACGGAACGCAAAGCACGAAACAAAGACTCTTTCCGCCTTGAGGTCATTTTCCAAAAAACTTTCTTGACTTTCAAGACATTGAGACAGGTAAGGAAAATAACTGCCGGACTGCTGATCTACCTGCCGCTTGATGCAACGGCCTAATCATCGAGATGCTTTGCAGATACTACCACCAGCTTCGTACCAGGCCCAACAGCAACCTCAAGGAGGAAAAAAAATGTCTGACTCCTCCAGCCAGCAACCCGGCCAGCAGCCGTGGAAGAGCCCTGCAGCCCAGAAGTATGAACCTTCAAACCCCGCCCGAGAGCTCGACACAGGCGCTGGAGGTCCCGCTCCCCGATCCGATCCGAATCCTCAGCAGGCTGGCCAGCAGCCGGCTTCTGGTGCTGATGCTGCATTCAAGAAGTATGGCTATCACGGCCCCACCCGCCCGTCCGACCCTGGTCATGCCGACAAGCAGTAAAGTTGATCCTGAAATCGCTATTGGGATAATGCAGTTAAGGGAAGATGGCAAGCGTTAGGAGTGCGATCTTGTAGTGCAAGGCGAAACTCTTGGCGGGGATCGGGAACCTAGGATCGATGAACGTTGAGGCTAGAAGAGTAGCACTTGCAGCATTACGGCATGCCTCGATAATACAGTTTTGGTTCGGTGAGACCATCTTCTTGTTCGAGATTGACACGCTGTGATTGAGAAGTCGAGGCTATCGACTTGATCTCCCAACGTAGCAAGGATTCGTAAACGATCTGTGAGTCGTTTGAAAACCTGCTGTTTTGACCGGGCATTTTCCTTTCATATGATGGAACCAAGATGCCATGTACAAAGGCCTTCCAATGTTCAATAGTGATGATGAGATGAGTATTGTAGCTGGAATGCCGTCAAATCGTGCGAGGGCGAGTTCCCTAAATCTGGAAAGATGGGGAATTTGAGAAGTTCTTTCAAAAACAATTTTCGGGGACATGGAGTGGAAAAGGAGATATTTAATTCAGATTTAAGCAGACCTGATGCATTGCATTTCCAAGATACCTATGTATCAATACATCACCTATTCAAGGCCATTATTTCTGTGTTTCTCTTTCTTCCTATGTATCCCAAGTATACACTCAACCACCACACACCCCTTGCACATGCTCACGCCCATGATCTAATCTCAATCAATTACAGAAGGTCTAAAAAAGTGTTAGGAGTGGTCATCATAACCAAGTAGCGCCCCCCCCCCCACTTCAGCATTTTCTGGAATAAGGGTTAGGAGCTCGGTGTGGGGTACTTCGGTACAATCGTGTGGTTGACCCCTGTCAGTTGGGCTGTCGACCCCCAGCAGCCGCAGCTGCACATGCAAGAAGCGTCAGACTCGGGTCGGACACTGACTGTCTTCTCTATCATGCATTGTGACGACGTCAAATCAAGCAGACGAGACGGCGCATTTGACAGAAGAAGCCATTCATTTTGAACATGGTGCTCCGTTGGCATCGGTGAAACGTCAGTGTGCTACTGGTGATCCACTCATGGTCACCTCTCCCAGCCACCTCGTAACAGCAAGGACCCGGTTCGCCCACTAACGCACCTCAAAAGCTGGCTACCACACTGCCACCTCATCATCGCAGCCAATCTGCAGACTTCCATTTCACTCTTCGTTGTCACTTTCCCGAAGCACCTGCATCTTTGAACATCTGCCATGGGCGGTTTTGTGGGTTAAGCTCAAGGTTCACTCGGATTTTGGGGGAAGTCATCGACGCGGTCGCCGCTCCGAGGCCTGAGATAACAAACGCCTCGCTTTCCCTGCATCGCCTGCGCTGGCTTGGAGTCAGCCAATCCCAGGGTGGCAATCAAGATGCGGCCGTTTACCATTCTCGCCAGGCTGCCCGCCTCACTGCTGCTGCTTGTCGCAGCTCAGGTCGGCCAGGGTTATGCCGACGCTCAGCGGCTTCCGACGGCCATTCGGAAGATGAGCCCCGACGCAGGCGAGAAGCTGCTGCACGAGTACTACGCGTTCGGCGGAGAGGAGGAAGTGGCGCAGGTTGGAACGCAGGCCCAACCAGCCATGCTAGCCAAAGGAGTCTTGGATGTCGAGGAGGAGGAGCTCTTGGCGGCCAACTCGTCGGCTTCGGTATCATTTCGCGCCCCATTCGCGCCACACTTCAACTCGCATTTGGCGGCGAGGGAGAATGAGGGCGGTGCCAGCGGATGGCACCTTTTCCAAAGGGCCAAGGATGTCGTCGCGAGGCTGGAGAAGAGACAGTTCGCGTGTCCGACTGGGACGTCTGACTGCTCGGCCATCGGCTTCCCCAACAGCTGTTGCCAGGCGGGGACAGAGTGCGTGCAGATCACCGACACCGGCTTGGGGCCAGTGGGATGTTGTCCAGATGGCATAAGTTGCACTGGCTCAATTGCCTGCTCAGGATCCCAGCAAGGCTGTCCTTCAGACATTGGTGGCGGGTGCTGCATCCCCGGCTTCGTCTGCGCCAGCATTGGATGTGAGTGGAGCAGATGCATACGATATCTGAAGCGTCTTACTGACAAAACTCACAGGCGTGCAGAGCGCGACTGCTACGGCGACCGTTGTGACGCGGACGAGCACCCTGACTTCGTCGGCCAACGGCTCTCCGACAACGATCATCGTCACCGTCACAGTGACACCCTCTGCGAGCACGACAACCAGCACGAGCACCAGGACAAGCTCGAGTTCCACGTCCACGAGAGAGTCCTCCACAACAGCCACCTCGACGTCAACAACCTCCACAGAGACGTCCTCTGGTCCAGGAGCACCGGTCCGCCCGACCTCGATGAGCACCTTGACCACACCCCCCGGCTACTGTCCCACGGGCTTCTACGCCTGTTCAGCTGTCTACGGCGGAGGCTGCTGCCAGACCGGCCGCGACTGCCAGGTGACATCATGCCCATCAACAGTATCCACCACCATCATGTCTGGCGACCAGACGATCGTTGTGCCACTGACTGCCGTTCCTACCACCACCTCGGAGGGCACCTGCGCCGGCGGTTGGACCATGTGCCCGACGGAGGCGGGGCCGACTGCAGGGTGCTGCCCGTCCGGGTACAACTGCGGCACTGCGAGCTGTTTCTTACCTACGGGTAGCGCGACGGCCAGCATCGCTAAGGAGCTGCCCGGTAGCAGTGGTGCAGGAAGGACAAGCGATGGAATGATGATGAGTTTGATGATGATACCCGCCGCTTTGGGCTTTACCTTTGGCATGGCAATGATTTAGCAACTGTCACAGCACGCACCATTCTGGTATTGATTCTGAAATGTCCGACGAGCGGTGATGTAGCTCCGAAGACGGGTTTTAATGCGATTACGAAAGAAGCATACGACTGGTTGTCACAGATAAGAAAGGTGTTGCTGGAAATACAAGAGGGCGCTTTAGGTGCAAACCGTCGTTGAAGTTCTACGACCGCCGAGATCCGAATACAAAAAAATGAAATTGCATGGATTTATGACCGCATTTCGGGATGTCATCTCTTCTGGAAACTAATCACCAGATTGGAAATTCTGTACCTCAAAATGTCCAGAATCAACACATGCTAATTGCACGAAAGGCTTACAGATGATCAGCTGTTCACCAAACAAGCCTTGACAAGCGAGGTATCGGTCCAGCCGTTGCCGTTCCGCGTGGGTGTCTCCACCAGCTCGTACGTCTGGTCAAACCCACCAGCAGACCAGCCCACGATCCCAATGAACACATCCGAGTTCTGCTTCAGGAAGCTGACCTGCTCGCACAGGTACTTCTGGCAGCTGGCGGTGTTCCCGCCCCCGGTCTCGGTGTTGATCGCCAGCCGCTTGTTCTGCCTCAGCCACGTCGCGAGCGGGCCAAACGCATTGTCGATGTTGTTGGTGACGCACTCGGTGTGCGTGCCCGAGTTGTCGCTGTCCAGGTACTTGTGCACGTCAAAGATGATATTGTCCGTCGACCCGTCCGGGTTCGCCACCTTGAGCAGCGCGGGGCCGGCCTCGGTGGGCAGCGCCTGCGCCGAGGACCAGCTGCTGCCCGGGATGAGGACCAGGCTCGTCGGCGCGGCGGCCCGGATGGCCGTGACGACCTTTTGCACGGTCGCGACCCACGCGTCGACGGACGAGAGGTCGTGCGGCTCGTTCATCACCCCGAACACCATGCGGGGGTTGCTGCCGTACTTGGTGGCCAGCTGCCGCCACAGGCTGACGAACTGGTCGTCCGTCGGGCCGCCTGAGGACCCGATGATCTTGCCGTTCCAGCGCGCGTAGTTGTGGATGTCGATGACGCAGGTCGCGCCTGTCGCGAGGCAGGCCTGGACTAGCTGGTCGTAGCGGCCTGCGTTGCCTTGGTCTAGGTTGCCACCGAGGTTGTTGTTGACTAGGTACTGCCAGCCGACTGGAAGGCGGAAGATGTTAAATTTGTCGTCGTTGGCGAAATGTTGCATCTGACCGACGCTGTGGTTAAGGGGGAAGGGCTGGTCAGCATATATAAGATCATTGGGTTTGACGAGGGACGAGGAAGGCTTACCCATCTGCTCCTCCGAGTGACGAGAGGGGAGGGTAGGCCTTGGAGGTTGTGCAAGTCCCGTCCGTGGCGCATCCAAAGTCGAACCCGGCGATGTTGGTTCCCACTGTGAGGTGCGATCAGTCAATGTCCTTGAGCACGGTGTCTCCGAAACTTGCTGCACGTACCATATTTCAGGGTACCTGAGCCCTGCCTTGGAAGCACAACATTCGGGAGGCTTGCTGCCAGGCCGAGTGCTGACAGTGACAGCTGAAGCGCTGAGAGGAGTGTTGAATGCATCTTGGCGATGAGCTGGTACAATATGGAAAACCAACAGAAAAAGTTCACTCAAGCTGTCCAGGTGACCCACAGAAGCATTCGTCGGATATCCTCAAATTGAGGGCATCAGGAGCTTATGTAGACCCTCGTCCATCAGAGTTTCCCCTTTGGATGCAAGCCACCTAAGAGAAGCCACATTTTCCGCTCAACAAAGGCCCGATGTTCCGTCCAACAAGTTCAGAATTATGGGTAGCGCATTTAGACGCTGGTCAGGTGCAAATTGAAGCTTCTCCGCAATGTGACAGTCATTTAAGACCACAGGTTAGAGAACGGGACGATCGCGTGGTGGTAAGCACTTAAGCTTCCCCTGGGATCAGCCTGGAACTGTGCCTGTCATTACCAGCAGAATGGGGCGTCTAGTATCATGAGGTGCAAGGATGTCGTTGGGATTTGCTTGAGAACGTGATAAGCTAGGCCGGGGTCCGCTGCCCCAGGTTGACAGCTGCAACCGAATCTCCGCCCTTGCAGATCGCGGACGCATGAGAGTGGGTTTCCCCGAACGGGTAAAACGGGGGTGACGGCTCTGCGGGAGGTGCAAGCCACCGAGCTTGTTTCTCGGGGACCTGCCTCCGTTGATCGACGTTTGGCTTCGTTCGCTACCAAAAACCTCCAGATGTGCGTGTCATGACCTGGAGAAAGGCAGACCATTGTTAGAATATCTGCTATGGCGTCTTTCGGCGTACTGCCAAGGAACTGGGAATTACGGCCACAAGACCAATCGATATCAAAGCTCGAGATCTCATAGCAGTGCATTTCAATTGGTTTCTTGGAACTTGACCAACTACTTTTGGTCAAAAGTCATAACATCAAATCACATAGCTGACTATCACCAGATTATAACAGGATTAGTAAATTTAGTAACCAGGAGAGACTTCCGCTTCCTGTAGACCGTCGCCGTTCGCGGTTTCATTCCACCCAATCACGTGCTTTACATGGTTTTAGGCAGTCATATCCTGCGTCGACAATGGAGGATTCGCTGCTGGTCAGCTCTGTGCTCAACCTTGAATAGTATTGTTGTGTTATCAAGTCTCTGTCAAACTTACTTTTAACAAGAGAAAGACTCTCCAAGGGCTCATACAACATAAGAGACGAGCCGTTGTTCCTCTCAAAATTCAAAACAATACTGGCCATCCCATGCTGGCAGATGCGTTTTCATAAAACAGTGGCATACCATTGAAGCATAGGTGAGAGACGTATCCAAATATTAAGTCGAGTATTTTATTGTTGAGTCCTGCAGCATGGCAAAGTGGTACTGAAAACAGTATATAGTAGTAGAGATAGGCTTTTTTTGAATAACCGTTTGGTTCATCGTGAATGGCTTGTGGGAGTCCTAAACTACTTGGACCCTCCTGTCACTGTTCATCCGCCTCATCTACTGGGTAAGGCCATTTGAGGTCGGTGTGACGGTACGGCTCTTATATACTGCTAGAACAACCAATGGGCAGATTGGTTATTATGGTCTTTTGGCCGGGAGGTATACTTCTTTGCTAGCAGTAAGAGGGCACCCTCTCAGTCGGATGTGAAGTCATTCAAGCGTTTGAGAGTTCGTTGGCTGATCTATTTGAGCAATAATTCCGGCCTTTAACATATGTCTTTGTTCGATGTTATTCAGGACGTCTGGCCAAGTGTAAGGGTTGTTGAATACAAGCAGAGTGACTAGGGATACGTAGTGTGCAAGCTGCGTATAAGCAGCGCAGAAGCAGTGTATTCGTAGTGTAGGGTACAACTGAACTTAGCCCCCCTTCCCCTTCCTTTCCTCCGTTGAAGAGCCTTCCCCTTTTATAGACAAATTCCAACGCCTGCGCGGCTTCTTCGCTGCGTCAGAGCAGCGCTCTCCGTAATCAGGTGGCGACTGAGGTCATAATCCTGGGTAGGCGGCGTCATGGCATTGTGGTTCCTTACACTAAGTATCCTCAGGTGTTTCCAAATTCACATGAAAAGGAGCTCCATGTTTGTCATCTGGACTATCACGAAGCACTGGGAGCCTATGTGCACAACGGATACCTCCTGAGGTTGTGACAACCTGGAAGCGCGGGTTGACATGGCCGCGTCATTATATTTCGACAACGTTTGTGTGAACGCTCCCTGATGGGCAGAAACGGCTACCCACAGACTGACAGTTTCTTTAATTAGGCTCGTCGGTACCATTCCGTTGATAGCAACAGGCGATGTTGAGACTGCAAGAGGTCCAAAGTGCAAAAGATCATGCTGACCGCAGTCAATTGATCAGGATTTTGCATGACCTGGCGCGTTTGGGGCCAACGTGTGGAGGCCAAAAAGAACCTGGTAAGGCGGAAAACCCCATCTTGTTTTGTGATGCCGTTATGGGTTTTACTCTTTCTTCCAGCTCATTGACTGGGAATTTTTTATACCGGGCGCAGGTTGAACGGGCGACCCTCCGGTTGCAAGCACCCCAATCAACCACTGAGCCATATGGTAACAGTGGAGGAGGTGCTCCCCGCGACGGCAGGTGGAATCGGCCTACCTATAACTCCTTCACATGGGGTGAGGGGAGGGGCAGATGGGCAGATTCTGCCAAGTAAAGTCTACCCATAACCGCTGCGCAAGTGCCGTATCCTACACCCGCAACGCGCCCTTTCACCGCCTGACTCCCAACAACAACGACCCCCTCTCGATCATTGCGGTTACCTCTCCGACATTGTCATCTTCCATTCCCCATCATGCTTGCGAAAAGCATCGACGATCCTTGGGCAATCGGCCAGCCTCGACATACGACCTCCCAGGCCATCCGATCGATATCGTCGGCCCGCCGCCAGCAAGTAGGCAAACCCGCCGCTTTCAAGCAGTTCCTAGGGCAAGAACTACACATTGGACCAGAAACATATCGACAGACAAGACCTATGCAAGAGAGGAGCAACTTGACAGCTTGGCTCACCCAAGAGACACAAAATTCAGGTCAGGTCGAGCGGTCAAGATCAACGGCCATTTCGGTTGGGCGGCTCGACGGCCCAGGCGGGAGCAAGACCATACAGTGTTGCTGACGACGGCCCTCAAATCAGAGAACCCTGGAGAGGGACCGTGGCTGTTTATGAAATCTGCATATAATCACGATTGAAATGAGCACAATTCTGCCGCAAGGATTACATGGGGGAGGAAACTTAAGGCCTAAATCCTTCTCGAGACATCGATTGGAGGGCCCATTGGAGCGAACCGAATATACATGACAACGTGGATACCGGAGGTCACAGGGACAGATTTTCCTTCGAACTTACTTTGGATGAACATGATTCTTGGCGTGTTTGAGTGGGTATAAATATAAACGCCCCCAGAGTCATGGTGGGCGATCCAAGGTGCATAGGCTGAAGGCGGGTCTATGACGAGGATTTTGGCCTGAGTAATGTACGCGCGAGTACTGGTTCCTGTCGAAGATAAATGAAACGACTAGGCCGTGAGGAGAGGAGACCAAAAAAGGGAGCGACAGCCCGCCAAGCGATCGTCATTTATCCAAAGTCGGACGGACGGAGTTGGCACCCCGTCGCGGAACCCGCCGCCAAGGAAGAAACAAAACGGGCTGGCCGCCGCAACAGGGATGCGGATTTGCCGATCGCTGCACCTTATTCCAACGTCACCCCAAGACCCCGGACTCGACTTCTCAATCTCAAAGAGGACGCCCTTGCCCGCCGGGCAGGACCACGGCGGGAAAACTCTCATCAGGCGAGGGGGGCCAACAGAGTTCAGCTATCTGCAGACGACTAGTCGCTTTCTTGCTTTCCTTCCCCCTGGGACCAACAGCCTTGGCCTCATGCACCCATATCTCACGCCCGAATGTCAGCGACAAAAGGGGCCAGCAAGACAAATCCAGGACGGCTTTGCTGGCCGCATACGGACGGTGGTCGTCATGACAAGACCATGGCGCGATGATATGAGACGGATGGCCTGGAGCTTGTCCCGGCGGCTGAGGAGAGTCAAGTCCTCCGCCTCCGGGTCCGACGCATATTGGAGGGGTAGGCGCCATGACTCTGGTCCCCAGGATTAGGATTATGATTGAGGCTACACGACCCCCCTAGACTCATGTCAGTCCCGGCATTCAGGGCCACGCGTCCGGCTCCCGAGGGCAAAGGAACCTAGTTATGGCTCCCGCGATGTGGCTTGCTCCTTTGCCGCAATATAATCATCCCCAGGGCTGTTATGCCCCACCCCGCCGTGTAGCACAAGGGGCTGGCCTATCGGTGATTAACCATCACAAATGACCATTGCAGTCCTTCAAACAACGTAGGATCCCAGTCAAGGGGGGAGCTGACAGCCGCTCTTGGCTCTCAGCGGCCTCTATATCGCAGCCGATATGGCCAGCTGTATTTAGTCTCCCGGGTCTGCCTCTCGGAGACTGTGAAAGAATAATCTGTACACACCATCTCGCCGGACCGACAAAAGAAGAGGTGACGACGTCTTCACGATGCATTTCTCAAAACGTATCGGCGTCGCGTTGACCGCGGTCGCTTTCTGTAAGTGCCGCTTCCACTCTCTCATCTCTGCTCGATAGGCCCATTGACAACCAGCAGATGGACAAGGATGCTGGGCACAAGATCCCGTCATGCACACAGACCCGTCGACGAACATAACGTTCCCGACCTGGACAGATGAGGGTGGCTACACATTTGGTTTTGTCGTGCCTCCTACGGCACTGACAACCGATACCTATGAGTACATCGGATATCTTGTGAGATCCCACGCCCACTGATGTACACACGCATGGTCTCTAACCAACAGCCAGAGCTGCACAACCCCATCCGGGGCAGGCACAGCGTACTGCGGCCTGTCGCACGGCCAGTCTGGTCAGATGGTATCGGCGCTGCTCCTGATGGCATGGCCTTTCGAAGACCAAGTCCTCACCTCGTTCCGCTTCGCCTCAGGATACTCGGAGCCGCCACGATACACCGGCAACGCGACCTTCACGACCCTGGCGTCGACGGTCAACGACACGGCCTTCGAGATCGTCTACCGGTGCCAGAACTGCTTCCACTGGAACCAGGACGGCGCCGAGGGCAGCATCTCGACGAGCACGGGGTCCACGGTCCTGGGCCGCGCCGCCGCCAACGAGGCGCCCGGCAACCCGGGCTGCCCCAACGACATCACGATCCCGTACCACCGCCGCCTGTTCGGGCAGTACGGGGCACCTTTTGCCAACGCCACCGCGGCTGCTTACTCCGACTACGCGGCGCTGCCGCCCAAGCCCACGACGACGGCCACGACTTGTGCGGGCGCTACTCCGACTGGAAACGCCACGACGACGACAAGTATTCCTACCGCGACGCCCACTGTGGCGTGCAAGACCATCCCCGCGAACAAGACGTGGGATTATGTCGTCGTCGGCGGTGGCGCCGGCGGTATCCCCATGGCAGACAAGCTGAGCGAGGCGGGCCACTCGGTGCTGCTCATCGAGAAGGGGCCCGCGTCCACGGGGCAATGGGGCGGCGCCCTCGGGCCTGAATGGTTGGAGGGCACGAACCTGACCCGGTTCGACGTACCCGGTCTCTGCAACCAGATCTGGGTGGACTCATCCGGCATCGCGTGCACCGATATGGACCAGATGGCGGGCTGCGTGCTGGGCGGGGGCACGGCCGTGAACGCAGGGCTATGGTGGAAGGTAAGTCGACAAGCTTCTTTTGACAGATCCTCTTGGCTGACACGTACGAACAGCCCAACCCTGCCGACTGGGACGAGAACTTCCCGGCAGGCTGGAAGGCCTCGGACGTCACAGCGGCGACGGAGCGCGCCTTCAAGCGCATCCCGGGGACGTGGCAGCCCTCGACGGACGGCCAGCTCTACCTGCACCAGGGCTACGACGTCCTCACCAAGGGCCTCAGCGCGAGCGGCTGGGAGTACGTGGTCGGCAACGACGCGCCCGAGAAGAAGAACCGCACCTTTGGGCATGGGCAGTTCATGTTCGGCGGCGGCGAGCGCGGCGGGCCCCTGGCGACGTACCTCGCCAGCGCTGCAGCGCGTAAGGATGTGTTCACGCTGTGGACCGACACCGCCGCCGACCGCATCGTGCGCAAGGGCCCGCGCGCCACGGGCGTCGAGGTCTCGTGCTCCGCCGGGTCCGGGTACGCGGGCACCGTGAACCTCACCCCCGGCACGGGAAGGGTCATCTCGTCCGCGGGAGCGTTCGGGACGCCCAAGCTGCTGTTCAGGAGCGGCATCGGCCCCACCGACCAGCTGGCCGTCGTGCAGGCCTCGGCCGACGGCGCAAAGCTGATCGGCAACGACTCGTGGATCAACCTGCCCGTCGGGTCCAACCTCGTCGAGCAGATGAACGTGAGTGACCACCCATATCGGTATTCCCCCCCTTTTCCCTCCCCAGCTAACCAAACCCCTCCACCACCAGACCGACGTGATAGTCACCCACCCAGACGTGGTCTTCTACGACTTCTACGCCGCCTGGGACAAGCCAATCGAGTCGGACAAGCAGGCCTACCTCGGCAACCGCACGGGGATCCTCGCCCAGGCGGCCCCCAACATCGGCCCCATGCTCTGGGAGGAGATCCCCGGCGCCGACGGCATCACGCGCCAGCTGCAGTGGACCGCGCGCGTCGAGGGCGACAGCGCCTTCACAAACTCGACCCACGCAATGACCATCTCGCAGTACCTGGGCAGGGGGCAGGTCTCCCGGGGCCGCGCGACCATCACGGGCAGCCTGGCGATGACGGTGTCCACGCAGCCCTTTTTGCACGACGACAATGACCGGCTGGCGGTCGTGGCCGGCATAAAGAGCGTCCAGGAGTCGCTGCGCGGCATCCCCGGGCTTGAGTGGGTGCGGCCCCGGGCGAACCAGACGGCCGAGGCGTACGTCGACTCGCTGCTCGTCACGGCCAACGGGCGCCGCGCGAACCACTGGATGGGCACGGCCAAGATGGGCACCGATGACGGGTCCGCCGGGGGCACGGCGGTTGTCGATACCAATGCCAAGGTGTACGGCACGGACAACGTGTTCGTGCTGGATGCTAGCATCTTCCCTGGCCAGCTGACGGGGAACCCGTCTGCGACGATTGTCATTGCTGCCGAGCACGCGGCGGCCAAGATCCTCGCGTTGTCTTCTTGATGAGAGGAGTCGGGGGCGCCCAGCCGAAATGGCGTGCGGGTGTGAGGTTAGGGAGTTCTTTGTACATATTCATGCCTCCAGTATATCAACAGACCAAGTGCATATATGCACGTTCAGACAACTTCTAAGGATTATAAGCTTCACGCGATCTTGAACGCCCGAGCCCTCAGTGCTTGAGGTGACTGGAACAATTTGCTGTTTCCCGTACCAGGGACCACATAACTTCTATCGTAGTGATACAACTTGCTTATCGCTTGCACCCATCCAATCCCACCCACGCCTTCTTCCCTTTCCGGAGCGACATTGCCTGGCGGCCTACAGCGGGCGGGCCCTAAAAACTGCCCATGCTTCCTATGCAGCAGCAGCCGTCGCCCGCAGCGCATCCCCATTCCGCCCCGCCGCCGCCCTCGCCACTCGAGCCTCCCTCTTGGCCTTCACGTTGTGGCCCCACGCGTCCTCAAACAGCGTCGGCTTCTTCTGGAGGAACCAGTCCGGCAGGCCCATCCTGCGGACGACCTTGAACGACCCCGTGCCGATCGACATGGACTGGCCCATGATGATGGACTCGGACACGCCCTCAATCTTGTCCGTCTTCATGGCCGCCGCCGCCTCGAACAGGTGGTCCGCCGTCTTCTCGAACGACGCGAGCTGCAGGACAGAGTCACGCATCTTCTGGAGGCCGAACCGGGTGATACCCAGGACGTCGCCCTTGTATGTCATCACGTCGGCGAGGAGCTGCATGTGCCGGGGATCGATACCCATGTCGCCCATGACTTCTGCTATTTCATTGGCGATGGTGCTCCGCGCCGCTTCGATGCCGAGGATGTCGCGGCACTCCATCACGTTGTTGGATCGCGTCTTGGTGCCAATAACACCCTCCGTCGTCATGCACGCACGCAGCCCGTATCCTTCGACGAGAACAGTATGCTCAAGGTTCTCCGACGTCTGGATGATGGCTCGGGTGGCGTCAGGGTAGCCCGAGATGGCAACGGTTGGCAGCATGCGACGGAGGTAGTTGACGCGCAGCAGGAGATCGGAGGCACTCTCGATCACAGTGCTGGACTTGCCATTCCTGGCCAATCGCTTCTGCTCGGCGAGGTCTGTCCATGTGTTGCGTACGCTGATCTCGATGTACGACGGACCAACATTAATATCCTCTCGTAGCACCTTCAACTTCTTGTGCCTGACAATGGCCTCTGCGATGTCTCTTGGACCAATGCCCAAATGCATATCCTGAAGGACATCCATGTCGACCTCGAGAACGATTAAGCCTCGGTCGGAGAGCCACTCGTCCTCAATGTGCTTGATCACATCGCATACGTAAGTCTTCTCGATACGGGCCTTGACAACCTTGGCAACCTCGATTTGCTTCTTGTTCTCCAAAGGACACGTAATGACAGGCGTGCTGATGTTCTTGGATGCGTTGATAATCTCCTTGATACGAGGCACACCCTGAGTGATACTCATACCGGCGACACCAGCAAAATGGAACGTCTTGAGCGTCATTTGCGTACCCGGCTCTCCAATGGAGTGGGCCCCGACAGCCCCGACCGCATGTCCGGGTTCCACATGTGCTTGTTTGTACTTGTCCAGGCAGAATCGAATGAATTTCTGCAATGTAGTCCGAGATACCTTGGCAACACGCTCAACACGTGCTAAACTGATCTCGTCCTCAAGAGCCGTGTCGATCTCCATTGCGTCGCCGTCGTCTGGATCCAACCCAACTGCTCCTCTAGCCCTCGAAAGCTTCTTTGCGCGAGCTGCCACGTACCCTTCAACGTCTCTGAGGAAGATACGGGCACTCTCGTGTTCGTCGATTGACATGTTTCTGTCGTCGTCGTACTCAAGTACTTTGCCGTCCGTCATTCGTCGCCTCACGTATTTGGCACGTTCAATATCCAACATTGATTTGCAGACCTCGATGATTTCATGTGGTAACAATGTCGGTTCCGTGTTGTCCCATGTCAGGGTCTCGGCATGCGTCCATGTGCGATCGAAATGGACGGGCTTTCCAGAGGCTTCCATGTCCACGGGGTCCAAGTTATCTGCTCCGAATTGGAACTGGACAATTCCGCCGTTTGATGTACGAACCGTTTCGTCGTATCCCGTGGACAAATCTTCCAGCGACTTCATCAGTCGTCTCGACATGTAACCAGTCTCAGCCGTCTTGACAGCGGTGTCGACCAGACCTTCTCTTCCAGAGATGGCGTGGAAAAGGAACTCGGACGGGACCAGGCCAGTATAGAAGCTGTTGCGGACGAAACCCTTCGAGTTGGGCTGGCGAGCGTTCTTGTGGAAGTGAGGAAGACTTCGGTCTTGGAAGCCATCCGGCACACGCTGACCACCGATAATTTGCTGTCCGACACAAGCAACCATCTGAGCGACGTTGATAGCTGAACCTTTCGAACCCGAGTTGGCCATGGTAAGTGGTGCATTGTTGTGGCTCAGAGAGTCCACACATTGCTGACCAGCTTCTTGACGGACCTTGCTAAGAATACCTGAGATCGAGTTTTCCAGGGTCTGTTCCATGTCGCACCCAGGAGCCTTGTCCAACTTTCCAGCCTTGTACGTTGCGATCAGCTCGTCGCACTTCTTGTAAGCAGCCTCCACAAGCTTGTCTTTGGACTCGGTCAGACCGTTGATGGGGAACACATCACCGACTCCGATCGAGAATCCTTGATTTGTCAAGGATCTCGCACAGAGCCTCGCAAGCCGGTTCATGGCACCGGCCGCGGCGTCCGGGCCATAGTCTCGTAATATCACGTAGAAAATTGAGTCCTTCTTTCCAGCTCCCACAGTCGACTTGTCCATGACTCCGCACATGATTTCCGAGTTTCGGATGACCAGCCAACCGTCATTTGGACACATGTCAGGGGCCATGCCGGGCCGTGGCTTGTATTCTCTGCACTTGGCATCCAGGTTGACCTTGACTGGAGACTGCAGGTTCGGCCGGATAAGGATGTTGAAAATCTGTTTGCCGGTCCACAAGGCTGTGGGCTTCAGGATGGCAGGTGGTGGAAGGTCGAGGTGGCCACTGCCCTCCAACATCATTTCGCAGATATATGTGAAACTCTTTCGGTCAAAGAACCTGTCCTTGCTGCTGAGAAGATATGCCGCTGTGATGAAATCTTGTGTGGCTGCGATGATAGGCTCTCCGTTCTTCGGCGTGGCCAGATTGTGCTTGACACCCATGAGTGTGATGGCTTCAGCTCGGGCCTCTTCTGTCTGAGGAATGTGCAGGTTCATCTCATCTCCGTCGAAATCGGCGTTGTATGGCGTACACACACACTCGTTCAGCCGGAAAGTCCTCCAGGGCCGGACCTTGACCAAATGGCTCATGATACTCAGCTTGTGCAGCGATGGCTGTCGGTTGAAGAGGGCGACGTCTCCGTCGACGAGATGGCGCTCCACAACATCGCCCACTGCGAGGTCATTTGCTATCAGTTCCCTGTTTCCGAACTTCAGATTCACCTTGTACCCGCCATCCTTTTTGATGATGCCGTTGGCTCCTGGCCATTCCTTAGTGCCGTTTCTGACAGCTATTCTCATAGTTTCGATATTGGTAGAATTGACACGTTCTGGGTACGTCATGTTCTTGGCCACCAGTTGAGGTACAGCGACTTGGTCGATTCCTAGATTGGGATCTGGCGAAATGACGGTTCGGCCGGAGAAGTCGACACGCTTTCCGGACAAGTTTCCACGGAAACGACCCTGCTTTCCCTTCAGACGCTGACAGAAGCCTCGGACAGCCTTGCCGAAGCCGGGCTGCACCAGACCCGGCACGTCACTGTTCACATACATGGCGATCTGCAGTTGCAGGTATTCCCACTGCTCCATAATGGTTGTGATTGGTTGTCCCTTGTCAAGGGCTGCACGTATAAGGCCACTGATGTAGACAATCTCCGCGAGTTTAGCAGTAAGGTCGTCCTCGGTACTGGAACTATCCTGCTGCACCGATGGTCGAATACAAATGGGAGGCGCGGGGATGAACTGCCACAAGAACATTTCTGGCCTTCCCTCGGCAGGATCCATCCCAAGCAGCTCGCAGTCGGTCGGGCCGATCATCTTGAAGAGATTCAGTACCCTCAGGGGGTTGAGATCCTCCATGGCTTTCTTAACATGCTTCTCGAGGTCCGGATTCGACTTCTTGGCCTCCTTGAAAGAGGCATCATACTGGAGCTTGCTCTCCGGTGCCACCTTTTTCTGCGCCGTGGACTTGTTGTAGGTCGCGAACTTGTCGTGTGCCAGCTTGATCACTCCCAGCTTACGGATCTGCCCATTGATGGCCCCACAGAACGGGCACTCCTTACATTTTCTACACTGCTCGTTGATTTTCTTGCAGATCATCGTCCGCCTGAGATTATCGATACCGGGTCGTCTCAACTCCTTAAGGAACTCCCGTCGCTCCTCTTCGGTCAGGAGGACTTTTCCGCAGTCCTTGCAAATGTTCTGGAGGATGGTCTGGGTGAACCGGAGGTAGCCTATGTGGAAAGCCGGAAGGGCGAGCCTGACGTGACCCCAGTGGCCGACGCAGTTTTGGAGAGGAAGGTTGCATGTCGAACATTTGCCGATCTTGCTAGATATTCCGAGTCGGGGGTCGAGGGCGCCGTTCGCGACAGGGGCTCGATTGTTGTCCATATCGTAGAGTGTGCGCTGGGAAACTTCCAGGACGCCCTGGCTGACAACATCTTGGATCGACCTGTTGGCGTTGCAAGTCAGCGCGTGCTCGGTCCGGCCCAGAAGGAGGTAGGAGGAACGAGGAGGCCGTACTGCACACCAAATTTCATCTCCTTGAACCGCTTTGGTAGGTTGTCCACGACCTGTTCTTTCATAGGAACAGTCGCAGACGGGCCTCGAGCCGCCATTATGAGGGAAGGGTGTCAGACACCGAGTCCGACTGTGTACAGGGTATAGTGTCGTCTCGGTCTGTCGTCGTCGATGTAGGCGATCGCAGGTTGCAGTTCGTGACTGGGGAAGTCTTTGTCACGGTCCGTGCGTCGGTTTCTTTTGGAATACTCGCATTGCTATCGACAGCGCATATGATTCTAGGAAGGATGGTGTTGCCTCGGGAGGGTTTGTGTGGGAGAGGAGTATGACTCTTTGCGGCGTGTGAAGTTGTCTGTCGCGGAATTTGGAGCTGGAGCTTGCAGGCGGCACAGAAAATTGTCGTCGTCCCCCACCATGTGAACCGAATGTGGGGAAAAGCTGCATGGATCTACTGCCACATGGGTCACCCTTGCACGCTACTCTCACTTGCAATCAATCGTTCCAATTTGGCGCTAATAGCCAGCACATGGCACACTATACCTTTTTTCTACCTCACTTCGTCTTTCAATTATTTCCACCTCCTATGTAATGAATATACCCTTAATCTAAATATACCCTATATTAAAAGATAGCTGCTTCTTTTTTAATTCTTTTAATATTTATTTAAAAAGGGTAGAGGGAATATTAAATATATAAGGTATATTAATGTTTAATTTTAAAGATAAATTGAAAATTTTAAGGGGGGTATATTTTTTAATAGAAATGGTAAAATTCACCCCCTTTTATTTAGTTAATTTAATATAACTCCTTAATTTCTATTACCCCTTATTCCTCTTTAAATTTAACTTTAATTTAAGTTATTTTCAACCTTAATTTAAATATAGATTCCTCCTCTTTTATATACTTAATTTTATAGTGAAAAGAAGGAATAGAATTAAAAAAGAAGTAGCTTTCTTTTTATATAAATTATTATTTAATTGAAGCTATATTGAAAGATTTAAATAAAGTGTATATAGATTTATATATGGTATGCTATATGCTGACTATTAGCGCCAAAATGGAACGATTGATTGCAAGTGAGAGTAACGGTCTCCACTTTAGACTTCACATGAAAACCGTTGCCTCTCTAACAGCTTAAATCGGGTGCAGTACTCCAAGTCAAGTTGTCTGTCGCTCGTTTCAGCTCAGCACACGTTGCCGTCTTCATTCCTGGCAGCGTGGTTTTGGGAGAAGTATCTGATTCACTGGGGACATATTCACAATCAGCTTATGCCAAGCTTGACCTTATCTCGCCATTCGCTGCAATGCTTGCCTCTCCTACTTGGGCCGCGACTTCAGGGCCCGCAGAGTCGTCCATATGGCCCGCCCCTTCTGAGCAGTCACGCCACCATCCACTAGCACATCAATCCCAGTACAATAACTCGCACCGGGCGATGCAAGGAACGCTACCACTGACGCAACCTCCTCTGGTCTCCCCATCCTCTTCAGCCCCGATGACCCAACAAACGTGGCCAGCGCTGGCTGTTCAGCATAACCCGCCATCATGTCTGTATCAATAACCCCAGGCGACACACTCACAATCCTCACCTTCTTCTCTGCGAGACTCGTAGCCATTCTCTGCACATAGAGTTGCACACACCTTTTCGAAATGGCGTATGATGTATAGGCCCACTGCTTCATGAGCCATACCGTAAGAGACCAGTGACCCTTGAGGTGCCTCTTGACTGCCATGTCGACTAGAAACGTGGTGACGAATGCCCCCGATAGCGATGCCACCATGACGATAGCGCTATCGGCTTCCATGTACGGCTGCATCTTCTCGACCAGGTTCTTGCTGGCGGTGAAGTTGATATCGAATATCCGACGGCCGTTCTTGAATGACGGCGCCACCCCGGCTGCATGCGCCAGGACGCTGACTTTGCGTCCGTTGAGCGCAGAGATGACCTTGTCCCCGAATCCCGGGTCTGAGATATCACCCGTCACCGTCGTGATCAGCGGAAGCGGCGGTCGCGACGCCGTGATGGCTGCTTGTGCCTCGGTCAGGGGCGCTAGGTCGCACAGCAGCAGTGCCCGGCCCTGGTCCGCGAAGGCTTCGGCGATCGCTCTTCCCATCCCGCCCGCCGCACCGGTCACGACGACTACCGCTTCTCCGTCAAGGTCAACAGGATGGCCATGGCTGAACTCCTTGGCAGCTGCGTCCTCCATCCCTGTGCGGGTTGGCAACTGCTTGATGTCGCTTGTCCACCTGTCGTGTTTTCTCGTATCTGGACTTGGTATACAATTTGGTAGTATGAAACATGAAACCTCAAAAAGGGTTGACGTATTCTCAACTTCTATGCCGGTGTGAACTCTTGACTCCTTTTATGTCCTGCGTGCACAGGATGTGGAGGAACATGTTAGCGTCATTGCGACCCAACGCGCTGTCATGCGGTCCAAAGGATCTCAGCCCCATGTAAGTTTCAAGGATCGAATTTCCCATTCGGGATCGGGGACTCAACGTCGACCCTTGGCCGTTCCACCACAGATGCTTTTGGTGGTTTGCTCAGAAAGATGAAAGTCATCACCTTCTTGATATTTTTAACTTAACTCAGCGAGTACACAACAATTCAATACCAAGACCATCTCCAGAAATATGCATCTCAGCAGGTGTCTCGACTTGCTCGTGTCCCCTCTTATTCGTACTCGCTTAATTGGAAGCCGACAAACCACTCTTCATCCAGATATGGAGTCTGAGATTTCATGTTGTTATTCTAAGTTGTCATGTGAAGGTCAGTCAGTAACTACACTCCCGATTAAGACGTTTGGTGTATAAAATCGCGTAAATTCGTCGCACCTACAGGGAACAACAAGGAAGTCAAGCAGGAGGGCAGATATCGTCTCGCATCATTGTGTATAGTCACACTACCTGGAAGCCGCACTTCTGCTACACTATTTGAAATGTCTGCGTCTTCTTGAAAGCTGAGACCGCCTCTCCATCCATGATACCTGACACATAAGCGTAGCCAACTAGATTGTACTTTTGGTCCACGGTTGGCCGCAAGACGAAAGGAAATCTCCCACCATAGAGCACGATAACAACGTCTCCAACCCTCATCTCAGCAGGACCCAGTCCGACGTATCTTTTCTCAGTCGAAAATGGCATTCTTCCCCTCACTCCGTGACCCAGCACACCGTTCCGGTATTCCGACAGGCAGACCTTCCAGTCTGAATCGCGGGCCCTTCTCCACTCCATCACGTCGTGTCGTGATGTTCCAATATCACTTGCGAGCAGACGCCAAAAGTCTTTTCTGTGCGATCCGTGTAAGACAGTTTTCCGCTTCCCAACCAGCTTCGATGAATGACTCCTGAAGTGTCCGCCAAGTTGGGAGGCCAAGTCGAGAATCAATGCTGGTAGATCGATACTCGACTCCATGAGGCTATATGTACTTGAAACTCTGTCAATCACGACGCGTTCCCCAAGTAGTCGAGATGTGACCCTGGGAAAAAAAGGGGGGGGATTTCCGAGTCCGTCCCCACATATGGCAGTCTACGTATATTACACCCGGGTGGTAACAGATGGCAGTCTGGGTGTGTTGCACCTGGGTGGTAACACAAGGCTGGTGGTCCATCACATTTGAAGAAGGGCACTGGCCATAACCTCTTAGTATTAGCTGTTGGTGCAGCTCGGAGCGCGACGCTGTCGGCCTACAACCCCCATCCTTGTATCCGCATCTGTACTTGTGCCCACCTATCAATCTTCCGGCTGTGCCCATCGATGCGCGGACTGGGCAAGGTGTAAACAGTGTGCCTCGAATGGCGAGCGTCCTGGGTCATCCAGCTTCACTGTGTTCAGTGCCACCAATAAGTACATACCTAGGCATTCTTTTCGCTGCCTCTGAGCCCTTCAACCCTGCCCCGCACTAGCACAAGCGGACGAGACGGTGGTGATGGCAAAAATAACACACATTATGGTCGATGAATCTCCGCGTGCTATAATGTATGCCTAGTTGTTCGAGAAGCATTCCCAGACCGATCAGAGAAATCCATCTTTTTCGGGGCCACTCGCCGAGTATGATGGCCTCTTACTGACATGGGGTGGAGTCCCATGCCCAAATCACCGACCTCCAGGTGCCCTACGCGCATTGGTAGAAAGCTGGGGATTATGCCACCTCACTGGACAATGAAGGAGGAGTGTGCGGAGAGACAAAAAGGGAAGAACGGGCAGAGCTCCCGACCCGCTCTGGTCTTCTCGTGTCCCCACATCCGAGGCAACCTTTTGATTCTGGCAAACGCCCACGCCGCCTGGTGGCCCAAGCTCCCCGTTCAGAAACGTCAGCTCCCTGCTCTCTGCTGCCAGGCCTGCTCGAGGCCTGTCCAGGATGGGGCCGCCATGCACACCTGCACACATGCACAACGATGTCGACGGACAATGTCTCGGTAGGAAGCCCTGTCTGTTGCGCAATCACTGTTGCACTGGGTGGGGACAGTGATTTTCCTTGCTTACATAAGTTCGTCGGCAAAGCGTGGCACTGTGTGCACAGTAACAGTCTGCATTGCATTGACAGCTTCTCCCTCATTTTCCGGGGCTTGGCGGTTGGTGATGCTTGGCACAAAAAACAGAGATAACTGCAGTGCCTCCATGAGCTCCATGCGACTCAATCTGTGCCTCCGTGGCAGGTTGGGTCTCGATACTATGATTGACGCCTTCAAACCGACTGCGTCCTCGCTTGCATCTTGTAAAGTACTTCTCACTGAGGTCTGAACTCTGTTATTGCTGTATTGGTGCCCTATCCTCAGTCTCTTCGGCAGCAAAAAAGCACACGGAACCGGCTGTACTAACGGGACTAACATACCTTTGCGCTGCCTTTTTGTACCCTATCCATCATTCAGGGCATAGTGAATTGGGTTAACTTGTAGCAGCTAGGCTGGTGGACGGTGCAGGGAAGGAAGAGGCATTTATGGTTGTCGGCCCCCTATGTTTTGAAAGTGATACCTTGTTAACCTATTAAATACCTTGTCTTCTATAAAAGCTACCCCGTGTTAGGCCTTGCTCTCTAATTACGTCTAATATGAAGGCCCGTACCACGTCTTATCACGGATCTGCGAACAAATCAAAGGGTTCCCAAATTGATCGGAAGTGCTGCTGCAATATCCTGGTAGAGACCCACGCTTGTAAAGTGACCACGCAAGAACCACAGCCAAGCTTTTTCTGCTGAAACCATGTCATAATTCTCTAGTGTCAGAGAGCGGCTGCTCTTGTGAGGTCAACGGTCGAGGATCCGATTCATCCGCTTCTCCCAGCTCGTAACATCAAACACGCCTTCATCCAATTCATCCGCATGTCCATTCCACACAAAGGTAGTCCCTAAAATCCTTGCCTCTCCACCCACATTGATGTAGAACTTGCGTGTTCTATAGCATTCTGTTTCATACCTGGCCAGTTTCTCTTTCTGTTCACTTCCCTCAACCTCATACGCCATCCCTTTAACAACTTCCCCTGGCTCTCCATTCACTAAAGCAGGATATGGTCCCCACATTTTCACATGAAGCCCGACTACCTCAGCAGGCTTCAGTTCGGGTAGCTCAGGCAGGTCAAGTACATGTTGAAGCATCCTTGGAAACATTAGAGAGCCGTAAAAGAAGTATAGCTCCTTGGCCTCACGCGCCCGGGCATTCTCCTCCGCGAGTGCTATTCCAGCCTTTCTGTGAACCTCGGCAAAATCAGAATCGGCTTCTTCGGCGGCCAAGAATTTTTGGAGCATGACGTTGCGCCGATCAGCTGCGGCTGGCGCCGATGGCGCAGAGGTGATTGCCGTCGATTGATTCTGATCTTGGCGGACGTGCTCCGTGGTCTCTGCGTGAGCGCAGAACGAATGATCCGCCTTTTGTGCCATGTTTCAACATAAGCTGACACGAAGATCAGGGTTTTGTTAATTCAGCCGGGGAAAAACTGAACAAGACAGCAGCGTTGAGATAGGATCTGATAACAATAGTCTGTTGTTGAGCTCAAAGTATGCCTAAATCTAGATCAGAATGATCAGATGAGGTATAGGAGATGTCTCTGCTTGGAGAACAATAAGAGACACAAGCAGTTTGTTGGGTGCCACCGGATAAACTGCATTGAACAGGTCAGGATGAGCTTATGTTCGGGCAATTTTCTGCGGGCTTGAGACCTAGACTTCCATTTATTTATGTATCTGGATTACCAGACCCACATCGTCCAGGGTTAGGGCTAGGTGCTTCTACTGTTCTGTGCCACCAACGTGTGGGGCCAAGCCAGTTTGAGGCACAGCCAACGGCATGGTTGGCAGCTGGGTCTTTCAGCAGCCAGCGGCCAACGGCCAACGGCCAACGTGACGGGGGCTAATTTACGTAACTGGCGCAGTCGAGAGCAATTTTCTGCAGGCCGAATCTAAATTTAAATCCGTGGATATCTGGGGATTAAACAATGCCACCGGGCCCTGGCAGCTTGCGGCACATACTCCCAATTTCCCGATTTGTTTACACAGGATCAATAGTTGCCCGAATCCGTCCCTAATTGAGTGTGCAATCGTTTCGCTCGTGTATTGTATCTTATACTTAAGGACCTTCTCAACGATGTGCTGGGCGGAATACAAGTTTGACAGATGAACATTGGAAAGCATTCCGTGCCCAATGTCAAGCAGAAATTCTTTTATGGAGGCCCGAGTCTTGACACAAACTATTTTGGAACTTAGGTGAAAAGGTAATCAGCTGATTGTCTGTTCGATATCATGTCGTTTGTCAGCGATTCAAATCCAACTTCAGTCACTGTTGGTACTGCTCGCTCAGGTTCCGAATTTGTTGGCGGTCAGTATGTGGGTTGCAGTTGGCGGCACAGCTGATGAAATTCTAAAAAAGGAGAAAGAAGGGGAGAAAAGCAATCACAGAGCTTAGAATATACCCCGCTGTCCTAATTATATCTCATGTCAGTTTCATTCCTGGTGTAACCAAGGGTCACAGGCCCAGAGACCCCTTCACTGCCTCGCAAAGCTACGCCGCAGCGCGCCTTTGGGGGATTTGTGGCCAAGAGGTGGGCAATTTTCAGTGTCGTGTTGAATGGCTTAAGCGTCAAGCCTGGTATAAAGGCAAGCTTACATCCTGCGTCCATGTAATTGATCCGGGAATTTGTCAAACATCAATCACGCTCAACAATATCCATACTGCTTCTTCCTCGATTACTAGCATCACATATATCCAAGACTCTACAACCAGACGAGATTCTTCAATTTTCTCTTTATCAACAAAGTTTCCGTCACTCTTGTATAGCCTCGACAAAGCACAATTGGCCCTTTTATCACTTCACAAGATGGCAAACAACACAAACAACACGAACAATGAGCTGCGACTTGGCCTTGAGGTCGAGAGCTTGTTGTCTCTTGTAGACGCAAGAACTATGGGAATTGAAGAGTTCTCAGAGCTCGTTGTCCAGCATTGGAACGCCAATACCAAGAAGAACGAGTTGGGGGTCCATACGGATTTCTTTGGCTCATATACAGGTCCAGCGTACAAGGAATGGTCGATTACCTGGGATCCCACCGTTGTAGGAGAGATCAAAGACAAGAAACGTAAGCGTCCGGAGCCTAGAATTCCCAGCATCAAATCCATGAGATGAGTCAAATTTGCTGACTTCATCGTACAAAATTATTAGACGCTCTTGAGATTGTTTCGCCAATCTTACCTTTCGACAAGACTGGCTCTTGGCGCTCTCAGATCATTCGTTCGTTCCAGATTCTTGAGAGCATCTGCAATATCGAAAGTAACTAAAGCTGTGGTTTTCATGTGCATCTCTCCCCGGCCGGAGGGGCTGGAGCGTAGGAGAGGTGCAGAACATCTGCATTGCCATACTTCATTTCGAGACTGCCTTCGGCTGCATACTCCCAGAGGCTCGCTGGGGCAACTTCTGGGCCAAAACATTCAAGAACAGCAACCCGAAATTTAGAGACTTGACGTTGGCTCAATGTTTCGGTTTGATCCGAGGTTGCAGGACCCTGGAAAACCTTGCAGATCTCATGAATCCCCTGGAACTCCATGGCAGAGAAATGGTCAACGACAGATACTATTCATGGAATTTCGAAAATCTGAAGAGGAGCACCAAGGCTACCATTGAATGGCGCCAGCCTGAGGGAATGTCGACTCCCCAAGGTTGTATCGCTTGGATCGAGCTTGGAATCAACTTCATTCTTTCAGCACGTCGATCAGCAGCTGCGCAGTCCATTGAGGCGTATGCGCAGAATGTTTCTGGGTTGCAGAAATTCGTGGAAGAAGGTGCTGTTAGGGGCTTGAGTAAGGTCGAACTTTTCGGACCGACTTTCAGAAATAAGACCGGGAGCAAGGTCCTCAAAGACTCAAGGAGACCAAATTCTGATGTCTTGGCTAAGAAGCTGAAGCAAGACAAGGAGAAGAACATTTTGTTAAAAAAGCTCCCGCAGAAAGTTAAGAAGGAAGCGGAAACGGCGGCCGCGGCTGCGGCTGCAGCTCACTCCAGGCCTGGATCTTCATCTGGCAACGGCAGGCAATAATTTTGAGAACAACGATTGTGTTGGCTGCTGGTCAGTCAAAAGATTTCCTGGGTATCATCATAAATTTTAGGATAGGCTTAGAATACGATTTTACATAAAGAATGGAATATGGGATCTGGAATAGTCACAGACCGGGACACTGGCTCCAGAGAGATGCCATGACTTTAGATCAGGAGATCAAGCATGGCTGCCAAGTCGTCCACAATCAACTGAAGACAGGTGAGTGATGATTGGGGTATATTTACGATTCGCCGCAGCGAGACAGCAGTTGTACATTGTGTATATATTTATTTTCAGAATATTGCCCCTGGATCGCTGGCAGTATTTCCACGCGCCTTTGCCTTCCCCCTCAAGAACGCCGAGCACAGCAAGCCAGTAGCAACACTGACGTTCAAGCTGTCCACAACATCAGACCCAGACAGGTTCGGGATGCTTATCTCGACGTCAGCAGCCCTCCTCAGCGCACGGGGCAATCCCTCGCCCTCGCTGCCCACCAGGAGGATGCAAGGGTCCTTGAGCAGCGGGTCGTCCTTCTCCAGGTCTATGGTGTCGATCTGGGGCCGCTTGGAGTCGGACTTGGGGGGACAGGCAGCATACACCTTCCAGCCGTTGTCCTTGGAGTCGCGCAGGAAGTCCTCGACCGATTCGACCGACAGCATGGTCAGGGCCTCGGCGGCTCCGGCCGAGGACTTCAGCACGACTGGGGTCACGGGCGCGGAGCCCTTCTTCGAGACCGCCACGGCCGTGACTCCCATGAAGCTGGCTGTCCTGAGGATGGCGCCTAGGTTCCCCGGGTCGAGCACCTGGTCCACGACCATGATGAGCGGTTTGCGTGAGCCCGGCTCGGTGCTCACAAATCCTGAGGTGCCATTAATTCGGGCTTCCTCGTATGATTGGTGTCCCACGGCCAGCTTGAAGCCTGGCCGATCTTGATCCTCGGAGAACTCCTCGAGAGCGGTGGTTGGGAGCTGAGGTAGTGGTGATGCTTCGAGAACGTGACCGTTATGTGGACGGCTGTCGCTCATCTTGTTCAACATCGGCAGCGATGCCTCTTCGAGATATTCGACCCTGATGCCTTGGTTTCTCGCCAAGTCACCTAGAAGTCTGTCCTTCTCCGCAGCCCTGGTGCTGCGGCCTTTGCCCTTGTAGATGTATAGTTTGTACATCTTTCGGCGGCCAGCTTTCAAGGCAGCCTCCACGGACGAAGTACCGTATAAGAATTGCGAAGCGGCCGTGGCATATGGAACTGACACTGGCCCATCATTCCTCCTTGGTTTCCACGCCTTTGCGTCGTCAGGGTCAGCTGAATCACGATCGGTGGATCTCGTCCTCTCTGAACGAAGGGATGATCTTGGCCTCTGATCCTGCCTCGCAGAATCCAAGGATTTCGCTCTCTGTGAACTGTATGTTGCGTTTCTCCTTTCACCACGACTCGAAGACTCGAACCGACTCGTCCGTTCTGCGTCATATGACGATCTTTGTCGTTGATCGCGCCCGAAGGAGTCGGACGGCGCCCGACTCTCGCGCTCCCTTCGATCGAAACCCTTGGAAGTATCGTCGAATCTCCGTCTATCATTCACCTGGTCTCTTATTCCTCGGTCTGGCCTCGAATCGCCCCAAGGTGGTTGTTTTCGCCCGGTCCGGCTTTCCTGATCGCCTGTGCTCTTTCCGAAACCTCCAGGTCGTTCGTTTCTCCCAAAATTTCGAGCTCCATCCCTGCGCGGCTCACGATCGAAGTCTCGAGGGCTTGATCGATTTCGTGTATCGCCCGACATCTGCCTCACGAAATCGTCGTGTTGCAGGTTGCCTTCCCTGTCCCCTCCGTAGCCCGTCTCCACGCCGTCAAAAAGCTGTCCTGTTTGGAATTTCTTCACAAGACTCTTCCCGCCCATAGGGTCTCGGGGATCAGAAAAACGTGCTCTTCTCGACTTGCGCGGCGGCCCTGGCTCCTCAGTGATGTCCTTCTTCCCCTTCCGAATTTTGAAGTCGATCGGGTTCTGCCGCGCGATTGCCCTCGCTCGCCGGCGCTCTTCGGGGCTGAGATATGGGTCATCGCCGGGGCGTTGGCGGATTTCCTTGCGCGAAGAGGAGCCCTGCGGTCGAGCTCTCTCCGACCGGTTGAGGCCCTGGTGGATGGCGGACAGGCGAGAGGCGCATCGCTGGGAGGAGAGGGGGAGGAGGGCGACTCGGAGAGCAGGGTTACGCCCTAACAAGGGCAGCTTTGTGACGAAGCTCATTGCATTGTTGTTGTCTTTGTACTCGACCACTGCAGACGAAAACTTGTAGTAGTAGACAGTCCTTTCGGAGGGAAGGGGTGGTCGGGTTGAAATTCACTACTGTATGTAGTCGCGCCGTCGGGCCTTTTCCCAAATTTTTGCAGGGATCAGCTCCAGTGCAGGGATATGCCGAGTCCAGCGGCCCACCTGGACTCACGCGGTCTCGGACGCGTCTCGCCGATTTAATTAGGCTATGCTTACAAGACAATCCCGCCGAAAGTCAACCTCATGCGACCGACCATTTTGCGCCAGACCGCCCAAACAAGCAACAAAACGAGGGTGCATGGGCTCTGAGGCGTTCCCTGAAGGTATGCGACCATCCTGGAAGTGTCAATGCCTCAATTGACTGCAGAATCCCTAATTGCGACAACGCTGTAGATGAATAACTCGAGATCCCGAGTCCTGCCTTGAAGAGAGAATTGCGACGATAGAGGCCTTGGCCACGGCCCCCACGGCATGGAGGAGCCGCAGAACGCGGAGGAAGACCTGCTTGCCTTCCTCCAGCCGCTGACGATGCCGGATGAGTTCACATTCGAATCTCGAAACCGTCACCTCGAAGATTCATCCGACGATGTCGATCACGAGCCCATCCCTGGCCCAGCGCCGCCCGCTCCCATGGCTCCAATGGCTCCCATGGCTCCCACGGCCCCTGTGGCCCCTATGGCTCCCATGGATCCTATAGACCCAATAGAACCAGCGGTGCCTCTCGCTCCCGACGCAGCGATGATAGAGCCGAACGGGGTTGCGAACGTACCACCACCCGAGACAAATGGGCACAAGGAGGAAAAGACCGTAGTCGAGCAGGACGATGACGCGATAGAGTACGAGACACCGAAAGCCACCCGCAAGAGCCCAGCAAAGCGTTCAATAAGGAGCCGTGCAGCGCCCAGGGCAAGAAGAGACGACGGGGACGAGTCGCCACACGAGAGTGCCGCAGAACTTCTGAAGAGGTTCGGCACGTCCTCAGCCAAGAAGCGAGTCGAGGCCCAGCCACACTCTGAGAACGATATCGAAGCCAAAGGTCCGAGTCCAGTAAAATTTGGGAAGAGGAAGACGAGGGAGGCCACCGTGGAGTCTGCGGGCTTTGGGACAGAGTCGTCACCCGACGCTACGAAGTTCGAGGTGGTGATCAAGCCTTTGCCGCCTGCAGCAGCTCAAGAGTACATCAAAGTCCCACCGGGTGACGAGGTTTACCGCGTGTTGGCAGTCATCAAGACGGATATTCCTGGGGAAGCGTGGCTTTCGGTGGAATTTGAGGACGGCCGTGTAGATCAGGTAAGCCGCAGCCATAGAACACGTTCTTTCCGGTTTCAACATAGACTTGCTCGCTTGACACCATTTTCCTCCCATCTTTGCAACGGACTGTTTGGCAACGAACCAAGTGGAAAACTGCCACTTTTCACTTGCTGCCTCTCTCCTTGGGACTTCACTTCCTTCCTCTTCTTCACTGCCACAATATCGTTTCCTAGTATCTTTCCACAGCTATCCCCAACAGGCGCCTACCAACTTTGATCTACCATTCCCGGGCAGCCCAGTCACAACACTGCAGCCTTTCCCCAAAACCCGAACATCAAGCAGAGCAAAAGCTGGAGATTCGGGCTTGCTTATCCGTCGTTGCCTTCCCACCATCTTGGACTGTGCCCCAATCACTTCCACTGTCCGTGAGCCTGTTGCCTTCGCAGTTGCGCAGAACACCAAACCACGAGACTACATCTTTTGTCGAGCGGCAACCGGTATGTGAATTTGGCCAAGTTCAATTCCTTTACAAGCACTCAGCTGCTTTACATCTCCCCTCGCGAAGCTGATACCGCTTTGCAATCTTCATTTGAACTTCCCAATCTCGCAGCAGCGACCAAGTCTGTCCTTGCCTATTCTACCCGGCACAGTCAACACTTGCACCCAAGCCTTTCGTGCACGACACCACACTGCATACCCTTTTTCGCACTCAAGACCATTCTCACTTCTCATCTCCGGAAACACCTCCTTCACGGCGCCGCCGCATTCACCGAGACCCGTTTGCGACAAACACATTCGTCTCCTTCCTTTTCTGTTGGGACCCACGAGCTCGTCTGGCTCTGACGACCAACCTTTTCTTTCACCTTGCTGCAACCGCTGAGCTAACTTCAACCCGCTCAGGTGGCTTTAGACCAGCTTTCGAGCTATCCAAACGGGCGTCAGGCTCTTGCATACTTCAGAAAGCCAAAAACCATGGATTCGGATCCAGATGATTACCGGATCATGGACGACACACGTCGTTCAAAGAAGCGCAAAGCTGCTACTCAGGACCCTGACTACGAGGGCAACATGGATGTTGATGAGGATGACGCCATGATGGATGACTTGGACGACATTGACGAGGAGGACGATGATTACCCATTTCATCCCGGCCACCACCGCATGAAGCAGAAGATGCGGAACTTAGGACCCTCTTCTCGTACACGCGGCAGCGACCGAAACCGGGAGTTGCAGCCTCAGCCAGACTACGCTGTAGACAACTACCAGTCAGACGATGAATCAGACCGAAAGCGCAGGAGCAAACGAAGCTTGCGAAAGAATGCTGGGGCTTTTCGATCCAAGACGTTGTCTTCGCAATTTGACGACGACATTGATGAGCTTCAGAACGACGAGGACGGAAGGTTCAGAGTCACATCAGACATCGTGCCTGAGAGGAAGTCTCGGAGACGTGGTGGCAATGGTCGCCTCCGTCGTGGCAGACCTTCTCTCTTTGCCAACCGGGATGATGATGATGACATCGCTTTTGAGCCACCTGTCCGACGTTCAGACAGAAAGAACAAAACCAGTGTGGTGATGGCTGAGCTCGGATGGGAGGATGAGACTTACGCCCCGGAGGACGACAAGGTTCCAGCAGCACCGAAGGCATCTGGAGCTAAAGAAACCTTTGCGTCGACCCCAGATGGCCTATTCAAACAATCGCACTGCACCACGTGCGATACTTGCGGCAACGGTCCCATTGCGCCTAACAAGGGCATCATGATCTATTGCCAGGGCTGCGCAATGGGATACCATAAAACCTGTCTTGGATTCCGCAGCACTCGGGACCATCTCGTGACGAAAGTCGGGCCGGATCAGTTCGTCCTGCAGTGCAGACACTGCATTGGTGTTCGCAAGAAGAAGGATTCCCACGCCCCGAGCCTCGAAATCTGCCAAGTCTGCCGGGAGAAGGGCCGGGCATGCGACGCTTTCGCTCCCAAGCGGTCGGCTTTGCAAGAGCAGAAGCTGCGCGAGGAGAATGACGGACAGGATCCCATTGTCCCTGTGGACCCGAAACTGATCAACAACGCTGCCAACGTCCTTTTCCGGTGCATCAACTGCCACTGTGCCTACCACTTCGAACACCTTCCACCGTCTCACAACCATAAGATGGTTGGAGGCGACATTCGAGCCGATAGATTGGCCAAGTATTCAGTCTACTGGAAATGCAGAAACTGCCTGGACATGACGAGCAAGATCGACACCCTTGTAGCTTGGCGGCCTGCGGACCGGGATGCCTACCTTCCAGGTCAGACGACTCTGGACGTGATCGAAGACGCCAAGGAGTACCTCGTCAAGTACGAGTCTCAATCTTACGCTCACTGCGAGTGGAAGCCAGGCCCTTGGGTTTTCGGAGTGACGAATGGCGTGATGCGCAATGCATTCCCCAAGCGCAATGACGGTGCAAACTTGCTGCCGAAGTTCGACGAGAAGGACGCGATTCCCGAGGAGTATCTTCTTTCAGACGTTGTCCTGGACGTGAGATACAAGGGAACATTCAAGTTCGAGTCGAAGAAGGCAGATCTGGACAAGGTCTTTATGATAGACGAAGCCCTGATCAAGTTTGAAGGCCTGGACTACGTTGACGCTGTTTGGGATGCGCCCCCCGACCATGACTCCGGCCTTCGCTGGGACTCTTTTCTCTCGGCGTACAACGAGTTCCTCAATGGCAAGCACTTCAAGTCTGAACCAGCGAGCAGCATCAAGGAACGTCTTCGAGAGTTCCGGAACAAGGATTTCAGCAAAGGTCTCGCTTTCAAGGACGACCCGCCCAGTTCAGAGCCTCGTTTCAACGGCTTCTTGAGGGAGGGCAATACTCTCATGAAGTATCAAGTCCAGGGACTCAATTGGATCCTGAGTAGCTTCCATCAGGAGCGGAGCGCCGTCTTAGCAGACGAAATGGGGCTGGGAAAGACCATTCAGGTCATCGCCCTGATGGCTTCCGTCAGCCTGCAGTCTCCCCGGGCCTGGCCGTGGCTTGTGGTTGTTCCCAACTCGACCTGCCCCAATTGGCGGAGGGAAATCAAGAAATGGGCCCCGGACATGCGCGTGGTTTGTTACCATGGTGGCAAGGAGCCGCAGCGTCTGGCATATCAGTACGAGCTGTTCCCCAATGGCTCAAAGGACATGAAAGCCCACGTCGTAATCATGTCATACGACTCTGCCCAGGATGATCACACCAGGAATCTCTTCAGAAGTGTCCAGTGGGTTGGTATGATTGTTGATGAGGGTCAGCGGCTCAAGAACGACGAGAATTTGCTGTATGGTGCGCTTCGTTCCATGAGGGTCCCTTGGCGGCTTCTCCTCACCGGCACGCCGCTTCAGAATAACAAGCGTGAACTCTTCAACCTCCTCCAATTCATCGACCCGTCCAAGAATGCGGAACGCCTTGACGAGAAGTTCGCCGAGCTTACGAAAGACAACATTACGGAGCTGCACGAGATGATCAAGCCTTACTTCCTCAGGCGCACCAAAGCTACGGTGCTGAAGTTCCTGCCGCCGATGGCGCAGATCATCTTGCCGGTCTCCATGTCAATCGTCCAGGAGAAGCTTTGCAAATCGATTATGGAAAGGAACCCCGAGCTCATTCGCGCAATATTTGCGAATACGAAGCTCAAATCCAACGAGCGCAGCAGTCTGAACAACATCCTCATGCAGCTGCGGAAGTGTCTCGGCCACCCGTTCCTGTACAGTGGGGCTGTCGAAGACAAGAATGTGGACGAGAAGACTATGCACCGCAACCTCGTTGAGGCCTCTGCCAAATTCGTCCTTTTGGAGCAGATGCTCCCTCGGCTCCAGGAGCATGGCCACCGCGTGCTTATTTTCAGCCAGTTTCTTGGCATGCTTGACATTGTGGAGGACTTCCTTACTGGCATAGGCTTCAAGTACCACCGCCTTGATGGAAGCGTCACAAGCCTCGAGAGACAAAAGCGCATCGACTCATTCAATGAGCCAGGTTCCGAGTACTTCGCTTTCCTTCTGTCGACCCGCGCTGGAGGTGTGGGAATCAACTTGGCGACTGCGGACACAGTCATCATTCTTGACCCCGACTTTAACCCACACCAAGACCTGCAGGCTCTGTCTCGAGCCCATCGAATTGGTCAGAAGAACAAGGTTCTTTGCTTCCAGCTGATGACGAAGGGCAGTGTCGAGGAGAAGATTATGCAGATTGGGCGGAAGAAAATGGCCTTGGACCATGCGTTGGTCGAGAGTATGGATGCCAAGAGCGGAAAGGACGGAGAGGTCGCAGAGGACCTCGAGTCCATCTTGAAGCACGGCGCCGAGGCTCTCTTCAACGACGGCGAAAAAGAGCAAATCAAATACGATGCGGCTGCCATTGAGAAGTTGCTGGATAGATCCGCGATCAAACCGACACTAGCGGCTGACGATGAAGAGGGAGACGCCAAGAAATCTAGTTTTCAATATGCTCGCGTCTGGCAAAATGATTCTGGGGACCTGGCGAACGAGTTGCAGGTGGAAGAGAACCCCGAGGTTCCCATGAGTGTGTGGGACGAGATCCTCAAGCAACGAGAGGACGAGGCAAAGAGAAGGGCCGAGCTCAATAAGGAGGTGCTTGGTCGCGGTGGCAGACGACGCCAGGTAAGCATGTTGCAGAAGGCAAGTATGTTTGACTATTGACTAATCCTTTCTAGACTGTCAAATACGCTGGCGAGGTCGTTGACGGACTTGAGGACCAGCCAGTTGGAGCCATTGCTGAGACGAAGCTGACTTCTGAGGTTGACGAGGACTTCATTAGCAGTGATCCCTCTGACAGTGATTCTGAAGACGGTAATGTTGATTCTGGCATGAACTCACAGGGACAGGCAAAGAAAGGTACAGCACGCTCTCGAAAGACTCCAAAGAAGCAAACCCCAAAGAAGCAGTCTAACAAGAACACCCCTCAGCCTTCTCCATCGAAGCGATCTACCCCCAGAAAGCCCCAGACGCCCCAGACCACCGTAACACCCCGAAAGGGCCAGACACCCCGAAGCACAAAGACCCAGTCCCAGCCAAGAGGCCGCGCGGGCGTCCTAGGAAAAACGTCGACGGCCAAGTCAGAGAGCGCAAAGGAGACGGCGGCGACGCCCACCAAAACCAAGGGCAAGGGCAAGGGCCAGGGCACGGCCACCCACCCCGAGGAGGACAGTCAGGGAGAGGACGTGGAGGAGGGCAGTCAGGGCGAGCCCCAAGAGGCGGATACCGAGACTTCATCAACGCAGCCCCGTCCGTCTCCTCAGCCTTCAGCGGACCAGGACCTCAGTACGCGAATGCCTGGCCAGGACGAGACCAAACCGTCCAGCAACCGCAACAGCCCGGACCTCATGGTGACGCCGCGCGACCATACCTCCAGGCACAGCTCCCTCACATCCCTATCCCGTACCCCATCCCCCATCTCGGAGCCACCCTCAGCCAGCACGGAAACTATGGCTACGGAGCAGTAAGACCAGGAGTCATTCCAGGGAATGCTAACTTGCAGAACATAAATGGTGGGGCTGCGAACCGGCCTCAAGGTATGCATCCTACTTATTATTTATTACTAGTCCCGAGGAGATGCTGACACCCCCAGTGCCTACTGTGCCGTCAGTACGGCCCTCATCCATCGGTCCTCTGAGATCTAATGGGACTAGCTCGGGCTCATCGATGTCTCGAACACAATGTAAGAACTGCCATCTCTTTCATCAACAGGGCCGGGCATGCCCCAATCTCAAAACAGAGATTCAATTGCGACTAGCGCTTGACGAGGTCAAGTCGCTCTCTGGCGGCGATCCCGTTAGAGTTCAACAGAATAGAGAGATCCTGCAGAACCTTTTGAAAGCGAAACGACAGGGTTCAGCAGGAGAGATTGCTGGCCCCGCTGCTCAGCCTAGTCCACAACCACAACTTCTGCCTTTCCCTATCGCACCCCAACCAACCCAACCACCGCAGCAAGAGCAAGCTCGACTCGTTGCACCACCGCAGTCTGAAGAAGATTCCTCTGGGTCTGATGATTCGACGTCAGAGGAAGAGTCCGAGTCTGGGTCGGAGGAAGAAGAGGTATCCGGCCCCAGTGTGGGTCCTGAGCAATAAGGCGGCGGATAGACCGTCGGATCGCTGGTTCATCTGCGAAACCGGCACGCAGAGAGACTTCTCTGCCCTTGTCAAAGCCCTTTCCACGTTGCTGACCAGCCCTCTGGACAAGCTCGTCCTTGTTCCCCTGTCTATCGGCCAGGCCTGATAGATACTTTGATTGGACTGTTTGACTGATTAGGCAAATACAATTTTGGAAGCCATTTGGCATTGTTTCCCCTTCTTTCTGACTAGTGAATGGCAGTTTCGGGTTGTTGCCTGCTGTCTCTGCTGACTGAATCCTAGAGATGGACAGCAATCACGTGAGGAGTACAACAACATGCTGCGGGTATCCGTGGATGCATACAACCTTATTTGACGTCCTCCGTTTGCTCAGGACAAGTGACCATAGCAGGATGATTTTAAAAGGACCTCAAACGCTCTTTTCTATCAGGGGCTTCTTCAGCAATGTCCAGAGTCCTGTTGTTCCAACTGTTCCTGATATTCTTGCACGGGTCTTGGAGAAGAACCCCGGCCGTCTTTGTCCTCCTCTCACTGTGCTCTGCTACTCGAACTATTCAGGCCTGCAGGGTATAAAGTAGGTGCTCCCAGAGACCTGCCTCCGTTTGCACCCTCCCCCTTTATCAGACCGCCATCCCCTGGAGTGTCCCATCAGTCCACTTCGATCTCGCCATGGAAGCCCATACTGGCCACAATCCTCCTGGCCTGCGTCCTTCTCCGAACACTCCCTCCGACGTGAGCTGCTCCTCCGGGCCTTGTTCTGTGGTCTCAACTCGTGAAACCTCCCCAGCCTCATCGACGCACTACCCCCTGGAGGCGACGTCCGCAGCCCGGGATCTGTTCATATCGTGCCCTGACCATCACGTCGTCACCTCCGAGCTCTCCTCCCCCGGTCGGGATTTGTCCAGACCGCGGTCTGATATGTTCAGACCGCGCCCGGATATGTCCAGACCGCGCCCAGATATGTCCAGACCGCGGCCCGGTCTGCATGCCGAGTTTCCCTTGCCTCTAGAAATGAACCCCAATCCGTTTCATTCCGTCAATGAACGACGAAGCAAACTGGCTGTCGACAACCCTCGGGCTAGTCACGCTTCCTCTGGCACCACAGCTGACGGCAGCAACATCCGTGACCATCTCAAGTCAACGTCCGTCAGTCAACCTATCGCACCAATCGCTCTTCTTCATCACTCGTCCGTACTTCCCCCTTCGTCCACGATCCCTCGCGGTCTGTCAACTTCCAACTGGCGTGCTTCCCACGCAAATTTTGACAGCCAGATTACGCCATCACCCTCCACTTCGTCAGTAGAAACCTCTGGTGCTTCTCGCGATATCCACACCAGATCCCTTGCGACCACGAGCAGTGCCAACCTCTTCTGCTCCCCGACTGCGAACGTCGATTCCAGAAACAGCAACAGTCTTCTGGGCCACACCAGTTACGTCTCGGTCGCAGGTCTCAGTAGCAGCAGACCGCCCTACCCCTACCACCACGACACACACAACCTTGATTTCCAAAAGTCTCACAGGAACATCGCGAAGATGCATCCGCAGACTGGTAAGATCATCGCCGACGCGGACATGGACCACGCCATGTCTTACTGCTTCGACCGCGGCGGCGGTCAGTACACCCGTCTCGTGCCGGTCGATATGCTGCCGGTGGACCTTAAGAACATCCCGCGCCGTGTCGAGACCGACGAGGGGATGATCGTTCTTCCCGTGCCCCGCCAGCCTGGTCCCGATGGCCAGCTGGCTGACATCCAGCTGGAGGCCCAGCCTGTCGTCACTGTAAGTCGTTCCGTTCCGATCATGATTCGTTGTGTCCGAGAAATGGGTGACGACCGTGGACATGTAACCTGGGAGAGAGCGGTGACTTGCTTGCTTGCCTGTAATTACATGATGTTTCCTGAATATTGACCACTGGGGGAATACTTGAACTGACCCAAGGATGCGCATCACAGCCACCTTCCAGCCCCAACGGCGCCGCGACCGACAACATCCAGGTAAGCAGGAAGCAAGCAAGCCACTCTCGTCACTACCCATTACATGCCCATGAGATCGCCCGCCCCCCAAAACCCATGATGCCGACCGTGTGAGCCGCACACGAGTGTTCAGATGACTGACATTCCATGACCTCATATGACAGTCCCGGATTGACTCGATTATCAACTCCTCTCCCGGTCCCGGCAGCAGCAACTCCCTCGTCCTTTCCACCCGTGGCTTCGACGGCACCACCCCGACTCGCGCCCTCCAGCACCACGGCGGCGGCGGTGGCAGCGGCGGCAGTGCTCGTCGTGAAAAGATTTATTGCGACAAATGGATCCATGACGGAACTTGCGCCTTCACCCAGCAGGGTTGCAAGTATAAGCACGAGATGCCTCACGATCGAGAGACCCAGGAGAAGCTGGGCCTGTTCCACGGATACCCAGCGTGGTGGAAGAAGCAGGCTCTCGACCAGCAGCGCCCGTTGGCCATCGATGACCGCCCGGTCAACCTCACCACCGGCCGTCCCGGCTTCGCCAGCCTCACTTCCAGCACCAGCATGGGCAGTGGTCTGAGCACCGCTGTGGTTTCCTCCAACTGGCGTGCGGGCTCTGGCCCCGTTGGTGATTCTGGGGTCCAGGTGAGCCCGACTTCTCCGTCTCCGACTTCCGGAGGCAGTGGCAGTGTCCTTGGTCGCGGAGGCAGTGTCGGCTTCGGTAGCGGCAGTCGTGGCAACGCGCGCCAACCTCGCACGTTCGGTGAGTAAAAGAAGCCTTCCCCAGTTCCTCCCCTCCCAAGCAGACCCCACAGCAACTCTCCGTCCCATCACGAGGTTGAAACTCCCGCCACCGGAGCTCGTCGCTAACCCGTTCATCCCCGCAGCCTCTTTCCAGCCGGCCACCTACGGCCCAATCGCACCCCCGTCTCGCGCCGGCGGCAGCGGCTCCGGCTCCGGCTCCGCGACTGCGACCACCCGTAGCACCCGGGCCCTGACTGTCTCGTCCCCAGCCAGCACTGGCAACGAGGACGGCGTCACCGGCGGCGGCGGCGCCTCTTACGGCCACACCGCCCAGCACCAGCACCAGCGCTCCTCTGGCTTCGACTCCGGCAACCCGTTCGCGCCGCTGGGCGAGGCCACTAGGGTTCGCCGCGAGGAAAGCAGCAGTGCTGATACTACTGCCGACGGCGACGAGGAGCAGCGCGGCGCCCCCCTGTGAGCCTGTTTGCCTTCATGCCTTTTCACCTTTGCCTTTCCGACTGGCCTTCTCTCGGGTGCCTCACCGTTTGCGACTCTCATGTCGCTGCCTTGCCTCCCCTTTTCTCAACAAGAGCTCGATCAGCACCCTGCGTGGTCTTTGCCTTGCGTGCGTGGCCTCTTGTCTCGCGTTTGGCTGGAGCTTTTGGAGGATTCGGAAGAGAGTAAGGAATGGAGAAGAGTTGCGTTTCCCGTGGCTTGGGCGCGCTTGTGTCCGCCTCGGCTGAAGCGTTTGGCGAGCTCTCCGGATGGACAAGGCTGACTAACTCGACTGGCTGATTTGGTTTTTACTCGGATGGATTGATGGATTGATGATGATGCTGACGAACGATGATGATGGACCCGCCTGGCCGCCTGATTTGATGGATTTGATTCACTGGATTTTTCTTCACTTTCTTTTGTGTTGTTTGTTCACCCCCTTCGCTTTTCGTTGGATTGAGATCTGGAATCGGAGTGAAGGGGTCGAGTGGTTGTTTACCTGTGGCTGAGCCGGGACGAGGGGTTGAATTCTAGGGGATTGAGTCGAAGGAGAATCGTTTGCGTTGCATTTCCGGGGCTCTCGAGACAAAAGGGCCTCCTTTTTCCCCGTCCTTGGATGCCGTGTGTGGCAGCAAGGCTTCCGTGTAATATAGAAGAAGAAAAAACGGCGAGGTCCTCCAGCAATGGAGTTGACGAACGGCATCGGCGGCATCATCCAAGAACACCAGGTCCATCATCACAGAAAGTTTTCCGGCGTGCGGTGTTTGGTCTTTTTTACGTTCATTTGGTTCGACCGTCACAGGCCTGTCTATAGTGAAGTGGTTATACGTCAATCAACCAGCTATAGTGAAATGGCACGCACGCCACCACAAACAGTCTTTCTACATGGGTTGTGATATCCAAAACGTGCCTCACAACCACCGCACGCTCCAAGTAGGCTTGCCCTTCCTGAAAGGCACAACCTCGATGCCCTCGCCCTTGATGCTCTCCACCACAACCTCGTCCTTCTTCTCCACCACGATCCTCTCCTTGGGCTCCTCAACCCCGTAGAAGCGCCGCCCGAACCCGCCCAGGAAGCCCTCCAGCAGCTCCTGCGTGACCTGCGCCTCCTCGATGTCGCCCCTGGCGACGGCCTCCTCCAGGGCCGTGAGGACGTATGCGACTGCGTAGGGCTGGGTGAAGACGCCGGCCGCGGTGTTTCCCTTGCCCTTCTTGGCGCTGATGTCGTGCGGCGCCGAGTCGGTGCCCAGGAAGAACTTGCCCTTGCTGGCGACGGCGGCCCGGAGGAGGGCGAGGCGGTCGTTTGGCATCTGGGCGCGGGTACGTTAGTCACGACGGCACGCGAACGAGGGATAGTAGAGGCCGCGTATGGGAGCATGTTTTCTTACCTTTGCGACCGGCTTGCAGTAGTGGAACTGTTGGTCACGGCTCGTTAGTAAAATTGGCCGGGACAAGGAGGGTATGACATGGCGACTCCAGCCGCCGTGTGTGACTTACCACATCCCCTGCCCAATCATCGACGATCAGGAACCTGTAATTCGAGAACGTCAGCGCCAGTCCTCCGTCGCTCTGTACCGAGTCCAGATGAATAGGATCCTACTTACAGGTGGTGGGCTGTGATGGTCCCGACCACGGTGTCACCGCACGCCTCGACAGCCTTGACAGCATCCGCAGTTGTGCAGTGCTCCAGGACAATCTTGAGTTTCGGGAACTTCGTGTGGATCGCCTTGAGGGTCGGCAGGAAGCTCGACTCGGCATTCATGATGGTGATGTTCTTCTTGTGGTCGCTGGCGCACTCGCCGTGGATATTCTAGGCACAACTGGGGTCAGTGTTTGGACATTACGAGTTGACCATCGAATCGGAACATCCTCCGAGGCTTCTCTTCATAAAATCACGAAACTCGTCTAGCTGTAAATCTGAGGGATGAAAATCAAACACTTGCGCAGTCTCAGACCGTTGTAGTCTTAATCTGAACTGCGTCATTGTCTCCCAGTGAAGGGTGCATGACTCCGTGTCCAAATGAAATGGTCTCATCACCGACTGCAGAGAATTAACAGGTACGGAAGGGCTGTAGAACCACTCGGAGCCACCCAATTCCTCTGTTTTCTGGTCGCCACGGAGGAGCATGCAGGGATGGAAAACTAAGGATCTTACCAAGATGAGGCCCTCCTCCTCCATAGCCGCGAATACGGGGTAAAACTGCTGGTAGTCCGTCACGCCAGACTCCGAATTCGTCGTCAGACCCGCCGGGTAGCTCTTGATGCCTGCGATTCCGGCCTTCTTGGCCTCGCGAACCACCTCGGGCGTGATGGAGGGGTGGAGGTAGAGTGTCATGAGGTAGGTGACGGTGGGATCCACGTTCAGCAGGCGTTGCTTGTAATCCAGGGCCATCTGGACGGTGGTCACGGGAGGGACGAGGTTGGGCATCACATATGCCACGCTGCAGTCGGGAGCCTTGTGTGTGAGCCGATGAATTGTGACGGCTCAGGTTGGGCGTGGGAAATGCCTACTTGACGCCGCCCTGCCGTATCGTGGGCACGACGGCAGCAGACATGGGGCCATCTCGAACGTGGACGTGGAAGTCTGCTGCTGCTGGCAGCTCGTATTTATCTGGTAGAGGCATGACGGTGGATATCTATGAGAAGGTCAGTCAAGGGCTCAGTGGGATGCAAGGGGGTTGAACCTCAACCGTTCTTCTCTTCTCTTTTCGCCAGAGTCAATCGGGACGGATCTTACGTTGTCAAACTATCACTACTGTATAGCAAAGCAGTCTCACTAAAGCGATCTGAAATGTCAAACTTAAATGAGCGTGAGAAGGAGAAAAGCCCACCTCTTAACACCCCTGCAAACCGGCAAGAGAAAGAAAATCTGGAGCCAATTCGAGAGTGAGGTCCCTCTTCCCCACACACGACTGACACGGCGCAGTGGGAGGCTAGCCCAAGGACGCTGAAATGGGGACCCCTGCAAGGTCGGAAGAAGCTTGGGCCATCGCCCTTGGCGGGGTCCCTGTGGGAATCTGGAAGGTACGTATCTCCTACCCTACCTGCCTACCTGCCTGCACCTTGACTGCCATTGTGATGCGTGGGGAAACGTCGCTGACGGTATCGATAGCCAACCTACTGCCTTGGAGCTGCAACGCGTCTGCACGACAGCCTTTCTTCCCAATTCTCACTCCGAACATTCCTTGCGCTGCCACCAAACACTAAACACATGATGCTTCCCGAGAGCCTGCAGTCTTCTTGCTGATCTTTTCACTTGTCCGCTGCGGCGGTACTGATTAGGAAGGGAGCCTCGTCTGCCACCATCGTCATCGTCACCACCACCACCACCTGCGACATCTTATCCACCGCAGCTGTCGCCCTCGTCTGCTGCCTCTCTTCCCCAAAGATACCACCACACCCGTATCCGCAACTCACCATGGACAATGCTGTATCTGTCCTCTTGGGATTCCCTCCGCCCCAGCCGTTTGCGACAGACGATGACTACGATATTGCTGTCAACTCCCACCTGCAACAAATAGACCATCTCTTCAGCAAGGAGACTGCGACCATTGCACGGAATGGCATCGACATTCTCCAGGTGCGTCCCTATACTCTTGCCACGTATGAGGTGCATCGAACTGACTTTTGCCCTTGTAGCTATTAGATCCAGCTGTCAACAGCATTTCCTACCTCGCAGTCTTCAACACCCTCTCCGAAACCACATCCTTTCCACCCGATGCGAGATTGCAGGCCCTCGTCACATTTCTTTTGACCTTCGATGCCAGGCAGATCCGATATGTGGGAAACCACCTCACAACATGGCTGGACAAGGTGGCATCGGGCACACTCCTGCCGGTAAGCTCGCCCCTACCCGTCGTTGCACCTCCTCTCTAACATTGCCTCTCTTCAGCACGATCTCGCAGTCGAAGTTCTAGCCAAGGCCATCCTCCGACTCGATCCCAGCGGAGCGATGCTGACGTCCCATCACCTATCCCTAGTGCGACTAGCCTACGACAATAATGTTCCCGAGCCAGCCTTCCAAGTGACGGACAAGCAAATAGTCTACTTTCCCGGCATGTCTCGAGATCAGGGCTCTGGCAATCGGACAGACGCAGTGATTCAGAAGCCACTCTGCGATTTGAGCCTTCCTCCAACTGGCTACATCATGGTGGAGACAGGCCTCACCACTGCAGTCACAGTTGACCAAGTCCTGCAGTACGACCTCACATGCGGCCTGCTATACTGCTCCAAGCGGCAGTGGGTAAAGGCGCGCGCGGCCTTCGAGCGGGTCATCACGCACCCCACACGCGACGGCGGAGTCAGCAAGATCATGACGGAAGCCTTCAACAAATGGGTTCTCGTGAGCCTTCTCGTGAACGGACGCACCCCGACCGTGCCTGCCACCACAGGCTCAAATGCCAGCAAGACATGTGAGACGACGGCAAAGCCCTACTTGTCCATCGCGGCTCACTTCGACACTATGGTTGCTACCGCCCTCAAAGCATTGGTTGAGGCCAACTCTGCCGTGTGGGCGAACGACAGAAACACGGGACTGGTCCAGGAAGTCCTGGCCGCACACCAGAAGTGGCAGATCATCGACCTTAGGAGGATCTACGCCAAGGTCTCGCTAGCTGAGCTCCGCCAACAGACCTGCAGTGCCGAGACAGGCGACCTCCTGCCCAGCGATAATGACGTGGAGGCGCTGGTACAAGGCATGATCAGCTCCGGCATGCTGAACGGCGTGATCGAGAAGCCAGCAGGCAAGCCGCCATACCTTAAATACCTCTCCGAGTCGGGCGACCTCTCCGAGAAGCAGTACCAGCGCGAGATCGCCGCCATCTTCGTCAAGATGAAGGACCTGGAGGCCATCTACAAGGCGACCAGCGCGCGCCTGGCCACCAACCCGTTCTATGTCAAGCAGCATATCAGGGAGTCGCAGCGCGAGAAGGAGCTCGGCCACAACAAGTCCTCTGCGTTCGATGCCACGGTCGACGATGAGGACCTCATGACAGGTGTTTCCGAAGGTGGTGCGTTGTAGTTGGACGCGCCCTCCGGCACAGGCCAGTTTGGAGTCTAGAAGCCAACAACGAAATAGGACCGCCGTCGAGGGAAGGTCATTCGTCGACTCCGGCGAATTGGAAATATCTCTTCTCGGCCGAGGTTGGACGGTGGGCGGTGGGCGGTGCTGAGCACACAGTAGTCATTGGTAGCCGTCGAAGAAGTCCGCATTGAATATTGGCTGCTGTTGACACAATCCCAGCAGCTCTGTTGGACAGCTGGACGGTCAGAAAGTGGATTTTAGTCGGTCATGGCCGTCGTTGAAGGCGTGGACATGACCCCATCAGAGCTATTACGACCAGGCCATCTGGAAGGCTCCGGTCCGAGAGCCAACAAATACAAAAAGCAAATACATCACGAATCATCCAACTTTCATTTGGTCACCAAGAAAGCTTCGCGTGACCTATGGCTGAGTGCGGCATTGCTTCTCACCTGTAGATATACCTTGCCTGGGCCATGGGCCGCTTCATATTTATCACTCCCATAACACAAAACCCAAGTATGTCCATGCTAGTAGTGTTCATTTTACTTTGCATTGGTGCTACATTCTTTGCGTTCAGCCCCCTTCCCTTCAGCCAGAATCAAATTCATACACAGGCCAGGTATTAGTCAGGTATCTATTGCCTCCTTCCCCTTTTCCCGAACAAATATGAGCACAAACACCGCGTTCACTAACAAAGCTTCGTGAGACAAACTGAGTGTCTGTGGCTGAGCAAGCGATTGCTACTCTTCATTCTTGTAATCAGAACTCCGCCTAAAGCGCAGCCGGTGCATCATCGGCCGCCAAGCCCAACATCTCAGTTCAGCTCATACTGCTTGATCAGCTCGGCCAGCTTGTTGGCCTCGGCGACGTAGTTCAGAGGCGCGGCGCTCATGACCTGGTATCGGATACTGTTCGAGGGGTGTCAGCAAATCCGTATCGTGTCTCACGGGAATGCTTGTTCCCAGAGCTGCGCTGCATGTCAGATGAGGAGGAAGGGTGCTTACCGCTGCGTATCACCAAAGGTGTCCATCTTTGCCCTACACCTGAAGCTGAACTTGGAGCAGTTTGCCTCGTCAAAGACCTGCGACAGCTTCTCTGCATCGTTCTCCCTCAGCTCCATGAGCTCGTCGGCGCTCTTGCCGCCCATGATGGCCCGGCCCGTGTCGTCGAAGCAGCTCAGCCACAGCTGGCCCGTGTGGTCGTTCACGTTGACGGACATGATATACCGGTACTCGGGCCGGTCGTGGGTGATGCTGCACTTCTCGCACCGCCAGCCGCCGTCCTCCTCAATCACCTTCTTGTTGCAGCCCTCGGACTTGCAGGCCGGGTAGCAGAAGTTGTCCTGCTTGATGTACACGATCGTCGCCTTGACGGTGAAGTAGGCCTGCTCCTCCATGCCGAGCCCGGAGTCCTTCACCTGGATGATGTTCTTGGTGTCGTCCTTGCGGCCTGTTGCGTTGCCCATGGTAGCCATGTTGCTGTGCGAGGCAAAGTTGTCCGTGCGGCCGGAGGCGTCGTACCAGCCCTTCAGCCGGTGTGCCTCTGCGATATCGGGGTTGATGGCCATGGTACCAGATGACAGCAGGGACAGCGAGCGTCCTCCAAAGTCGGACACGCGGACGCCCTTGAACGCAACGACGGACTCCAGGGGCGCGTCAAAGCTGGTGGCTGTCTTGCCCCAGATGGTCACGCGCACGGAGTATCCACTATCGTCGACAATAGTGAGTTCCCGCTTGTTATAAGGCTTGTTGGTCGTCTTGGAGGTGATCTCGCCGACCTCCGCGGCCTCCTTCAAAATGCCAACAACATCAACGGTGGTATCCTTCTCGGTCTTGTTCAGGTCCTCGATCCCGCAGAAGTTGAAGCGGACCTGCGGGACATTGCTCTGATCCTCGGCTTTCTCGATGACGGTGTTACGCTCGAAGGTCAGCTCGTAGTCGTTGGGTAGATTCGAGAACTGTTTCTTGGCGAGCTGTACGCGGCAGGGGTTGGAGATGTAGTAAACCTCTCCATCCTGCAGGAGGTCGTAGAACTGGTCGCACTGGTCGTTGAAACCAGTCGCCTTGATCTCGCCACTCTCGTCGAGCAGGTTGACGCTGAAGAGCTTGCCCTCGCCGGTGGACTTGTGCCATGTCTTGATGTCGGATTTGGCGCTCACCCGGGCCTTGATGGTCCACTTGTTGGCATAAGGCGACAGCGCCTCGATGGGGTATATGACGTTGTTTCCGATCTGAGATGCACCTCCCACGCGCGAGGGCAGGTTCTCCTTCTTGACTGCAGGCTTTGACTCTTCTTGCTTTGTTCCGTAGAATCCGGTGCCGCCGATGGTCGTGTTGGCTGCGGCATCGGCCGGCCTCGCTTCGAAGGCGCCGGGCTCGCCGATTTTCTCTGGTGTGCCGAGGGACTCGATGACATCGACATCGAGGACGATCAGGATGCTAGTTTGGCTGGTCAGCACATGCATGGCTTCTTTCGGCGACACGGTGTCCGGCCTACTTCTTTCCCTTGACCGAGTTGGACTGGAAGGACTTGACGCGAAGGATACAGTTCTTGACGAGTTTGCCATCGTGGACGACGTGATTTGCCTGGGTGGCGAGCATGCACTGGACATAGTTGTCGATGTCGCTCAGGACGATGCGGTATCTCTCACCACCGCCCGGTTGTTGTGCTGCCAGTGGTTTGATCTGGAGGCACTGCAGGACGGGCACTGGGAACTGGGCAGCGGCCCTCGCGGGGTCGTTGAAGATGGCACTGGGAGGTCATTGTCAGTCCTTGAATGAGGGGCATCGCGACGGCGGGGCCAACGTGGACCATACTTCAGAGCGCCTCTGGTGATTTGGTTGGCAGCGTCACCCATTTTGTCGGTCGGTCGGGTTTCAAAGACGAGTGTGACAAATTGGAGTTCAACACACGAGAGTTTCGAGGGTTCCAAGGTGTTGACGAAGTGGCGTGTGCCTCTGTGGTTGTTTGGCACTTTCCGTCCGAGACCGAAGACGCGTCTGACGCGACTTTCCAGCGCCCGCCCCGCGCCAGTTAATTAGGCAGGGGTGGGTCCTGGCCGCTTACATAACACCGTGACGACCAAGCACCCATGGTACCGCAACATACAGCCTGCCTGTGTACCTGTGTACTCTATCCTCCAGTCAGCAAATCGGTCCTGAAAACTACAATAGGTGCCCAGGTACCTGGGTATGGCTGCCTAATGCAAAAACTGATAAGCCGAGTGCAATACAATCCTTACTATTAGAGCATCGCCTTGTTTCTCCGCACCTTGCCTCATATGATCATTTGGTGAGGTAGCATGACGCTCTGCGATCTGTGTTTGTCGATCCCTTTCCTGTCTCTACCCTCACTGCCACGGGGGTTAAACGTATTCAGCCCATTAGCAGACAATGAAGAAGCCATACAGCTCGGCTTCCAAAACGAAACGGAAGAAGTTCGGGGTCCCTTCGGCTTTGCCTTTCACCGCGACCTGAATAGGCTGGAAAGCTCCGCAAACTCATGTCCTCTTTGCAAGATAGTACATGCAGGCGTCCAGGCATGGCTTGACATATGGAACGACGCTGCTACCAACGACAAGGTCTTTATTGAATTCCAAAGGGACAACCACCCCATTCCTACAGATCAACAGCTGTGGCTCACGGCCTGTTCAAACCGTCAGCAAGGGTTCTGTGTTTGGGCTCAAAACCCTGCCAGAAAGTTGTTGTTTTACCAATTAACAGTTGTAGGGTTTAGTGTTGAATCAAGTCAGTACTTAGAAGTCCTTTCGTATACTAATGAACTTCAATGATACTAAATGAATATTTGCAGAAAATTCTCTAGCTGAGTCATTCACTGCGCGCCCGTTCATACGAGATTCAGCATCTATTGCCAACCTAGACCTCGTGGCTGCGTGGCTCAGACGATGTGTGGAGGACCATACGACAGAGGAATGCTCCAAGTCGAGTACAATACTGCCAACAAGGGTACTTGATGTCGGTATCACCGGGGATCTCATCAGGCTAGTTGACGGTGGCGAGTATAAGGGAAAATACGCCGCCCTTTCCTACTGTGTACGCAGTTTTCAAGTGTCTTTATAGGTCCACTTCATACGACGTACAGCTGACATTCAAGTTTTACCATCTAGTGGGGAAAGTCTTCTCCTTTCATCACGTCACATGAAACTATCAAAGCCCGGAAATCCGGTTTTCACATCAATGAAGCGCCCCAGACATTTATCGATGCGGTAATTATAACCCGACATCTATGTCTCCGGTACCTATGGATCGATAGTCTCTGTATTTGCCAAAACGATGCTGAAGACTGGGCTCGCGAATCTTCTAGGATGGCCGATGTCTACTCGAATGCCCATATTGTCATTGCCGCTAGTCGATCCGATGATTGTAACGAGGGTTGTTTTCATGTACGCGAAGACCGCCCGACGGTGATAATCGACCTTCCAGGCGGACTCGATTCCGTATATGCAAGCACATTGTTCCAAACAGATCAGGATCTTCCCTTTACGGCTGGCCAGCGTAATTTTCATGGCGAGCCACTATCAAGTCGAGGCTGGGCACTACAAGAGCGCGTCCTAGCGAGACGTGTCGTTCACTACAACTCAAGACAATTGTATTTTGAGTGCGCCGCGGGAATCTTAGCAGAAGACGGGTCATATATGCAGTCCCGCTTTTCCAGTCTGTGGGAGCTCCGGCACCCTGAAACCGATCCTCGTGGCATTACAGAAGTACCCGGAACCTGGCCTTGGCTGCTAAATTCTTTCGGTAGCAGGAAGCTGACCAAGGCCACCGACAAACTCCCAGCGATCAGTGGCCTCGCTAGGTTGGTACAGAGGAGAACCAAGGCTGAATATGTGGCTGGGCTCTGGAGCAACTCAATGATAGCGGGACTCGCGTGGTTGGCCTGCGGAAGTGGAGAGCCAGCCTCGCGGGAAGAGTACATTGGGCCCTCGTGGAGTTGGGCAAGCTATGTTGGCATCGCGTCCTATACGGCCTACACTCCGCCTGCTCTTTCCGAGGTCCTGGATTGGCATGTGGACCTGAAGCATGCTGATAATCCATTTGGAGAGGTGACGAACGCTTGGATACGAATACAAGGGCCTATCGCGCCCTTGAGCCCGAGCCGGACAAAGTGTGGGTATGAAGCCCAATATTCCCGGGCTGGTATCACGCCGTCACCGATGGTTTGTACGCCTTACTCAGAGGATGAGGGAGGGCCTAAATTAAAACTGGACTACAACGATGCCCAGGATTCAGGCGAGTGGAGGGGCTGGGATTTGCACGTTTTACTTCTCTATAGCTACGTGTGGGGAGTCCACAAGGATAAGGATACAAGGGAATCTGATTACTCAGGCTCGCCTCAACTTACGTATGGGCTTGCTATCAGAAGCGAAGGAGCAGGGCGAACGGGCAAGATGCAAAGAGTCGGGACTGTAGTCATGAGTAGACAGGAAGGGCTCAAGATCAAGGGAGACGAGAGCAACCCGAGGACCATCCTTTTGGTGTAGCCTAATGATCCTTGTTCTCCAATGAATGTCGCCATTGGGAGGATCGTACTGTCTGCAGAGCGCGGAAGGTGCGTGCTCGCCCAGTTTTGGCCGGGCAGCATCAGATATCGCATTTCCAAGGGCCGAATAGTTTGAGAACTTCTTGATTCCCAGCTCCGTCCTATCTCTCTCTGTATCTTTTAGTTGCTTCTTAATGCACTCTTCTATTTGCCTCTATAACGAGTACATCGACGGCATTACAGAGAACAGCACAATTCATTCAGTCCCCCACCCACTTTTGGACTCCCGTGCGTCCTAACCTGAGGAAAGACTATGATGGGACAATCATCGGCGACCTCGGTATCGAAGAAGTGGGTGAATGCCTGCGTCTGCTGAGGCGGGAAAAGATGTGGACATGTGCATTCCTGGTTTTTGGCTCGGGAGATGCCATCCCAAGGCAAGATCATACTTCTCGGCCTGCTCATCCAAACTGCCAGGCGAAAACCACTCCTTAAAGTTGGACGTCAGCTCTTCTTCGAGTGGCCTCACCACATACTGAAAAAGCAACATTCGAACGTCCTGCATAGTGGGGTTAGGCCCTAACTTGGGATCTGGCCGCAGACATGTGTCGATGGCGTTCCGGTACCGTAAGGAGAAAATGTGCTCCTTTTGGCACGCGAATGCCTTCATAGCGTGCAAGAAGAAGTCCCTAGCTCCAGAAAGCTCTCGTTTCAGTCCCAGGAAGTCCTCGAGCCGCTGGCCTAGGTGCAGCTCCAGAAGAATGACCCCAAGCTCGAGGACCTCCGGGTATCTGTGAAGACTGAACACCTCGCTGGGCTTGGGGTCTTTGTCCTTCTGTATGTCTGAGACACCAAGGAATGGCCGCAGTGGTATACGACTGCCGCTCCTGAAGAACACAATGTTCTCTCGGCTCCATCCGCCTCGTACCCAAGGCCCACCGTACAGATGATGGAGGCTCCATGCCAGGATGACGGCAAGGGCCCACTTTGCGGTCTCGGGCCATCGTTTCTGGGGAGACGCGAGGATAGCTTTGAGATTGACTTCTTCCCGCAGACTGTCCTGCTTGATGGTTCGCTCATCTGCAATGTTGCTGGACGCATGAAGAATGCCTCGATTCAAGATGAAATTGAGCCGTAATAGATCCGCCGTTGAGGGTTCCTGAAGAACGTCGTAGATACAGGAAATGGCCTCGGACCCCGGGGTGTCACGACTCTCTTCATACGGGTCCACCGGATCCAGTATTGAGAACTTGACTCTAGGCCTGGGGTGGAAGGGCCGAGATAGTCAGATACTACCTAGGTATATTTTTCATGTAAGCCAAGTACTTACTTTAGTTCGATGTGGTCGAGGATCAGTAATTCATGCCAGACTCCCCACTGTTCACTGTCTTGGAGCTTTTCAAGTAGAACACATAGCGATTTTGGCCCATTATTCGAGACTGTGTGGTACGTCCCAATCTTGAGGCGACTCCCTCGCAGGAACTGAGAATGGCAATCGCAGGACATCGCTTTGAATACCTCGTCCGCAAAACTCCACATCTCCGGATGAGGCTCGTTTGGCTGTGCCATCGTGTCTTCGTCCACATTGTTGATATCGTCTCCATGGCCTTGTATTTCATCGGTAATAAATTCAAGTTCTCGCTGTAGTCTCTTCCATTGGCCAGGACTATCCATCATCTCTGTATCGAGGATGTCTTTGGGCCGGAGGCTTGCGAATTGACCCCCATCCTCCGAGACCAACCCTTGGACCATGTTGAGTCGTTGATACTGAATGGAGCATGTGCGTCCATTGGCTGAGACAGAAGCTTCAGCGACTTTGCTCTATATCCCACGTTATTCTTTCATCAGCCCTGCCTAGTTCGATCATAGGTCAAGTTGTAAAGTAAAGGAGGTCGGCGTTTCTAACTTTGGATGAGGCCAACTCCAGGCTAAATATCCGTTCCAGATGGTCCGCGAGGTCTTGAATCTCTGACGAGAACTTTTCGTAGCTACCTTCCCTTTTCAGCGTCTCAAGGTGGAGTTGCAATGTTGCCGTAGATGATTGGATGTTGCCCAAGTACCCGTATCGTTTGTCGCGTTTATTGATTGTTTTTGACAAGTTTCTGCATAGGTTGCAGATGATTGGCAATGTAGCCAAGATGAGATCCACTAATCCCGGTGGCGAGGGACCGCGGTGCTGAGCAGAGTCCTGGACACTACCATTGACGCTATTTGCGTTGCCCATCGGCTCTGTATAGGTTGGACCTCTCGGTTCGTATCACGTAGTCCTTGTTTTTCAAGAGTCTGGCAAGAGCGCGGAGGAGAGGATCCATCAAAGACAAGCCCGCGTATGTCGTAAGAAGTCCTTGGTGACACAATACGCACCAGCAGAAATAAAGCCAGCTCCGCCTCGCGCGGGGTCCAAGGTGAAGTCATGTGATTTCTGAGACATACGTCGCTCTTCACCTTCAAACGTTTTTACGGTAAATACGCAAATACTTCGTAGCTGTGGGCCATTTCAGCCAATACTCATATGCAAATCTTCCCTGCCGCAGAGAAATGCCCAGATGGCACAGTACGATGGTGACACAATACGCAAAGTCGCGAGTCGATGCCTCCACCTCTTCGCGCAGAACATAGACAACTCACGATCTCTCTCTGGGCCGGGTACAAATGAGCAGCTTCAAAGTACCCTCCCAGATGAGTTCGTGAGGTTTAAGCTATGGGAGTCGAATATTGGCGTCTTCGCCGATGTTCAGGCCTCACTAGACTTTCGTCTTCGAGAGATCCCTGATATTTCAGAGCTTTTCCTGAGACAACTCTATACCATCGAAGAAAGACTTGGCCAAGGCACGTAATCCTTCCTTAAGAATGTGTAAATTCATAGCGACAGAAAAGCTACTTCTAAGATTTGAAATTGGACAGGTCTGCTTGCATTGCTGATATCATGTGCTACAGTATCGCAGATGAGCTTGTATTTAGGGCTTGAGAGTGACGTCGAAACTTGCCAGCATGAAATACCACATCAATGTCTGGAGTGTGGACGAGTATTCGCATTGCCTTCCGATATGCGAAGGCACCTTGAAGCCGTACATTCGATCTTTCACACAGAGGATTTCAGATTTCGAGGACTTCAATCCTACAAGGAGGAGTCTTTTGACAGTTGGTCGCAGCCAGAGTTATTGCAGTCAATACACGGGAGTATAGACTGGCTCCACAGACTGTCCAACATGGTACGAAAGGCGAGCTTCAATCACCAGAACAAACGAGCCGATGATTTCAAATTACGAGACGAAAATGGCGAGAAGTCTGAAGAGCTCACCCGTTCACTAACAGATGGCCTGACACGGTTATATCAGTTCTACGTCAGGACACACGCCGCAGGTGTCAGGGAGCCACTCGCCCAGAGGCTAGTCCAGACGATGATTATTCGCCACAAACGGATCCTCTATCGAAGATCCAGAAGGAGGGTTTGGAACCTGGAACCGTTCGATTACCCACCTCGAAAGATAAAGAACAAGTCTCACCACTTGAGTCTTTCGCCTCCAGCCCAAGAGACCATATCGCCGAGTGATGGTAGGAAGCCTGGTGTACTTCAGCCACCGGCAAAATCAGGGATAACTGGATCTCATGGTACGGCTACTACAGTTGACATCAACATAATTCGCCAGACCTTCGCACAATCCGAGGTATCCAAGGCGACTTCCAATTCACTGCTTGTGTCAGATCGGGTGCTTGTTCCGCCACACCCGGCAGCAGCGAAATTGGGGATCGAGTTCATATGTGATTTCTGTGGGCTCCTTCTTCAAGCGCGCCAGGCATCAAGTGCAGCAGTGTGGGCGTAAGTAAATCATTCGTGTGTTCACTTGCACCTGTGCTAGGTAGGCTAATCACCATGACATCGACTATATAGGAAGCATGTGAGAAAGGACCTGGATCCTTATGTGTGTGTATTCGACGAATGCGATACACCGCTTGAGCTATACTCGTCAAGCAAGGAGTGGCTAGCTCACATGCGCTCTCAGCACCGAATGAGATGGCACTGCTTTGCAACAAGTCATGAGCCGTCTTTCTTCGAGTCACCAGACATCTTGGAAGATCACCTAAAGGAGGTACACCCCGGTCACTTCAGCAGGGACGAGATTTCATTCTTGGTTGAGAACGGCAGTCATCCAAGTCTGTCTGTCATCGATCATTGTCCATTCTGTCAACAAACAGCCGAGAATACCGAGGAGCACGTAGCCGGGCACCTGACACAATTCGCCTTGAGATCTTTGCCTTGGTCGGAGGACTGCTATAGCAGTTACCATCCGAGTCTGTCATCCCGCAGCGCGCAAAGCGAAGGCACTGGGGTAAGCGCAGAAGCGAACAGAAACGAGGACGATATTTTGGATGTCAGGAAGACAGATTGGGACGCATGGGAAAGGGAGATCCAAGGTGAAGACAACTTGAAGGATTCGAAATCCTCCATCAGCCAATCGTGTGAGGCACCTATGACAGGTGAGAGAAGCGACGTACTTGGGCTACTTGACTTTGCTTTCCCCAACTATGATGCTGCTAAAGACGAGCTCTTGGAGCCCTTCCGACGAGGAGAACTTCTCAACGCTGTCAAAGAAGCATCAGCCGAAAAACAGCTTTCCGAACGGCGAGTATCCTTAATGAGTTTCATGACGGAAGAAGCGGCATTTGTCCAGGATCTTCAAGCACTCTCCGAAGTTTACAAAGGGAACTTCAAGGACTGCGTCAAACTAGACCAGATAGCATCAGACCGCATATTCAGAAATTTGGACCAGCTGACAGCCTTGCATGTGGAGTTCTTGGAGGATTTGAAAACGGTTGTTTCATCTGAACTGAGGGACACGCAAATTCCAATTTCAAGTGAGAAACCAATTTCGTCCTCGCCAACGGGGCCAAACTAATTTGAACAGTATTTCTGGAGAACTTTCGCAGACTAAGACCTGAACACGAGGCGTACTCTGCAAGTCATGAAGACGCGATTTCTTTATGGCAAAGTATACGGGACGAGTAAGTTCAAGGCTTTCCTTTCGCATGCAAGTTCCTAGGTAACTCCGCTGCAATCTTTCAAAAGAATCAGTGTGCATCTACGGATCTTTTCAAGGAAATTCAATGCATCTGCATGCGGCTGATCGATCTCTGTTCCGCAGCCCACTAGTCCGAGTGTGGATCGACAGATGCAATGAAGTCAGTTCTGGCTTGACTAGTCGCAAGTTTGACGATCTACTCGAACTTTCGAACAAACGATACCGGAGCGAGTACTACGCGACATGGCTGAATCAATTCTCTGCACAGACGCCAGACAACCATCCGGACAAGGAACCACTACTCGCGGCTGTGGCCTATCACCAAGACTCAGTCTTTCGCTTTGAGTCTATCCAAAGACGAAACAAAATAGTCCAGAGAGTACTGACGAGCGGAGACTTTGTTGATACACTCCGCAGCGAGGTGGCTGATTGTCAAGACTACACCGAGGGCGATTCTCAACATGATGCTGAATTCAAAGAACTATGCGATAGAATCTATAACGATGCCCTCGATCTGAGTTTTCTGACTCGAGCCCTCCAAGACTACTGTGGAAATGTCAATGATCACTGCGACAGGATCCTAGTCCTTCCCAATTCCTTAGAGCTGTTCATGAGTTTTCAGCCAGGCCCATACCCGGACATTGAGTCTAAATGGGCCAATTTTGTCTTCTCATTTCGCAGATCGCTCAAAGAGGACCTGGTCGCGGAGTCAAATGTACGTCGGCCTCAAGGTCCTTAACCTCTCTCAGAAAAGCGAGTCTCAGTCGGGAAGTCGCTTACTCGTTGTACAGATTGGCAGAATCAGTGAGGAGAAACTGCTCCGGCCAATACGAAACCTCCGGCCAATACTTTCAAGAGCAACTTTGTTGATTGAACACCGGGTCCGTCGCCGCCGCCATTCTGAGAAATTCAAAATGCTCGAGAGAAATGGAAAGAATCCTGACGACCAGCTCGCCAGGATCTACGAGGAATTTGACGCCCTTGACTCACTTCTCCGACAGGAGTTGCCCACCTTACACAACCTGGTCATAAAACTATTGACGCGTCTAGTTGAAAAACTCACAGCGGCACAAATCCAGTCGTTTTCCAGTTGGAGGACCATCTTGCAACGCATCACCGGAAACTCAGACGTTCCCGAATGGGCAGACATCAAAGCCGATTTCGAACGTCAACTCCGGTCCACGCATGTGGAGCAAAAGTTGAAAGGACTCGGGATCATTCCTTCCTTGAAATCACGGAGTAGAAACTTTCCCAATGAGGGAATTCCGTTGGCATTTCGACCAGAGAAACCAGCAGACCGCCACAGTCGACTCTTTGCAATGTCTGGAGAATTTGAAGAGTCCGCTGGGTCATCGGAAACCTCCAATGCATCTCCAAAAATTTCTCCATCTGCTGCTAGCAAGGACGAAGATGGTTCAGGACCATCAAATCCCGAGAACAGCAAGCTTTGGTCAGCTCTTTCCTTGCACAAGTTCCAGATCGGGACGACCAACCGAGAAGCAGGATACCCCTATCTTTGTTACGATATCGGAGAGGTATGTCCTAAACGCTGTCGTGTATTTTGAATATTCACTCACAAATGTGACTACAGGTGTTTGACGTCATTGCTGAGAAAGGTGAGCTTTGGCTGGCCATAAAAAGGGATGATCCTGATATGCTGGTGGGCTGGATATGGTACAAGCACTTTGACAAGTGTTAGCGAGTGAGATCAGGAAGCTGGATTTGCATAAACTGCGTCCTTTTTTTATGTGACGGAAATTAATCATCAAGGTCGAGTCATCCTCAACAAGCCTGAAGACTCTGCCATTCAGAACTGGTTTTATATGCCCATAGCAGGACACATAGCGCTCGAAACAACAGAAGAAACTGTTGGTATACACTTTGGAAATGAATATGCATATTCGCACATGCAAAAACGGAGAATACACGGAAAAATCACCTCACCCAATACCCACACCCAAACCCATATCTAGGTATCCAACACCTACACCTGGCACACTGACACACACACACACACACACACACACACCTAGCACCTATACAACTAACTTACATACCCAATTTACACAAATTTACACACCCAATTCAACTCAGGTGTACAGGTGTTGGGTGTAGCTGAGCGAATTAGGCCTGGGTGATGTGCTCTGATAAGCTATACTAGTAGCTATGGTGTGAGTTCATGTACCCGTGTACACTCCTTTTTTGCAGGTGCGAATCTCTGATTTCTCGGAAATACTGCCCAGTTGGTGCGTATGATGTATTTGATAGGCATCATGCGCGGTTTCTCTAATCACTGTCAGAAGTTGGCTCGCTCTCTCCCTTAGTGATTTGACAGCTATAAGAGGTCTCTTAGATTAAATATAAATATGAAAAGAAAAGATATATCAGGCCGCCAACTCTAAACTCTCAACACTTGCTGATCAACAAACATGTAACTAGGGAACCTACTTGTAGCCTCATTTTCCTTGTTGGCATCTGCCTAGAAGCTTTCCCCTCATACTATACCCTGAGCATCTATATACACTGCATCTTTTGCCACCACAACATTAAGGCAGCTCAGGTGTTCTTTGCGCTGAATCCGCATGAAGCATGAATGGTGGGGCCGCGTGTTCTGGCTTTTCAGGCTGGGGCCCGATTTGCTGCGTATCAACAATCTGACCATGTAATTCACGGTTTTTACTCATGTTCCGATCGTGTTGGTTCTGATGTCGCCTCCATAACCAATATGCCGCTGCACACAATCAGAGGCCAACAACTGGTCCAACTACAGCCCCAGCGATCCAGGCCTGACTCCCGCCACCAATGGGAGCGACCGGGGCATTGGTTGATGGGCTGGACGAGGAGGTTGGCGATGGTGCGTCTGAAGAAGTCGTTGTCGTCGTAGGACTCACGGTAGCAACTAAATACATTCCGGACAGAGATTAGGGACTACGGACATAATCGATTGCGTAAGGCAGTGCTTGTCTTACCAATGATCCGGAAACTCAGTGTCTGGACTTACAGATCGTTATTTCCTTCGTGGGCACTGCCGGCAAGTTCCTATATAGAGTACTAGCGCTCCACCACCCTCTCGTGCGTCGACACTCCCAATTCGTGGCAGATGGAGCACCGAAGGGGACCGTCTCGAAGATGGTCATGGCGACACAACCGAAATCAGAGTTGCTATTGAAAGATCAAAGTAAGCACTTCTGTTCAACATTCTACATCAGACGTACGAAAATTACGAATTATCTGTGCTTACCATGTCATAATATCCCCATTTGCAAAGAGTAAAGTGTTCGAAGTGCACCCCGAATGAAGCACACAGCTGCTGGAGGGCGCACAGTCGCCCGCGAGAGTCCCGGACGTGCTCCATCCAGTACCAGCAGTCATTCTTTGAGCTTTCCAGCTCGTAGTCAGCAAAATGATACACTATGGTCAAATGTCTCCAGATGCGTACTTGAATCTGGCTGTATGTACCAGCCGATGAAGCGGTCGTCAGACGTCGATTGGCCAGCCACAGCCACAGCCCATGCAAAAGTGAACCGCAGAATCATATTGGCGCTTTACTTCCAGAGTTGCAAATGGCCCACTGCTTCCAAAGTCTGTCTTGCAGCAAAGTGAGACAGCTCCCATGCGATTGGGAGGCGGTGACTGGTATAAAAAGGATCAAAAGGAGAGTAATTGAGTTCCTACTTAATATAGATACCTAGGTGGTTGAGAGGGCTCAGCCTACAGGCAGACATGATGCGGCCGAAGTCCCCGGCCTTCTTCACCCAGTCGAAAAAGTCACGTCACACCAGACTATTGATTTCCTACTGCTCCCGCGTGAACTCTCAGCTCTAGAGTAAAGGATCACAGCCGCAGTCCTGCATTGCGAGACCGACCTGTCCCTAAGATCAAAAGGGTCTATAAAAAAAGCCGTGGGGGCCCGAAGCTAGTGCGGGATTGCATTGGGGCCATGGTCGTCCGGCTCGAAAGGCATGTTGATAGGAGCTCGAGAGGTCAGGCTGGCGGCTATCACATGGGGCCAAGGGCCAAACCCATTCATATTTAATGCTGTTGGTTGACATCAGGTAGCGTTTCATTGCGGAGGGTCTGTGCAAGGCTGCGTATTAACCGGGCTCATTCCAATTTCTTATTTTAATCACAAGTACTTAGGTACACTGAGAACATGCACTTGGATAAGGCTCCCCACGTCTAAACAGAATTGGCGCTTGAGAATGCCTAAATAAGATGCCCCCCTCCCCTTTTAACCACGAAGGACTTCAAGTTAGGGAAGTCGTGCCTAACTGCTAAAGATTTTTGAGATTTCTGACACCATTTAAAAGGAGGAAACACTGATAATTCTGGGAAAGGAGTTATTAAAATGGCCAACTGATTGGATAAGCACCTAAACTCTCTCACAATTGGTAATATTGAAATCTCGCCTGAGAGCGAATTCGGTCTCAGCCTTCTAAGTCAGCTTGCTGCTTCCTGACTGTACGTGGTTTGGCGAGAGGGTTAAACCCTGAGGACGTCAGTCTGCCAGGAGGGCCCCTGGTCTACAGCACCCTGGAGCTTGCTGTGGTAGGGTGACGTACTTGGCAGACGCGAGGGGTCGTGGGTCACGACGTCTAGGCCGCCAAGTGATGTCTCACCATACTTCCATTCCTACGAGCTTCGTATCTGGCCAGAAGTACGTCTCAGCTGTTTACGAAGGGACACGTCGATCACTTAAACAGACCGCTCTTGCGAGAGAACCAGGACGCTAACCCATCCACGACCACTTACGCAACTACCGCCGACGACCATGACCAGCACAGATCCAGAGCTGGCCACAAAGGCCCCCGAGAGCGATGCCCAGGAAGACGCCCAGAAAGATGCTCCCGTCGAGACCCCAGCTGCTGCTCCCACTGCTCCCACCGCTGCCGCTGAGGAGTCGACTTCCCAACCGAAGCTGTGCGATGATTGCGTGACAGACAGGCCCACTCGTTCGTCGTCCTCCACGCCGAAAGGAACCACTGCCAACTGCGAAAGCTAACGTTGGATGCCACCAGCGAGCGGCCCAGGCCCGACAGGAGAGATCAGGAAGCTCAACGACATTGACGTGAGTTCGCCTTACCGGGTCCCCTCCCCAACACGCACCGGTCGACACAAAGTACTGATCAGCAGGCCCCACGCCGCAGGTCTACGTCTCCAAGCCGTCCGACTACCCCCACGCGCCCGCCCGGCTGCTGCTCCTCCTGACGGGCGGCACGGGCGTCAAGTCCACCAACAACCAGATCCAGGCGGACCGCTTCGCGAGCGAGGGCTTCGTCGTCGTCATGCCCGACCTGTTCGAGGGCGACGTCGCCCCCAACTCGGCCACCGTCGACGAGGAGCAGGCGACCCAGGGCGGCTCCTTCCTCGACAACTTCAAGATCAAGGCCGTCGAGGGCGTCAAGAGCTTCATGATCGACATGTGGCTCGCGCGCCACACCGAGGAGAAGGTCCTGCCCATCCTGCACAAGGTCGTCGACGGCGCCAAGGACGAATTCGCTGACGCGGTCGGCAACGGCGGCGGCGTCTACGCGGCGGGGTACTGCTTCGGCGGCCGGTACGTCCTGCTCCTGGCGGCGGAGAGGAAGGTCCAGGCCGGTGGTGCGGGTTTGTTCGGCGCTGCTGCGGAGAAGCCTGCGGACGAGGAGGCTGGACCCCAGACGCATGGGCCGTACATCAAGGCCGGGGCGTTGGCGCACGCGACGCTGGTTGCGCGGGACGACTTTGAGGGCCTGAAGGCTCCTGTTAGCTTGGTCTGCGTGGAGAATGACCCCCTCTTCCCGGATGATGTGCGTACGGCGGGCGAGGACCACATGTCCAAGATCAATGTTGAGCACGAAGTCCAGGTCTACCCTGGAGTCCCACATGGTGAGTCTTTCGGTTTCCCGAAAATACAGGGCGAGCCTATTTGCTGACTTTTATACAAAGGATTTGCTGTTGTCGGGGACTACGAGGATTCCACGATCAAGACCGCGCAGAGCACAGCGTTTGACCAGATGCTGAAGTGGCTGAAGGATCACTGATGTGGCCTTCGTCTTGCTCTGGTCGAGGGTCGACAGGGAGGTGTTACGGCGTTAATAGGTGTCAGGTTGATCACGAGGGATTGTTCCTCTTTTTTTGTGAGCTCATGGCATAGTTTCAGGAAGCCTATTCGGGTGAATATACCTCCCATCGCGTTTAATACATGCGAACATGCGCGGATCTTCACGGTGCAGTGATCCAATGCGAGGCAGTCCACGGCCACCAGCCATAGCCTTGCCGTTATCAATTTGCAGCTACCCAATTACAGTGTACGCGGGCATCAAGAAAGCTGACCGAAGGAGTGGGCCCAATGAAAGCACCGAGGACAAAGATGCGCTCATGACAGGGGATGCGCTCCATTCTCGCCCCCGACCACGTCTCCCAAGGTTCTCACTCTCGCTCACGGCATGACCTGCGATGCAATACGGGGCCTGTGTCGACCTACAGAAACCGGTTGGCCCTTGGTCGGCGGAAATGCAATGCCAGATCTGGGCTCTACGACATGCCGGATCTCGCAGAACTGCAAGTCGTGAACCCGGAACCTGCTTGTCTTCGTTGTGACTGTCACATGCGAGGGCGAAGGCCCCGCCCACGAACCACCATCACCCTCGTGATCATCGCCGTTGACCCTCGCCTAGGCCGCTGTCGTGGTTTCACACAGAGGGCAAGCAAACAACAAAAGAAAAAGATCACGTCATGTCACGTTCAGCTGATCGGAGCTTTTCTTTTTTTCGAGCTAGAGGGTCCAGCCCGGCCTTCCCAGTATCAACAACGTATCAAAGCCAGCACGCCGGGGTAAATAGGCGAGGGGACTAGGGCCAAACATACATGGGCAAGACCTGCAACCGGGACACACGACACACACACACACATAGAAAGACTCTAGCCCGGCTCTGGGCCCCCGTCCCGAACCTGGGCCTGGAGCACACCCTCGTATTTGCGTCTGGCCGCGGTAGCAGCCGTCTGAAGTCGCAAAGCGCACAAAGAGAGGTTGGACCTTTCCCGGGGCGCACATGCACAGGTACCGATGACTCGCTGCTAGACTCGACCAACCCCCATCCCAACCTTGGGACAAAAAGACACAACGCTGGTACCTCTCGTCCCCTTATCACCGTCCGGTGTGTTGTGTGATACGGGCTGGTTGAAATGTGTGGGTATGTGTTCCTGTCTTGTCCCCCAACCCCCCCCACTCTCCATTTCCCCCTTTCAACTAAATAAGTAGAGATTTGTTGTCCCGATATCAAGGTGCGGTTTTCTCATCCAACCAACCCTGACAACTAGTACTTTTCGCGCCTTTATATCATGGATATGATAGATGAGAACAGCCCGCTTACGCTATATGGATTACTTCTCCCGCGCTAACCTCCTCTCTCTCTCTCTCTCTGTTGTCTTCGCCACGTTACACGCCGTCGGGTTTCGAGCTGTGCTCCCCCCCGTGCGACGGAAAGGCGCAGGGCCCGCCGTCCCAGCGCTGGGGACGCACGCAACAGCTGGGCGTAGCAGGGTGCTGTACTCGAAACAGGGCGGCCCGCTTGGGGACTCCCATCGCCTTGTCCCCTTTTTGTACAGTCGTCGCTGTTATTGCTGTTGTTGTTGTTGCTGCTGCTGCTGCTGTGTTCCGGTGGGACAGGCATCGCCGCACCAGGCCGGAGCCAACTAACTAGCCATCCCGGCCCAGTCCAGCCAGCCCCCCATGGCCCGAGAGGTTGTGGTGATGATGGTAGTGGTGGTGGGATTACGAGGGCCATTCTGGCCTTTGTGTAGGGTCGGCTACCTCAGCGCAGCTGGGATCATGCTGCCCAGGCCCATGGTGGTTCCTCATCTGGACGCGTGAAACAACATATGACAGTATCTCCTTGCGGACGTATGCAAGAAGGAGATCATCCGGGGGGGAAGGTTGGAAGCACTGCTTACTGCAATTCCTGCAGCGGGGAAAGCTATTGGGAGGGGGGGGGGGGTATGTTGACAGAGTGGGAAGGACATGGTCGTACATGGGAGGTGCGACAGTGGGTTGGGCGAGTTGACTAGGTGAGACCCGTTAATCTAGTTGTGCGACCCGGGAGGCAAAGTCGGGAGATCATGGCTGGAGGGGCGGGCGGAGGGGAGGGAGTTGAGGAGAAGCCTGTCCGGCTTTGAGCGCGGGCGTCGAAGAGTCTGGCCCCCAGAGGAATGGTCGGTCAGTTGCCAAGTGCGATACTGTCGAATCGGTGTCACTCTCGCTCTCAACATGTGAGGACAGTACGGAGGTACTGTGTCTGCATCCATGACCCTCCACTCGGGATGTGCAGACATCGACAAACCCGAGATTTGTGGTAAGCTTCGTATAAGTGAGAAGTGTGAAATTTCGGGTTTGCGGTAATGATTATGCTTCACCCTCACCGATCTGGCTCAAATTCCAATGAACCATGCCATGTAAAAACTGCCAATGCACTCCGACATGAAAGGAGTCGGTAGCAATCAGCCGGATGATAATACCAGGGAGTTCCTCATCAGAAAAGCAACAGAGCCGACCCATGGCACAAAATTCATTCCATGCCTCCGTCCTTCCTTCCATCCATTCCATGCAAGAGTCCGTGTCCCCAGAACGCCACCCAAATGCCCCGTCCGACCGTTCCCCGTGAACAGAGCTGGTCCATGCCACATGCGATGCGATGCGAGTGCGTGATGCGCGATGCGCCTGCCCACCCCCTTTCCCGTCTACACCAAGATATGCATCATGCTGTGCCCTGACGCCAGGGCGGGGAGGTCCTGAGGGACTCCCAGTAGACCAGAGCCACAGCCTGTCATGGTACACAAAAGGGCCCTTCGTGTGAAAAGACAATATCATTTTTGGGACGTCCCCCTTCCCCGCAGCAAACATTTCTTTCCTCCCACACCCTCAAGGAATGTCCAACCGAGGTGGCTGTTGCTGGTCAGCCAGCCCTGTGACGTTCGGGGCTGCCGCCCGTCCGCCCCGCGCGTTCACGAAGCCGCCCTAGAGAAGGCGCCGTAAACACTCGGCTGTCCCTTGGAAGCGACTTTGAGGTTTGTGAATCTCGCCTCGGGCAGACGGCGGCCGGCCTTGACGCTTTCGAGGACCCTATTCCTCGTTAGTGACGAGTTTCCCATGCGGAAAGACAAGAGAGCAGAGCTGGGGGGGGGGGGGTCATTCCACGGCCGACCATGGCAGAGATAGGGATGAATTCGAAGCAGTAAAGGCCGGTTCACTCACCATTCGACGCCCACGTATTTCACGCCACAGCCCCCAACCCGCCGTATCTCCTTTTCCAGCTTCCCGCCCGCCAGCCCACCGCCGGCGCCGCCGTTGGGGCCCGAAGGTTTGCCCAGAATGACGTGCGTGACCTGCCTCCTGCCCAGGTGTATCGACATGCGTGCGCCGTTCTGGGCGAGCAGGTGCTTGAGCTTGTGGTCTGAAATGTGCGGGTGGGTGCTCCCGTTGACGTAGATGACCAGGCCGTCGAATATCTTGCTGTTGGTGCCGCCCTGGCTCTCTGCCTTCGCTGCTGCCTCGCCGTCTTCGCCATCTTGCTGCTGTGACGAGGCCGTGGGATTCTCCTCTGTCTTGACGTGTCTGTCCTCTTCTTTCCCTTCCCCCTCCAACTTGGAGAGCTGCTTCTCTGGTGACTTGCTCGCCGGCCTGCTGCTACTGCTGCCTCCCTGGCTCATCGTCCCAGGCTTCCTCAGCATATCCATGACGCTGTTGGCGGCCCTCGCCCTGACCTCCTTTGGGATGAGGATCTGCCGCTGCTCGTCATAGTCCTCCGAGCCGGCTCCCACGCGGTCGGACAGCCGGTCGCCGCCCGAGTGGCCGCCCGCGAGCTGGTTCTGCAGCTTCCACGTGCGGTTGTCCCGCCAGCCTTGGGGGCCTCTGGTCTCGGCGCGCTGGTGGCCGAGGGCGACCGAGTTCCACGGGTCGAAATTCCGGCCATACTTGGGGTCCGCTGCCTTGGGGAGGGTTGGTTTTGGCGGCGGTGGCATGTTTCCTATGTAAAATGATAGCAGTTCTCAAGCGGCTGACCAAAGCTCGTTCGTCACTGATCCTGGCGGTCTGATCACGGTCATTCCCATCTCAACGTAGAAAGCGTCGTCTGAGGACAAGATGGCTGGTTCTTTGGGAATCTCATTCACTCTAGAGAGCAGGCCAGCGTTGTCGCGAAAGGATCTCAGCCCGCCTTTGTTGTTGCTATGGGTGACGCCACGACACGGCCGTCCCGCGCGTCCTAGTGGCGCCGTCGAGGGGCGCCATCTCTTCCCGCCGTCTTCCCGCCTCGCGAAATCACATGAGCAAAAATCTCACCCATCTAATCTTACTCTCACTCTCTCATGCTCCCGCTCTCACTCACAACTCTCTGGCTTCACTTTCCACGCTGACGTACGTGTCTCTCCCCCCACGATTCATAACAACCAAAGCATCGCCAGTCCCATGACTTGGGGGTTTCGTTGTCGCGGTCGGATTATGCCTCTCGGCAAGCCGTCCGAAATGAAACGGAAACCCCTCTATTTCATACATACCGGATCCCCGTCACCTTGCGCGCCTTGCCGCCCGTCCTCCCACTTTTTTTGGTCCCATTCCGCTTTGCAGCCTGACCTTGAGAGAGTGCGTGTGTGCGAAAAAGAAGCTCCAGCCTTTCCGTCTTGTGTAGCATCGCCTGCCGATGATCACGGCGTCGAAACACGCCCTGCAAGGCATATGCACAGTTGACATCGACATGGCTTGGGGGTGTGCTGGGGCTGGGGCTCGGGGGCATGGGGCTGGGGAGCTGGAGGGGTGTGCCGTACGGCCTGGAACTGACAGCAGCGAAGCACAGCACAGCACAGCGCAGCACATCACGGCACAGCTCAGACCGTCATGGGATGTCTCAGTCTCAGCCAGCAGGTTTTTGATTCTTTTTTGGCTCAGAGCCTGAGTCTCACCGAGTCTGAGTCTGATTGATGGGCCGGGTTGTCCAGCTGAGCACAGGACAGGGCCACCAGCAGCAGCAGGGCCACCAGCAGCAGAAGACGAGAGAACCCAGAAACCTGGGACTACCTAGAAGCATATCTGCGAACCCGCATCTCATCCGATTGCACACCCGCCCCAAGGTTCGGTCGTCCAGCATGCTGCACTGTCAATCATACATTTGTATTTATGTGTTGTGCTCCGCAAGCACCATCCCAAGTTTGGCCATTTCATGGTGGGAGCACGACGGCAGTTGCAGCTCCAAGGTGCTGACGCTGGGTGCCCCGGCAAGCCTGCGGTGGAAGTAGTTATTCCCCTCTCCCCACCCCTCGCATCGTGCGTGCTCATCAAGGTTTCCCGCACATCAGACCAGACAGAGGACCAGACACGACCAGGCTGGACCAGAACACACACACGCAGATATCACACCGGATAGAAATGGGGGCGTGGGCATCACAAGACAGGGTCCAGGGGCGATGCCCCAGGGCCAAGGCCCAGGCCACCACCCAGCCAAGGAGGAGGGACACTCCCGATCATACCACAGGGTCAGTGTGTTCTGTTCCACGATTCTGGTTGCAGGCTGACCCCTCGTCCCGTCCCAGAGCTCAGCCCAGACTGATCTCCCGCCCCCTTCCCTCCCGGGGAGGCGTCATGCAGTGCGGGAAGGCAACCAGCCAGGAGGGAAAGGATGTGCATGCTGTGTCAAGAGGGAAGGGGTGCGGGATTGATGCGTGCAGTTGCGCACGTACGTCGGCGTCGTATTCAAGGCTGTCTGATCCGACAAGTGATGATCGCAAATTGGGGAGGCACTGGGAAAGGGGAACTTCTGGGACATGAGGCAGCGGGAGCGAGCAGAACAAGCAGGCAAGCAAGCAAGTCAAGGCACGTTCTGCCCCCCCAGCCCGCGCCCGCCATCCCAGCCCAACACGTTTTTCTCCTATTGCTTCCCGTCATCCACAGCAGGCGGGTAGGCGAGGCGAGGCAAGGCAATGTAAGGCAATGTAAGGCAAGGCAGGATAATAAACCGGTGCTCGTCCCTGCTCCTGCTGCTGCTACCGGTCCTGCTCCTGGTCCTACTGTACTCGCCCAATCTGCTGCTTTTGGCACGAGGGCGGCACGAGGACGACGTACAAGACACGACGAGCAGGCCTCCGGATGCCTAGCTCTCCCACACGCGGGACAACGAACCAGGCCCTCCTTTCCCACTACCGAGATTCCGGGCTGTGGTGTGGGCATGGACTGCATGTTCGCGCATAATCCATTGTGTTAATCATGCTTTACCTTTTCGCCTCCGTGAATTGCCTGCTGCCGAGAATGAATTGCTTGCTTGAGGGCCTGCTCGCTCGCCACTGCCCTGCTCTCTTCCTTCTCCTCCCCCAGTCCCGGTTTCCGTGCGGCACCCCGGTGGTTCATGCAGGTCGTTGCAGGACAGACAGAGGGACCCTGCCCACCCTGCCCTGCTGCCCACCCTTCACCCGTGGCCCCCTCCCCGAAAGAAAGCCCCCCAACCGGCCGACCGACCGACCGCTGCGATTGGGGAGAGGCGCAGCTTCAGCTCAGCTCTATCAAGACTCAAGACAACAACGTCCTCCCCTCCTCGTCCTCGTGCCTGCCCGCCCTGTCCGCCTGTCACAACCGTCAGGTCAAAACGCGCCCCCTCCGTGGCGAGCTGGGGGCCCGGAAACCTAGCAAATGGGATACGCTCCCCGCCCGCGCGCTGGGAAGATGGAACAACACTCATCCCCCTCTAGCGGGACTCTGGCTCTCTGGGTGATCCTTCCTGCCAGCCAACGCCCCATCCTGCCGTGTAATTTACATACAAGCAGCCTCTCAACGTCCAGAGTGGCCCCATGTCTTGGTCGACAATGTCTCGCCCGACCGAGGACGAGCCAGCCCCGGTGCCTGTCCGCGTCCCGGGGGGCGCATCTATCTTGCTTTTACCCTGTCCGCCTATCTGTCCATCTATCTATCTGTCAGTCGATCCGGCCGCGCCACTTTTTTCCCTCGCAATGCAACCAGCGGGCAAACATGGACAGGGTGCTGCAAAAAAGCCCATTAGCCTTTCGGTATAAACCACCACCTGCAAAGGCTCGTTCCGAAGAAATGGGCTCCCCCTCGGTCGAGGCTAGCGGGCGCGGCGGGCGGGGGGTGGACTGAGTGGTTCGAAACCACACATCAGGACAAACCCGGACGAGGGTTTCCCTCGCGCGCATCAAACGCCCTTGGCCCGGGGGGAACCCTCCTCCATCACCTCGCTCTCTCCCACACTCTCCACAGTAAATTCCAACGTCCGTCGAACACACAAATCATAGCAAAACCTCGCGGCCGCCGCCTGAATGGAGAATAGTGCCCCCAGTGACCGAACCAAGGACAGAGTAGGTAACTCAAAAAGAACCCATGTGCCTGGAAGCGAGAAACCTTGAGAACACAAGCCGGGGCAACCGCTGTACAGTACTCGATATTCCCATTCTCTTTTCACGGGTTGAAAGTCATTCTGATGCAACGGGGCCACCACCACCACCACCACCACGATACCCCCATCACGGGACTTGGTATCAGCGAAAAGCATCAACGAATCGAACGGGCCGTCCCAGCTGTTCGCATGAAGCAGAGGTCAGCCCCCCCATGCGAACGTCTCGCCCCGAAGCCCTTGTCGTGGACTGCACTCTCATTACAGCAACAACCCCCGTCCGTCCGCTGTATATGTCCTACAAACATCAGGTCGTTGCGAGAGTCCCCACCGGGACGCTTTGATCCCGCCCGTTACTTATTGTAAACACACGTTCCTGCTTTCATAATTTCTTTGTAAGTCCGCAAATGCAGGTTTTCCGTCGCCACGTAGAGGACGAACAGAGAAAGAGAGAGAGAGAGAGAGAGCAGTGCTTTTCTTAGAACCCCAATCCGTTGATGGCACACTGGTATGATCACCCGTGACAACTCACAAAACGCTGAGCGCCTGGTCGGACGATTCTACCACACCCCCCCCTCTCTTCCTCGCGCCGAGTGTCTACGGTACACTGTACCTATAATACAGTACCTACCTGTCAACTCTCCCACACACACACAAATCAACAGTCCCATCGTGTGATGAGACAGGCTAGGATCGCCGTTGTTGAAATGGGGGCAAAAATTGGAAATCCAAATCTCGAACCAAAAAAAAAAACATAATACTGTACTGTAGTAAGACCGACCGCTGACCGCAGCCCGGAGCCGGAGAGCATGCAAGATCATCGAGATAGGCTTTCGCACCCTTCCCTCCCCCGGCCCTCCCCTCCACACCCCGTTCCCGTCCATCATCATCATCATCCCATCCCCAGTTGCTGCTGACCGGGTTTTGGGAAAATAAATCCCCAGGCTATAGCGCGTGATCTGCGAGGTCCCCAAATCTGACCGACGCTGGCACAGCAGCAAGCAAGCACGCCCAGCGGCAGCAGCAGCACGGCGCGTATGTGGCCCTGGGGCAGCCGGCCATCGCACAGCATAACCGGTGGGGGGGCTGAAAGGGGGGGGGACAGCAGTTGGTTGAGGATAGGATGATGACCTATGTATGGTAACAATACCGTAGCAGTGGCAGCAGTAGCAACGCCGCCAGGCTGCTCATCAGCCAGCCAGCCATCCAGCCCCAGCGTGAGAACGCGCCGCATTCTGCATGAACTCAATTACCGTTGCATCGCCCCGGGTCGCGGGCTGCGTCGTCTCGCAGGCCCAGCCAGATCAGCCAGATGGCTTGTGAGAGGATGACTGAACCGCGCGCTCCCCCCAGGGACAAAAGAAAAAACGATAGAGAAGGTTCGGTCGGACAGCGTCCCCCAGCTGAGGTCTTACAGCCTAGACAGCCTGGATAGGAACAAGGCCGGGTCGGGTACCTTTTCCCCCGCCTACTGTACAGTATCTCGAAAAAGCCGCCGGTCGCATCGCATCGCATCGCATAGCGCAGCAGCACACACACAGCAGCAGCAGCAACGACAGAGCTACTGTGACAGGGAGGCACAGCTCCAGAGGTTGTTACACACCCTCCTACTACTACCCCCAATCTCCACCCCGGACGACCGGGGGGCAGAGGAGGGGGAGGACCGCCTCGCTCCCTATTGTACAATATTCTCAAGGTCCCGCCAAACACGAAAGGGCAGGAGACCCGGGGAAGGGATCGGCGCAGCAGCAAGCACAAAGGGTCGTCTGGTCATGTACCCGTGGTGCGCACAGAGGGAGGGAAGAAAGACCCGGCCCACTGCTGCCGCGGCGCGCACAGCAGCTCCGTTTTTTGCTGCCCTGCCTTCCCGTTATGCGCATCATACTTGCATCCGCAGGATGGCAAGCACAACACGGACTGTGCAGCGGAAGCGGCAGCGGCAGCGGCATAAGCACGAGGGCGAGAGCCTTTTCCAGGCCACGGGCGCCGGGGACGCCCGTTTCGTCAGCACCTTGTGAGACCGGGGTGTCGACGAGGCAGGAGGAGCTGCGGCCCCGCGAGGGGGGGGGGAGGCTTCAATTAAAGGTCGCCATCCTCGGAAAATACTCTGTAATAATCTTTCCTCATCAGTCGATCGCGGTTTGTTGTTGTTGTTGTTGCCGTCCTCCGTCTCCTGTCTGCCCACGGGCTCGTTGAATGGTCCAGACCAGGCTGCCAGCCAGCCATCGATGGCCAGCCAGCCCACCTTCTCCTCCTCGCGTGATCGTCATCACAAAGAAAAGGGGAGGGAGGGGGGAGAAGGCCGCTTCTCAGGAGACCTAGAATAGCATTGCCAGCCCAAAAAAAGAGAACACCACCATACACACACAAGCTAAATGGTGTGGAGGGACAACGCACGTCGTGCCGCAAATACCACCTCGTTGAGGATCATTGCGGCCCTTGCCCACACACGGAGGGAACCCCTGGAGGGCTGGGCGGGCGGAACAGAAAAGATTGGAACCACGCCTCCATGCTGAGTTGTCTAGTGTCTTTTTTCCCTCTCTCGCCCTCTTTCGTCTCCCGGCCCGGCAGCTGGGTGAGTTGTAAGTAGTCAAGACAAAGACCCCATCGCCAAATGATCGAATGGGAGGGGGGTGCGAAGGAATTATATGGGACCCCCTCCCCCCACCAATTTTCCTGAGCCAGCCGCCCAGTACAGTAGCGTTCCTGTACGCTGCACAAGGTGCAGGCGGCCAAATGTCCTGTGCAGTTCCGGTGGCCTCGCTTGTGCAGCCAGGTGGCCACCGACCCTCCCTTTCCCGTTTTTCCTGACGCTCTGGCATGCCCTGCACTGCTGCGCTGCCCTGCACGAGTGCGGCGCAACTCCGTCAGAAGTGAATGGTTGTGTTGTACGTAGAAAAGACGGGACCTTGCTTCATCGGGAGAATAAGAAGACAGGAAAGAGTCAAAAAAGGACATTCCTTCCCGCCTTGCTGGCAGCCCGACAGGGGTTAGGATACCTGCATGCCCTCAAGGGAAGACACGCTGGTGTCGTCCCTCCCGCCCAAACATGCAGGCCCTCGTTGCAGCTGCAGCAGACACGCGCTCGCAGCTGTTCCGCAACCTTTTTGTTCCTCATGCTTGTCATCTAACACGACGCGATGCGCCGCGAGATCACTGTCTTGAATCGGACATACATGGCCGGAGCAGAAACATGCAGTTGGTGTCAGCCAGCCATGACAAAGTGTGCATGACTTGCCACTGGGTGGTGTGTATGTGTGTTGTGTGTGTGTTGTGTGTGTGGCTCTGCAGGCAGCGCAAGCTAGAATTAAGCAGGCGGGCTGGCAGGGCTGGCAGGCAGCCATGTTCCGCTGCCAGAAGCTGTGGGGCATGTGTGTGGCCAGGCAGTCCAGGCCGCTAGAGTGACACTCAACACCGGTCATGTTCATGTCGTAGCTCTGTGTGTATCGCAGGCTAATGTGCCAACATGTCACCCCGTATTGTTCTTGCATGTGGGAAATAAGGCAGGAAAGGCGCAAAGCCAGATCGCCCGCACAACACAACCCTGCCGCGCCGGACGGGGGCTACTGCTGCCACGACGCTGCACTGCAGCTATCCCGAATGCCCACGCTTGCGGGCGGAGGCATTAGATTTGGTTTGGTGCGGTCTGACGATCAGCCCCGTCGCCGCAACGTGATGGGCAGCAGGCAGGCGGGCTGGCGGGGAGGGGAGGGGAGGCCTGGGCCCTGGGCCCTGCAGATGGGCAGAGTCCACACACGCCCAGCACGCGAAGTAGGCGGTACATTGCTGTCCAGGGCTGTACGTACATTGGACGGGGTACTGTTGCCGTACGGCCCCGGGCAAGTATCCCATTGGGACCGACGACGACCAGCTTGCCGAAAAGGGGAGGCGAGGTTAAGATGGACGTCCGGAAGGCTCCTTGCGGAGAGAGAGAGTGAGAGTGGCTGGGTCTTGAGGCTGGGTATTTCGTGCGTAGACCGTTGCGAGAAAAAGCAAGTCCCAATATAACGAGGGGCCCTGAACGGTTACACAAAGGGTGTGCACCCCCCCCTCAACTTTTCGTCAATTGTCTCAAACCCGAGATCCTTCACGAGCGGGACCTTCCCAACCCAGCCGCGACCCTGGTCAGGTGGCCGTGCCGAGTGAGTCCAGAGAGGAAAGGATTCCATGTTTCCCAAGAGGCCTGACAGTGAGGGGACAGAGAGACAGAGGTCATCTCTCACCATGTACAGTGCTGCGCTGCGTCCTGACTGTATCTATCGCCAGATTTGAATCGCTTGTTCGGCTCATTCCAGTGCTCCAAGCGGAGCAAGGCGCGAGCCATGCATGGCGGCTGGCAAGGATCGCCTCGACGTCACAGCCGACGCACACCGGTTGTTCCAATTGGGAGCCTTGGGAACAGGGTTGGGGTTCCAACGGTGTCCATGTGAAGTGGGAAGCCTGGGCCACCGAGATCAGCGATTCTGAAGCGGTCCAGCCATCGATTTCCACGTGAGGTCCTCATCATCGCCGGCCGAGCGCCCAAAGCTTCTCCTTGTTGTTTGACTGATAGACACCGCAACGAGCAGGGGGCAAGGATCAGAGGCCGAACGGGACGCTGGCGGCGGCCAGGGAGGAGAGGAAAAGGAAGAGCGAAAAAGGTGCATTTTCCTGAAATTCCATTGGCTGGAGGTCCAGTTGCAAGTTGGTTGTCCCTATCGGCTCTTTTCGAGGCCTCGGGAGCGTGTGATAGGGCCGCCCCCGACCGTGTTCAAGAAGAGCGGTGAGATATGCGCTAAGCTGCTTCGGTATCTGGATATCACCTCACTAAGAGGCGCCGCAACAGAGACCACGGTGCGGCAACCATCGAGCCACCAACCCTGTCGGCACTGTGGGGTGGGCGGGTGAGAGAGTGAGTACATTGTACATGGCCCGGTACGACCTCAGTTGTCAGAAAGAATCGGTGGCTTTGACATGTGAGGCAGACGCAAGGCTCGAGATCTCATGCTGGAGAGCCCTTTCATGATATCGGCACGCTTCTGCCATGCAAGATTGGCCTTCCGTGTGAGCCACTCACGGGTATCTTCTCGGCGTGCCATCGTGCCTTGTCGTCCGTTCGGACTGCATCCAACCGTCTCTGCGATGGCTGCTGCACGGTAGCCCTTGTGCATAGGCAGTTCGTGATGCAAGGAGAGATCCGAAGCTTCTTTTACATGAGACGGTTAGTCTGAGTAGCTGCAGAAGGTTGGCAAACCCGAAAGACTAAATGCCTTGTATATCGCGGCAAATGCAAGTCGGCCGGGAGTTTTGACTCTCACCTCCAGAGCCACACCTGGGCGCAGATTAGGGTGTTGAACGACGATCCTCCGTCAAGTCCCCCGCCAAGCCATCACAGTCATCAGCATGTCGTGCTCTCCCGCGAATCTCAAGTCTTCGACGGCCTGAAGTCTTGATCACGTCACCGCCTCGAAGACAGAAAAAGAAGGTGCACTGTGAGAGCTAGGACCGAAGCCACACTTCTCTAGCTTCAGAGTGCCACCCTCCAGCCCACCGGCAGGTAGAAGAGACAGCAGCATCTGATACCATGTAAAAGCGGAAGGCGGACCGTCTTGCAGCCTTCTCTGTAGCAAATTGGGCATTGCCCACTGTCTCTCCAACCATATGTTTTGCATGGGATGGTCTGACTCTCCAGCCGTGGCACATACTCGGGCCCGAGTGACACGCATTGACAGTCTTGCTGACATGGGAAAAAGTAAAGATAGAAGCGACCAGGTCGGCTCGACACAAATCGTCGTTCGATGCAGCCGTTGCCGTCATCTTCCTGCTACCCGCTTTGGGACGACGTATCCAGAGGTACTCCGTACTTCCCAACCTCTTGGATTCCCCTCATCGATACTTCCCCAACTTGAGGCCGTACGGGAGGCGCCAACGTACCAATGTGGAAAAACTTATGGTGTGGGCTTGAAGACGTGGTTCTCGTTGATTGGATTACTTCTGGCCGTTACTCGTGACCGCAATCAACGACATCGGGAGGCTGGCGCGAGCTCAGAGGCCCCCAATGAATCCAGACCCAACCGAGCTTCCTGAGATGAAGGATCTTTGATGTCAGCCTGTCAACCTGTCAATACCAAGTCTCTGAGTTGCCAGACACAACGATCGACTACCGCAAGGCCAGTTGTAGGGCATCATGTCATGCCTTTGCAACGCCACCCGTGAGGTCTGGACGATTGGCACCGTGCCTGGGTATCGACGCCCGCAAATTGTCCGGTGATTTCCAGAGCTCGTATCTCGGGCTCAGGAGCATGCCTTGCAGACTGAGCTGATATCTCAGGTGAAGGACGTGCCGCGGGATCGACATAACCGCCTTTGAGAGGGCATCCGCCTGACCTGTCGTCGACAACTGCCCTTAATCCTTCAAGACACGGCAAGTAGATGGCCGCAGCCATCTTCACAGCTTCCAGGGTCTGGCAAGGTCAGCTTTGATCCACACGTAATGTCGTAAGTGCTTGTGCAATACGGAGTTCAACCGCAATATAGCACCCATCTTGCTCATAAGATAAATCTTGCAGCCTTGGTGTTCCCGCCCCAGGCGACCCGAATGGAATGTGCATGACAGAGTGTGCCCGTAGCGATTGTGATATTAATTGCAAGAGAGTGCCTGTCCTGGCTGGCCACCGATGATCCGAGGAAGCCTGCCCAGAGCGGTGGGATGTCCAGAATGCGAGGAGGGTAGCGGAAGGATTCAGAGAGACCCGTGCCGTGGATGTAACTGCTACAACGACGGCTCGACCTAACTCGAAAAGGCTAATAGAGATAGCCATGAGGGGGAGCAGCTGAAACGTCCCAGCTTGGCACCGTGGAGCTCGCACCCCATCAGGGGTTATTGATTGGACATGTTCTAGACGTACATAGCCGCTGTGCATTTGCATGCAAGTGTTGAAGACCACCCACCTTCTACCCCTGCCCATTGCATCTCACGATGAGAACTCAGAGGGCTGCAGGGTTCAGTGAACGTCCGTCGGGATGGGCCAGTCAAGGAAAGGTGCAGTCGCATCCCGTACCTGCGCAGGCCCGCAACTGGACGCAGGCACAAGCAGCAACAGATGCATCTCGTTCAAAATCATCGTCGTCTTCAAATTCTAAAGACATTCGGAGGGAACCAGATCGCACACAGAGGTGGCTGTGATCTTTCAAGCTGCCCAAATAGGAGGAAGGGGGACCATGCTCCGGTCACGGGATGACAGATCTTCTGCTCGCTCCTCTCTGGATCCGAGGTACCCTGCTCCCTGTGAGGGCGAATGGCCTGCTGCACAGCAGGGTCCTGGACAGGAGGATCGCACCGACGCCTGAGGCTCGGTGTGGCGATGTGATTAGATCGCTGAAGCCAGATTTGGACATTTCAACAACAACGTTCTGCGAAGGTGGCAGGTAGTGATCCGAGATGTACCCGTTGCTGTTGAGGTTATCGATACTGAAGTTTCGGATCGACCTCCTGACGACTTGAGTCCCCCATATCTGGACTCCGATGAGGTTGTCTCGTGTCGTCCGTCGTGCCTATGCTGATGAAACCATTGCGAAAGGCCAGGTCGGTATTGGCCATGCGTGCAATAATTCACCCATCTCAGCTACGAATGACAACCGGCCAAAGCCTTCGCGAGTCATTTCGATTTCCATCGCAGGCTTCAACCCTACGGCATCTCTCGCACCCATCCGTGTGAGGCACCTGTGACCCCCCATCATCTGATGATGGCTTCCGAACAAAGCTTACCGCAACCTTGTCTGGCGGCAACCAGCGGCAGATCTGCCGAAGTCCTGCGAGTAAAACGACGACCTCGACACGGACATGACTCTCACCACCCCTCAACCCCGAATGATCGAATCGCTTTGGCACTGCATATGGTTTGGATCGAATCGTTGAAATAAGGTAGGTCAAGTGTCGTAAAACAGAGTCTGGACCTTTTCGTGTGGGCGATCTTCGGTGTCATGCTTGATGTAGTTGCCCGGATGTCATGCATGTGAGGCGTGAGGCTCAAAGTCCACGGCTTGCTGTAAGCACATGACGAGCAAGCTCACGCGCAGGTGTTGCGGGGTCGCGGACGGGTGCGCTCCCTCTCATTGCGGGCACGCCAACAGCCATTATGGTGCAAAACTGAGCGACTGATTGTGCGGGATATGTACTGGTAGTTAGACACCCTGGCTCGCCACTCAACACCCCATGCACAGCGCAATACTGTTCAGACCTAGGGGAGAGTCGGCCAACGCTGCACTCCACGAAGGGTTGGCAGCTGTTTCTGACTTGATGCTTATCTGGATTACGCCTCCACAACCACCTCCTTCAGTGAGAGGACTTGGTTTCGTAAAATCTGCGAGCTCGAGGGTTCGCCATCCAGCTGGCTCTTTTCATACGGCTGGCATGAATAATCAAACCAGAATTGATTGCCAGAGTGATCTTAGTCGAGCTGCTGTACCAATGGTAGCATCCATCCAACGAAGGGTGTGGAGCGAAACATTCTAGTTGTCGTGAGGTTAACCACAACAATATTGCCTGTCTGACGTCGTTGGCCAATTGTGTTTGAGCAAAGTGTGCGATGTCAGTGTCCCGCTAATGTACAGCGGGAAGAGTACAGATCCGTCCCCACTTGATGATCGCCAAAACCTGAGACCTAGGAGCCAGTCAGTAGCCCCGGCGCCGGTACGAAGTCACGAAAGTAACCCGTACTGGGCTGGGGAGGGGTGTCGAGAAGAGCGAAAAAAAGGACGCACAAGCCCTCGAGCCCACCGGCCCACCCACCCATCGGCCCACCCAACCTCAGCGGACCTTGTCATGGGGGCTCGGGCCACTCTGCGTCGCGGCTGAAGATGCGTTCGGAAGAGGGTCAAGGGCAGCTTGACGAGAAGGTAGCAGTGCGACCGAACAATAATTAAATCGACACCGGTACTACAAGATCCGAGCTGCATTCGAGAGAGGGCTGGTGATATTGGTGCTAAGTTGACCTTACTCGGCTGTCGCAGGGGATTCTCGTAGCGTGATTGCAGCAGAGCACACGTCTAACAAGTGACAAATTGCTCGTCGAGCCAACCCACCAGTCTGCGCCGGCCAGGACCCCGACCAGACCATGGCGAAGGAACACGCTGTCCTGCTATTATGGCCCCCCCTATTTTCTTGTCCTTTCCCTTCTGTGACAAGGGCTTGCCGTTGAATACGATGTTTTTGACATATTGCTTTGCCATGTACGAGGAGTGCGCGATGACCAAAGCGCTGCCCACGGATCAAGAATATCGGATTTACCGTGGGACGTCGTGAAAGTCTCGCAGAAGGGGAGGTTGTCCCTGTCAACTGTTGCACACTTGCTCCTGGCAAATCCTTGGCCGTCGTCTGGGAGCCACTCCAAAGGGGACGGGGGATCGACCGAGTGCAAATTTTTGGTCGACTCCTTGAGGTGTCACAGCCAACCCGCCGCTGAGCTTGTACCGATCTTGGCTCGCGGGAGAACAATGCCTGGATGCAGGGAGGAGCCCTCCACCGGCGAATGCTGGGGGCAACGACACGAAGAGCTGACCTTGATGAATATGCCGCATGTGGGTGTTTTCTCGAAGACTTGAGCAAAGGGGCTTCTCAATGAGCTGGAGGGAAATTCAATCAGCTTCATCTGTGCGGTTGTACCAACAGTGATCAACTTTGCAATTATGCATGGACTCGTTCCCGACTGTGAGAATTGCTTGTCTTGCTGGGTGAGGTGCCTCCGCACCTGGCACCTGCACTGCACCTGCAGCTGCGGACGGGATACCCCCAGCCTGTCCGCCTGCAGGGCCCCTACGCCACAGATGGAGAGGATGCACACATTAGCAGTGCCGGCTTGCATCGTGGAATTCGATTGTGGGCGCAAGCGCCGGAATCTTGCATGGAAGCCCACAAGTGCAGCTCCACGACCAGCCTGGGGCCCCCACACAAGCCTGATGCTGAATAGTAAGGAAGAGATGGTCGCGGCTTTCTCTGCAACCAAAAGCAGCTCCCCATGGCAGAAGGTGTAAATAGCACCGGAGGTTTTGTTTTCTCCAGCCCGTTGTCCCTGACACGAGCGCGGCCACAGCGTCTGGCCCGTTGTAACAATGCCATTGGCAGCTGGCGAGAGCGTTGAATCGCGCCGTCCTCCAGGGGGCGAGAACCCAAATGCCCCGCTAACTTGGCGCTGCGGTAGCCGTAAGCGCGATGATCTACAAGTACTGGTGCGTAAGACGACAGGATTGCCCCGGACGGGAGGGGCGGTAAGACGGTCACGGCGAATAAGCACCGGGATGAAGCATGCCACGGATCTGCCCTTGTGGCCGACCGATTCGACCGAGATTTTGGCTCCAAGCTAAAGCCTGTTGACCTGACTCTGGATGAGTGCAACGGACGATGAACCGCTGTCTAAGCTTCGCATGGCTAGGTTATGTTGGCATAGGCGGGATCACGCACAAGGGCCGACGCGAGAAAATCCCCGAAGCGCAAAGCCTGAATAGAAATGGTGTACGAGGCAAGCTCTAGCATGATGTCGGTCGTCCCGGGGGCTCTTGTTGCAAGATGAGCAGACGTGATACAGTGATGGACTCGCACACGGCGGGGGACGGCGGTGCCATGATCCCCAGACAGGCGGCTTCAGTAGAGCCTGAGGGGCAAACCAGTGCGATGGGATAAACTCTGATATGTTGCGTTGCAGCGTGCCGAAAGAAGGGCGGTTCTGCGAAGAACTCGGTTGTTCGGATCATCGCCCTGCTAAGCGAAAGGCAAAATCGCAACCACCGCAGTTGGAATTCGGGACCTCCTTGTGTGTAGTGTGGATGAAAAGACGAAGGTCACGGAGCGAGATGTTGGCTCGGGTCGGAGAATTCTTGACTAAACATGCAGTCCAAGTGCAAAGTCCCAAGCCCAAGCCTGTTGCACGCACAGACAATGCCATCGGCTGCGGCGAGTGGGTTCCCAGGCAGGTCGAAGGTGGCATACGAGTACAGTACTCCGTAGCTACCAAGGAATGAAGAAGAAGCGTTCACATGACATGCGTGTCTTGCGTCGTGCATCTGCACCAACTGTGCATTGCATCAGATAGGGTTGGCAGAAAAAGTGTGACAGCAAACGGCGAAAGGCGACGCCGAAGATGAAGCAAGGAGAAGACGAGTTCGGTGTTGGCGGTAGCAACAGGGAAGAAAGAAAGAAAAAGCCTACAGTGCCTCAGCCGACAATATTCAGCAGAGTTTTGATGGAGTCTCGGGCTGTGGGAGGGGAGTGAGATCTTGAAAACTCGTCGTGATGCTTCGAGGTTCGGGATGTGCTGGTTGCTCTTTGCTGTTCGTTCCTAAAGGTTGTTGCTGATGTTGCGTGGGAAGGAGCGGTCATGTTGGATGACGTATCAGGCACAGCATTGCATTGCACGGCCAGTCTGTCAATCTGTCAGTCGACTGCAGGTGCTCCTCCTGCCCGTTTCTGCATTGAGGCGTTTTGCCTCGTCTGCTCCTGCCGCTGTCGTCTTTTCGTCAAGTGCTCCCAGGCCGTCTCTATGTGCAGGCAGTTACCACTGCTCCTCAACAAGTCCACGTCCAAGTCGAAATCGAAGTCGAAATCGAGGCCTGTCCCGCGTGCATGTTCTTGCCGTGCACAAATCTCACATGTTGTCCGATGATACAGTACATCTTCCCAACGAGCTACAGCACTGAAGAGCTTAGCGCAGGGCGGCCAACCTGCAGCACCTGCAATGTGGTGCACTGCAACACCAAGTCAACAGTCGACCAGCAGCAGACAGCATCATCCCGCAACCATGGATCCTGCATCCTCCACCGCAGTGCGCTCACCCATGACCCCTGACCTTTTCATCTCGGACCCCTCTCCCCTGCAAGATCCTGGGGTCGCCAGAACTGGACTGGACTGAAGTCCGTACTGTACTGGACTGTATGGCAGGTCTTCCGTCCCATTGGTTGCCGTTCCCCCATGGCGTCTCGTCTCGTCCGGTCTGGCCTGGCCTTGTCCACCGACTTGTAAGCCCGCGCGCGCTGCGTCCGATGTCTTGCAGAGCAAATCCATCTGAGAGTTGCCACCATCACAAGAGGCACGGTCCTTCCTGCAGCGTGGAGGCGAGCAACCTCCGCATCAAGGGCCACCTGCCGGCAGCACATGCGGGCCTGTCCGCTATTGGATCTGGCATATGGACGGACGCCTGTGCGTCCCGCAGCAGAAGCGTCCAGGGCTTCTTGCAGCTCTGCAGCAGTCTGTGGATGTCGCGTCCGCGCAGTATCCACAATGACCCATAATACAGTATTGCTCACATTAATTGTACGGGTACCCTATTCGACACTCGTCACCCCGTGGTGGATCCTGTTGACCATCGTCATCACCAGCCAAGAGAGAAGCCGGGACACCGAGCCGGAGAGGCCCACGTTGAGCGGCCCACGAGCGGCCCAGTCCTTCGCACTGCAACATGGACCGTCCAGACCGACCATGTATGTACTGGAGATCCTGCCCGCTGTAATGTACATACGGTAAACAAATTCAGTTGGGACAGGGTTTCTCGCGCCTCGGGCCTGGGAGGGCAAGGAGGACATGGGGCACTAAGCGATTCAGGCGCTGTTGATGTGGCCTCGGAGTCCTAACATTGAGTCGCTTCCTCTCTGCATTCACTGCACTCGGAAACCACCACCACACCAAGAAGCCCACCCTGCCATGACCACGCGCGCAAACTGACGGCAGTATTACAATATCGATATCTTCAGTCACTTCAACTCTTTGCCCAAGACCGGTCCGTGTTTGTGGGATCAGGCTGCGAGCTCAAAGCCAGTGGTCCCATCCCACCACATCTGACACTCGCACTGACAAGGGGCTCTGGAAGATGAATCCCCACTGGTGCTGTGCCGCACAGGGGTGAGCAGCTCTTCTCTGAGGTGACCTTTCATTGGACGCTGGAGCAAAATCATTACACCATCAAGACCACCTTGCCCTCCAACACATCTACGACTTATCCCTTTACGTTAACACAAAGCTTGAATGCGACAACACGTCGCTCTTGAACGGCTGTCGACAATTGGCAAGGCTGAGCCAATGCTCCCAGCCACTGGCCTCTAGGGTCACTGAAGCAGCCAAGGGACCGGGGAGGCTGGCGTGCAGATGCTGGCTTCATCAGAACATTCGCGGCCCCGGCCCCTGCTTTGGCCTGTGCTCGACAAGCAGGGAAGATAGGCGAGTGCGGCATGGCATTGCGACGCTGCATGGACGGGGTGAGAGGCACGCCCCATGCTGCCCACTCGGCCTGCACTAATCGCCGACGGTCGACCATACTGTTAGATTTGTGCATGTACTGTGTGTTGTGTGAGGGTACTGTATCTTGTGGGCTTTCTCGAGGCCTTGTCCGTTGTTTCCGATGCCAGCCGTTCTGCAGTGTCTCGAGAGCGCCCGCAAGTCCCGCAGCGCGATTCAAGAAAGAACCTTAATAGGTGCCGCAGTTGATTCATGGCTACCTAATCAACTCGATCACGACGACTGCTCGCGCTTGGCCAGCGGGATTCGATTGGATGGACTTAAACCCGCGAGAACAAGTGTATTGTCCTCAATCAAGAGGCACTCTTTCCACGCGACCGAGTGTGCAAGTCTCTCAACGCGCTTCTGTTGTCAAAACGAACGGGGTTCTGCAGCGATCCGCAGGCCAATAGCCAATGGGTGCAGCCACTGTCCAGAACCGACCGTGTACTTTTGGGCTGGTCGTCACTGTCCTCGTCTCGGACCGCTCGAATTTTGTGATTCGCTGATAAAGACCAAAGCTGGCCGGGATGTCACGCCGATCCCTTCCTGGCGCAAGAGCGGCACAGTAAAGCTGCAGGCATGGAGGACTGTGTTTGTGCACCTCAGAGTCGCGGCTGAGGTAGCTTCCAGCCAGTCTTTCAGAAAGGTGGCTGACTATGACGATGCCGATGGCGGGAGTGAGAGGTGGAGAGCGCCTACGCAATGACGACAGCCGTCTTGCCCTCTGTCGACCTGTGGGGGTGTTGAGCCCTCCTGTTGAGAACCGCCCTGTTCGCAGATCCGATCAGATTGACGGTGTTTTGGCTACCCTACCCAGAGGTTTCCCGTCTGCGCGGGAAACAGACCAATCGACGGATTCTGCTTTGGCCCGACATGGGACAGTGCGACTCGTGGCCAACTGTCAGCCGGAAGAGATAAGGGACCACTCGCGTAGCCGACAAGAGAATAGTGGCAAGGGCTTGGCCCTCGATGATCGGGGCCTGGGTAATTTTTCCGGCAACGGACAACAATTTGTCAATGCTCAAGGCCACGGAGATTCCATGCTTGGAAAGTCTGGAGAGAGCACGACAAGCAGGCGTACGGTAACACGGAGTCGTGTGGGCGAGGGCCGGGTACGCGCGCTATTTCAGCGAGCGGCTAGATAACTCTAACGAAAGAGCCGGGACAATTGGCTTTTTCTGGAGCGCTTCTCTTACCACGGAATCGGGAATGGCAGAGTTTACTAGGAGCGGACGACCGAGACTAGACAAGGAAAGGCTGCCGCCCTCTGGACCAACCGCCATGATCATCTCCAGGGCACGGCACCTTTCTCGAGGTTTGCTCACAGCTCTCTCTCTCTCTCATCATCAAGAAGCCGCCCCCGTCTCCCGCAGCTGCGCGGCATCCAGGGTAAGCCGCCAAAATCATATGCCGGCAAAGGCAAACAACATGCGGGCGGTTCAACGGTAAAAACGTCAGCAGCAGGAGCGAGCCCGCAACGGTGGGCGACAGAGGGGTGGAGGGATGGACACAGTGAGCGGTGGCGACACATTCGCACTTTACCGGGTCCGTGGACGTTGTTGTGGCCGAGCCCAAAAACCCGGGCACAGGCCCCCCCACACGCTTATATCCACACAGACATCCTTGCCCGCCCACTTGATCCAGCAAGTCCAGCCAGCAGAAAAAAAGTCAGGCCAAAAGTCGCTCACCCCTCTTCCTCGGTGCAACCCTATAGTGTCACGCCTCCCCTTCTTCCTATTCCTCTTGGTCCCCAGGAGGAGGTGGGAGAGGCCTGAGGTCTGCCGAGTTGCCACACGATTTCCCGCAGGCATACCGCGGGCAATGGCTGTATTGAGCGGGCTAACTGAGTTCTTCTGCCGGCCTCTATCTGTACATGAAGCCAACGGCCAGGATAAGGTTGATCCATCGCCGGCCTCGTGCTGACTCCTTCTCAGCTGAGGTGGGAGACACTGGATCAATGCAAGCAATAAGGTACGGATCGCTGCTTGCAGTGCTGGAATCGCGAACGGATGATGGTCCCAACGCAGGACCCACATCACCCACATCCTCGCCCACAGCAACCCTGCATCTCCATGTACTGCCTGCATGGTGCATGGTACCATGTACCGCGTCTGCGGCAAAGTACTCGATACCTGCAGCTGTCTCTCTTTTCTTTTCCCACGCCCACACCCCCTCCCCTCCTCCCCTCCCCCCCCAGCCCGGGCCGCAGCTCAACCTGGACCAGGGGGCCCAGCGTCGTCTTCGTACCCACTCCCCGCCCACCTCTGATCCCTGCAGGCCCAATGGAGAGAGCCCGAAGGTTGAGCGACTGAGCGAGGCAGCGAGGCAAAAGAGGCTGCTACTGACAGGCCTGATGACACCAAACTCCACCAGGGCCCTCTGCCCGCCGGTGAATGCAAACTGTGAACCCTGTCCTTGACTTGAGGGAGTGAGTGGGCAGCTTCGGAGCAGGTGCCACTTTGTGCCATCAACACCGTCCATACCCCCTCGCCCTCCCACCTGCTACCCTGACCCCATCCATCCACCCACCCAAGTCCACCCGCTATCTCAGCGACCACTCCAACACCCGCCCAGACACCTCCCTCCTCGCCTGGCCGACCCGGCCTACCTGCCCGCCACCTGGGGCTGCTCTCGCTACCACACATAGTGCCGTGGCACGGTACGGTACAAAGGTACGCAGTACGTGCATACAATAATGCCTGGGCCTGCCTTGGGCCCCTCTCCTCCCGCGCTCACTGTGCCGGTTTGTCCCCAGCCCAGCCCATCACATCCTATCCTACCCCAGCACGCAACAAGGCTCGCCGTGGAGGATTCAACCACCCCGGTGATTTCTCTCTTTTTTGCTGGGGCTAGACTTGCCAATTCTAATCTAAGACCACCCGTGGTAGCGTTGACCAGAGGTCACCCTGGTCGAGCGAGAGTGAGTAGTGGTCCGGGCCAGGTTTACACTAGTTCTGTTTTCTCTCTGATCTACCTCGACCTGCCCATCACATCCTATCCTCCATCAACCTCAAGCTCTCTTCTCACCACCGCCAGAGTCTTCCTCGAGAACTCGTCTTATCCTCCTCTGCCTCTTCAACACCCTCTCGCTCACTCCCCCGCCCTCGAGCTGGCTGTCCTCCGCAATTGCTTGCGCGAAGACACAATCGAGCTGCCCGGCCAAAGGTGAGATCCAACTACCTCTCGCCCCCACATATGCACAGACAAACAGCTTGCCAACCGTCGCCTGCTCGAGCTGCGCTCGCACTTGTCCTCCCCCTCATCGCACTGGCACCACGGAGCTGGGAGCTAACCACCGTTTGTAAATCCTTCTAGAGACCAGACTTTGTTCTAGGCTTTCTCTACTCGCCTTTGCGAAGTCCGAGACCTCGACAACGGCTCATCTAACGGTGGTGTTGCTAATTGGATAGTCGGCGCTCAAGCTTGCGACGGGCCCAACAATCCGAAGGACTGCATCCCTATTCCATACCGGAGCTCTGGGAAGCGGATGAGTCTCAATCCCCCCTTGTTCGGCGCCAATCTCAACTCTGCTGTGTTCCGGTGACTTCTGAGAACCTGCGAGTTTCCATGAGACGTTCTTGAGGACCCTCGTTCACGTCACGACCCGTTACGATACAGCGCTGCCATAACTTGCGATTCACGCCCGTCCGCACTGCACACACGCCAATTCACGTTCTGGACGTTCCCCCAGGCCAATTGCATTTCCTGGTGGTTTTGTGTCATTCTGCGCCGTCACTCGCCAGACCTGGTCGTCTTCTCGTTTGTCTTCAAACCATTTTGTGGCCTAACTGGCTCGCCAGACCGTTCTTGGTCACGCATTAGTTTTCATGCTTAACGACAGAAACACCGAAAAGCTGGATCTACCGTCGATTTCCCAGGTACCGACCCGGGGTCAGGCCGACTTTCCATACTACAACGCACCGCGCCCAGCGTACATGCCCGAGAGGTTGCCTTCCCTGCCTCCAGTCCACTCGCAGCAGGCATACTCAACCAGCACGGGATCTCCCCCGGGCAGTTCCTTGGGTTCTTCGACCAGCTCTCACGCAGGATCCCATTCCTCTTATACGTCTGCTGCCCCGTCACTCGGAGCCAAGACCCCCCCGACACCGGTGTCTTCAGAGTATCCTGCCATCCCAGGATCCGTCACTGCCGGAGGCGGCTACGACGCGTACCCAGCGATGAACCAGGCACCGCACCCAGATCCGAACATGTACTATCCGCCCCAACCGCATATGCCTGGAGGCTCCGCTCCGCCCCCAGTTACTTCATCAATGGCACATTATCCCAGTGCGCAACCTCCCCTGTTGCAGCCTGGCCCGGCTCAGTACTCGGCTCCTCCTCACCCATATTCTCAATACGGATACGCAAATGGGCTCACTTCTCCACCTGCGGCTCCAGTGTCAGGTGGGATGCCACAAAACGTGCTCCCACTCCCAGGGCAGCCCGGGATGCCCAATCAGTACAGTGGGTTCGATACCACTGGTCAAGTGGCACCCCCAGGCATGAAACCTAGAGTGACAGCAACGCTCTGGGAGGACGAGGGCAGCTTGTGCTTTCAGGTCGAGGCCAGAGGCATCTGTGTGGCGCGTAGAGAAGGTAGGTTCTTGCAACGAATGTGTGGTTAAACAAGCATCGAGACTAATTGTTTCGCAGACAACCACATGATCAACGGTACTAAGTTGCTCAACGTTGCGGGCATGACCCGCGGTAGGCGGGATGGAATTTTGAAGAGTGAGAAGGTTCGCCATGTCGTGAAAATCGGCCCTATGCACCTGAAGGGTGTCTGGTAAGCATGAAATTATGGCTCAAAACCCGTCAGCTGGGAATAATATCTCTAACGGCACAACAGGATCCCTTTTGAGAGAGCTTTGGATTTCGCCAATAAGGAGAAGATCACCGAGTTGCTGTACCCCTTGTTTGTGCACAACATCGGTGCGCTTCTCTACCACCCAACCAACCAGAACCGGACCACCCAGGTCATGCAGGCTGCAGAGCGCCGCAAGCAGGAGCAGCAGACGCAAATGCGCAACGCACAGCCGCCGGCACCACTTCCCTCCCTACAGCAACAAACTCACCATCACTCAATGGGTCTTCCGCAACCTCCTCTCTCCTCCCACGGCCGCCCCTCCCTCGACCGTGCGCATACCTTCCCCACCCCTCCCACGAGTGCCTCCAGTGTGATGGGAAGCATGGGAGGAGAAAACTACCAGTGGCCGCAACAACAAGGGATGAATGGTTCTCAAGGTACTCATCCCATGTCCATCGATACTAGCCTTAGCAACACTCGCTCAATGCCTGCAACTCCAGCCACCACTCCCCCTGGAAGCAGCATACAGAGCATGTCTTCCTACCCTCCCGCGACCCAGCCGTATGACAACTCCCGGCAGTACAACGCGCCACCACTGCAGTCGCCCTACCAGCCTGCAAACACCAGCCCACAGGATCGCTCCATGTACGCGCAGGGCAATTACGTCAAGAGCGAGATGGGCCCACCCTCAAGTCGTCCTTCGATATCAGGTCTCCCTGGCGACCAGGACAACAAGCCTGCCAATGGCTACTCGAGCCAGGGCAGTGAGCATGTGACCCAACAAGGCCCCGATGACGAGGCGGATCATGAGCATGAGGCCGAGTATACTCATGACCGGAGTACATACGACACTGGGAACAGCCAGTACAACTACAGTGCCCCACCTCTTGCCCCCATCCAGTCTGATCACCCGCATCTTTCACCCGAGATGGCCGGGTCTGCAGGCCATCAGGCAGCATCGGGCCGGTCAACGCCGCGCAGTGCTGCCCCGCCTCAGGCGTACTACCCGCAACAAGGGTACAACACCTCACCACGGACCTCAACGCAGTCCGGTATGTACAACGTCGTGAGCAATGACCGAGGCCCAACAAATGGCGATTATGCATCGCACGCCGACATGAATAGCTCGATGCAGAACGGTTACGCGCCTGCGCCCATGAACGGCGCGTCGGGCGGGATGAAGCGCGGCCGGGACGATGACGAGGAGCAGCGGCCCTTGAGTGGCGGTCCCGGTATGGACATGAAGCGACGGAAGACACTGGCGCTGGACACGGCGCCAGCGCAGGGTGTATACCAGCCGGCACCCGCGGTTGCCGCTCCCACACGGCGGCGATAGGAGCTTTGGTGATCTGAGACTGGCGTGCGTTTGTGACGTTCTTGACTGCGGCCTGGGTTTAAAACGATAGAGGCGTTGTGGCAGTTCTTTTCGGGCGTTCCAACTCATGAAATGACGGAATGGCTAATGCTAAAAACACAAACTCACACACACACACACAACCTTGGTCTATACCGACGACCCCAACTCGACCTGGAGAATCGCCACCAGCACACTCCCTTTTAGTTTCCTGGCTTACGGCCAACATCTGTATTCTTTTTTTCCTTTTTTTTTTTGGCGCCACAAACGACACCACAGCAAGCAAGCACACATACGATTCATCGACATTTTCCGCTCTGCACGAGACGCGATGATGACGCTTACGACACACGGAAAGAAAAGTATCATTTCCGAACAAATTTGTGTTAAACGCCTACCATGATGGATGTACACGGTTGACGAATTATGGAATCTGCATGAGAGGTCTTTATCACCGCAACAGAGAGGAGAGAGAGAGCCTTGTCATCTGCATTTCTCGGCTGGCACCATAGGGAGGGTGGAAGAGGGAAATCGTGCCGTGCCCCTTCCGGGGCCTGAGGATACCCTCTGTTGGATCTCCAACTCCAATCGATCTGCCCTCCCACTGAGCCGACCGCGACCACACCTTCCTTTCTCCTGCTCTTTCTATGTCTTGTGCGAGAAAAGCAGATCTGTGGCCCCAAGCTGCAACGGAACGATCAGCCAAAACTGGCGGAGACAGTCAATCAAGCCCAGCAGCATATGTTGGGGCCAATCTCGACGAACAAGCGCGGCGTCCACGTCCCCAGGGTCTCACGCGCCCATTGGCGTCATTACTGAGCCGACAGGGGACAAGACTTGCATGCGCCTTGTCCGGTCGAGCTTCAGGGCCGCTGAAAAGAGGGCCTGGGGTGCTTTATTCACCACTACTTTGTCTTCTGTTGGCGGCTACTTCCTTTTTATGTTTATGTTTCTGTCTTAAATCGGCCTCCGGTGATGACTTTACGACATTCTTGATTCTCTTCGATGACACCGAAAAGCAGTGAGTTCTTATTTTCAGGGGAGACAGAGACGGGGCAGGAGAGGTGCGCATGGATGGTCTGAGGGGATGAAGAAGGGGGGTTGGGAAAGAGACGGGGAAACAAACCCCCCTTCCCACCTCGCGGGAAGATTTTCTACAGTTTGCTACTGTCTGAATATGGGACGTGTTGAAGCTGATCTATTTATGGTTGGGTTTCATCTGGCACAACACCATCTCATGTAACGAGCTTATGACGGGGAGTACTTATTCTTTTTCCGATTTTCTATTTTCTCTTTCCTGCTCTGTGTTTTTGTGACCGCGGGAGAGGCGGGGGAGGGAGGGAAAAAGGCCCGCGGGCCCTCTTTTTTCGACTCTCTTCTTTTCTTCTTCTTGGGGACCAGTGACAAATACAAACAAGACCTAGACGATTTGAAAATTATCTAATGTCCCGACTGCCCTTGGCCGGCCTTTGAGTGAACCGTGAGATGCCCCGAGCTGCTTTTTTCCTGGCGATCAGCAAAAAGAGCTGGGTAGAACAGAATGTGAATCCGTAGCCCTGGAGGCCCGTCCGGGAAGACCTGTACGGTGTAGAGCAGAGTAGAGCACGGCTGAGCTGAAGCCAGCTGCGTACACGCACAGTTCGACAAATACATGCGAATGGCCCGAGGGGCTGGTGGTGGGTTTGACGTTGAGACGTCACATTCCAGCCTCGCAGCCCACGACGCATGCGCGGGAACACGGTGGGGTTTGGTGGACGGGCGGACGGGTGGGCAACGGGCCGTTGGGACTTGCCATGTGCGCTGGCCGTCGTCTCCCGTCTGTGTGTCCTTTGTCTCCTGCGGCCTTTGCTCCCTCCTGCCCGGTTCTAGAACACACACCCGCTCATGCAGTAATGCATTCCAGGGTGGCGGGGCGCTGCTGCTGCTGTGTTGCTAGTCGGCACGTGGGATCGAGTGGGAGAGAGGGGGCAAGGATGCTTTGACATTTTGGTTCCATTCCATCCTGGTTGGAAAGGGGAATTTCTTTGTTGCTTCGGGTAGTCTACCCGGGAGAGAAAATATCGCCCCCTTTGTGTCTGAGATGGAGCTTGGAGTGTGTCGTGTGTGTAACGGGATTGGCTGGGCTACATGCTTTCTGCGAGTGTTTCGGGATGGGGGACAGACTGTGTCTGTTGGGTTTTGCTCGTGCCGGGCGTCGATGATGATGTTTCGTGTCCTTCTTCTGTCTCTTCGAATTTCCCTGATTTTCTTCTGTCCGATGCCTACTCTGTCTACCCGCTCAGACGTGGCTGATAGTCTGACGATGTGAGAGTGTGGATGATAGGCTATCAGATTGGTGTGTGTCCATCTCATCTCATCTGTGTGTACATGCGTGCATGCATGTTTACATGTGGACGACCGTTTAAGCAGTCAGCCTGGCCGGTGTCGTATTGTGTTGTATAGTATTGCATTGCATCATGTGTGTTGTATGCATGTCTCCTATCTGTCAATGTAGGAACGGCTAATGCGTGATGCAGGGAGACAAGGTGCTTATGTACGGTACAGGTGCAGTATTTGTTTTGACGGCTCGTTTCCCCTCCTCATGCCCCCCAAAATATAAGATGAGATGAAGAAACAACCTAACGGATGGCATGGACGCACGTGCCATCCTTCATTCCGTTCCGTTGCTTGTCGCCCGCTGCCGTTGCCGTGGCCGTTGCAGGTGCAGGCTGGAGTTGCAATGCATTGCTGCAGCGCTCCTTAGCGTTGCCGTGCCGATGCCGCTGTCTCCTTTGTTTTTCTTGGGATGACTCCTCGTGCCCTCCTGTAGGCCGGGAGAGGAGAGGGGGCCAAAGGGGCGGAGAGGGAATGGGGGCCCCACCTGAATTTAAGGGCGCCGCCACCAGAATGGGGGCCAAGCTTCCAGGGTCGCAGTGCGTGTTTGTGTGTGTGTGCATGTTATGTTGTGTGTGTTATGATGCACCTGCCTGTCTGTGCCTTTGCCTTGTGCCTGTGCCTTGCAGGTCTGGCAGGTCTGTTCTGGCTTGCGCTACTGTACGGTAAGTCGTAGGTAGAAGTAGTAGTACGGTAGAGAGGGCTGGTAGACTCAGGATACTCCGTCTTGTCTGTCGCGTCGCCGTCAAAGCGCAAGCCGTTCGCCCATCCACCCTTTCGCTCCCACTCTTGCTCCTGCACTCCCACCTAACTCCCACGGTCCTCCGCCCTGAGATCGTCCAATATTACGTGCACATGCTCTCCCTCCGCCGTGGTGTCCCTCCCTCACTCCTCTAATCTAATCTAGCGGACACCGCACTAATTACCCATACCCATACCCACACCTTACATTGCGCCGTAGTCCACTCTGTGTACCGAGTTGCATCGCCGACTACGACACTCCCCTATTGATCGCCCCCGAATTCAAGGAAGGAAAGAGCCAACTGGACACAATTGACGCGACACACGAGACGAGACCAGACGAAAGACAAGTCGAGACGGCCGAGATTCGATTCCACATTTCGACCTCCGACCATCTGTCAATCGACTCGAACGATCCGATCCGACAAGCAACATAACACACGGCAACACAAAACAACACACAAAATCCACCCGCGCTTCCTCCCTTGTGCAGCCAGCCCCAGCTGTGCAACCTCTGATGGGATCTCCTCTCTCGCCAATGCACCACGCGGCACCTAATGGTTCTGCCACGTACGTTGACGACATGGAAGACCAATTCGAAGACGCCCTCGAGTCCCATACCCACTCATCCCCCTCCCAGCGCCGCTCCACCGGCGAGGACAGCCTGGAAGGCGCCAGCTCACCCTTCGTCGCCAGCGTCGACGGCCAGAGCCAGTCCTCCAACCAGGAGAACGTCTCGCCCTCCAAGGACAAGCGCCGCTCCAGGATCATGTCCGGCTCCGAGATCTCGCCCCTCAAGATGCTGCAGCGCTCCAGCACGGATGGCCCAATACCAGAGGCTGACGAGAAGCTCGCCCCGCCGGCGCCAAAGAGCCCGCGAAAGTCCGTCTCTCCCATGCGCCGCTTCCCCGTCAAGATCAACAACTCCTCCATCGACTCCACTCCGAGATCCCGACGGCAGTCCATGCATGCTGCACCGCGGGAGCGCCAGATGAGCTATTCCGAAGACCCATCGCCGCCCAGCCCGCCTGCAGTGACAACATCAACCACAAACACAAATGGAGCGACTCAAGAGAGGGAGATATCCCTCGAGGAGGCTATTGCACAAAACCCAGGCGTAAAACACGCGATCGAGATATTTGAGGACTCCATTAGTAGCATAGATGAGGACGACGACGACAGTGGCCTCGACGGGGAAGGCGGCACCGTCAAGGGCCCTATGGATGCTCAAACGCCCCCTAGCGACAGCCAGGACGAGACTGCAGGCGACGAGACCATGATGAGCACCTTTAGCAACTTCTCTGTAATTCCCAACATGACCACCTTCGCCCGTCTGGGCGGCCGCACGCCAACTCAGATAGCACGAGAAGACCCACGCCGCGAGTCCAACTCCACTAACCTGCTTGACTTTACCGACAACCTGCGCTTCCCTGGCGGAGGCCGTACCTCCCCCACAAAAAATCTGGCCATGGCCGACGCGAAAAAGACACCCCAACGGCAAAATATCGCGAACCTGCTGGACTTCGACATCCCTCCAATGCCTACCCCACGCAGCCTTCCGAGCATCAGCGCCCGGGAGCTGGAGAGCCTAAAATCCAACTTCATGTCCGAGATCAGCGGCCTGAGGGCAACCTTGAGCGGCAAAGATGCCGAGGTCATCTCATTGAAGACGGCCGTGGCCGAGGCCGAGAAGCGGGCCGGCGAGACAATGGAACACCTCCGCGAGGAGCGCAGCATGAGGGAGCAGTACTGCGAGGAGAGGGACATGTGGGAGAAGCGCGGCCGTGAGATGGAGACAGTGCTGCGCCAGGTCAAGGAGGAGATCATGACAACGAGCCGGGAACGCGAGGAGTTCGAGTCCAAGCTCGAGGAGTCCGAGGGCCGCCGTGAGGCCGCCGAGATGATGGCTCAGGAGGCAGAGGCTAGGATGGCTTCGATGCGAGCACGCGAGGCCAGCGCCGAGGCGGCGGCTTCCCCGGGTGGTCTAAAGAGCCCCGGCACCCGGGCGTCCCAGCGCGAGATAGAGATCGCGGTCGAAAAGGTGGCCAGGGAACTCCACGCCGCGTACAAGAAGAAGCACGAGGACAAGGTTGCCGCGCTCAAGAAGACCTACGAGGGCCGCTGGGACAAGAAGATTAGGGAGCTTGAGGGCCGCATCGAGGACATGACCAAGGAGAACGAGGAGCTCAAGCTCGGTCGCGATGCCACCATGACCAAGGTCGAGTTCGAGAGGGCCGCCGTCGAGGAGGAGCGCAAGGCCCAGGCCATCAAGGACTCGGCCCAGATCAAGGAGCTGAAAGCCGAGGTGGAGAAGCTCGAGGCAGTCATCCGCACCGTCCAGGACGACAATGCCGACCTCAGGCAGCAGCTCGAGAGCGAGCGCGTCGAGAAGGGCGAGCTGGTCACACTGGCCGAGGAGCTGATGCAGATGCAGGCCCAGCAGCAGAGCGCTGCTGCTGCGCAGCAACAGCAACAGGAGCAGCAACAACAACAGAAGCAGCATCAGGAGCCTGCCCAACACCACGTCCCGTCCGTGACGCCCAAGCGCGTGCCACAGCGGGCCTCGGCGCCCGTGCCGGCCAGGAGCAACACCACCGGCGGCGGGTTCTCGCGACCCTCGACCATGACGCCCAAGAAGGCCGGCGGCGCCAGCCCCAGCGGCATCCCCGGCACCACCAAGTCGGGCTACCGCAACAGCATGATCGGTCGGCCAGGCGGCCCGCCTGCTCTCTCGGGGCTCAAGCCACCTGGACAGTCTAAGATCGGCGGCGGCGTCGTGGGTGTCGCGCCCGCGCACGGCCGGACGCAGAGCAACGTCAGCGGCATCGCGAGGCCCGGCAGCGGGCTCGCCAGGCCGGGAGGGCTGATGAACTCCATCCAGCAGATGGGGAGCTACCGCGGGCGCGGGGAGTAGGGACCGTCGCGCCGGCCTGCGTCGTGGTATCACTGATAATAGATCGGATGGGGAGGGCAGAAGGCGGGCCTGTGAGAGCGTGGTTGAAGGAGACGGGCGGTGTGGTGACTATTTGATTGCTGTGCAGCAGTACGTGCCAAAGGGCCCTTGACAGGCTTGATGACTATGATTTGATGTCGTTATGAAAGGGAGAAAAGGAACGGAATGAATTGTTGGGGTGGTGAGTGTTTTACACACACCCCTATTATGCGCCGAGTGAGGAGAGGAGGAGAATGGGGAGGAGCGAGCATTGAGCGTGCGAGTGCAGAAGAGAGCGAGAGACAAGACCAGACAGCCTGACAGTGCGGCCGAGTGAAACGGACAGATGGACTCCGGGTGCACGCGCACACCTCTTGGTCGCTGAATGGACTGTACATAGAGATACTTGAGAGCGGACACCCCCTCCCCCTGGCCTCGTTGGGTCTCCTGGAGTTTTTCTGTTTATTCCCCTTTTTTTTTCGACTTCTTCAGGATACCTACATATTTACACTACTTCTACTCAACCCGGTCCTTTTTTACTTTTCACTGCTGCCGTTCCTCTTCTGCCTGCGCATTTTTCCCCAACTCCAGCATCGTCCTGTCTCTTTTGAGCCGTGTATATGTGTATATTATTATATGTACATATCATATTCAACTGGATGGATTCATGGTGGTTAATTGCTGGGTTTGAGACACTGGCTGGGTGGCGTTCGGTCTGTTCCGGGCTTTTGGCGTGGGCGGCTGGTTGCGTCGTTGTTGATATTTCAAGAGAGCTCTATGCTATGGGCTTGCGCTGCGTATCTGCAATGGGCGAGAGAGATAATCATTAGGTACCACGAGTAGTCAAGATACCTGAACAACATCGGCGTGAAGAAACTCATTCATTCATAGACTAGTGAGCAGTTTCGTGCCCAATTGTGGACACGATGCCTAACTTTTTCCGTCGGCAGAGCTGCTCCTGCGGTTATGGAATTTGACCAGTCCTACAATTCGGCTCTGATGACACTGCGTGTGATGCTGGGAGCTCGTATGCGGTGTATCTCATCTGGGTGTCACACTTCAGTGTCTCAATTCTATATGCCTGGGCCTCACGATGCTTTTAGGTTACTCCTCTGGCGTTGACTATTGGTGTAAAGACGCACGGAGCTTGCCTCTGGTGACAGACGAACCCAACCAGAGGCCGTGATGCTCAGCTTCCTGGTGGCCGCGACTTCGGTTGAGCACGGGAAGGTAGGAATATAGACAATCCCGCTTGGCCAGGAGTCGAGGCAGTGGTGGGATGAGATAACCTACTATGGGAGGTCTTCCAGTGGGTTGCCCTCCAGTGGGATAACCTACCTGTGGGATAGTCTGCCATGGGATAGTTTGCCAATAGAATAATTTACCTGGATGGGATAACCTGCCACGTGACAATCTACCACAGAGTCTGGTCACGCGCGTCTTGTCCCACCTGTGATGAAATTTGTTACAATTGAATTTGATTAGATTGCAGGACTAACGAGAAAGTAAGAAGACACCGCGTTGATGATCACCCCGTATCGCTCTTGAAAAAAGGGCGCCTGCTGCACTTCGAAATACAATGTGAACCTGATTCCACCATGTCCATCCACGCCGCGAGCTCTGAAAGTTCGTCTGCCATGACGGGGGCACCATGAGTGAGAGTCTCGATAGGCTCTTTCGTCTCGCAGAAATGGGTCTTGATGATCTGTTGCCGGTGATTCTCGTTTCTGTTGTACATGTTACACTTCGTGACACGATGGCTAGTCGGAACTTCTGTAGCGCTCGATCTTCAGGCCGTTGAGCTGGAGACGCTTCTTGAGTTGGTTTACAAGGTGGTCCATGGTGATGGTGGATTCCCACTCGCCCAAAGAGGAGGGAAACTTGTTGCTCATCAGCATCATGACTCTTCCCAGCCGCGAATCATTTGTCGTGTTCCTTAAGATCCCCCACAGAGGCCGGTCGTCGTGCTCCATGTCCACGACGAGGAGCTTCCAACACTGTGTAGGACTAATCACGCGGCCCAGGATGAAAATGCACTTCGGCAGCTCGACGCCGTCGATGCTGGACTGCCCGCTCTGGGCTAGGTTCGGATAGGAAAGACGGAAGAAGCCCTCAGGAGAGGCTGCTACCTTTGGTCCCGCCGGCGTCCGGGTATGCATTATTTTGTTGAGCATGGGCATGTGTTGCTCAGAGCCAGACAATACAAAGTCGCATGGCTTAAGGATGGGGAGCGGGTGGTGTCTGAGATGGTTGCGCACGACGGCAAGATCCTTCACGTCAGCACTGCGGACTGCTTTGATCGCAGAATCCCGGGCAGTTCGGATTTGCCCCTGTACCTCCTCCTTGATCTGGAATACCACAACCAGCAAGAGAACTTTCTCTTGTAAATCGCCCGGAAGCTCTTTGTAGTCCAGACTGGAGATGTACTCAGGATAGTGGGATCCTGCCGAGACGGGAATGAGGTACACCTTGCTGACATTGTGACCACCTGCATGGCTGACCGTACCATGGCGCTCACTGCGAGTGAAGTAATCGAAGAGCCGGTTGAAATCTGTGTTGTTGGCGTCAGGAGCTTGCTCGATGCGGAATGTGATCATGTCACGGTCAGGGGTGAAGTTCAGCTTGTGAAGCTCGTCCTCCAACTGGCCAGGGGCAATATGGCCTTGAACTTCGAGCTCGTCGGGGAACAAATCCTTGAAAGAGGCATCGAAGGTGTTGACAGGCTTGACAACACTGACTTTTTTGACGACTGCGTCCACCTTGGCATCAACCCGTATGTGAGGCCCGACAATGATTTGGCCTCTCCAAACGCCCGCTGCGGTCTCTGTAGAGCTGGTAGAAGTGGCAGACACCTGTTGGGACCGAGTCTGGTGGGTAGTGAGGCCACCGCCAGAAGAAGGACGCGAAGGCTGAGAAGCATGATTGTTGAGGGGAGCAACACTAAAGGCTCGCGTGGAAGTTTCAGTGCCCTCGGAGGGCATAGGACGCTCAGTGCTGGCCTTCCGCTTGTGACCGCGGCTTTGTTGGCCCTGGCTGGTATGATCTCGAGGATCGTGATCAGAGAGGCGAGGGGCAGACCATTTCTTCTCAAATATCTCCAGCAATCGCTGGCCTGCGATTCGGACAGGGTGGCCGAGAGGGCGGTATTTGGATCTCGCAATTAGCAGATTGAAATCCGCCTTGAATGAAGTGGCCGAAGCGTAGATTCCTTTTGCAAGCTTCTCTTCCATGGTGTCCAAATCATTTGGCTGCGTGGTCGCATTAAGAGGCTTGGGCATACCCGGGTTGACCGAATCCACAGGCCTGAGGAAATGGCGATTGTATTTCCGATGCTTCTCGTGCATGACTTCTTCCAAAACATTCTGACAGAGCAGAAGGTCAGCCTCTTTGCTTGTCCTAATTGCCGGGTAGGAGTCGAGGGTCTGAGCCTGAGCTTGGTGGCTACGTCTCTGTGGTCCATCGATGCTCTCTTCCACACTGTCCTGTTGACCGTTGGACGGGGCGGACCCAGATGCAGGTTGAGCCTTGGTCAGCTGTTGCTTGTATGAGTTGACTAAATCATCCAAGCCCTCCTTGAACCGGTTGAAGCTGGACTGAGAAGCTTTCAATCCATTCTCAACTGCGGAAACACGTTCTCTGGCAGTGTTGAGCTCGGCCTCAAGGTCAGCCTCGTGCTTTTTAACAGCGGAGAGTTCATTCACGAGCCCCTTTCTACGCTGTTCGGCGGCGTCGACCACCTTCTGAAGGTGATCGTTCTGCTTTTTGACAGCTTCCAGATCTTGTTGGAGGTTCGTGGGCCCACGTTTTGCACCCTCCAGTTCGGTTCGTGACTTAGAAAGCCGAGTCCTTGCCTCCTCACGCTCGCCCCTTACGGTATCAAATTCAGCCTTCAGTTCCTCGTACTTGGTTCTGGAAGTTCTTCTCTCGGCCAGAATTACTTCCCTCATCTTGTCAGAAAGCCCCTTCTCTGTTCGCAGGAGGTTGCGGGCATCTTGCAGAAGAGCCTTCTCCGCTCGTAGGTCATTCTCGAGATCATGAATACGCTGGTCGGAAGCATTGAAAGCATTCTCGACGTGTTTGGTGGCTAGTTCCTGGCTTGCTTGGAATTTGGTCCTGAGGGAGTTGGTGCGCGTTTCGTATTGCTTGAGTGGGGCATCGCGAAGGTTGTCGAGATCCTTCTGAAAGTCCTGGCTCAGAGTGTTCATCTCAGCCTTTGCCCGCTCAAGCGGCGACTGGCGAGGAGCCTGTGAGCTCATTTTGGGTCATACCGCTCGTTGAGCGATAATGGCTGTGATCGCACGGAATGGCGACTTTGTGCGACCTGGATGATGAGTGACTTGTTCAATGTCTTGAAATGAATTCTGATTCACTTGGAACCTCCCAGGCTTGAAACTATGGTCAGAAGGAATACTCGATTTAGGAAAGGCCGAACCATTGACTCTAGCTGTCGAAAACAGAGACTCAATGGTCAAGGTCAAATGTCGAAAGTTGTGGAGTAAAGCCCTGAAAGTGGAGGAACAGAACAGAAAGGTGGGAGGAAGCAAACAACAACACCTAATGGACGCAAGGTGGAAAGTCTCACAACAGCCGTCAGTTGCCCATCATTTGGACTCTGTATGATGTGATGCAGAGAGTGTCAATGTCAAGAGACACCAAGATTACCGTCGGTGGGTATGTACGAGCTGAGCGGGGTGTCGCCTCGATGCGGGTGTTTGTTTTGAAGTTTGGTGGTTGATGAAGAGGACGGATGTTCGCACCTGCAAAAGGAGAGAGTACCGCCATACCATACGTACATCACTCGCGACATAGCTCCATCTAATCAAAGCATTTCACCCAGGCCTATTCTCACACACCAAATACACCCAATGCTTACACACCTAACACCTACATACCTACACACCTATACACCTATACACATAATACCTAACACACCTAACACACCTAACACCTATAACACTTACATACTTAACACCTACATAAGTGATAGGTGTTTAAATTCAGTATGCGAATTGAGTGTGCAAGGGCTGGGTGTGTGCACATGTGGGTGCTGAGTGTGCAAATTGGGCGTGAGTGTTGGTTTTGTGTTGGTAGACTAATGTACCGGGTATACCACCCGTGTTTGCGGGTGCGAATATCCGTTCTCTTATGAAAACAAATGTGTTCAAGTACAAGTCTTAAAGCTTTGGCCTCCCCTCAATGGCACGATGCGTATCGCCTTTCTTCTCAAAGTACTGCCTGATAGCGCCCTTGGCAGTGTCAACAACACTAGCGTCTTCAACCGTACTGGGCACGCTGACGTTCTTGTCAAAGTCGCCGTGGACGGCGTTCTCAAGCAGGTCACGCAATACCCTCCGTAGGGTCTTGCCTGATCTTGTCTTGGGGATGATGGGCTTCGCGGTCGTAGTTGTCCTGATCATGCCACCAAGTGACGCGATTGGGCCGACTTGGGTGCGGACGAGCTTCTGGATCTCGGAGAGGAGCTGGGCATCATCGAGTGTGCTGGAGGAAGAGCTGAGGACGAAGGCGAAGGGGAGCTGCCCTTTCATACCGTCGGGGATCCCGACCACGCACGCTTCGGTCACTTGTGGGTGGGAGGTGATTGCTTGCTCGAGTGTGCCTGGAAGGGTTTTGAGTCAGTTCGGAAGCAACTCAAACTGCAGGGACGAGAATGGAGAGGATAGAAAGGAAGGTAGTGGTAGATGGAAATAGCGGGAAGGAGAGGTCGTAAAAAGAAAAAAAGATTTCTGCCCCGGCCGCCCGCCCCCCTCCCCTCCGCGTAGGGAAGAAAAACGGTGGCTGAAGGCCAGAAGCTTACCTGTGCTTAAACGATGGGCAGCCACGTTGATACTAGTACTTGTTAATCACCTGCTACGGATCCTGAAGTGATAGTTTCTGGAACATTCCGAAACATGATAGTCGGGGATCCGTGAAGGACAAGAATGGGACTTACATGTCGTCTGGAGAAATGATTAGACAAAAGTTGCTGCAACAGGAGGGGCCCCAAAGGGTAGACTTACCAGACCTAGCCATGATATGGACATATCCATCCTCGTCTACAATTCCCGCATCACCAGTGTCCAACCACTTTCCATCGAACCTCTTCAGGTACCCTCCATAAAACCTCTCCTCATCCTCCCACAACGTCCGAAAAGCAGTCGGGGCTAGAGGCGTCTTAAGCACGATGTTTCCCATCTTTCCCTTCCCCAACTCATTGCCTTCGTCATCCACAACTCGTATGTCAAACCCAGGCATTGGCTTCCCAGCACTACCAGGCTTGATAGACAGGGGTGGTTTCGCTTGAAGGCCGTTCACAACATGAGGCGTCATTGAAACTCCCGTCATGGGCGAGCCAGACTCAGAAGACCACCAGTTATCAATGACCTTGCCTCCGCCTATTTTGGCGTCACCGTACTTGCCGAGCAGGTCCTGGTACATGGTGATGATGGCCGGCTCGGATCGCTCGCCTGCGAGGAACATTGCTCTGAGCGATCTCAACCCACCTCTCTCACCAATCTTGCTGATATGCTCGTTCTCCGGATCGTCCTTGCGAATGGCCCTCAATGCAGTCGGGGCTGTAAATAGGGCGTTCACTCCGTATTCCTCGATCATCCGCCAGAACGAACTGGGATCAGGCGTGCCGACTGGTTTTCCCTCGTATAAGACAGTACAAGCCCCGACGAGAAGAGGGCCGTACAATGTGTACGAGTGCGAAACGACCCACCCAATATCTGAAAAGCAGGCCATCTTTCCATATTGTCAGTCACCTCCAAGCACAGATCTTCAGGAAAAGAGTCTTGGGATATACTCACCACATCCCCTGGCCCCTGGATTCCAAACATCTGCCTCATTGACAGACTCAGTCCGACCGCATGGCCAGCGGCGTCCCTCACCACGCCCTTCGGAAGCCCAGTCGTGCCACTGGTATATATCACATAGACCCCATCAGTCCCCTTCACAGGGACACACTCCTTGACCCTCTGACCCCTCAACTTGGCACTCCTCACGAGACGATTCCAGTTCATCTCGCCCCTAGATCTATCGAGAGGGTGCCAAGCCAGTTGTTCGCGCTGCCAGACGATCGTCCGAGGAGTCTTCCACGACGCAAGCCTCTCCGCCTCAACGATATAATCCCGGTACGGAATCGGCGGCTTATTCCCATCGATTCCACACGAAGCGGTAAGCATAGCCTTAGGCCGCGAAGCATCGATACGCTGCGCCAGCGCGTTGGGCGCAAAGCCCCCAAACACAACAGCATGGATGGCGCCCAGCCGCGACACAGCCAGCAAGCCGATCAGAGCCGCGGGGATCATGGGCATATACAGGAGGACTGTGGAGCCCTTTCCGACGCCCTCGGCGCGCAGCACCGCCGCCAGGGCCTCGACGTCGTCCAGCAGCTCCGCGTAGGTGATGCGCTGTTTCGCGCCGGTCACGGGGCTGTCGTACAGCATGGCCGGGCAGCCGCCGTTGCCCGCCTCCACGTGGCGGTCGACGCAGTTGTAGCACGTCGAGATCTCGCCGTCGGGGAACCACTCCCAGTGGTCGTGGGTCTTGTGCGACTTGGGGAGGGTCTTGGTGTACCTGCGCAGGATGGTGGAGGGCTTCTTGTGCCAGTGCAGGTGATTGGCTTGCTCGGCCCAGAAGGACTCGGGGTCCTTGAGGGACGAGGCGTGGAGCTGGTCTTGTGGGTGAGACATGGTGATGTGGAGGAGGAATTGAGTGACTGAATGGTGGTTGAGTGAGAATGAGAATAATGGCTGGGTGAGGCAATAATTTGGTTCGGGTGTATGGGGTCTGGATGACCGGATGCCTACGATTACGTATAAGTCAAGGGCCAGACGATCCGGAGTTTGGATGGCATACAGATAGACACCTGCGATTGATCTATATAACCAGGCTGTTCGGATGATGAGAAGGCGGTAGATCTGAGGCTCAAATACGCTTCGATAGGAACCTGCAAGATATACTGCCGACATAGATCCGCGTGCACCGAGGTTGCCCGTCTGCAAGGGCGAATGGAGGGTTGAAGCTTTTCCCCGCATCCCAATCCCCAGCCCCGGGTCGCTTACCCCAGACGGGCGACCGGGACGGTGACTTCATCGGCTTTTTTAAGGTTCAGGGGTCCTGCTCCACCCGAAGTAAGCACGAGAGCGGATCTAGTACACGTGTAGTACCGTCGAGTCTCACCAGATCTCACGGTTACCTCTGGGTTGTGACGGTGAGTAATATCGTTCGTCAGGGGCAAAAGGACTTCATCCTGAGCTACACACTATAAGTCATTGTAAGCCGTGCCCGGCAGCTTCGTGCTGTCACGAGAGGGTCGAGAGACATAGCAGCTGGCCTCAAAGACGTCAATTCAAGTTAAGTGGGCGCTATCTGGCATTCAGAGGGCCCGGGGGCACTGCAAAAGAAGGCAGCAGAGGGTGTGCAGTGGTGGCTTACCTAGGTACCTAGGTAGCCGGTCGCTTATGTAAGCAGGCTGCATACGCCCACTTACACACACCACACCCTCTCACATGCATATATCTCTCATCTCATCTTCTCGTCCATCATTTTCCTCCACCTTGAGGCGTTCCTCAGTAACAACCATATGCCCAGATTACTAGAAATCCACGCAAATAATGCCACCATGGTACACAGCCACCCCACGCCCATGGCCCCGATCAGGGGCTGGGTCACGACAACACCCACGCATGAAAAGATATTCCGGATAAAGTTATTCAGCGCAACACCACTGGAGCTCTTCTTAGGCATAAACTCAGTCAGCATGGTCGTGGCAGCCCCGAAGACCAGCATGGTTGCAAAGCCGAAAAAGAAATTGGCTACCATGGGCGCAAGCCAGAAGACGCCCTTGTCCGCACACCACCCGAACCACAGCAGCGCGGCCGGGAACATGCTAGCCGCGAGCCACGCGTTCTCGCGCAGGCGGTCCTCGGGCAGGAAGACGAGCTTCCCGTGCGCGTCGTACCGCCCCGCCTTCTTTGCCTCGCGCAGCATGATGCTGTCGACCCACCTGCCGCCGAACAGCGACGAGATGAGGTACCCCAGGGAGCTGGGGATGTACAGCAGCCCGACGATGATCACCGGGAAGCCGTAGGGCGGCCGCGAGAAGGTGCTCTGGATCGAGATGCTGAGCACGAAGAGCGACCCGAACGCGATGGCCGCGAACCCGACCGTCAGGGCCACGGGCGGGAACCGCAGGTACATGATGCACGAGAGCGGGTCGATGAGGGCCTTGCGGAGCAGCGCCGCGCCGCGCCTGGTCTTGACGGCGACGGATTGCCTCGTCGACATGCGCGCCAGGCTGGTCGTCCTGTCGAGGTTGCTGCTGTCGGTGTTGTTGGTGGTTGTGGCACCACCACCTGTGGCTGCTGCTGCTGCTGGTGGCTTGCGCCGGGCCAGCGTCTCGGGCAGGAAGAAGACTATGCTGAGGAAGTTGAGGCCGCCGAAGCAGGTTAGGAACCACATTGTGCTCTGCCAGCCGAAACCCTGGGCGAGGGCGCCGCCTATGATGGGCGCGAGGAGCGGGCCCATCAGAGGGCCAAGGTAGAATATGCCTGTGGGCTCTGAGTTAGCGGGCAGGTCTAGGTTGGAAGTGGTGATCGATACGTACCCATCGCCTGGCCTCGCTCGAAGGGCTCCCACAGGTCTGCGATCGTGCCTGCACCCACTGCTTGGACGGATGCCGCAGCGCCGCCGCCGAGGACGCGGAAGACGATCAGCATGGAGATGGTCGTGCTGATGGCGCTGAGGACGCTGAAGACGACGAATAGGCTAAAGGAGACGACATAAATTGTCCTCCGGCCCAGCGTCTCGGAGAATGATGACCTATGGAGTGGTGAGACGACTTGGATCCGGATCAGGTGTGGAGGGAGACTAAAAACTCACCACCACAGCGGGAAGATTGACATTGCCAGCATATAGAAAGCTACACTCAAGGTTAAGAGGCATATGTACACAGATTAAGAACGAGACCACCCACCTACACTCAAGTTGACGATAGTCTCACTTGTATGAAAGTATTCGGCCATTTCCGACAGGGCGGCTAGTGCATGGTCAGCAACTGCAAGGTGGGCGTCTTCTACCGCAACGTGACAAAGGTCGTGTAAGACATACGGTACAGGATGTTACTTCCCAGAGGCGAACCTGCGGCTGCCGTAGCCACAATGGTCGTGATCATCCATTTGGTCTTTCGTGAGTAATCGTATGGGCGTTCTACCTCTGGTATGAGCGTGAGTTGTGCAAAGAGGCCCCTCCTCTCCTTCCGGGGGACAATAACGAGGGGCCGTGATCTCGCCGATGAGGCCCGGGAGTGGGACCGGCTCAGCCCGCCTTCCTCCGGGGGGATGCCGGTGTTGAGGCCCTCCGGTCCCTCGGGCTCTGGGTCGCGGTGCCGATCATCCTCCTCCTCGTCCTCCTCGTCGACAGAGTCCTGGCGCGATTTGCCGTCAACTTCGGCGTGGCTGTCTGCGGCGTGATGCGAATCCGTGTCGTCACTGTCGCCGTGTCCCAGTGATGGTGCATCGTCACTTCTGGCTGCTCTCTTCTCTGGGTCCGCATTGCCAAGAGTTTGATGGGCTACGGCATCGCCCTCGTTCTTTTCTGGGTCTGCTGCCATAATAGCCAAGCCCGGAACCTAGTAATTCGGAGGCCGCGACCGGCGCCGGGAGGGGAACTAGGAATCGGGATGGGCCAAGATACTTCTCGGAACTCAGTGCGATTCAAATTTGAAAGATCACATTCAATCATTAGATATTGCAAAGAATGGTTTGAAAACCAATAGCAGCCTGAATCAGACACAAATAATGCGGGCCGAGCAATTCAACATGGACAGCAAGCAGCAAGTGCGAGCAAAAAGAATTGTGTTTGGGTAACGGGGAGAGGGCAAGTGGCAATGAGGAGTCAACGACGAGAGCAGCAGCAACAGTAGCTGCAGGATCTGAAGGGCCCTAGCATAGATGTTTCGGCGGTAGATAGCCGGAAATAAGGACCGAGGCACACTTTGCACCAGGAAACGGCCACTAGGGGGAAAAAAGGGGTGCACCGGCTTTTCTTTATACCCACTTCACCTCCTCGGCGCCGCTTCATGCAGACCGACAGGTGCAATCGGGGTATAGGCCTTTTTGCCGGGCATAATGGAGCTGACCGAGTCGCTGGCTGCATAGACACCTGGTCCGCCCCATTTTCAACGGCATGTTGTGCGGCTGGCCGAGGGGGTTGCCACCCCCTGGTGGGAGGAGCACCTCATTCATTGCCTGGATCTGGGGCAGTTGTGTGCCTGTGTAGCCTCGTGATGGTCCGAACTCGCGCGAGTCAAACTATAATAGCAAACGGTGCTGAAGGAGAGGGACTAGAGTCTAGCTGTGTGGGATTTGCAAAACAACTAGACTGGGAGGCGATCGGCAAAGACGGCATCTCCTAGCCTGGGAGCCTGGGAGTGGTAGTTCGACCGCCGTTGTTTTGATCCGCAGGGCGGGCTTCTTCCCTTCCGTCCATTGTGCCGAGGTCTGTCTGTCGCATACATTGCCGCGGGTCCTTCCTCCCACTACGATGAGGTGATCGAAAACCGCAGCGTGCAGTTCGAATACTTGACTTTGCAGTGCCGTCGCAGTACGCAGCCGCGGCCATAGCAGGAGGATGTCGTCTTTGCTGCTTCGAACAACGTGTGCCCCTCCAGGCTTGTGCGCGTCAAATGTTCCTGGTTAGTTTTGTCTTCTCACAATTGGTCGGGTCAGTCAGGGTTGGTGGCTAATGGATTCGGCTCTCGCGATCAGACTGATGCCGAACAACGCACAGACCACACCCGGCCGCGACCGGCCCGGGCAGCGGCTTCTCCTGCCGGAACTGACTCCTCCCTGCAAAACAACCCAGAAGCTGACGGTGAAGTTTGGTAAGAGCTCGTAGGAAGAGGCAAGCACTTACAAAATGTCTTCTTCTTTCGATGTAGTAGAACAAGGCTGCTGAGAGTGTTAAACTCATTTTTCTTGTTCCTTTTGCTTGCCTTTGAATTCGGATGTACAATGGCCGTCTAGAACTCGATCGGGAAGCGACTCCGATCATGGAGTTGAAAATGACCACAACTCGGATGACTGGACTGAAACCATCTCTCATTGACAGCCACAACTCCACAAACACGAGGCAGCCCATCTTTACTTTCAGCCTTGCCACACCTTGCCTTGTGTTCTCAAGCCCTGGTTACATTTCTCAGCCGTAGATTGACCCCACACACCCTGAAGGACCAAAACATGTCCCTCACAAGCTCGAGCGCCCGCGAGGCCGCACAGGCTGCAAAGTCCGCCTCGCACCTCCTCGCCACCCTCCCCGTCAGCGCTCGCAATGACGCTCTGACAGCCATTCACGACTCCTTGGTCGCCTCCAAGGACGCCATCCTGGCCGCGAATTCCAAGGACATGGACGCAGCCCGACAGGCCGCCGCGGATGGGCAACTATCGCAGAGCCTGGTGTCGCGCCTGGACCTGGGCAAGGCGGGCAAGTGGGAGGACATGCTGAAAGGCATCCTGGACGTGCGCGGGCTGGAGGACCCTCTGGGCGTCGTCGACCTGCGCACGCGACTGGACGAGGGCCTGGTGCTGGAGCGCCTGACGTGCCCCATCGGCGTGCTGCTCATCATCTTCGAGGCCCGCCCTGAGGTCATCGCCAACATCGCCAGTCTGGCCATCAAGTCTGGCAATGCCGCTATCCTCAAGGGCGGCAAGGAGAGCACCCACAGCTTTGTCGCCATCTCCACCGCCATCTCCGCCGCCCTGGCCGCAGACAGCGTCGCCGTGCCCGAGGCCGCCGTCCAGCTCGTCACCACTCGCGACGTCATCCCCCAGCTGCTCGCCCTCGACGCCTATATCGACCTGGTCATCCCACGCGGTGGTAACGACCTCGTGCGATATGTCAAGGACAACACCAAGATTCCCGTCCTGGGCCATGCCGACGGCCTGTGCTCCGCCTACCTGGACCGGTCCGCCGACCCCAAGCTGGCAGCCGCCGTCGCAGTTGACTCCAAGACGAGCTACCCAGCCGCCTGCAACAGCCTCGAGACTCTACTAGTCGACGAGGGCGCCCTTGACGGCGTCTTCCCCGCAGTCGCCGAGGCCCTGCTCGCCAAGGGCGTCACCCTCCGCTGCGACACCCGGACCAAAGCCGCGGCGGGCAAGCTGTCCACCACGGGAGGGGGCAGGGTGGAGGACGCGCAGGACGCCGACTACGACACGGAGCACCTGGCGCTCATCCTCGCCGTCAAGGCCGTCTCGGGGCTGGACGAGGCGGTGGCGCACATCAACACGCACGGGTCGCACCACACGGACGCGATCCTGACGTCGGACGAGGCGCAGGCCGAGCGCTTCATGACGGCCGTCGACTCGGCGGGCGTGTACTGGAACGCGTCGACGCGCATGGCCGACGGCATGCGGTACGGATTCGGCACCGAGGTCGGCATCAGCACCAACAAGATCCACGCCCGCGGGCCCGTCGGGCTCGAGGGCCTGACCATCTACAAGTACAAGGTGCGCGGCACGGGCCAGGTGTCGGCTGTGTACGGCGAGGGCGAGGGCAAGAAGCGCTTTCTGCATGAGAAGCTGCCTTTGTAAAAGGCTTGGGCGGTTGGTATTACGGGATGTTGGTCGAGGTGTGGCGTTTAAGGATGGAGAAAAGTGTCTTGGACCTCAAAAGGGGCATTGTTGCAGGCATGGAACAGCAGAGAACGGGCTCTTCCGAAACACACTTTTGATATTCCCAATTTAGTTCACAGCTTACCCGCAGCCCTCGATGAGCGGCCTTTACCTCAAGGCACAGTAACAATGATCTTGCCCCTCGTGACATTCTTCTCCATCAGCCGGTGCGCCTCCTGGATCTCCTCCATCTTGAAGACCTTGTCCACGAACACCTTGATCTTCCCGCTTACCATCTCCGGCACGTAGTGGTCGAGCCTGTCCCGCAGGTGGCCCTGGTACTCCTCGTCGCGCGCGCGCAGCGTGCTGCCCTCCCAGCGGATGCGCTTGTACAGTATCTGCGCGACGTTGAGGTCCCTGAGCTGCGCGCCGCCCATGAAGGCCAGCTGGACGATGCGGGCCTCGCGGGCCGCGCAGTCGAGGTTCTTCTGCACGTAGTCGCCCGCGATGTAGTCGACGATGAGGTCCGCGCCGGCGCCGCCCGTGGCCTCGAGCACGCCCTTGGCCCAGTCCTCGGTCTTGTAGTTGAACGCCCTGGTGGCGCCCAGCTCGCCCTCGATGAAGGCGCACTTGTCTGCGCTGCCCGCGGTGGCGAAGACGCGCGCCGCGCCCGCCCGCAGGCTGAGCTGGATCCCCGCGATGCTGACGCCGCTCGCGCCCGCGTGCCACAGCACCGTCTTGCCCTTGAGGTCGTCGAACCCGCCCACAAAGTGCAGCGCCTGCGTCGCCGTGATGAAGGTCTCGGGCACGCCCGCCGCGGCCTCCCACGACAGGCCCGACGGCTTGTGCAGCAGCATCTTGGTGCTCACCGCGATGTACTCGGCGTACGCGCCGCCGTACGCGAGCCCGAACACCTCGTCGCCCACCTTGAGGCCGCGGCAGTGGTGCGCCTCCTCCGACCCCAGGGCCTCGACCGTGCCCGAGAACTCGACGCCCATGATGGGCCCGGCCTGCGGCGGGAGCGGGTAGTGGCCCTCGCGCTGGATTAGGTCCATGCGGTTGAGACCAAAGGCCTTGATCTTGACCAGGGCCTGGTGTTCCGCGGGGGTGGGCTTGGGCACCTCGGCGTTGATGAAGAGGTTGTCGATCGGGCCCTTGCCGCCCTTGATGTCTGTTCCGGGTGTGAGTGCGGGATTCGCGATTGGTCCTGTCATCCTGGCCGAGGGATCACTTACCGACTGCTTTCATGTATTCAGGCATCTTGGCTGTCTTTGTGTGAGTTAATGAGGTATATAGCTGTTGGTCCCTCTTGATGTCTTGACCAGCTTAGTTGCCGATCGTTCGTGTCTTCACTGGTGTCGCCAAGACGGATGAGAAGTGACGTCGACGTGAGATTTAGCAAGTGGATTTGACGTGGAAATGCAGTTGAATTTGTAGTCTTTGTCTTGGCCCGAAGAATGGTACAGGCATGACGTTATCACGACCTCGCTTTCTACGCTTACTAATTGCGGTCCTGCGGGTTTTTGAAGCAATTCGAGCATTTAGACCAGAACGTTTCCCGCACCGGGGCGACCGAGAAAGTGGGGTCGACCAACGGAGCACGGGCAGAAGAGCCTCGGCACCCCGGTCGCGTCGGATCAACATCGCCTGGCGACGGAGCACGAGCTACATTTCCTCTCAATCAACACCATCTCTATTAACAGGCTCGTCCCCTCACATCTACGTTGCCCTTTCTCTCTTATCTTCTTGCTAACTCGGTCAAACGGGTTGCATGAGCGATCAAAAGTGAAAAGTCCTAGGCGGCTCTGGCTGGCCGGCCACGCGATTTCAAGTCCCTCGGTGAAACGGTAGTGGCCGCTCGACTCCATGTCTAGCTCCGGCCTGGGCTTTTGGCTCGCCGTTACGTTCCAACAACAGCAAATCGTCCAATGATGACCAGATCACAGCCTCATCCGCCCTACTAGTCGAGGCGACCCAGGTATGCGGCACAGCGGGCCAGCTTTAGGCGTCGTCCTTTCGCTAAGTCCAACGGCCAGGCCTGCATGAGATGATCGAGCGGTTAATTCTGGTGAACTCGGCATTCATTTCAGCTCAGCTGGTCGAATTGGACCTCTGAAGCTCTCTATCATTGCCCACGAACTTCTTGTCCCCTCCGCCCTCAGTTTGGAGCAGCATGGCTTATTCTGTGTCTATATCACAGGTGGTCCACACCACTTTTCGCCATTCACTCAGAGCCAAGATCCCAACACCTGCATTTGTCGCGTCGCTGCTCGTCTTCCCTAAATCCCATACCCTCCAAGGACCTCCAAGGCGCCTTCACACTTCACCAGTGCACATGGTCATGGAATGTAGCTACTTGCCCAAACACCAGAATGAAGAGAAGCCGCCTCTCCCCTACCATACCGGCGCGACTATCCCAGCTCACACTTGGGATCCTCCACTGATGGACGGACGACATCGATGCTTTCATGTACGAGGATGCCTATAGCTATGTTGTTGATTGGCCGTGGGAGGAATGGCTACAGCTATGTTGTTGATTGGCCGTGGGAGGAATGGCTACACGAAGTGTATCTAAGATGAAGACAAGTATTTGGAATGAAAGCTTGTCCAATACGGTCACTGACCAACAGGCAGTGAGAGGTACATTACGGACCGGCCCGGCAGTAAAGTGATATTGCCATGATTCAACACCCTCTTCCAATCGGCAACATGCCCCCCTTTCATTTCGTTTTCAGACCTTGTATTTATTCGGTGTCAATTCATGTTCCTGTGTGATGCCACTGATCGAATTTATTACTAGTATACCTCAGACCCAATTGGTATTTGTCCGCTACTGCTGCCCATTTTGAATTATAGTCTCGAGTCCTAGAACCCCGTCAAAAGTGCCCTTCCTGTATGGAATAGCTTTGATGCAGCTGCAGCAACAAATGTGGCCGGTGACTCTTCTTTGTCTTCTTGAGCCGCCGCTTTCTTAAACCCGGCCTGCTGGGCTCCCGTAATCCAAGTTATCTTCCGGCATCGAGCACACTCATAGCCATAAGAGTGGTTGCCATAGACGAGTATATTTGATTCCTCCTCCCCTTCCATTTCTTTCGGGCTCACGACCACCTTGCGGCAAAACAAACAGGGCACTGAGCGGAACGGACCCATGCCATGTGTGCCAGATTTGGTACCACTGCCTTCGGAATCTCCTTCATCGGTAGCATATTCTTCGTCACTTGCGTATTCTTCGTCACCCGGGACCTCTCCATCCTCAGACGTATCCTCGTCAGTCATTAAGATCTCTGGTATGGGTCCAATCAATGCCACCATATGAGTGGGCCTCATGCAATGGACCAAGGTATCTTCTTCTGCATCTTCTTCTGCATCCATCCCTTCCAATCGCGTGTGACCACACGACCCGATACATCTTTCGTACACCAAGGCATCAAACCCTTTGAAAAGTCGCATCTTCTGTAGATCATGACGCTCAATGTGTGTGGCAAGTAGAACGTGTCCCGCGTTCGACGCACGAAGCTCGTTTGTATACATGCCGCCATCCATTTGATCGATCTTGGTGGCGTGGTCACAAAACGGGAACTCATCACATGGCACCCGTGCAGTGATTGATGAGATGCCTTCCTGCAGAATGAATTTCTCGACACAGAGATATCTGCACCACGATGGATCGGACTCTGCACTGTCTGCGTCGGCCTCGGCGTCGGCCTCGGCGTCGGCCTCGTCGTCGGCCGACCCAAACTTGAAGAAGAAGAATGAACTTATGTTGACCGACTTCGTTGGGCTTGGTGCGCCCAGATTGGGTAAAACATCCGGTGCCGGGTGTTTGGCCAGAAAGTCCTTGAGTTCCTCAGCATCCGAGAGAGCGACATCCGAGAGAGGGATGAGTGCTGTCTGGGTCCCGTGGTCCTCGTTATCGTCGGCGTGGGTTGTTTCGGCAGCGATGAAAGCTACACTGCCATCTTCACAAGTGATCTCGATATCATGCACTTGGTTGGTAAGCGGCGGAAAGTCGAAACGTATATTCGGGAACGGAGATATGGGCGCAAGTGCCTCAAAGCTCATTTCAGGTGCATGCCATAATTGGTCGTCGAATGGATCTCGTGATGCTGCGTCAGAATCTGTAAGACGTCGCTCCAGGTCTGAGTGTACATTTACTTGCGGCTGCTCATGAGTCGCCATAAGTTGGGATGAGACTTCGGTTCCTCGGGCTGGAACAGCTTGAGATTGCCGGATGCGGTTGCTGGGAACCCCCCCGAATAGGCGCGAGAGACGGTTACGACGTGACGGCGGTGTAGGGGGTGTAAGGGGTGTAACGATGAGGTTGGTCGTCTGGTGTCCCCTCTTGTCAAGAGACTCTTTGTGGAGTTTCTCCAACTTCTCAAAGTTCTTGGCCATCTGCATAGTCAATTCTTCACTTGCCTTCTTGTTCTCATTGTACCTAATGATGGGTAGTCATCTTAGCTTTTACCCATGACTTCCTTTCGTTGACGTTAGCAATAAAAAGTACGCACGCAGTAACCATCTTGGCTAAAGAAACAGCGTGGATGGCAATGCTGAGCCCAGACATGGCCGTCTCAACGCGATCAATGCAGCCTTCAATGTCCTGTTCTTTGAGAACAAAAAGGAGCTGCTTCTTCTTTTTCTGGTAAAAAAGTTTCAACCGAAAATATTTCATGTTTTGCTCCGGTTTGAACTTGTCGCGGAGTTCAATTGCGTCCCTGAGTGCGATGTCGGCATTATTTATACAGAAGTCGATGAGCCCGTAGGCGCGACCGTTGACGGTGACTTTGTCAAGTCCGTTCATGTCGTCCGTGAGGCACTTGATAACACTCAACAGCTACAGTGGCATATCAGACAATACCTTACTTGTACCGTGGGGTGTACTGGGCACACACCTTGCAGAAACTGTCCAGCAGTGAACGATATCGCTCCCAATCCTTTGGTGCATCATGGATCTTCTTTGAAAACTTGGCAAGCTCTCCTAGCGTTCCCAGGAGGCTGGCACACGTAGCGGCAAGCCCAGCGGCCTCCATGGCTTCTTGACACAACGGCCCTCAGCTCGTCAAATCTGCGGAAAGGTGGACAATATGTGTTGAGAATGGCGTCGGCAAACCGAGAGCAACGTGAACGAGAAAAGTTTAGTAGCGGAATGGAATCGTACATTGAATAGTTAGCGACACGATAGCCTAATATAGTTTCTTACAGCTCCTAAATTGTGCTACAACCGGGTTCAAATCCTACTTCAAGAGAAACGTTACATGTGTGCCATTTTGTACTAATAGGGGGAATCACTGTATGACGGCATGAGGTAGGCAACGGGCATGTACATGGCAGCAGCTTGCACTCCAAAAAAACATGCTTTCCTGTGATCTGACCCTATGCGTCCGATGTTGGACGACCAACAGACATTGGCCCTGCGAAGTGGAATAAGTTATCTTTGCAATGTGCGGGGTCAAGAGCAACCAGGTCGCAGCTCCAGGCGACTGGGCCACTCAAGGTGAAGGCCCCTCCACCATCACAAGGGCCCAGAGAAACTTTCGCGTCGTCTCATGCTTGTTGAAATGTGTCACAGCATATGTCTGCTCCACGGGCCTCTTAGCTGGCTTTCCGACAGCACAGAAGTCAGACAGAATTGGAGAGCCCGGTGATCTGCCTTGCTCCGAGCAGGTGCCAAGAGCTACCCCCACGCAAACTCCTCTGCTCAGCTTCCACCGACACATAGTATCTCTCGCGCACTCTTTGGTTTCTACCAGATAGCAGTTATTAAGCAATCAAATTGTTCCTGGTTCCAGCTCACCCGACTGACCTCACTGAGTCCGCAGACACTTTCTGATGCCGATCGCCATCCCAAGCATGACTTATATTTCACCATCAGCTTGCTCCACCTCGTCGCTTCAAACGGAACGGACCGCGGGCGCACTCAACCGCCCATCATGCCACGGCATGTTCCTGCAGCTGCAATTTATATGAGGCAATCCGGCTGCCAGCTTCGTTGATTGGCCTCCCGGGATGGACTGTATACCTAGGGAGCCTCACTCAGTTGTCCAACGGGCCCCCGCTGGTACCAGCCAGGGGACGGAGGTCAAGTACGGAAAACCGGCCTGTTAAATCCCCGCCCGCCCCTCCCCCAACGGTCAATGTCCTGCCGAGAGTGTCTTGGAAGGGGCCTCGGATATGCAAAGGTGTGCTGATTGCTGCGAGTACACACGCACACTTCCCACCAGGTTACACGTGCATGATGCCCGCACCCAGCCTGAACGTCGATGAGGCCGATTGTGTGCTGGATGAAGGCCAGCTGCAGCGCGAACGCTGTGTTGGCTGCAGGTCGCATTTTGCCAGCTCGCAAGCTGTTTAATCGTTGTCGGAACCACACCTTTGACGGTGTGGCTCGCAGTGCCGCCCTTGCCCTTATAAAGAGTGGGGTTGCAATAGGTATTAAGTAGACCAACTTGCCTCTCCCTTCTTTCTTCCTCATACAGAAGGCCGAATCAAGTATCACACATCAAATTGGCCCTTGCGCCAAGAGCACTTGCAATTCAGTATTGTGATACTCACCAACACCTTCGCCAAGCGCACTGTCAGTATGGGCAGGAAGGAGTAAGTCGTGCTTACCAAGTTACCCTTCTATACCTCTCAGGATGGGAGCCTTATCTTGTCACCCTTTTATGCTATATCCTTATGAGTGCCATTATAACTGACCTATAGCGAGTTTACGATAAAGAAAATTCACGAATGCTGATCAAAAAGTCAGACCACCACCCGGCGGCCCAAAATCAACTCAAAAGTCCACACCTGGGGAACGTAGGCCCAGAGCATCTGTATCTCAATCGATCCCTCTGGCCACCCGACGTGCCACAAGATCTACGACCAAGCCAGAAGATCTCGAATCTGGACACCGAATCCATAACCCATCGCCGAAGCCCCGAAGCCGAAAGGCTAAGGCAGTAGTGTCCCCTATCGCCACAAACCCAGAGCAAGAGAGGAGAGTACTCCAAACTGTGGAAACCGGAGTAGTCGACGCGAAGCCGAGCACTCCTAAATCGCTAGAAACCGACACTGAGGGCAGCTTGAACTGGGATTCTGACGAGAGGCACGTCGAGAAGGAACCTCTGCAGGTCTATTACGAAAGAATCGGATACTTGCCACCACTCGATGACGCCACGATGGAGGTCCTGAGCTTCATGAGCATGTCAAATCCAGATGTGGACGTGGAGGCAGGTCGCGTATCACCACAGAACATCCCCCTATTCAGAAAAGGGCTATTGTGGCGCATGGTTGACATCGAACCCAATGATGGAGAAGACTTTCATTTCAATGAAATGCCAGATGTCACGCACCCCCATGTACCCGAAAATATCAAAGACTACGACGAAAAGCTCTGGGAAAAGGACCTGGAGAAATGCCAGAAGCAGGTCCAGGAAGCCATCTTCCAGCGCACTATGTTGCTCTCCATGATCGATCGGTACCGCCTCTTCTACGGATATCCAGATACCACGGAACAATCTGTACTTGAATTCGCAGTCGAAACTCCATGGACTTGCCTTCCGATGCCTACACATGCCGAACGGCGAGGGAAGAAGTTCCTCACATCCCCGAAGCCGGATTTGGCTGTTGGATTCCGTCGACAGAAATTGTTCCAAAACTGTGACTGGAACTCCTTCCCCGAAGAGACCCAGAGGCTCATATGTTATGAGGGTGATGGGCCACCGAACGTCGACCGGGCCTTCTATTTTCTTACCATCGAAGCGAAGCGGGGATTCACAAGTGTCGATGATCCGGTTGCGCTGAACCAGTGCTTAAACAACGCGAGCCAGGCTCTGCATAATATGTTTGAGTTTTTCAAGGAGGCTGATAGAGAGATAGGTGAAGGGGCCAAAGTCAAGAAGGATGAGTACACCAAGAAATTCTTCGAGAGAGTTCGATTCTTTTCTGTCGTTGCGGTGGCCGGGGCTATGAAAATTCGAGTTCACCGCGCTTGCAAGCTGGACGAGAACGATGAGAAGGGGCCGAAAAGCGACTACCCGCTGAAGTTTGTCTTTGTGGACTACAAGGAGGTCAGTAAGAAGGATTTCACGCGTCGTCAAAGCGTTGTAGAAGAGCTGACCAGAATTCTTCATAACTACGGAGTCAACGAGCTTGCAGGCCTTCTGAAAGATGCGATCAAAGAGATGGATAAGAAATTCGTTGACTACAGTGATGACAAGGGCCATGTGCTGAGCCGAGGTCCACTGTTCTACTCCTACAACCAAGCCGTACCGCCTGCAAGGAAAAGCGGAAAAACAACTCCTAGGGCCACTCAGACGCCTACGAATGGGTCCCAGACTCCTATTCCGGGCAATGGCCCGAAAGGTTACCATCGGCCGCGATCTAGTGCTTTGAGTCTGTCGCAGTCGATCAGTGACGACTTAGGCCAGCTCAACGTCGCTGCGGGTGCCTCTGGTGATCCAGGTCAGGCGGCGAGTGGTCGAGTAGAAAATACTCAAGAGATGGGGACGACACGCCAAGAAGATGTTCTTGATACGGGAGTCTGCGGCTCTCCAAAGAAGAAGAGAAAAAGATAAAGAATAGGGACTCAGGTAGCTTAAATTCATAGATGGCATAGCAATGGACATTCATTTTATATGCATACACAGACTTCAGTGGAGGGGTCTCAACTGGACCAGGTGAAGAAAGGCATGTAGTTCCAGCTAAAATAATACATGAGCTCGTTTGGGGGCCTGGAATCTACTAAAAGAACCTTTCAGTGACAACAAAATCAATCCGAAGAGGTGTAGTCGTCTAATAGGTACCTCACGAAGAGTCCACGAAGACTTTTGAATGCGTTTGTTTGACAAGGTGGTTAGAAGTTTGAGCAGCGGCCGGTTGATGTACTTTTGGTATCCGGGGGCACATTTGCAAATCAGGATCAAGGTGTTCCCTTCATTGTTGCCTTAGACACGAGTGGTGGCTCGTGGGATCTGTTTTGATATTGGACATGGCGTGGCTGCTGGACCGAGGAGAGGCAGACGGATGATCGCCCGCAACCCTCTCAGCGAAAGTGGGCCGGATGGCCGGTACCGTTTTGCCTGGACGGCCCGAGGATAACACGAGACTCACCAAAAGGGCTTCCAGACGCGCCATGCGCTTCCAAGAAATCGTTGTCCTGCTGGATCATTGTTTACTGATGAATCAAGAGGATGACCGTCTTGGAAGATACACAATGTTGTCTTGGCCCCGCCGGGCGGATTGGGGGAAATTGCGCATCCGCCCAGGTGCTGGGATCAATACGATGAGGAATCTTGGTGGATGGATGGATGTGCTTACAGACCCACCGAGGAGCGATTGGATCCTCCGCGGCACCAGAGTCTTTGCTGTTGAATGCTTTCTCGTGGATGGAGAAGGAAAGGGGCAGAGGTTACTAGGGCGCCATGATTTCTCAACCTCTGGGAGTGTGAAGCGGAATTTGACCGCGTAAGCTGCTCTGTCTGACTGTATCTGCAGGTACGAAGCCACCCGAGAATGCCCAGATGGCCGACGGACCGTTGCGCCAGGCCGTGGTTAACAGATAGTCTGCAAATGGCTTGGTTTCGACGTTTGCCAACTCTGGGCAGACTGACAGACTTTGAGTGGGATTGAGGGGCGATGGATTGTCTGTGCCGTTTGGGCACGGTCTCTTCGGAGATGTGAGTGAGACAGGTCGCTCGGCAATGGTCTCGGATGGCGGGAACCCTAATTAGGTAAACACACTTGCCATGCGCTCTCTTGCATTCCAGCAGCTGTGAGCGGGAAAGCGATTGTGGAGGTGGGACCGGCCAGAGAGAGACGCCAACTCAAAATTGACTTGACTCCTCACGAGAGCCTGTGGTCCGACGTGGGCGGGCGGGCGAACTGGTCGCATCCCTTTTCGGAGGCCGAGGGGCTGCTGGGCTGGCTTACTACTGTTAGTAGGACTGGGCACACCCAATCGCTCGTCACCACTGTTCATTTCCGATTATAGCAGCCAGCTCTTCCGCCAGCTGCAGTGATCGACGCCTCGCCTCGCCTCGCCTTGCAGGCCACGCGCAAGATCCGACCATGCCTGTGCCTGGGTTCTGGGGTTCTAGAACTGTTGATCTGACTGGGGGCCGAAATAATGCCCGAACCAGGAACACAACAGCCCAGACAGCCAGAGGGTTTATCGGATCAGCAGACAGTGACACAAGTGGCTTGACGTGCTGCTGTGCCTGCATATCGCTTAGGTGCTACCGGACCGTGTTGCCATGCGATCGCAGATGGGAACCGACTGATGACGGACGGACAGAAGGACGATGACGGCCGACTCTTGTTGAGGTCTTGGGTGTAATTTCCCAAGTCTCTGGGCCATGCCGCACCTGCAGAGTTACGAACGAGTTTTAGCCCGCGGGCTAGTCGCTAGCAGATGTTCTAGCCTGCCAGGCTTGCCGAATCATGGCCGTTTGGTTCCTGGTTCCTGGATTCCGGTTCCTGCATTTAGCTCCCAGGGCTGCCTTGCGCCTTCCGCCTTCCGCCCTCCTCCTCTGTTCCATGACGTCCGATTCGACCAGCTTGCGCCTTCCCCTTCTCCTGTCAGCCTGCAGCTGCCCAGATGGTGGCAGCCAGGCACAGAAAACCCTGCAGTAGCGGCAGCGGCAAGCTGGCAGCCAAGCGGCATGACCCCCTCATTTCATCTCATCTCATCTTGGTTTCTTCTGCCTTCTTCCCCGCCCAGCCGTGCCTTGCAGCACAGGGAAGGGCCAGCAGTTCATCCAGTCAACGTGTCAGCCCTCTCTCAAGGTTCCATCGAAACCCCAGCTTTCGGATAGACGGTCGCATTGTCAGACCACACCCCTACCCTGCCTTGCTGTCACCTGGGCAGTCTGGAAGTCGGGCATCATGATGGATTCGGACTGTCTTGTCGCCCGAGAATATACGGTGTACACACACACACACGCAGTCCTCAGTCATCAGTCAGTCAGACCAGCTTGGTCGTCCTGCCTCTGCGCTTTGACTGCTGACTGGCGAAGGTTCTGACTCTGTGAGCTTGTCACGACTGTGGCAGGCCTTGGGTCGCTTGTCCGTTCGCCGCCGTGGAATGGCTGATGTTCGGGTCCCTATGGACTGTCGTCACCGCCACACGACGGGCAGGAGGGGTTTTCACATGGCCTCCTTCTCGGCTCAATAGACTATCGACCGCATTTCTGTTGGTCCAGGGGCTGTCTGTCAGTGGTGATCCGAGATCTGGAGAAGGGCCCCATGCCAGCTCCACTTTGCCCTGATCTTGCCCAGCTAGACCCATCCATCAGGCACGGCCCCGAGCCCACTTGATCCACCCTTTCAGTCTCTCCAGTCTCTTTGACATTTTCGAGATCATGGCCCTGGCTTTCCGCCTGCCAAGCTTTCGCTACGCATCACTTCATTTCATTTTCACCTCACTTCTCTTCTCTTCTCCTCAGTCCCATGGAAACTGTCGTGCCGCGTTATCCTGACAACCTCTCAAGGAGTCGGGAGGCCAGGCACAACACGACTATTGGGCTGACTGCTGACGCTCACCATGAAGGATCCGAGGTCCCTTTCTCCGTTTCTCTGTTGATGGATGGAAGGGCAGCACCCCTTCCCGTCAACGGCTCCTAGTGGGGCATCCCATCCTGGCATGCCTGGCAGGAATCCCATCTTCTGATTCGGCGGCTGTTAAATAACCTGCCGACCAAAAGCAGCGAAAACTGGATCCTGCACAGACGGTCGCCCAGTAGCGGCCACCCCCCTACTGGCCACCCCTGCTCTCTGCTCTCCGCCATCTCGCCTGCACCGTCCCATGGCTCAAGCCCACCTAATCTCCCGAGAACCACCCCATCGTCGCCTTTTGTATATAACACTACGGCCTCGTGCACTGTCGGCTCCTGGTCCCTCCCTCCTCCTTTCTCCTCCACCCTCACACTCACTATCACTCGCTACAACCCTGACTCTCGAGTCAATTTCATTCGTTAACCAGCTCTCAACAAGACCAAGGAACAACAGTTCACACAACTCCAACCCGACAACTTACAAAGTCACTCTTCCGAGTCTCTAATTTTAATACCCGAACCGACCGTCAAAATGAAGTTCTCCGCTGCCGCCGTTCTCGCCGTCGCCGCTGGCGCCTCCGCCTTCGAGAATGTCACATACACCACCGAGGTCGTGACCGCCATCACCACCTTCTGCCCAGTGGCGACCGAGCTCACGCACGCGGGCACCACCTACACCGTCTCCGAGGTACGTTTGCGGCGAAAGGGGCATGACCTGACTCGAGGCAACTATGGAACAATGAGCCAGGGAAGCCATGAACAAATGTCACAAGATTGTCCACAAGACTTCCGATATGGCTCCCCGCTCACTGCGAAATTCCATCCGACCTGAGCAGCGCATTCCTCAAAATCCGATAACTATGAACCTATGGCTAACAACCCGACAGGCCACCACCCTGACCATCACCGACTGCCCTTGCACCATTACCAAGCCGGTCACTACCCAGACCTCGGTCGCTTGCGTCACCTGGTGAGATTTCAGAACCGATATGAATGAGACCCCGGGATTCCATGCTGATATTTGTAACCTACAGCGCTGTTCCCAGCCCCCCAGTCTACCCCAACGGTACTGCCCCCGCCGCCGTCCCCACCACCGCACCCGCCGGCACTGGTGGTGTCTCCGTGCCCACCACCACCGGCAGCAGCCCCGAGACCACCTCGCCGATCGCCACCGCTGGTGCCGGCAGGGTCGCTGCCCTGTCCGGCGCCGGCCTGGCCGGTGTTCTGGGTCTGGCTGCTTTCTTCCTGTAAATTTCAAGCTCTTGACGGGAAGAGGGTGAGAGGACCGGTTAGACCACGCGTGACGACCTAATTAGAGCGGCAAAAGGATACCAAGGAATTTACTTTTCTCTTCTGCATCGCCTATTTGGAGTTTGGACGGCCATCGCGTTGCAGGGAGGACAAGGGTATTTTGATTCTCTGTAATTTGTTCCGGATGGAGGATTGATGTGTTATTGATCTATTCCTCGACCTCACAGAGCAATGAAACTGCTAGTGTAAGGTCAAAGGAAAGCAAGAAAGATACCATTCTCGATCTCGATATCTGGAGGAATCCCCAAAAGGTCACCAACGGAGGATACATGTTCCCCCTTCTTGGAAGACTTGACAATTCTAAATCGTTCCTCACTATACGTTTTCACAGCCACAAGCTGTGGATCTTTTCCAGGAATCTGCTGCTGGACGTTTTTATGGCCTCCTGTTCAATGTACAATTTCCAGTGTATTACAGCATCAGACTGTCTGTACATATGTCTTTGCTAGATAGGTGGGTAGCCCAGATCTGGTGGCTGACGTATTATTATACACTGCTGGGAGGCCAGTTTTGGTCCGGCACAGAGAGATGACTCATGTCCCTCTTCCTCTTCCCCTCACTCTTCGTTTTCGAAGATGTTCACTCTGTCGTTTGTGCCAGGAACATGTCTCGGGCACGGTAGATCTGTGCTACCACGGTGAGTAATGTTCAATGAGTGCTTAATTGATTTTGGGCAGACGAGTTGCTTTTGAACTTACCTGTCTGAGGGGACGGCACAGGCCGGGCCGCGTGCGCCCGTGTCTTTGTCTTTTTTACTTTTGCTCGTCTGTTCCTGCCTTCTGACGGGACTTCTCATAGTAGTGTTGCCTATCTACATACTGTATCAGCATGTCAGGGAGGAAGGGACTGCGGCGATGGTGGCTGCGAGATGGAGCACTCGGGGGGAGACAGACAGGATGCTGGCAGTAGGGCGCTTGGATCGTTGGACACTGCCAAACAAGATCGCCGTCAACTCCTGTGGCAAATAACAAAAATAATAAACGGTGATCAAGTGATTTTGGGCCCAGTGGCCATTCGGATTGTCGCGCTACTCCTTCCCCCGAGGTTGCCGAGCCGCAGAAGAATTCGAACATTTGAGTTAGCCAGCCCGCTAGGTCCGGGCCAAGGCGGCCGCAGAGGAAGTTCCTGTCATGCTTGGTTTCTTCTTACCACCGGCTCCCCCTTTTCCCCCAGACCTGGATTAAGGCATGTATATTCTATTCTTTTTGGAGAAGGAAGAAGATGATGCTGTCATTCGAAGTAGTTAATTAGCTTGCCGTGCAGTGCGGCTCAATATTGTTGAAGTCACTGGGCTGTCCGGTGCATCGTGCAATAATGGGAAACCACGGGGCATAATGTCGCCGCAAAGTGAAGGAGGCTCGTGGAGGTGCCAGTGTGCTTTCCGACGAGAGGCCAGAATTTCACATTTGATCAAACTTGAGGCCAGCGACTTCATTTTGAATTCTCATACTTAGAGAAAACAAAATGACGGCAGCGTATTCAGGCGATGAAGTATGGATTTTCCATCTTTGTCTTTCCCAGCTTCTCATGACCCAAGAACACCTTGCCCAGCCCTCCGAGAATAGTTAGATCGAAGCCAGATTTTGGGGTTTGAGTCAATGGTTACTGCTTGCCAGTTCCACGCACCAAGTACGTCTTGTACAACAGCATCTGCGATGTGAGAGGTGAAGTTGGCACTGGGTGGGATGAGGCCACGGTGCTGATGGTTCGACTCCAGAGTTCGGGCTCCAGAGTTCGGGCTTGGGAGTCCACAGATACAGCTTTTCTTTTCGTTCAACGCAGGACGCTCAGACTGTGAGATATGTACCAGAAGAGACAGGGACAGACGATATGTGTGTAATGATTATTGCATCGACAGGAGAAGTATCAAAAAGGGAAAGCTCACCTCCAGCTCTCTCCTCACGCCCTGCCACCTCATTCGGTGCTACAGCGCGTCCCTCCTTTCGGTACTTCCTTTACGGAGCTTCGGGATATTTATTTGCAGTGGCTGGCCCCCACCTGCCTGTGTGTTTATTGACGTTACGGTGGGCACTGTGTCTGGAGTCGTCGGCGATTGTTTGCGTTGGGCTTACTACCTGCCTGTAGGTTTATTGGCGTTTTTGTTTTGTGGCGGCCAACTGTTTGATCATTTATTACTTTCAAGTTTGTTGCTTTACCACCAGGCCAGCTCGCCTCGTCATTGCAGAATGCTTAGTTTCGTTGGGCTATCAACCTTGGGACGATGAGTGAATTGGCTTAGAGGAGGCGGGGCTTAGTGACTTTCGAGACACGTGGACATCGGTGCAGGGCGTCCTTCCGCCGACAGTAAGTTTGGAAGCATGAAGACTTGATAATTTTTATTCTATTACTGGATCATACTTATCAATGCATTGGCGAAATTACCTGACAGCAGGCCCTGCACTTGCTGTCCTGATTAGATGTGATGTAGTTGAGCTTTTCATGAAGTTAAGTGAAGATAGCAAGATTGAGCCACCCAAGTATTCGTCACATCATACGCTTACCTACTCACAGGCTGGTTTTCGAGATCAATTGACGAGGCTGAGTCATCCGCTTGACCGTGCCCAGAAAGTATCACATGGCAAGATAACATGTAGAAATTGTATGCAGATACTCCAGACGATATCTATTATATCTCCATTGAATATCTAAGCTATCTGGTCACGGCATATGGTTTCAGGTTACTATGCAGATTAGTTTGCCACAAGTTCCTGGCAGCCCCAGCCTCTCAGTATCTACTCTTCCCCTGTCATCCCGATTGGTCAAGGCGGGAGGGAGGGAGGAGGGAAGCCGATGGAAAGAAATCCACGTGTGGTTCCACGCATATACGTGGCTCCTTCCACGGCCCGTGCTGTGAATTGAGATCCAACCTGCAGAGAGGCGCAGGCCAGGGGGGCGAGTGCTGACCTAATCGACTCATTGCTGGTAGAACTGGTACTAAAATCCGGACATATCGGGCCACACATTCCAATTCCTAGTAATCTCAAACCGCGGGATAACCAATATTTGGCAACATCAACACTTGTTATGCAGTCATCATGCGTACGGCCTTGTGCGACCATTGCTACCGAAGCACTTTGATGACGAAGAGTTGGTCCGAACTCCAGCAGGAAACGCAACCGTCTGAGGTGATTCATACCTTGTCATGGAATACTTTCGACGTGACTTGCCCGCTGTGTGGATTTATTCTTTTGCAGGCCACCCGCAGCTTGTTCGTGCAAACCATAGAAGCTTTTTGTTACCTCTGCACTATCTAGGCTGACCGTGATGAACAGCGACCTGTACAAAGTCGATGTCGTGCTTGAGTCAAACGGGCTCTGGGCTGCGTGGAAGCTCGAGGAGTACCATTTGGAAATCAAGCCTCACGCAGACAATCGCGTTTACACTTTGTTGAGCTTTCCAGATGAGCCTACAGTTCCTTGTCAACCTACATGTCTCGGGAAGATCTGGGAGGTTCCTCGAGCACGTGTCCCAGTGTCCAAATTGTTCCTCCGACGGCTCCGCCACACATTACGCTCCATGGGTCTGCTCCAGCCGCAGGATCTTCTGGTCCAACTGATGAATCACGAATCACTCCAGCTTAGGGCAATGGCTCCACCGCACCCAAAAAATGTTGACGTGTTCCTGCCCGATCTTCATGACGGTCTCGGCTCGCGACGCCTTGGACAGCTGGTTGACCAGAGACTTGTGAGGCACTGGATGAAGCAGTGCGAAGACAGCCATGGCTCCTGCTGCTCACAAGATGGGAGCGCATATCCTTCTCGACTCATTTTGGTCGACATCAAAGGAATGAGATTGCATAACACGCCTCAGGGGATGCGACCGAAGTACCTAGCGCTGAGCTATACTTGGGGCGAGGCTCTGCAGCCTGTGCTTACGCAGTCCAATGGCGAGCTTTGGCATGCCAGAGGCAGCCTTGGAGAAGTCGACATCCCGCAAAAGATCCGAGACGCGATGCAACTAACTCGGATGATCGGCTACAGATATCTTTGGGTTGATGCGCTTTGCATTGTACAGGATGATAACGCAGCTCGCCACCATCAAATCTCCCAGATGCATAAAATCTATCAACAGGCAGACTTGACGATTGTACCTGCTGATAGCGAAGACTGCACTGAGGGTTTATCCGGTATTAGCACTGCGAATCATAGGGTTCGAAGACATCAAACTTACAAGGTTGCGGGTAGACGTTTCAACAGACTGCCATCGACCATAAGATATAGCCTGGACGCATCGGCTTGGGGAACACGTGGTTGGACTTTCCAGGAGGAACTATGCTCGCGTAGGACGCTGACAGTGCTTCCCGAGCTAATGGTTTTCACATGTCCCTCAGGAATCTGGAGGGAAGATCTTCCATTCCCAATCGGATCAAGCGCCCATTCCTATGGAGACTCGAAGGAAGGACCAATGTTACTTGCGTCCACACTGAGTGGGAACTCAGACAAGGCTCTCGATAAGAATCGAGCCGTTTCCCTGTTTCAAGACCTTGTCAAGCAGTACATGAAACGTAATCTGAGGAGAAGCGACGACATCGAGAACGCCTTTGCTGGCGTGGCAGGAATGCTCGAGCGTTTTGTCGGCCCCCTTTACCACTGCATACCTGAGCAATATTTCGATGAAGTTGTTCACGGCTGCTGGTACTGGGATACCAGCCTCCAGCGCCGACCAGGTTTCCCATCATGGTCCTGGACTGGTTGGACCTATCGCCCCGAACAAGCAGATATAGGCATCCAGGCTCTGAAAGGGATGTGCAGCACACTGGCGTGCTACAAGGTTGGATCTGATCTAAAGGTACTTGGTCGGTCTACAGAACAGATCTGGTCTACGAACATGAACTTGTCAGGAGTCCGTGAGCACTTCCGTCACGATGAAGATACAGCTCGAATGCGATATCACGAAATGCAGTCAAGCATCGATGGTTCGACTCATTTGATTGCATTTTTCACAAGCATAGCCACGCTTCATTTGGTTGGAAACTCCTTACATGCATGGAGAGATCGCAACGAGTATCTAGTGGTACATCCGGAAACCCGCAAACGCCTGACGAGCATTCGACTTGATTCTAGTTTTGTGAACGAGGCCGGCCTCTTCCATCAGTTTATCGTGGTTGCAAGTAATCAGACCGCGTCTGCATTCCGTCTCATGCTGATTTCTTCCCGGGAAGGTATAGCGGAAAGGGTGAACGTGATTGTGGGCAGCCGGTTAGTGAGCGAGGATGACTGGTTGTCACTGGAGCCGAGGAAGGAGTTGATTTTCATGGGATAACAAGGTCAAGGCAATTATTCTCACGCGAATTCGAGCCGAGCCTTGACCTCAGAGGACGCAATAGAACTGGAGTCTGAGGAAGCTAGTGAAGACGTCTACCAGCCGACACGGAAATGAACAAACAAATGGAATTGTTCCAACGCTCCTAGTTTCAGAAGGCCCAATCTATTAGAGTTCTATCCAAATTAAGCATGCACAATCAAGCTCAATCAGAGATTAGTGAAGCTGATCCAACTTGGATTTCATCACATGGAATTCTAAGGCGAGACAATATCTCGCGTGGGCTCGGACGACCGATCTTTATTCATGTTAACCTTATAATCATGTCAAGTCATTTGAATCCGATAACAGCAACATGCTACCAACTCAGTGATCTCAAATTCGAATGCACAGAACTTACATAGAAAGTTCTTTCCGGATACCGTCAGAACTTGCCACGAGAGGCAGGTAAGCACCAGTTGATTGCAGCTGCAGTGGCTCTGCAGCAGCACCTAACCTTTTTCGTCAGCTGTGTTGAGTGAGATCTTGGTACCTCCAGGCTGCAGGATTGGTGCGGCACGGAAAGCAAAGCAATGTATGTCGCACACCCCCCAAACCTCAGCCACTATCACGTTAGCCACGTGCCCCACTCCTCCAGACTTCTTCACGATCTCCTTTCACCATCTCTGCTCACGCCACACGTGTGGAGGTCCGTATCTGAAACGACGGGCTATCATGCCGGCACCCCAGTTCAAATTCATCAACAAGCTCCAAGGCCGACGTGTCCTGATCTTCGGCGGCACCTCTGGCATCGGCTACGCCGTCGCCGAGGCGTGCGTCGAGCATGGCTGCACAGTCATCATCTCCGGCTCCAACGCGCCCAAGCTGGGCGAGACCGTTCTCCGCCTGAGGACCTCGTATCCACATCTCGAGTCGTCTCAGATCATAATCCACGCCTGTGATCTCTCCGACAAGGATGCGCTCGAGGCGAACATCCAGCGGCTCTTGTCCGTCGTCACTCGCGAGACGAAAAGCAAAATCAACCACGTCGTTTTCACGGCTGGCGACCCGCGCTCCTTGAAGTCATTATCGGAGGTGACGGTTGAGCAGTTTGAGAAGAACCAGGTGGTTCGCAATATTGCGCCCATCATCATCGCGAAGCATCTACCGCAGTACATGGAAAACACCCCCGATAGCAGCTACACCCTGACTGGAGGTTTTATCTTCTCCAAACCACCGCCTGGTTTTGGTCTTCACGCAGCGACTGGCATTGAGGGACTAGCCAGAGGTCTTGCCGTCGACATGGCACCTATCAGGGTAAACCTGGTCGCGCCTGGGGTCATCAAGACGGAGGCCATGAAGAATGTACCACAACAAGCTCTTCAGGTTCTCGCCCGGGCGACAACAATCAAGAGGCTCGGCAGACCGGAGGACATTGCTGAGGCTTATCTCTATTTGATGAAGGATGGGTACGTAACTGGCAGTATCATAGAGTCAAATGGGGGAAGATTCTTGGTATAGCCTGGGGGAAGGACCGAATTTCCGGTCATGCGAGACTCAGGCACATACTACAGGTAGAAGTACAGCCATTTAGAAGAGTGATTGAGTAAGTCAATAAATATAACTGCATTCTGTCGAGACTCGCGGGCACATAGCGGACACATTGAACTCACTTACCGATCCGTCTCCCGCAATTCCTCTAGCGAATACTCCTCAGTGGCGAACCCCAATGGTGTGAGCCCCAAATCAGTCGACTATTCACATCAGAAGGTCTCCTGACTTTCTAATGCTGGTATGCACGGCATGCATGGCCCGGATGCACTCCACGACTGACTATAGCGCCATGGTGCACCCATGAAATGACAGAACTACTTGCTCCACTAGCAGCACTGGAGCTCAGGGCATAGAACGTAAAGACACTATAAACAAGTCACCGATCTCGTGCATGCTAGTAGCAGACGAAGCCGTCTTTTGTTGGAAGACCGTATACAACGCTTAAATTGATTTACATACTTATTAGACAATACATAGCTAGATTGACCTTTGTACACACGTCTTGAGCGGTCATCTTAGAAAGCAAACCCTAGGTACCAGTGGTGAGCAACCCTGACCATCGTCAACCCGTCCCGGGTGTCTTAGTGACATTCCTGTTCGCCGATCATCCATGGCCTCCGAATCGCCACAGTGAGGCACAATCTGATATAGAGTCGCAAACGACACATGGGTAGGGATCCAGCGAAAACGACTTCGGCTTGAATACAGGCGCTGCAATGCCCATCACGAGATGAATACAGGAGCAATGCGCTAAAATCCTTCTCAATTTCGTAGCGATGGGCATTGGCTAATCCTTGTCTAGCCAAGGAGGAGGAGAGGGGGGAACGGGAGCCAGCCCCAACTAGTCGCCCCCAGACATCACGGGACTTCGGCTATTACACCTCATTTCCTGCGCCCTCACTCTCGGGAACCATGCGTCGGCTCTATCTACCCACACAATGGATCCGTTCCTTGCTGTTCCAATAGAGGTGCGCCAGGGCATACTGGAAGGGCTGCCCACGCTGCGAGACTTGCAGTCGGCAAGCCTGTCCAGCCGAGCCCTGCTTGTCGCCAACGTCGCCTCCAGGCGCTTTATTCGCCACCGCGTATTCCTCAACCAGTACCACGACCTCGAAGCGGAAATCAGACCCGGAAAGAAGAGAAAGACTACCTCCTTCGCAGTCGCTAATCGATGGATCAGTTACTTGTCCAAGAAAGATGCATACGACGGTCTCATCCTCCGAGAAGCCATCTGGCCCCACTTAATAGCCGACCAAGAGCAGCACAAGCGCACGTGTAGCAGCGGCAGGGATGCAGAGGTCTTCTGCTGGTGGGCTGAACGCCTTGCTTCCTCTTGCCGGCAATTCCACGACGAGGCCAAAGCGAGGCGCGTCGAAGCAGAGACATTACGGCTTGTCCCTGCCAACATCATCTTCCTGAGCGAGCCATGGCTTATATGGCTGCAGTCAACCATCGCCGCTTGCACGAATCGCGGCGACTACGACTACGCGGTTCGCATATGCAAGGAGATGTGGTCGCGCTTCGATCAAAGTCCGGACCATCGCCACAAGCCTGGATTGGATGGCCTCGCGCTAGTCAGAATCACATCGACACTCTGTCACCGCGAGGACTATGTTGCAACCGCGAGTGCATCATCCATGGGAGAGGTTAATTCAGCGCTCCGATTGGCTTGGGAATTCCTCCGCGTACAATGTGCGAGCGATGGCCCCGTCCAACAGCCTGGGATGTTCTGTTATCGGTGCCTCGACGCTGCCAAGCTGCTCATCGAAGGGGCCCAACATTCTCGTGGCGCTGTTGAGCCGGGTCTGCCTCATCTCCAGAGAGTATGGCAGAGTATCCAGCCAAGGGGCATGGCCTTTAACGCGTGGTCGCATCTCCTCGTGGACAGCCACGACGACCGACTCGCCGGGGTGTTCATGGTCTGGGCGAGACTGCAAGAAGACAGACGAGAAGTATTCCTCCAGGAAATCGATCTCGACTGGGCCAGGGATATTATCTGGCTGCTCCGGAAGAAGGGTGCAATGGAGCAAAGTCTTTCCTTCCAGGCAGAGGTGTTTGACTTGATGTCTCCACGCGACCACCAGTATTGCGCCTTTGGTCGAAATCTGGCAGATGCATATCTCAAAAACGGTCAGATACAGCATGCAATTGACGTGAGGGAAAAGGTGCTTGACGAGCTGCCTGCCGACTGTGCCGTTCGCCCTTCTTGGGTTCTGGCGTTGGTTGGTCTATATAAGAGAACCGGCCGGATTGAAGATGCGGGTCGTCTTTCGGAATCTTTGTTGAAGGTGGACCAGGGTTCAACGTCTTGATGTTTTATGAAAATCTGTATTGGATCTCAGTCATGAATGATGGAAGTGGGACAGCATATACTTATATTTTTAAATGCTCTCGAGTTTGATAAGCATCTACTTCACTGTCGGGGTTGTGAGTAGGGCAGCGACGACAGCAAGCTTCCTGAACGGTATCCTGTTAAACGTATATTCGTTTTCTAATCCTACGATTATTAGCTTTTCTCGAGGCATATCAGTTTCAAGATAGTGCATAGACAACTCCGTCATGCCCCCCGGTCCACCGGGCCAAAAACGCGGTTGTTGATCCAACATCCGGCTGACATGGTGTTTCGATTAATTCATCTGAATGAGCCTCTTAAACGAAGTATTCTTGCAAATCATGCACAAACGCTTGCTTTTCAACGAACAGCGAGAAGAGAGAATGGGCCACAGAATGAGTTTCACGGACATTTACCACTCTGACGCCTGTATGTCAGAACTGCAACGGCAAAGACCGGCGAGGGAGTCCGTTGGGTACTATTCGCTAGGAGAATCCGAGTTAAGGCTGCATGCAATGCAAGGGATTTTAGCCCCCTGTGTAACAGAACGTTGTCACGTGAATTCCAAATTCAAGAGGCTGAGAAATCCCCGCTCCGTTTCCCTCAGCTGAAAAGTAAGTCACATTGTCCACCCAAATCTTTTGCCTAATCTACCTGATTCTCACCACAGATATTCTATCAGAGCGTGGCGAATCGTCATGGATCCTATGACGGTGCTGTCAATTGCTGCGGCTGTAGTTCAATTCGTTGACTTCGGCACGAGTCTCCTCTCAGGCGCATGGGAAGTGTACAAGTCAGCTTCTGGTCAGCCTCGAGAGGTAGTCCAGTTAACCACCCTTGTCGATGACCTCTCTCAATTCAGCAAGAGCATCCAGGAAGCATCTAATAAAGCCAAAAGCACACAAAAGTCATACGATCGCGCTGAAGAGAATTTCATCAGAGTCTGTGCCAGCTGCTTGCAAACATGTACCGAGATACAAGCTGCCGTTTCGAACATGGGCCGAGTCAAATCCCCAAAGTCCGCGGTGCCAAATTCCATTTTCGGACGACAAGTTGACGCTACGCGTGGTTTTCAGAGCGTCGAGATTGCGCTGAAGAACCTTGCTTCATCGAAACAGATACGCGCTTGGCAGGATCAGCTTCGAGAGTTGAGAGAGCAAATTATGATGGGTTTGTTGAGTGTCCTCTGGTAAGACAATACAAATAATGTCTTTGACTTGAGTTTGAATCTACAGAGAACGACTCCTGATATCACCACATACAGGAGCCAGTCGAAAACTCAGACTGCCACTTTGGAGAATATTTCACAGCGGCACATCAGTGCAGATCTTACGTCAGGCCACATTAGGGAGGACACGATGCTTTTGAGACAACAGTTGGGGAAAACATCCGAACGATGGTCTCTGCCACCGCCCCGAGGCCCTGCCGCCATGTCTATGGAACCACAAGAATTTGACGAGAAGTCCTGTGCTGAGGCAATCATCGACAGTCTCAAGGTTGATTCTATTGACCAGCGCGAGAGAGCCATTCCCAAGGCCTATGAAAAGACATTCGAATGGATATTCACTGGAACCCAATCATCTGACGCGAGAGTCCTGCCCTTGCCACGGTTTGATTCGTGGCTGGAGGGTCCGTCCTCGGACATATATTGGGTCAGTGGCAAAGCAGGCGCAGGCAAATCGACCATGATGAAGTACCTCTTGCATCACCCTCTCACTCGCGAAAAGATCACGAAATGGAATGAGGTCACGGGTCGCCGACTGCTCCGGGGTTCGTTCTTCTTTTGGAATGCCGGTAACGCCATTCAGAAGTCAAAAGAAGGGTTGCTAAGAGCTCTACTCTCCCAATTCATCGAGCAGGCACCCGATCTTTCGCGGCAGATCTGTCCTCGAAGGTGGGCATTGTGTAAGGCCCTTGGACCAGGATCGATTACCCGCGCTCCAGATTGGCAATGGGAAGAGCTCTTGGAAGCCTTCTCGCTCTTCAGCCTGCTTCTCGGAGATCGTTTCAATCTATTTCTCCTCATCGATGGACTCGACGAATTTGAGGGAGATCACGAGAAACTGATTGAATTAATCGAAGCTCTGCACTTGAGGAATGGTACCAAGATCTGTGTCAGCAGTCGTCCTGGGAATACGTTCACAGACGCTTTCCACAACAACTACACCCTGGAGATGAATCAAGTGACAGCGGGAGATATAGACCTTTACGTTCGTGGAGTCTTCGAACAAACACCAGCTTTCCGAGACTGGAAGAAGCGATCACCCAGGCAAGCAGAAAAGCTCATACTTGATAGTGTCACCAAGGCACAGGGAGTCTTCCTCTGGGTCTCGGTTGTGGTGACACAGATCCGGCTGGGCTTGAGTGAAGGTGACAAGGTAACGGACTTGCAAGCTGTTCTCGAAGACATGCCGGAGGACCTATCATCCATGTATGACAACATATGGAGAAAGATCAAGCCATCTTACACACACAACTCCTCTCAAATTTTCCAGATTCACCAATGCGCAATCGACAGCAACGAGAGGATAGAGGCGCTCTTGCTATATATCGCAGACGAAGATCTGAGTGCCCGAGATGATGATATAGCTTCATTCATGGGAGCACGACGAAACCATGTAACACAAATTGTCAAGCGCAGGCTAGACAGTCGGACGAGAGGGCTCCTAGAGATAGATAAAGATGGCGACGTCACTTATCTCCACAGGACCGTGAGGGAGTGGATTGAGCCGAGATGGCCTGAGATATGCTCCAGGGCGCCCTCCGACTTCGACCCGCATCTCGCACTCTTAAGGGCACTGGTCACTTATCGCTCTGCCTCTGAGCAATGGTCTATTGGCCGCGACGATATACTCATCGAAACGACATGGCTGATTCTTTCTCGTTGTTTCAACCATGCCATCCGAATTCGAAATACATCTGCTACCCACGACACTTCGGTACAGCTATTAGACAGTTTGGATCTGTACATGACCAAGATATGGACAAAACACCCAGGGAAGATGACCACCAGTGCCGGAGACGCCGAAATAGACTTCATGCTGCGTCGATATAACGAGTACTACTCCACAAGACTTGATTCTCATACCATGTTCGGACAAAGGAAAGAGTCGGTATTCAAGGCGTGGATACCAGATATTCACTATTTACAGACCCCATTCTTGGACACCCAGTTCACCCAAGGCAGTGTGAATTTTGTGGGATTAGCAGCTCAGTTCGGCTTGGAATATTATGTCAGGTTGAAATATAGGGCTGACGAGGAACTCTTCAGACCATTAGCCCCGGCACTCTTGTCATGCGCGGTGCTTGGATTTCAGTATTTCTGTCGCGAGCCTGGGGTGAGACGAAGTTTTGAGAGGCTAATCGGCGACACGAGCACTTTCAATGGCCGAATAGAGCTTGTCAAGTTCTTGTTAGAAAATGTGGATCCGAAAAATGCTTTTCAGTCGGGGATGTTGGCGCGAATTCGAAGTTTGATAAGATTGGTCGAGTCGTATCCTGGGGGACACATCGAGAAGACTGATGCTGCTGCTTACAAAGACGGAATACTGGCACTTTTGAACGAAAGTAGAAGGAAGATCGAAAGGCGAGAGTGGGGAAAGACAGCATTGTTCCGACTTGGCAACGTGTACACAGACCTGTGTCTCCGCTTGCCGACACAACACAAGTCAATCTCCTAATAGCGACGAGGCGGTCAATGGTTATCATTTCATCGCAAGGGGCGTATGGCAAGGTGCAAGGCTTTTCTCAGCCGGTAACTGTGAAGGCATACACACTGTCAGGTAGTTGTTTTCTTCCTAGCGGCAGAGGCAGTCCATGGCAACGGAGGTTGTACAAACGGGAAAAGATCAGATTTTCTACTTGAAAGGAGATGTTCGCACCTATAAAGACGGAGGGTACACCGGCCTAGAGGTTACCAACCCACAGCCAACTTACACACCCACCACACACTCATATCTAATTCACATACCCACGTGAGTATTAGGTTTAGGTATTGGGTTTAAGCCTTTGAATCTGGGTGTTTGGGTCTGGGTGTTTAGGTCTGGGCATTTGGGTTTGGTATATTGGGACTGGGTGTGAATTGGCTGTGAGCGTGTATGTGGTGGGTGTATAAATTAGCTGTGAGTGAGCGAGCCACACACCGGTATACCCTCCGTTTTTGCAGATGAAAATATCCGATTTGTTTTTTTTTTCTCACAAGCAAATCGTACAATCAACCAGTCCTCAAAACCTCACATAAGAATCTATACCCTGGCTCAACCAGACGCTCCCACTGAGGCGAGCCCTGCTCCAGCCCCAAATCAAATAGATGCCGTACCCCAGGCAAAGCAAGAAGCTCACACCGTGTACCCGGCGCCTGCCTGCGCATCTCGTCCGCGAACCGCTCAGCACCAGCAAAGGGGGCCACCTCATCCTCGGTACCATGCACGATAAAGGTCGGAACGGCGTACTGGCCGGCCCGGAGCCGCGCGAGCGGGCTAATGGAGGCGACCGTCGCGGGCGAGGGCGGTGTGAGCAGGTCTGCAAGGTTTCGGTCTCCCGTGAGGCCGTTGAGTAGGACGGGAAGCGCGATGCCCTGCTGGGAGATGGCGAGCAGGAGATCTGAGCGTGGATCGCCCTGGCGCACCCACCCTAGGTCGGATGTGTCCCCGGCAGAGCTCGAGTTCGTGATCTGCTCAGTGGTCAGAAAAAGGCCCTGATTCGGTGGTACTAAGAGGATAAAAATGCGAAGAAGGCTACAAATGATTTCGGAATATTCTTACAGGTTTGGATGGTAGTGCGGCTACGATATCATCAAGGCTCATGCTCGGTTTGGGAAGAGACGTAAAACGCTGCTTATCAAGTTCTGCATGGCCCTCGTCAGCATCTGTAGGCCCCTAGAGCCCGTTCTACAAAGTATTGAGACCTCAACTTACCTCCCGACTCGAAATCAGTAGGTGCATAGAAGCTTAGCACCGCGTTTGGGGCCGGATGGCCAGCTGCTTGCGCCGTCCACCCCAACGACATGGCCAGATGTCCCCCAGTAGACCAGCCTATAGCAACGACCCGCTCCGAATCGACCTGTGTACTGATCTCTGAAGCCATGAGAATCTTCGGTAAGACGGTTCGGGCCCAGATATATGCATCGCAGACGTCTGTAATGGGCCCATTGACAAGATTGATCTCGGGACAAAGCCTGTAGTCGATCGCAACAGGAAGGAAGCCAAGCTTTAGGAGATGGCGCGTTTGTGCTGGCCTTACGGCACGGCGGGACAGAGTTACATGGCCGCCGCCATGGATCATTAGGGCTGCAGTGGATGTTAAATAAGCTTAAGACTGGGACGTTCAAACCAAGAATTGACTTACCGATCGGCATGGGCGATGAATTTGGCTCCTTCGGCACATACACATCAGCATGAATCTGCACGCCATCGATGTCTTTGTACACCATTGTCTTCAAGTGATAGTCCCCTCTCCTTGTACTGCCCACCGCCTCAACAGGGCCGGACGCAACAACCTTGGGAAGTGTGTTCTCCCAAATGGTATTGCAGCCAACAAGGAGCTGGGCTGTGTTCGAACCAGGTGAGGTACCACTCGAGTAGCCAGAGGATGAGAAGCCCGCCTCTGCGAACGTGCCCATCCACTCGTCAGCCGTCTGCAAGGGCGCTATCGGCCCATCAGCGAGCCACCACCCGTCCAGCAAGCCGAAGCAGATGTCGCACCAGTCGATGTGACACGTGAGCTCCGCAAGAATGACAAGACCACCAGCAGGGGTCAAAGTCTCCCTCAGCCGACGGCAGGATGCTACTCTATCCGCAGTGGCGTGTACAGTGTTTGTCGCAATGGCGATGTCAAATCCGCCCCGGAACTCCGGACGCACATCGGCCTCCAAGTCGAGCGTTGCGAACGTCATCCACGGGAACTGCGGGGCGAACTTCGTCTTTGCCTTTCTGACGAGGCTGGGCGAGATATCGGTGAAGGTATAGAGAGATGGGATGCGGGCCTTCTCAAGCGCCGAGGCGAGCCATCGTGTTGTGCCACCGGTGCCGCCTCCAACCTCGAGGATGCGGACCGGATGATCGCTGAATTTTCGCCGACCCAGCAGGGACTTGACGAACATGGTCAGCTGCTCGATCACGGCCGACGAGATGGGCGAGCAGCTGTAGTATTCCTCCATGATCTTCAGCGCGGCCGGACTGCCGAACATCAGGGACACCGAGTCGACCCTTCCGCTGAGGCAGTCGGCGAGCCTGGGGCCTGTGAGCCCGATCAGCTTCGTCTCGTTACGGTACGTGGGAAATCGGGCGTTGAACTCGTCTAGCAACTGTGATGCTGGCCGGGTGCCCACCTGGCGAGTTCCGCGGGTGATGAATTGTGGTTGGCTGGCGCCTTCCGGGTTTTGTGAGAACCAGACGACTTCTCGCTTCGCCAGGATGTCCCAAAGCCTTCGCACCAGTTTGTCGTACTTTGGGCTTTGATACCGGATGGATGGGACCGGGTAGCCTGTCGGGATTTTGGAGAGGTCAACACCTACACCGGCAAATCCCTCGGTGATGTAGGCGAGTGCTAATTCGTCTTCAAATGGTGCAACCTCTGTCCAGTAATCTGCCACTCCATGTGTCCTTGCAGCCGAGTCGAAGTCCGATGTCATGCCATGCAAAAGTCCAAACGGATTAGTCTGAATGACACTTGGCTGCTGGGACTCTCTCGGCATCAAGTCCATTGCATCTTCATTTGCTTGATTTTGTCTGACATCTAGGCCTCGGGAGGTTGTGATTCCTAGCCGCGACATGATGTGCTCCACAGTGCTGCTCATGTCCAAGTCAAGATTGACAGCAAAGCCATCCTCAATCTCTTGTTTGAGGTCAATCATTGAGAGAGAGTCAATGCCAATGTCGGCAAGAGTCGTCCTCGGCTCGATGTCCTCAGGCCGAGCATCCGAGACTTCCGAGAGAAGATTGAAAAGTTTCTCAAGCTTCAAGTTGTGGTCAACATTTTTCTCATCGACAAGATCAGGTGAGTAAGAATGCTGAGAGTCAATTTCCGTCGGCCTCGAAGAGGGAAGGTCGGGGCGTTGAGGGCCAACCAGTCGGCGAAGCTGTGCCAAGGTGCTGTCTAGCAAACTGCTAGAACTTATGACAAGACCGAATCGGTTATTGAGCTCTTCAGACAGCTCAGCCGAGCCGAGTGAGTCAAGACCCATGAGCGCGAATGCCGAGTCTTCTGGGATATCTATGGCATCAATTCCGGTACACTCGGCCACAAGGCCCCTGAGTACCGAGACGGCACTATCAGCACCCATCCCAGCTCTATCCGATGACTGGGCCCTTGTGCTCGGTGTGTTGACGCCTTGTCCAGTCGCTGTACTCGTAGAGGCGTTTGAGGAATCCGCGGAGGGTTCAATCGCAGCTCCTCGCCTTTCGCCCCTCGCCGGTGAGAACGCCGCATCGAATATCCTCTCTAGTTTGGCGACAGGGAGCCTGGTCATGCGGCAGCCTGTGAACATTGCGACAAGCCGCCCCGTCGGCGAGCACACGAAGACGTCGCCTATGGCTTGCTGTTCGCCGTCCGCGGAGTCGAACCTGGCAAAGACTCTGCAATCCGATGCGGCACCGGAACTGAATGCGGGCGAAACGACAGCGCGGTCTATGCCCACCATCACTGCGACGTCTTTGCTGGACATGAGGTGACTCGTGTTGATGAGGAGGCCCACAACGTGGACGACAGCGTCGATTGCAACTGCATCGCAGATCTTCCATGCTGCGGATCCATTGTCACGGTGAGGTTGGCTTTCGGGAAGTTGTACCGTTGCCAGAGCCTCGTGTGTGTCAAGCTGCACGGACTGTATCCCCATGAAGAAGGGGTCGTACTCGACGACACGTGCGAAGAGCTTGTAAGCACGGTCGCACTGCAGCTTCTCGACCTCTGGACTGCTGGCGAGGCGCCGCATTTGTCCGGCGACAAGTCGTTCGAACCCAGCCAGCATGCTTGGGTCTGCAGCGAACGAGATAATACCGTCTGCGTGAGCCGTCTCACCAGAAAGAACACCATTCGCGCTGGAAGCCATCGAAATGATGGTTAAGCCCCAAGCTCGTTGTCTGCCTGATATTTCCTTCAGCCGCAGAATCACTTCGCCCCGGGGATCGAGTCCAAGTGGCGACCGGACATTGAAATCCTCGAACATCAAGTTGCTGCTGCTACTCACGTCCCTATGTTTACCTGCGCTTTGGTCTTCAAGAAGCAGCAGTAACGCCATAGTCGTACATTCCATGTACAATGGCGCAGGGCACAGGGCGCGGGAACACACCACGTGTCCTCCGACAACAATGCGGAAGCGTGGATTTTGGGTATTGATCACAAACTCGGCGTAGCCTGCGCGAGAATCCGAAGCCTGTCTTCGGGTGACAAGTGGTGGCTCTCGGACGGTCTCTGCGGCTGTGACTGGCTGGTGGGACTGCTGCTCTAACATGAGCTTCTTCATCTCCACGACGCGGTCGACGTTTTCTACCCAGTGCCGGGTCCTGGTAAACTGATAGGGTGGAAGCCACACCTGGCGATACTCGTGCGTCAGCCCGCCTGCTGGTTTCTGCTGGTTGTCCCGAGAATGCTCTAAAAATTTCCAGTGGATTGGGAAGACGCTCTCGCGATATAGACCAGCTGATGCTTCGCTGATTGCGTCAGGCGGAAAAGGGCGGCTTTGAGTCTTGACAGGGTGGAACACGTGCCCTTCCAGTCGCCGACATGCTTTCCTGGCCATGGATATAATCGGCGTGTCAAACCCTGCCTCAAGCCACACACATTGATCCAAATCCTCTTCGACCCTGCGGACAGCATTGGTGAAGAAGACCGGCTGCCGGGCGTGAGCGGCAGAGTATTCAGCACCCAAGTCCACGCTTCTCGACTCCGAGCAGGTGTATAGAGGAATGATTAGTTGGTTCCAAGTGAGAGATTCTGAAGTGGCTTTCAAATCGCTCAGAATGGGCTCAATCAGAGCAGAATGAAACCCATGGCTGGTTTTCAGACGCTGGGAACGGATCCTCTGGAATCGTGGCTCGGTCCGCAGGATGCTCTCCACGGTGTCAACTGCTGCCTGGGGACCCGCGATCACGAGGGACGACGACCCGTTGAAACAGGCGATCTCTACTTGATGTTGACCTCCAGCCTCTTTCAAGACGGCAGCGCCTTTCTCTCTTGTCAGTTGATTGATATCTGCGAAATCCTCGGCGGTGCATTCCAGGGCAAGCATGGAGCCCTTTTCCGGTCCCCATTTCTTCTCAATCATGTCTCCACGAGCCTGGATCAGCCTGATACCATCTTCCATTGACAGACCGCCGGATACCACAAGCGCTGTGAGCTCGCCGAGGCTGTGGCCGATCAAAGCTTGTGGCTGGACGCCGGCATCCAGCCAGCATCGCGCGCAAGCGTACTGGACCGCAAAGATGCCGCACTGTAAGGCCGGGATGCTTTCTATGACATCCGATTCGAATACGGCTGGGAGAAGTGAAGATTGGGTCAACTTTCGGAACTCAGTGTCACAAGCGTCGACGTAGGACCGGAAGGCTGGGAAGGTGTCGTAGATGGATTTGGAGAGACCGATTGTCTGGCTTGTCTGTCCACTGAAAGCGAGCACGACCGGTCTAGGCTTGTCTGAAGTGGAAGCCTCAAGTATGCTCGATACTTCGAGAGACTGAAGAGAGCGAGCGGCACTTCCTATACTATCTGCTTGTAATGTCGCGAAGTACTTTTGGTGCTGCCTCTTTTGATTAAGCGTGAAGGCAATGTCGGCTAGTCTCGTGCTCGGGTCTCCGAGTTTCTGGTTCAAGTATGTCCCCAGGCTCCTCGCAGTGTCGATGAGACTGCCCTTGCATGATGCTGAGACAATAAGAGGGTATGACAATGAGCCTAGTCTCGTAGGTCCAGCTTCGGGATGCTGGGCGAGGTTTTGTGGAGCGCTGCAGCATACCAGGGCGCCATTAGACCCAGCAGCGCCGTAGCTATTGACAAGTGCCGCCCGGAAGGAAGAATTCCATTGTATTAATTGGCGGGTAATTGCAATGCCATCATGGTCGAGCGACGGGATCTTGGGATTGAGAAGATTGAAGTTGCCCTGAGGCGGGATCTTTCCGTGGCGAAGCATGGTCAAGACTTTGAGCAGCCCAGCAACACCTGCTGCCGGCTCACTGTGACCGACATTTCCCTTGATGGAGCCGATATGCAACTTGTTCTGACGGGAGGTGCTTCCGAAGACGGACCGCAGACTGTCCATCTCCAAAGGGTCACCAACCTGGGTGCCTGTACCATGCGCTTCCACGTATGTGATTTGGTCCTCTCGCAGTCCGGACTGCTGTAACACTTTCCGATACAGCCTTTGTTGTGCGGTCGGAGAGGGAACAGTGATCGAGGACGAGAGGCCACCCTGGTTTGTCGCGACGCCAGGAATGACACCCCAGATACTATCGCCGTCTTTGATAGCATCCTGTAGCTTCTTCAAGACCACAAGCCCAGCACCTTCCGCACGGCAGTAGCCGTCAGCAGATGCATCGAACGGCTTGCATTGCCCAGTAGGGCTCAGAAATCCAGCCTTTGCTAGGTCGAGGTAGTTGTTCACGCCCGTGATCACATTCACACCGCCAGCCACCGCCATGCGGCATTCTCCACTCTGGACTGCCTTACACGCCCGGTTGATGGCAACCATCGAAGATGAGCAGGCGGTATTGAACATCTCCGACGGCCCAGACCACCCATACGTGTGACTGATCCTGCCACAGAGGAAAGCCGGCACGGTCCCGGTCGACGTGTACGCGGTCGGGGCATGCCCGTTGGTGTTGTCCATGTACTCAGCCAGCACCAGCCCAACAAAACAGCCCACGTCATCACCCGCCGCGCGCTCGTGCGAGGCCAGGTACCCCGCGTCCTCGAGGGCCTCGTGCGACAGCTCGAGCATGAGCCGCTGCTGCGGGTCCGTGTTGGCGGCCTCGCGGGCGCTCATGCCGAAGAAGCCGTGGTCGAACTGCTCGACGCCGTCGAGGAAGTTGCCGTAGAAGGTGCGCTTCTTCTGCGCAAGGCCGCTGCCGCTCTGCGACGCGCGGTGGCTCCCGGGGAGGTCGAACCGGTCCGTGGAGAGCTCCTGGACGCGGTCGGCCCCGCTGGCGAGGAGGTCCCACAGCTCGCTCATGTTCTTGGCGCCCGGGAGGCGGCATGACGCGCCGACTATTGCGACTGAGTGGTCTGGGAGGTCTGGTGATGGGCTGGGTGTGTCTGGTGACGGAGATGCGACTTCCTCCCGGATCAGGCTCTTCGCAAATGTCTTGCTGATCTTGAGATGCGCCTGGTGGAACGGAGTCATGGTCACGCAATCAGCCCACCCGAATATCGCGAAGTTGTGCTCGGTTCGAGATGACTCCTTGAGATCTTGGGCCACGTTCTGGAGCAGGGTGTACCACTCGCACCGGGCAGCCAGCATGGTATAGATGAGATCGTCGGTCAAGGAGCCCCGGAAAAGCCTTTCCCCTGTCTGGTTGGTTCGGACAGGCGTGTGTAGCTGTTCGGCATCAGGAAGCTGCAGGCCAGGAGTATTTCGACAAAGGCGACACAACTCAGCGGCAAGTGCAGCATTCTTTGGGTTGTGCGCGCTGCCCCCGAGGTCGATCCTCTCGGCACGCAGGCCCTCTTCCTCGGTGACATAGCGGAAAAGCTCGTGCGTGGTGGCAGCTGGCCCACCGATACTGATGGATCTGGGCCCCGTGATGCCCGAGATGTAGGCACCTGGAAAGCGGCGGATCAGGTCGTCGCCCTGGCCCTCATGCTTGAGGCGGACGGCGAGCAGCGTGCGCTCGGCTCCCTTGTCATCGTCTGCCGCTTCGGTGTATGCACCGATTCCGACGAGTATCTTCAAAGCCGTCGCCACGTAGCTCACCAGCTCTGACTCGTCCCATGCACATGCGACGGCGATCGCCGCCGGCAGGCCACCGCAGTATCCATGTACGCCAGCCGCTCCTTGGACTTGTGCCACAAAATCCCCGTGTGATATTTGGCGGGCCTCCAGATACCGCAGGTATTGCCCGATCTGAAGAACTGCAAGGAGAGGGAGCGAGCTTATGTTTGACTGTATGCCGGAAAGGGGTGCGGAAAGGCCTTCAGACGCCCAGTCTCGGAGAGCACGAAGGCATTTGGGACCGTGGTCTAGTTGCCGTACCTCTGGTAGGGACGAAGCAAATATTTCCCAGAGCTGACTGTCGGCAAGGGATATGACCTCTTGGAGAAGGACTTGTCCATGAGGGTTTTGGCTGAGGAAAGTGTGGAGACTGGTGAGGTATTCCTCGTCTGGGGCCTTGGTTTGGGGGCAAAAGAACGCCGCTGACACTCTCTCGACGCTCTCTTCCCGTAGTCTGGCCATCGTGGATTGGTGGCTCTGGGATTAGGAGCGCGGGTGCTCAAGTGGGTGTAGTGGCTTGAATGCTGGCTTCTGGACTGGAAATGAGCATAGGTTCTGTGATCTAGTTAAGCCACCACTACTGGAATTGGATGGCAGTTGTTTGGGTTCCGCAAGCCAAGACATTTCCAATCACATATTCTAAGTCTCATGCCGATTGCAGCATTCAGGCCGATGCCTAATGGTACGTACGGAATAAGAGATTCCGCCCTAGTATAGACATTCACATGAGCTGGGTGCCAACTGGCCACGCAGTACGGCATAATTGTAGGACATTCCGTGTAACCAATACACTATCACAGGGCCTGTATTGTACCATATTTGGAGTAGTCTTGACTTCACTCTGCTGGAGAAAACTTGCTCCGTAGACCACTGTCGATGATAAGAACTTCCCTGATTCACTTCTCCGAACTAACCGAAGATCCGTGACGGTCAGGTAGAGGTCAGCAAAGTCGTAAGTACACCAGCAAGCATGACCGCAGCGATGCAACCATGTGTCGAACTCATCCAAATAACTTCGGACGAGTCAACTGCAGCTGCCAAGATTGCGCAACGTGATATGATCTTGAACGACGCATGCCAGGGTGGAGCTGGGCCGAAAAGTGCATACGCCGTCTTCGAGGATGCGAAGGATTCACGGCTAATACTAGTAGGGATGGTACTTAATGCCACACCAAAGCCAGACTGCATGGTCTATGGATGTAACCCAACCCTGTTTGTCCCACACACCATGTCTTTATCCACGCACACCTCCGGACTTGTTAGTTGCGAAAGTACTGGTGTGTTGCTCATAACCTTGATGTCGATGGGCCAGCCATCAGACGGGCAGAGAATCCTTTCTTTAGCTCGATGTTGAATATTGGAAGAATAGCTCTAACTGAGATACGTGCAGCTAAGACTCACTGAGCCAAGACCTGCCAAAGCGTATGTGATAGAACGCGACACTTCAACACAAATGGCTGATTACAGGATCACACATTTTGTCGAGCTCGGCATCGCAGCCTACGCATTGGTTAGTGAAAACGGTGGCGGATTCCTTCGTGCACCTTGGGACGAAAGCTTACTGTCCACACGGGCACCTCTAGTATTTCGTTTGTTCCGCCATCTATCTGGTCTTCTTCCACCCTCTAGCTAGGTTTCCAGGGCCGAGGTTGTGGGCAGCGTCTCGGATTCCCTGGGCGTTCCATGTGGTCAAGGGCGATCTCTGGCAAGTTCTCCAGACACTGCACGAACAATATGGCCCCGTCGTCCGCATCGCGCCGGATGAGCTCACAACCACCCTCCCGGAGGCGTGGAAAGACCTCTACGCGTCCAAACCGCTTCTCCTCAAAGATCCGCACAGCCAGACGCCCCCTCTGAACGGCGCGCACTCGCTGTTCACCGCAGAGGGCGACACGCACCGCCGGATCCGCGGCGTGCTGAGCAACAGCTTCTCGGACAAGGCCTTGCGCACGCAGGCGCCCATCATCGAGAAGTATGCGTCTCAGCTGATAGCGCGGGTCCGTCGGGAGGCGGCCCAGGGCGAAGGCGTCACCGGCGGGGTTGACCTCACGAAGCTCTACGGCTATGCGGCGTTTGATACCATCACCGACCTCAGTCTCGGCGAGTCCCTGGCCCGCGGGCTGGAGGACATGAACGAGCACTCTTGGATCCAAGGGTACTTCTTCCACGCCAAGTTCAGCGCGGTGCGTATCGCGCTGAGCCGGTTCAGCCCCCTGGATACCTTCCTCGGTCTCTTCCTCCTCGGTGTGACGCGGAAGGCTCGCCAGCGCAACTGGCGCGTCATTACCGGCGCCCTCGATCGCCGCATGGCCCGCAACGACGCGCAGGAGAAGCGCTCCGACCTCCTAACGCCTCTTGTTGACCGGCTCGATGAGAGCCAGCGGGTTGGCATCACCAAGGCGGAGATGATGAGCAACGGGCTGGCCTTTGTCATCGCCGGCACCCAGCTGAACACCAACGTGCTGTCGACGGCCACGTATCTGTTGCTTCGGCACGGGGACAAGATGCAGCTCCTTGCGGATGAGCTGCGCGGCCGGTTTTCTGATGACGGCGAGATAACCGTGCAGGCCACGCACGACCTTCCGTATCTGGACGCAGTCATCAACGAAACACTCCGGATTCGCCACCCCACCCCGATCAACTTGCCCAGGATTGTCCCGCCAGGGGGTTGTCTTGTCAATGGGGAGCGAGTGCCCGGTAAGGTAAGTGATGTCGTTTGGCACGCGCATGTTCCTTGAGTGAGTGTTACTCATTTCGTATGCATCATCACAGGCCGTCGTTGGAATCAACCTCCAGAACATCCAAAACTCGTCTGCACTCTGGGTTGAGCCGCGCCAGTTCCACCCTGAACGATTCCTGCCGGCAAAGGATCCGCGGTACGACGCCCACTTTGACGGGGACGTGAAAGACGCCTTTGCGCCTTTTTCAGTTGGACCCAGGAATTGCGTTGGTTACAAGTATGTCCCCTCCAAGCAGTGAACTTTTCAAACCCCTCATTGTAGCTGACAGCGGTTCTAGGCTCTTTTACGCGCAGGTGCGTGTCTTACTGGCGAGAGTTGTTTGGAACTTCAACCTTGTGAGGGAGAAGGTTGATCCAACGGAAGGTGATTGGCTGGATCAGAAAGCTTGGTTTGCCTTCGAACCACGGCCACTGTTCGTCAAGACAAATCCGAGGGAGAGTTAAATGGTTGCCCAATATGATTTCTGTTTGGCCAGGATGGGAAGAGGGAACAAAGTAGACAACCGTTCTCTATTAGCTGTATAGTCGAATACGGAGATTCGCACCTGCAAAAAACGAGGCATCACCACCTCACCCAACACCCACACCTAACACTCATACTCTCAAAACCCATACTCTCAAAACCCAGACTCCCAAAACCCATACTCCCAAAATCCATACTCCCAACTCATATGCCAAATTTATAAATAATTCAACTTAGGTATATAAGTATTGGGTATAAGTAAGCGGATTAGGCTTGGGTGATATGCTTTAATTGGCCATAGCTATGGTGTGAGTTTATATATCGGTGTACCCTCTGTTTTTGCAGGTGCATATCTCTAATTTCTTGCAATCAGTATCGAAAGAAAACTTGCTTTGTAGAACAATACGTAATCCTCCATTCGTAAGTTCACACTTGAGTCGCAATTCTCTTCGTATATACATAACAAATACACTGCGCCTTGAAATTCAGGGCGGTCACACCGGATTATACCACGAGAACAAGTTGGACGGATCGTACACATGCTTGAGCCCTGCAAGCCTGGGGAGCTTCTCTGCCGAGTACCACGCCGCAGGAGACTCATCGCCGTGGGCAAAATGCACAAAGGCGTGCAGCTTGTCCCGGCCGCTGCCGCTCTGCAGCATGTCCCTGACATCACGGCCAAATTGCTCCAGCTCAGGAAGATCGGCAGCACTCGTGCCTACACCGTCAACTTGGCTGCAATCGGAGCTCATGGTCAGCCCGGTTGTTTGTTTCACTCAGTAACGAAAAGGGTACAAGTTCAAATCACTTACACAAAAGCAACAGCGTCGCGATGTGGAAATGCCGATGAGTCCTGCTTCTGCAGGTGGAACCCGTACGGCGCGTACTGTTGCCACACGACTGAGCCACCATTCGCAAGGGTAGCGCTGGCCGCCATGGTCGAGTTCATGTAGTCAACGACGCGGACAAGGTTTGGCACGTCGATCTGGTAGAGGTTGACAGTGTTGGGGACATAGAACACGCCGGGTATGCAGCCGACCTCCAGGATGGCGCCGTAGCTGGCGACCGCCGGGATGTCTTTCCACGCCACCGTGGATATGTTCAGGTTGAGAGGCTGCAAGTCCAGGAACGGCTGGATCAGCGCTGTCCCTTGTTCCTGCGGGCCGGCGTAGATGAAGTTGGCCGCGATTACGATGCCTGCGTCCGGACTGTAGCGGATGCCTAGGCCGATGCTGAGTTCTTTTGGCTGCGATTCCGCAAGGGACTTGACAAGCTCCCATACTGAACCGTTCAAGGCCCCTGGGAATATCATGTCTGCGTTCATGGTCTGTCCGCCGTTTGTTGCGGGGTATATTTTGTATATGAGCGAAGTAGCTATCCCGTAGTTGAAACCAGCGCCCTTGACACCATCTTCGTCATGTTAGTCGAGCACCAGTGGGGAGGTCTCGGGGTAGCAGCAGCGATACGTACAGAATAAATCTTGGTGTTGTTCTTGTGACACTTCCAGAAGCTCACCCGACCCAGTCACCATATTGACGGAAAGTAACGAGTCGGAAATGGGTCCGTGGAGGCCTGAATAAGGACCAATCCCACCACCCAAGGTGGCCCCGGCGAAACCAATACACGAGCATTGTGGGACGGCTGCAAAGGTCATCCCAAAGTCAGCATATCGAGAACCAGAAAAATCATCGAGCTTGACACATGAGAGTTGTAGGGGAAGTGGTGAGGAAGAGACATACTGATTTCCATGCCAGCGCTCTGAAGAGCAGTCGCGACTTCGCTTGCCCTCACCGCACCGCCAAGCGTCATCGTGCCGGCAGCAGGATCAACTTCAATCGATTTAAAATTTCCCAGATCGAGATTGATGCCTGCCAGCATTCGACTCAAGGATGTCGAATAGCCATGGCCACCGCCTGTGGTGAGAAGGGAGACATTGTTGGACAATGCATATTTGACCTGGGGCTCATGTTTAGGTCTTTGAATCGAGTGTAAATATCGTGAAACTGCAGGTACATAAACTTACGATTGTCTGGACGTCGGTCACGAGCGCAGGCTTGACAGCCACAGTGTATGTGGGTGGTGCGGCTATATTGTAGCGGGGGGTGAAGTCGGTGGCGTAAGAAGCTTCTGACGGGCTGATAACTTCAGACGCTGCCGAAAGCTCTGACCGGAGGTCTTCTGCGATCTGCTGCCCCGTGAGCGGTCGAGAAGATGCGGTGGCGTCGCCCAGAGCTAGTAGAGCCCATAGCAAGACGCTGAGGCGCCGTAGGATCACCATTGTGGTTGGGGCAGCATCTGGATTTTGCCCGGGGTAGATTGTTTGCACTGGAAAAACGAAGAATGCTTCCTCGAAAGAGGGTGAACGACAGTGGTGAAGTGCCTCAGGTTTGGAATTATCAAGTTCAAAATCGAATGCTGTCGTTCACTGACCACGGCAGAACGTTTTCGTTGCCGCCCCAGGGTTCAGCCCATTTTTGGGATGTTCACCACAGGACTGAATGGAAAGGTGCTCATATCACTCTTGACCGAATGGCCTAAACATAGCTCGCTCTGGACCATTGTTCTAGCATCAAGACGCCCAATAAATGTCCTCTCTCCCGAGGTCCCAACTAGTTTCACTGCGCCCAGTTGTGCTCCCCTATTCGGCGTTCTAGGCTGGAATTCTGGGGCAGAAAATTGTCCGCACGAGAGGTACATGGGTGCTTAACAGCCCCCACAAACATCACCCTCTAAGTGATGTCCGGAACTTGCCTGGGTAAGAATAGTGCCGCCTGGGTGTGGGCATACGGATTGTGGTCCAGACGCCTTCAGGGTTGCATCGCACGCGGCTCGGGTTGTACAGCAAGAGCTGCATGAAGGGTTCGTATAACCGGTCTTGAACCACTGTACTCGAAAGCCGGGTCCAGATCCTTCGGTCGCGCAGCCACTGCCGTGTCACCCACACACGCTATCTATTGGTGTTGGGACTTTCCGTGCCAGACATGGCGGAATGGGTATTGGTCCCGGTTCACTGATGCGGGGCTACAACTTGTAATTTACCGAAGTCCGATCATCCGCCCACGTCCCCTTGATGGGGTGGGGGCATCCTATCATAAGCACTATCGCCTCGGAGCTATGAGACCTGTATGGAATACTTCATACTTGCTTCTCCCACGGGCTAGTGGATTGCCTTCTATTGGGCTGTGCTGAGCTGAACCTGGATACCACCCAAGCAGTCCCGGAGAACGCTTCCGAAGAACTTGATGAGGCTCGCTTAACGTTGGTTGAGTGTGATCAGGCCACGAGTGTAACGGTGACATGTATAGACAAGGATATTTTCGATCACGGCGGTAGCTGACAGACCTTCCAGATCTTGTCGACTATCTTACTACCTAGGCGGGCGTGATCAGCAAACCATAGGCCCCGGACTGGTAGCACTGGAAGAGAGCTGTATTTGGATGACAAGCACCATTCTAGCGCAGTGTGTTGAAGGATTTTAGCCCTATATGTGATGTATGTATTGTTTTGGTGCCTTGCTGGAATTGATGATTTCACATGCTCACATGCTCGAATGCTGACGGGCTGACGGGCAATAGGTCACATCGTGTCGGGAGACTGCGGCTGAGAAGTCTTCCGTATTAAAGGTCCTGGATATCAACACCCTCCAGAGTTCGCGCAGTGATTATATCCAACTACAGAGTCAGAGTTGCATCGTCTCATTGAGATGCATCTGTCGTCCCACAGAGATTTATTAAACCTGTTGTCTATCAGCTCCGTGCAAGCTAGTCTCGGAAGCGATGGCAACTTGGTTATGTGCGGTACTTTCGTACCAAGCTCCAGGAGGATTGCTTGGCTAGTCTCGATCGAAGCTTATCTAAGTAACAAAGCTTGGCTGTTACAGGCTACCTAGATACCTAGGATAGGTACGGACATGTACACAAGCTCGTTCGTGGTTGGTCTGTGGCCAGCTCCTGCCGTTGACTACCTAGGTACCTAATGCTGGCAGCAAACAACAACGTCCTAAATCCGTTAACGCCAGCTGCCTTCTCATGTTGCACCGCGTCTCAAACGGCAGCTGTATTTCATGCCAAAGGAGTGAAGGTTGGAACGTCCATACGCAGATGAGGCAGAATCCTTCTCTTCCTTCTTGCCTCTACTTTCAACTTGGTCACCAAACCCACCTCTACCTGTCATCATGAAGCTCGTCATCGGAGGGTCCAGTGGCTTTGTTGGCGCGGAGCTCGTCCGCCAAGCGCTGTCGAATCCAGCCATCACCTCCGTCGTTGGTCTCAGCCGCCGCGAGACCCCCGTGTCATCCTCGGACGCCAGCGCCGCCAAGCTCAAGTCCGTCGTCGTCGTCGACTTCGAGAACTATTCTGACAGCGTCAAGAAGGAGCTCGAAGATGTGGATGCATTCATCTGGTAAGCCACACTGATTTCAAAATGGCTATGCAGCTTCTGAAACCAGCGTCAGGACTATTGCTGTGACGCCCATGAAATTGAAGACCATGCCCTGGGAGGACACCGTCAAGATCTCAAAGGACTACGCCATCACCGCTATCCAGACAGTGGCGAGCCTCCCCCGCAAGCAGGACCAACCTCTCCGCTTCGTCTACATGAGCGGCCACTTTGCCCCGCGCGAGCGGACCGAACAGCCCAAGGTCCTAGGCGACCATGGCATGATGGAGTACGGCTATCTGCGCGTAAGTTTCCCTCCCTTAGCGGGCCCTAGCAAATACCGCGTCCCGCCTAATGCAGCGCCACCGATGGCTGACAGCGGCGCCCACCGCGCCCAATCCAGGGCGAGGCCGAAACCCGCATCCTAGCGTTCGCCGACGAGTCCAAGGGTCTGGTCCAGTCGTGCGTCACCAAGTCCGGCTTCATCAACGCCCCGGGCAAGGTGGTGCCCAACGTGCCCGGCCTGCCCCTGGTCGAGCTGCGGGACATCGCGGCGGCCATGCTGGACCAGGTCGTCAACGGGTTTGAGAAGGATACGCTGTCCAATGATGATCTGGTGCGGATTGGGAAGAAGGCCCTGGGTGAGTAGCAGCAGGAATGTGTGTGAATTCCCTTAATTATCTCGGGGGGTCTTGATCCGTCCAGTAGGGGGACAGTGTTCTTCTTTTCGCTTAAAATACAAGCAAAACTGGATCCTCTATCTGCCCGATTATCGAAACACATGCAAGTAGACATTATCCTCCATCTGTGTTCGTGTACACCCTACTATGTGAGCTACCCACCATCTCGTGAATTGCCTAGATGCACTAACCCGTCTTGTCAGTGAGAGTGATCCTCCATGCACCCCCCTCACTTGCTTCCTTCTTTCTCACTTAGACACAGGGCGTGTAATGGTTGCACAATAGGATTCGATAAGTACGTTGCACTGCTTCATGTGCGTCAGGATTCAGCTCCTGCGGTGTATGTCAGCCTCCGAACCTAAAATCCCAAAGTGTGGTGCTTCATTACTTGGTTTGATTACATGCGGTCCCCATCCTCTGGGCTCAGATCGAAGGGCCAACTTCGCAACCTTTAGGGCACTGGTCAGCGTGTTGGTAGGTATGGACGCTCACCTCATCAACGTACATAATGATGGTTCGAGTGAGTTCATGAGCTGAAGAACCCCTTCGGGTCAATTGCCGGCCCCCTTTTCCTTGATCCACTTGTCCATCTATCCTCTTGGATATCATTTCTCTTGGTGGTCTTGTTGATCCTTCCACCACCTCACGGCAATCTCACGAACAAGGCGCAAGTGTGCAGCCCGCAATGAGCTTCGAAGGCCCAACCACGATCCGGACGGGCGACCGCGGGCCGGGCATCATCGCCGTGGCGGTCGTCGGGATAACCGTCTCGACCATCGCGGTGGTGCTGCGCTTCTGGGCGCGCGCGGTGACGGCCAAGCTGAGCTTCTGGTGGGACGACTGGCTCATCCTCGCCACGCTCGTCTTCTCGCACACCTTCCTGGCCCTCGGCATCGCGTGGATCCGGTTCGGGCTCGGCAAGCACATCGAGGCCATCTCGATGGACAACGTGCTCCCGGGCAACTACATGGCCCACGCCGCGACGCTCGTCTACGCCGTCGACATCTGGCTCATCAAGCTGAGCGCCCTGTGCCTCTTCGCCCGCATCTTTAGGCAGTCTCCGACCTTCCGCAGGGTCCTCTGGGGCTTCGGCTTCGCCGTCACGGGCTGGTTCGTATGCACTGCCATCATCCCCTGGTTCAACTGCACGCCCGTCAGGAAGACGATCGAGCCGTTCATTCCTGGGACGTGCTTCGACCGCATGGGCTGGTTCCTCGCCTCGGCGTTTATTAATGCCTTCTGGGACTTTGCCATACTCGTGCTGCCGATGCCGGTCATCTGGCGCCTGCAGATGACCTTGCGGAAGAAGATATCCGTCACGTTTGTGTTTGTTCTCGGATACTGGTAGGTTTTCCGTGCTCGACACGTGGGCCTCGTGCACGCCGGCTAATAATCACGAATAGTTCGGCTTTCCTCTCCTTCGCCCGCTTCATAATAATCATCCGCGACCCAACAGTCATGAGTGTTGAACCTGCTGCGGACCCATACTGTAATAACAACTTTCTATCAATCCGGAATTTCGTGCCAGTGAATCTAACCTCCTGAAAACAGGGCACACCGTCCCACTCCTCTGGATCTCCTACCTCGAAGCCCCCATCGCAATCCTCGCCCTGTGCGCCCCCGCGATCGGCCAGCTGGCCGCGCGGGCCAAGGAGCACCACGCCTTCACGTCCTTCTTCAGCATCTTCAGCAGCTCGCGCAGGTCCCGCAAGTCCGGCGCCGGCGGCGGCAGCGCCGAGGGCGAGGCCAAGGCCGGCTACTACCACCACAACAGCAGCGGCGGCGGCAGCCCGACGACGGGCGGCCAGGTGTCGCCGCAGAACCCGCATGGGCACCACTATTGGCCGCCGGTCGCCCACCAGGGCGGCCGGTGCAGCACCACGGCCTTTGTGAACCACCGCGAGAGCGCGGAGTCGCAGAACAGCACCACGCCTGTCATCCCTATGGGTTCGATTGGTGTGAGCCGGGGGGTGGAGATCACGCATCATCAGAGTCGGAGTATGGTTTAAGGCTGATTCACTGTTTACTTTCAATATTTCCCTGCGATGGCTTGTAACTAAAGTGCGGATGAGTCCTGCTCAGAGTACCGGAGCTCTTCCAGCCTTTAGTATTGTCACGGGATAATGTAGATAAGATAACGGACGACCTTGATTGAGTTGAATTCAATAGTATCTGCTGTCTCTGTGTATCTGGATCAGAAGATTCTTATTGAACCAAGAAGTATTTGATGATCATGATTGGAAAGCATATAAAAAGCCTCAGTCTTGTCTTAGATGTCGGCACTTCCTCCTCCAACTTTCAACCATGTAAGAGCGTAGGACAAGCCAAGAGGAGAATCACGTCCAAGTGATTCAATATGAACCTGGAATTTGCATCAGGAAATTTACAGCCGTCTTGAGTTGGGAGATTGCGGCCCGGACGTGCCGTTAAGGGCTTCCATGGGATGGGAACCGGGCATCCTTCATGCTCCCGTCCATATCGTGAATTCTGATGGCGTGCTGAATATCTTCACGCGGAGAGACTTATCCAGAAGTGCGCGCATGAGTGGCGGCGCGGACTGTAGCCGGGCCATTTGCAGCAATAGTGTGATTGTTCCACGTGGAGCACCACACCCGCCCGAAACATTGCCTTGGGACCTTCCGAATGAAAAGTGTAATTGGTTACACTGCATGGCGGATTGCATGTGCCTGAGTTCTGAGGCGCCACACGTGGAAGGGAAGCGAACCAAGGAGCAAGCTGATGTGTTGGTTGCGTTCCCGCGCATGGGCTCTCATTGGACAATGCCGTGCTTGTTGGCTATAAAGGTCTGCCAAATCATGTACCATTGCTCCGAAAGTCTGCTGCTGCTGCTGCTGAGTCCCCCCTCAAACCCCCCCTGGGCTGGAGATTAATTCAGGACCTGCTGCAGTGATACACTCTGCATCACTGCTCAGCCGCCACGCCAGCTGCCCGTCATGCGTGCAACCGCGGCGACCAAGGAGATCTTCGCCTTTGCAAGCACGTTCATCGAGAACCTCCACGTCCTCTCCAACGGGAACATCCTCCTGAGCACGCTCGACTCGCCGGGACTCCTCTACACTGTCGATCCCAAGGCCGCAAAGCCTGTGGCCACCCAGGTCGCCAACCTGCCCAGCTTCCACAACATCACCGGCCTCACTGGGATCGTATCCCTCGGAGATGATCTCTACGCCATCAGCGGCGGGGTGCACACGTCCTACGCCTTCGACGAGGGCAGCATGCACATCTACATCGTCTCCCTGCAGACCAACTCGGTCATCGATGACATCGCCGTCCCCAACACGGCCAGTCTAAACGGGCTGGCCGCCTTGCCGAGCAACCCCCACACGCTCCTAAGCGCCGACTCGATCGGCGGGCGCATAATACGCATCGACACCCGCACCAAGGACGTCAGCGTCGTAATCGAGGACGAGGCCCTGCACCCCGGGAAAGGAGCCGCCCTCGCCGTCGGAATAAACGGCATCAAAACGCGGGGCGACTTTATCTACTTCACAAACTCCGCCCTGGGGACGTTTGCAAGGGTGCTCATCGACGAGCAGGGCAACAAGGCCGGCAAGATCGAGGTCCTCGCGCGGAGCCCCTCGTCGGCCGAGATCTACGACGACTTTGCATTCGACTGCGCGGGGAACGCATATGTCGCCGTGCACTCGCACTCGGTGTTCAAGATCACACCCGACGGCAAGCAGACGCTGTTAGCCGGTGGGGTCAACTCGTCCGTCTTCCAAGAGCCCACCTCCGTCGCCCTGGCCAATGACGAGAAGTCCATCTACGTCTCGACCGGCGGAGCGTTCGCAGGGGACCCGATAACGGGTGGACAGGTCGTCCAGGTGTGGTTGTAGGGGGGTTTTCTAAAAGTAGAATAATGATGTTCACGCTATTATACCACGCCAGTGGCACGATGAGAACTTGAAGTACATACCGGAAGCATCGGGCCCCTTTCGAAGGATTCATAGGAGTAAATCAAATACGCATCTACATGTAGCACGAGGCCCAATGGGGTTCATAATCGCCTTCTTCCCCGCTGGTTGGTGGTGTGCAACGGCTTACAGGCTGGTTTAAAGCCTCCCCCCGATGCGGCGTGCTCGAAAGCTTCACCCCTGGGGGTGTAAGCCGGACGGAATTCAAGGCTCGCCGGGTTCTAGACAAGCCTTTACGGGCGCTGACATGCAGTAGTGTAGTTGCAATACCGAGAAGTTGCAGTACACATAGCTACTTAGCGCATCCTCCTGGGAGTGTCCTGCCCCTCCGGGACTACTGCATTGCCCGACCCTACCTTCCGCCGAGACAGACCAAGCCTGACCTTCGAAAGTGTGAGACAACCCCCCCCCCCCGGCCTCCAACACCACAGAGACAACCAGACAGCCCCAGACCACGTGAGTATCCGACTTGACCTCTTCGATAAATCATATCGAGAAGATGGGTGAAGACGAACAACCACGCCTGCCCGATGGGAGGCAGTTCTACTCAGCTGCTTCTCAGATCGGCTCCAGGGACAGGAGCGTGGCATGGTACGACAAGACCTTCTCGGGGGTCCCCGCGGATGCCCGCGAGTTGCTTGAGAAATACTCGAAAATTCCCCCTGACGAGGTGGAGCCTCATGTGCTTTCCATGGTAGGTGAAGACAGACTTCACGTATGCGGGTAAATCAAATGGTCTCTCTTCCCAAGGCTGATCAACACTGTTCCGTATCAGAGGGACAAGGCGTGGGAAATCTACCCATACCCATGCATCGGACAATTCAAGTTCCTCGCCCTCAGGCTGTACGAGCAGCCCTCGTACGCCACCGTGGTCCGCCGCCTCAGGCAGGGCGGCGCAAAGTACCTCGACATCGGCTGCTGCCTGGGCCAGGACATCCGCAAGCTCGTCATGGACGGCGCGCGCCCGGAGGACCTCTACGGGGCCGAGCTGCACGCGCCCTTCATCGACCTCAGCTACGAGCTCTTCCGCGACCGCGGGCTGGCGTCGACCTTCATGGAGGCCGACGCGCTGGTCCTCTCTGGGGACAGCCCCCTCTCCAAGCTCAAAGGCGAGGTCAACTTTGTCCACCTGGGCATGGTGGTCCACGTCGTGTTCGGCCCGGAGAAGCAGCGGGCCCTGCTCGAGAACTGCGTCGCGCTGCTCAGGCCCGAGCGCGGCTGCATGATCCTCGGCACGGCGGTCGGGGACGTCGAGGGTGTCCAGTCGCCTGCGGGGTTCTACATGCACAGTGATGAGACGTTCAAGGCGATGTGGGCGGGTATCTCTGAGCGGACGGGGGTCAAGTTTGATTGCAGGGCTTCACTGGATGACGGGCTGGCGATACTTGAGGCCAAGAAGAAATATGGCTACGACCGGGCTCGACGGCTTATATTCGAGGTGGAGAGGCTATGATGGCGGTTTGAGAGACTAGGCATTCTGAAATACTGCTGGCTCTTTGGCATTCAATTTATTGCTCGAGCGTTGCTTCAATGACACCATCTGCACCCACTTCAGGGGCCGTCCAGACTCTGACGTTCCGGAAACCAGCCTGCCTAAGCAGCTCTCTCCATTGTGTCCCCGTGCGTTCCATGCCAGCATTGAAAGCCATCATATCTAGGTCGAAGACGGCAGAGGTCTTGTCAGCATTCTGCTCTGGAAGAATCAATTCGTGAATGATAAGTTTTGAGTATCCTGGTTTCATGGCAATCCTGGCCTGCTCCAAGATCTTCAAGCAGTATGAGTCGGGCCAGTCGTGGAGTATATGATGATAAAAGTACGCTCGCGCACCTGTGATAGTTCAATATCCGGGCGATTTAGAAGAGGCGAGGTATGATAACGGGGTTGGCATTACCTTGCGCGGGCTGGTCCGTGAAGAAGTCATAAGTCATGCGCTCAATAGCTGGACCAAGATCCCCCAGACCACTGGTAATAGGGCATAAGTCCTGGAGGACAAGACGTCTCCTCTTCTGCGGGTACTTAGCTTGGAAGTCGAGCACATCATGGCCTTTACCGCCGCCCACGTCCACCAGCAATGGCGACGTCTCGTTCGACCCATCGAGCAGGCGTTCCTGGACCGGGAACCACTCGGTCTAGTACTTCCTCGCACCCATCGTGTTGCGCACGAAGGTGTTGAAGTCCTTCAAGACCGGAGGGATCGAGCTCATGTATTCAAAAGTGGTCAATTTCGTCTGGAATGCGTACTGCATGAGGCTATCCCCGCCCTTGGAAATGGATGCCAGCCTTTGAGACGAAACTGGGCCTTCATGGTCCACAATGAGCTTGAATAGATTGAGGCCATCTGCGATACTCGCGGCAAAAGAAATAGAGAGCGGATATTTGCACCGGTCAGAACGGATGGTACACCGGTACTTACAGCCCACCCTCATTACACCTACACCCCAATTCACACGCCTAATTTGCATTAGATATAAAATCTGGGTATCTATAAGCATTGAATATGTGATTATGGGGTGTATGGGTATTGGATATATAGGTATTAGGTATATAGGTGTTAGGTGTATGGGTGTTGGGTGTATGGGTGTATGGGTGTTGGGTGCTTGGACTTTTGGTGTATGGGTATTGGGTATGTAAATTGGGATTAGGCGTTGGTTTATTACTGGTGATGTAGTACCGGTGTACTATCTGTTTTGACCGGTGCGAATATTCACTCTCAAGAAATAAATGGCTTTCATTCGTCAATGGGTGCTGTCTTTCTCATTGTCCAGAACAGGGCGTTAAGGGTACAAGGGCGTACCGAATACGCGAGATCCATCGCCGCGGTCTCAGGAGGCTCAAGACCAGCAGTAATCAGTCTACTCAGTCGTAATGCCTCGGTTCTAGCATTCTGCTGATCGACTGGCGAAGACAGCCTGGAACTCAGACTGCTTAGTTGCTGAATGAGATTAATAGTTCGCTCCGCCATTGTTGAGGTGTTGTTCGTGAGGTGAGGAGGCCGTTGACCGATTTTTGGGTTGAATGAAGCGGGTCAGAGCGATACTACTTTCAGATGCTGAGGAAGTGCTTCATAAGCCGGTTTAACCTTTGAGTGAAGGGGTATTCTAAGTTTCCGTACGTGTACCTAGGTACCGTACTCCCGAGACAACCGTGCAGCCGACACGGTCACAACTTGAGCATTGTCCTATCAGACTAAAGACTCGGTGCTTCTTCATGATACCTGGGCATCCGATTTCTTGGATCACCTTACACATAAACAGCCGAGACTAAAACTCAGTGCTTACATACCGGGCTTGGATTCGAAGGCTAAATTTATAGCTATTCCATACAAGGCTGGACAGCGCCAAGAAACGGTAGCATGCCGAAATGGTGTGTGTGCGTGAAGTATGGAAAACAATTTCCGAACGCGCTGAGATGAAAACCTGGCCAATTTCCCATCGAGCAACTCAAGAGCCAGTGACTAGGTCAACTGTAGCAGACGGATTATCGATGCATCCAGATGTCGATGCTAATAGAACTAAAATGGGGGACGATGGTCATGATTGTGGTTTGACTTCTTCCCATGCGTGATAAATACAGCTCAAAAGAAGCTCGGATTGTACAGATCATAAGATTGGAAAGGTCCCACCTCGTTGAGTGTGCTGACAGCATCTCCAGCCATCTTCGTCGCCAAGTCCCGAATGCTGCCCGCATTCCAGAGCAAATTAATTTGAATTGTCCACCCTTTGGATGCAGTATCCAACCGCCTTGCCAAGTGTTGGAGTATACCCTGTGAACTGTCTGCCTTGCCAGTATATTTCAGGAAGAATGAGTTGCGGGCAGAATTTTTAAACTCCGGGGGTAGGGGGGGGGGGGTTCGACCTCATTGGGAAACCTAGGTGAATTGGAAATGTTGTTCAGACATGTTGATAACTTTCAACAATCTATTCTTTCCAGATTCCACACACTCAGATTCATGACCAACATCAAGAAGTTGGCAAGGCTCTTCCAGGCACATGTGAACAAGACGTTGTTTTACAGGTTGCAGTTATGTTGCCTATCGCAAGGGCGGGACTAGTCAAATATTTCCAGGTCTAATTGCTAGCCGAGACTTAATGCTCTATCTAAAGCTGATTAACCTTTCGCTGTACCATAGTGCGGCCACATCCTAGTTTCACACTGACATGATGGAATTCACGCTAGACGGTCATGTTCGAGATGAACTGTAAAAGCATTACGCAAACAAAGTCATGCCTCACTTGTTAGATCAGCCGGCGCCAAACAATTCGCCCCTCGCCAGCCTCAGACTACTTGGTAGACCTGGGGCACGTTTTAGATCCATCTCGTCCCGTGAGAAGCCAATTTCAAGCGCATCTCAGCACCAGGAGACGCTACGAGCCCCGTTCAAGGTTCATAATCTCCTTTAATCAGACACGTTTGCCTTGGCTGGTCTAGCGGTAAGACGCTCAGGTGTTGGTTGTGGGCAGCAGCCTCGAGAGAGGGGGGTTCGACTCCTCCGCCGGGCACATATCTTTCTTCACTTTTGCTTGGTCTCATCACTGGTCATACCAGTGTAGATTGCTTCCAAGGTAAGCTTAGACGGCAAAGTATTTTGCAGCGAGAATCTATCTAAAAGTAGAAGGGAAGAAAACAACGGCACCATGGCCTGAACTTGGGAGGCCCGCAAGCCAGCGAAGCTGACCAGCAATTACAAAGTTGACGGCGTTGTCTTGGGTGAGGTTTTCGGGTGAGGTTGGTGCACGTCAATCACTCGTGGGGCGGGACACTTGTTGGAATTGTATTTATTATTACGATAATGCATCTCGCAGTTTTTCCCTAATTGTATCATCTATCTCTTCAGCAACATTGCGGACTTCGTCTCGCACAAATTCCTCAAGCTGCGTCTGCGCAACGCCCATCTCATCCTCTATGCGAATCAAGGTGGTGGTGTCAAAATCGTACCTCAGCTCAGTGACCTGGGTGTCGACATTCTCTGCCAGCTCACTTAAGCCGGCCTCTAGCTTTGCCTCAAGACTTGTCACGCGCTCTTCCACGCACTCCACCCTTTGATCAAGCCCGTCGCCGCCCAGATCACCGTGCTCACTTGAGCGTTGGCGTGGTCGTTGACCCGAGGAGCCCTCTATTGAAGACATGCGCTTCTCAACCCGATCCAGGCGAGATCCAAGACTGCCTAGTTGCTTTTCTATATGGTCCAGCCGACGACCGATTTCGCTGAAGCCCTGCCTACAAATTTCCTCTATCTTCAGCCCAGGCTGACTTGTATCCTCTGGGCTATCGAGACGACGGCGCTTGTTCCTAGGGGGCGGATAGGCAGGTGGAGAATGGCCAAGGTCGTCGTAAGACGGAGGATATTCAGCCGCCGCGGTCCCACTGGGCGTAGGGTCCTTTTCTCGTGGGGACCCGTGGGCTGGTTGGGATGCCCTTTTAGCGCTCCCGGACGGTCCCCCACCAGACAGCACTTCGGTGGTCAAAAGCTGCCCGCTTTGGATGACCTGGCCTCCCTTTCCGCCATATAGTTTTGAGAGGTTCGCGGCACCAGGCAGTGTTTTGAGGAATCCGCTAGAGGAAGCCTTTTCACAAAGCGCAAGCAAACGCTGCTTGGCCAGGACATTCGACGGCAAATCCACGCGGAAGCGTGTCACTTGAGAGAGGGCCTGTAGAGCCTGAAGTGTAGTGCGCGCCGTTTCGCCCTTGGGCACATAGTCATCTTTCGGCACGACGAGCGCTGGAGGCTCGTTTAGGACGAAATGCAGCGAGCAGGTGCTTGTGCCGAGGATCTTGGACGCGGTTGCGGATCTATCATCTTGCTCGACAAAATGTAGGGATCGGATGCGTTCGGGATGAATGAACAGAAAGATGTTGGATCTGCTGCGCTTGCCCTTAAAAGCAAGGTTGGCAGTGATTTTGAAGAAGGCTGTATGGGAGTCTGCGTCGAAGTGCGCGTCGAATGTGACGTGATCGTGGGTCAGGGGCGAATGGCTCAACGATTGCGCTTGGTCATCATCGCCGGTCCAGGACACCACTATTGGTGCCTTCAATACGTCGATATCATCGTCGTGAGCCGAGTCGATGGAGGCTGTGGTCGCATCGTCATCGAACGGCGTCGTCATCGAACCTGCGAAGAATCAGTATTGCATGTCCAGGAAACGTACAAAAGACTTAAAAAGTCATCGTATCCCCTATCCATAATAAATGGACAGGATCCCGCCCACCCAGGCTTGGAAAGAGCAGCCTTGACTCTGGATTGCCGCGGCGATACAGTGACGAATTGAAAGTCGACGATTACGAGCTGGAGTCCTCGCCGCCTCAGCGCAACGAGACATGCGAGCACAGGTACTGCCATGAGAAGAAGCATCATCCAGAGCCACAGAGCAGGAATCATGTGGCCGACAGATGATGTCTTCTCCCGAGACCCCGGTTCTTCCACTGCCCTTGGACAGTGGGTAGAAGTCGGCAAGTGTCGGTCTCGGCGGCTCGTAACGCGTGCATCGCTCGTCAGGTCAGGCGGGCGGCGCGGTGATCCTCGAGAAGTGGACACCTTTGAACTGACCGTATGTTGTGTGCTGTGTGTGTGCGCGCGTGTCTGTAATGGCCCTGTCGTGCGCCTTGTAGCTTTGGTGATGTTGGTGAAAGGTGAAGGTTGACGAAGGTCCCTGGACAGCAACACATGAGGTCAAAAAGAGTGGGCGGGCTACCTCTTATTGGCTGTTCTCTAGGAGTGGGGCTGGCAGAGGCAGCAGCAAAATCAGGAGGCTGGAGATTTGGGGGAGCTTGGTGCCAGGGAAAATGGGGTCCGTGCGCACTGCACTTCTGCTTGATTGGCTAGAAATTCCGGCACGCGTGCAGACCACGCCCAGCACATGTGTCTCCTCCTAATGGTACCTAGGTACATGATGCTCCAAGATGGCCCAAATTGAAAACTGACAGACGATTTTCTGTTGGAAACAATGTCGACGTCCATGCGGCCGAGGCGTTTCCAGCGCGGTGAACATCGGCAGTCTCCAAAGTCCTATGAATCCTCGCGGTACCGGTAGCTGGCTCCGCTGCCTTCAAAGGCCACTGTCGATGGACAAATCGAGACCGTCTCGCGCAATATTTTCTTGCTCAAGAGCAGCAAGCACGTCTGCAGGCCCACGTTAGCGCCTTCAGACCGCCAACTTGCAGCGAGACACGATGAAGCTTTCAACCACAGCTAACGCGAGACTGGTGAAGATGCGGTGTTGGCGGTTCAAGGCGCCATCAAGCGGGTCTGCACGCCTGCGATATTGGTCGCCGATACTGGGCGAGGAAACGCGTCACTACTGTGTAGCTTGCCCCAGCGTCGACAAATGCTGATCACCATCCGACTTCAACGACTAGGGCAATGTGCCGGACACATCACCATCGTCCGGCGAACCGCCACAATGGCTTCCGCTTTTCTATCACAACATAAAGACCACTTCAAAACCACGTCTCTCGTCGAACAGTTGTTTCATTCGAAGCTGGACCGCCTTCGCAAAGATGACACCGTCGAAGGATGGAAAGTTGCCGTCGAAGAGAGACTACCGTCGGAAAACTCACTCCCATCGAGAGAGCACATAGCCACTAGCGCCTCTTTGTTCTTCCAGCTACGTGGTGGCTTCCAAAGGGGTAGTGCGTGCAGGCTGTGGCTGCACGGCATGGGGCCAGCTGCCACCCTTGAAACAGCGTATGTGTTCTGCGAATGCTGAATTCCGGAGACTTCGAGCTGTTGCCATTTCCCCCTTTGCCGACTGGTTCGGTGCTCCGCTGCTAGGTAAATCGGGCAAACGGCGCCACATGCAGCTTCAATGCGCGGTCGAATGACGACCTAGCGGGCTTGTTGGCTTGCGAAGATTCGGGGTCATGGCGCAGGAATGTGGTCTCCCATACTGGCTGTCGTGGCCAGAAGTGAACATTTGGTCCATATTCTCTCAACAAAAAGTCTCGTCGACCCTCCCACTGACTCTTTTACCTAACAACCGAGTGAAGGAGGACTTATGCCTGTCACCGACGTTAGTATCGACGTACCACACTTGCTATCCATTCTTCGCCGCACCACGCTCCTCATCCTCACTGAGGATCTCACCTGCTCTGGTAGCGGGACAGTTGAGATTGCAAGAATCGAGAGCTTCTGTCTGCCATATGATGGTCACTGTTGCCTGGCAACAATAAAAGGCGACAGCGCGCAGGACAAGTGACCTTTTCGACAGTATTTCCCGCAAGAGCAGGCCCCATAAAGCTCCGGGAGAGCTCTCAGCAGCCCCATCAAAGTGCTCTGCCATGGCGTGGCCTATCAACGGGCGTGTGCTGCGCGAAGCCCATGATGATGAATGTCAGCCACGGAGACGGGTGTCCATCTTGACATACCTGCCAGTTCCATCAACACGTCATCCTCGCCCGGCGATCTGAGTCTCCCTTTCGTCACTGTGGCCTCATGGCTGGGCTCCAGTCTGGCCCACCGTGGCCGTCAGTCGAGATGGCGCAGTGGGCAGCCGCCGAGTCGGGCACTGCTGGTCACCCGCAACTGCAATCGACTCTGCCAAAGCGATCTGGTCCTCGCACTCCAGCTGCTTGCGTCCCCGGTGGCTACGTTGGGTTGATACAGCACCTTGAGTGGTGTTGTTCAGCTTTGATTGCCCTTATCAGAGTCAAGGTCACTCTCGAACATGTTATCGCCCGCTGTCCACCGATCACCCAGTACAGCAGTCCTGCGCCTGCTCCGGCACCAACCCGCCACGCCAACTCCCCTCCCGCACGCTCCTTCCTCCTCAACGTCACCCCTTGACACCTGTACCTCGCTGCTTCCCTCCTAGCCCAAACCTGCCCTTCTCTTGCCTTTATAAGGTGTCAGAGGTCTGATCCTGTCACCCATGTGGTGTAACGGCTAACATGCCTCCCTTACAGCGTTACGAGCGTTCATCCTTATCCTCAGGAGGGGCTCCGGGTTCGATTCCCGGTGTGGGTAAGGATGGGTGCAAGTATATTTTTGCCACGTGTGCCTTGATTCTTTTTCTTTTTTGAGTTGGCTGATTGTCAGAAACTTCCAAGAGGTCATCACTAATATTTAATGCCTTGTCTTGGTTTAAACTGCTCAGTGACTCAGTGGTATTAAATATTGGCCGTTCCCTCAATATGGCGGAAAGAAAAGCAACCATTCGCATGCAAAATTCCGGTGTGATTGGGTTCACAGCCTCAACCAATGCTTGTTCAAGCGTGTAATGCTGGGTCAGAAGCTCGTCAAACTACCTTCGTTCGACTCTCAGACAAGCCTTGATGTGAAATAAAAACGGCAAGAAATGCGAACATGCCGAAGTGGCTGTTCATTCAGCTGGCGTCATCAAGTTTCTTGCTTGGCTACGGCCCGACCCACACCCAAGGTCATGTCCACGCCAGTTATCTGCAACCGCACCGCAAGCCCGGATGCCAACACAACCTGACTTATGTGTCGAAAGATCGAATGTGATTAGTTCAGCTTGAGTATGTGCTTCAGAAGAAGTATCAGAAGCATCACAAAACGCACCACACATAGTGAAGGACTCGAGCCTCTCTCTCTTGAGCTGCTGTTACAAGCATCACTCAAGCGCCTTTGTACTAGAAAAACTGTGTCGGAAGAACTACAAACTTAATACTCTATAGGTCACTGCCACTGGAGTTGCTGAGAAACTCCCCACCGTGAGCATCAGAGGCGACGTTGATAGTTGCCAGCCATGTCTTGCAGATGATAAATGTGGGCTGCCTTTGTATTCATCTACCGACACAATGCTTTCGCATCAAACAACAGTGGAGCATGGTAAGAACATTGATAATGAGTTCAAGTGTAAATAGAAATGTTCAGTCGGTGCACATACCGATACTGGGCTTCAAGGGTTTGTTTGTCGGGCTAAAATAGAAGCACAGAACAGTATTTTATTAATAATAAGAAAAACAGATGCATTAGAGCACATGACCTGAGAATTTGTGGCTCATATAGTATTGAATAAAAGACTGAGAATCAAAATGTTGACACAGTGGAGGAATCGAACCACCATCTCCCAAGCTGCTGCTTACAACCATCACTCGGGCGCCTTACCATTAGACCAACTGTGTCACTACAGTAACAACAAGAACTATTTATATGCCGCTAGCAAAACAGTTCGCCGGTCATGGTGTCTCCCATCTAGGTTCACATACTAGCTCGATAGATAGTGGCAAAGTGCTAACTACTACCTAGGGAGTCGCGTAGATACTAATTCCTGCCAGACAGCCTCTTCGACTCAGTAGGTCAGCAACTCTTCCATTTATACGGGCACGTCTCACCTAAGCTCAGAGATACTCAGCATCCAAACCATCACGACCACTGAGCTTCGATTTGGTGCACACCAACACTCCTACTCCTCTCAGCTAGCCCTTCCTCGAATTTGATGTACCTTGATGCAAATCGCCGCCATGAGCCAGCAACTCGGCCATTACGCTAGATAAAGGGGTGGGAGTCGAAGATCCGGTTTTTGGCGGCCTGGCTGTTCGTCAAGCCTTGCGAGTCCCCTCCGTCCATGTCTCCTCTACTGCCTCTGATTAGAGGGAAGAAGGTGTTGATTCCAAGATCACATTACGTTGTGACTTGGTAAACTGATCCAAATAATTTTGAAGAACATGTTGGTGCCTCTATCCAGGGTACCGTCGGGCATCTTGCCAAAATCCAGAGGACTCCAGCCACTGTAATCCAGTAGAACTCGTCCTGCTCACTGCCTGCTACAGGGGTGCCCTATCAAGCCGCATTGGCTTATACCTTGTAGAGGCTTTCATGCGGAACATCTCAGCACCGAGTCTCACGATGATTTTGCCGATGCTTTGCCCTTCTGGACATAGTTGTACAGCATCGCGGAACTCTCACGTTGGCGCAGACTCTTCTTGGTAGCGAGCGACGGAACGTACCGTCCTTGAAGCTGGACACAACCTGCTTTACAACGCGCTCGACGACAATTTGCCTCTCTCGTACAGTCGATGCTGTGTCTACGAGAGCGTCGGTTCGGCGTGCTAGGAAAGGCCGCATGTGCGGTTGGGCGTCTCCAGCCATGTCGCGTTTTCCCAGGATAATCACATGACAGGCAGGGAGGAGGTCGCCTGCTCGAAGCTCTCGCTTAGAATTATTCTCGTCAGCGTCGCTGAGGGAACCAAACGCGTCGCTACCTACACAGCCACTAGTGGTCAACGCCATCACGTCGTCACCGACGCTGCTGGTTGCCTGACTCGCTCGGCAGGGCAGATAACAAGCCATTTTCAAACGTGATGTCTCGAGAGTCGAGATCCACGTATCGTGGTTCCATCTTGACGACCTAGTCTCTCAAGTCTTCAGTGCTCAGAGGCTCCTCGAACCAGTCCAGCGACTCCAAAAGCCTATGTCGGTCAATTTGAGAGTTCTACGCGTGCCAGGAGTGCGCGCCTTGCGTTTTCCGAGGTCTTAGAACGTTTGCCGCCCTTTCTCAATCTAGAGAGCTCAGAAATTTTATGTTAGTCAGAAGCGGACGTTGAAGACGCCGCTGCGGAGAATTTGCACAATACAAGATTGTGCGTGAGCGCAATCTGTCACTGCTAGTTTATAGCATGAGCAGACACCGTCAGTACGGGTATGGACTTGTCACGATCTCCTATGTAATGGATTGTGTCCGGGAAAAATCCGAGCCTTCTCACAGTAACAGAAAAGCAGTATATTTGCAAATTGACAGCGCTTGTTTGTACATATTCTAATGAGTCATTATGTAATTGTCTAAATATTACATCATTCTCGTGTTTGAGAAAAATGGCCGGACGTCCTTCGTCTGGGCTGAAGCAATGCTTGGGTTGCATTATTGACTTTTTGATCTCGACCATGGCGCTCAGAAGCTATTCATCCTTGATCGTTGCGGTTCCGATGCATACAACTCATAACGCGGGGCCCCTCTTTCCTCTCCGCTCAGTTCATAATCCCTAAATTGTTGGTGAAGCTCTGCCGGCTTCCTCTGGCCCGTCAGTTCCGCCGGCGGCGAGCTCTGCCGAACTTCCCCATAGAACTGGCCGTTCTGAGTTGTTGTGAACACGCTGGAATGTTGCGGCGATTCCATGGACATGGCGCCGCTGGTCGTGTTGTCTTCAGGTGTGTGGTTTTGTGATATTTGTTGACCTCTGCGGCGCCGGCCGAAGAAGAACCAGCCCGCAGCTACACCGAGTATCACTGCGCATGGTATTGCGACGCCCATGCCAATCACGGCTCCTTTACTCAGGCCATTAGAGCTCGCAGCGGGCGTTGCGGTCGTCGAAGAAGTGCTGGTCGGGGTACTCAACGGTGTGTCCGTCGAACTCGGTACATCGATGGAGGCTGATGTGGATGAACTTGTTGTGGATGAGGATATCGAACTGCTTGTGGTGGTGGAGGTGGTGGATTTTGAGGAAATGTTGAAATAATGTGAGGTTCCCATAACACCTGTCCCGCCTTCGACGTATAGGCTCAGCATGAACACATTAGACACGTCCGTGTCCTTGGATGTGCCAACACGCCATTGAAAATCGGAGATATTGACCACACTTCCTGAAGGTATTCATCGTTAGATCTTGCACAAACAACCATGTAGACCTGGAAAGATAAGTCAAAACACACTGGCGATATACTCAAAATCCCCGATCACGTTTCCATCGGTAAGGTTGGCCTGGTACAAAGTAACTGATGTGGCGGTGTCCGACGGTGCTTGCCAGACAAGATTGACGCTCGAGCTGTCAACATAGACAGGATTGTCGCTGAAATCGTTCCATTTCGCCATGTTTGGCGGGTTTATAAATCCCCATGACATTTTTAGGTAAGTATTGAAGAATCACGAATCAGCTGGGAACACGCAAAGGCAGAAGAAGGAGTGTCACAGTGAATAGCCGGTAAAACGCAGAGAAATGGGATTCAAGATGCTGAAAACTGGACCTAGAGGAGAAGATCCTAGGCAGAGACTCACGTAGGAAGCTACAATCTTTGCAGGGTACTCTGCAGGGTGCTCTGCAGAGTTGTGAGTCCACGAAAAGTCCATAATATATAAAGTATACAAGCCAACGTTTTATATTTTATTTAAGCATATAAGCTAATAGATTATAAATAGTTTATAAAAAGGGGTATAATATATATAATATTTTTTTATAATTTAAATAATATATATAATATTCTATTTATTTTTTTAAATATAATATTTACTTTTAAAATTATTTTAATTCTTTTTTATTTAAAATATTATTATATTTAAATTATTAGAAAATAAACTGGAATATAAAGTACTTTAAAGTAAAAAGTCTATATAAGCTTTCTTTTATTAGGTATTGCATTAAAAAATCTTATTCAGGTACGGAGTCATTGGACTTGGCGATTATCCACTCTGTTGTCTGTTGGTTTACCTTAAATAGCTGGGGGATGACCTGTCGTGGGCCCTGTTGGTGGCTGAACCACTCACATCTCTCATTCAAGCGCAGATCTTCCTACTCATTTCAAGTTCATGCTGTTGGCTCTCTCTCTTCAAGCCGTCCAATAAACCGGGAGCATATTGTGGATGCCAACGCCGGATGCGCTGATGATAGGTCCTCCCTCCCACTTTGCTCCGCCGCGGTTCAGGCAGATGTAGATGGGGACAATTCTGTTCGGTTCCACCTTTATTAAGCATATCGCTTCAAAAGATCCCAGATGTGGCGCCGCCAATCGCCTGTCAGCGCCCATGCACGCGCCTCCGCTGACAAAAAGCTCCTTCAAGGTGAGGAGGATTTAGACCGAGTCAGGCATTTGCTGCTGACGATGGCCTGCAAAAGCGGTCGAGCTCCAATTTCCGGCGTGCTTCCTTCCATCTTCTAGTACTTCAATTTCATGCACACGCTTTCATATTCCGCCCTCGGTACTTTCGATTCATCTTCTTTGTTGTCTGGCGCACGCGAATTTCCGGCCGTGGCTGAAGATAGGCCAGCTGGCCTAAACCTGTCAGACTACCAACTCAGCGCAGCCTCCGTGGTTCCGGCTACGACGTCGACCACACCTGCTGATGGACAAGCAACCCAGCGTCAGTAGCATGCAGTCCTGGCGGCGGACCTGCCGCATCCCGTCCGTGAGGAACATCGCAATCACCTGTGCTGCCTTTCTGCTGCTCTACCACTTTCGCACATGGAGCCTGAGCTACGAGGGAGGCCCGACACCGCTGGCGTCCACAGAGCCTCCTGAGACAGCGCCAGAAACAACGCACCCGGATCACCCCGATCAGCTCGATCAGCCGGAACAGCCACCGCCACCGCCACCACCAGCCCCAGAGTCCACAGGTGTTCCCAAGAAGATCTGGTACAAGCTGGGACCCAAGGGACTCAGTGATGATGCCCGTGGCTGGACAGACACCTGCATCTCGCAGAATCCTGAATACCACGCAAAGTTCTTCACAGATCAGTCAGCAGATCAACTCGTACTGGATAAGTACGGGGACCGTCCTGATATTGTGGACACATATATGGCCCTCACAGTACCAATTTTGAAGGTTGATCTGTTTCGTTACCTGCTTCTCTATGCAGAGGGCGGCGTCTGGTTCGATCTTGATGCGACATGCGAGGGCATACCGATTGACGAATGGGTCCCCGGAGGGATCGACCCTGACCTAGTTGTCGGCTGGGAATTCGACGGCGGCTACCATTTTGAGTTTGAAAGGCAGTTTACAACCTGGACTGTTATGGCCAAAAAGGGTGTACAGCATGTGCTGGGTGTTGCAGAAGATGTTGTGGGTGCAATAGTCGATCTGGCGAGGTCGAACAATGTCACTGTCCCAGAGCTGAATATTGAAATGGTGGGTGATGTTGTGGACTTTACTGGGCCGAAAAGATTTGCAAAAGGCGTTATGAAGAGAATAGAGGAAGATGCGAATGCGAGTGGCGATGGGTGGGGAGGATGGGAGCCATATCACGAGATCTTGGAACCGAAGCTCGCTGGCAATGTCCTCATCCTCCCAGGATATGCGCTAGCGGCATCGTACAATACGTACGAACCGGAGGACCAGGGCAGAGTCGGCCCGTCCTTGGTAGTCCATCACTATGCCGGGACCTGGAAGAACCAGTATGGCGGAGAGAAGGTGGAAAATTAGGGCCAATCACCAGGAAAGATGGCTATGAATGTAACGCGAGATCTTGTAAGGCGAGATCTTGCATCACCTAGAATATTGAGCTGTGCCGATATTGTTAATTCCTTGCTGGTCATCCACTCAAGAGCACGGCTGTGATAAATCTGCCAAGCTATGACTGGGTTGCATGTGTGCTTCTCGCCCGCTTTTATGCCAGAATAACATGCCGCAAGTGCAGCTGATGCTCAAACTGGAAGCCAAGCACGACAGAGGCGGCCTCTTACAGCTAACCTCCCCAATCTCTGTTCCGCTCCGCAAGATACCTATGAATATAGTCAGCAACGTCTCGCGGCACTCGTCCTTGTTTAACGCCGTTCCATTCTAGCGGCGGGCTCCATTGCGAGATCAACATATAATTTTAGATGTACGGCGTGGGCCATGCCCCAGCAAGTCACTCGGAAGATCGGTCCACAGCCAGCGCGGGCTTCGGCCGTCAGGCTTTCTGGTCTCGTCACATTTGACAAGGATCAATACTCCACCGTCTTAAAGATCCTTCTCATCTGCTCTGTCTTAACGTACCGGTTCGCACTGATCACGGCATGGGGCTGTTTGGGTCTTCTGGGAAGGATTCAGTCTCTGTACATGTTCCTGGGACACATTTTATTAGGCCTCCTTGGAGACTCGGGGGGACGAGCTAGAGGTGAGGATGGATTGCACGTTCGGGGGCGTTTGTGAACCAACATGTGCATGTCCAAGATGCATTAATAAGGATAAGGTTCCGCTTAGCGTCAGAACCGTGCCCTGCGCAGTCCTCCAGTGGCCAGTCGAGTTCCTGCAAACAACCAACACCTTCGAATACCCAGCCGCACCGTTACAGTCCACGCCATGTCCTCACCGCTGTGGTCATCACTTCTGGGTTGGAAGATCCTCATTGAATTTAATTTGGAATGCAGACAAAGCAAAAACAGCACAAAATCCTCCGTACTCACTTGCCAAGGTCCCTACCTGGGTACCTAGGTAAGTCAACTCAGGGGCTTGACAGTCTGTAGTCCTAGGCGTTTCTGGGGTTTACGCGGCACGAGTCATACAGGTGCGGCGTGCCCATTTAACAGAGTCCCAACCAGCCGTGATTGGTGCATTGAATACCACTGTACCGGTATCAAATCATATCCTGTCTATCATGTACCCGGCGCTTGCGGATGTTGCTAGTTGCGCAAAGGCATTCACGTTGCCGCCGCGGTGGGTTTCAACGGGTCCCATTCTTGGCCTAATGACACACCCTGACCCGAACTGCTTTGGGATTTTGTCGCTGGCCATCGGTCGCGCGGCATTTGTCTTCTCATCCACCTATCGATGTGTATACAATTCAGGCCTGAATGCTGACATCTGGACCTGCGGTACCTCGTCTGGCGGCCTTGAGCACTATCGATCCGTGTTTCTACAGAGAGCCACTTTTCAACGTCATTCCCTCCCCCACAGCTCCAGCTTGTTGTCTCATGGGTTCAATCATGGATTTCTCAAGATGTATCTCATATTGCCCTGATATGTCTGGCTGGACCAGAACGTCAAAACGCATCGCACTTCTCATCCCAATCGTCTTTTTCTCTCTTCTGTACATTTACATGGTCGTCGGACCGGTCGGGATAGCTCCACGGACGCCTTTTATCCGTCAAGGCATACCCAAAAAGATTTGGTATAAACTAGGTCCCCGCGGGCTGACAGCAGACGCGCGCGCATGGACCGACAGCTGCATACAGCAAAACCCCGAGTATGAGCACGAATTTGTGACGGACGAGCTCAGTGAGGCCTGGGTTGCAGAGCATTTCGCCGACCACCCCGAGATCGTCGAGACGTATCACAATCTCACCATACCAATCCTCAAGGCCGACATTCTTCGATACCTCCTGCTCTTCAGCCAAGGAGGAGTCTATTGCGACCTTGATATCACCTGCAACATCCCCATGGACGAATGGATTCCCGCCGGCTACCAGGCAAACTCCAACCTGGTGGTGGGATGGGAGTTCGACGTCGGCTGGGGCGAGAACATTGTCCGGGAGTTTGCAACCTGGACGATCATGGCAAAGCCTGCCTCTCCACACATCTGGACGCTGATCGGAGACATAGTTGAGCTGATCGGGGCAAAGAAAAAGGCACACAACCTTGACTCGGTGGAGCAATTGACGCCAGCTATGGTGGGCGACGTAGTGGACACGACCGGCCCGAGGATTTTCACCAAGAGCATCATCAAGAGTCTCGAACAAGTCTTGCAAGCCCCTATAGACAAGGATAGCATAAAAAACCTACGTCATCCGAAAATCGTCGGTGACGTGCTGATCCTGCCCGGGTATTCCTTCGCCGCGGAATCAAATCACTACGACGCAGACGAGCAACTCGGACCTCCTCTGGTAACGCACCATGCAGCTGGTACATGGAAAAATGAGAACGGGGGCGAAACTGTTTAGCCGTTTGATCTAGCTATTAATGAAGTTCATATATAAGAGGTTATACCTAGGAAGGAGCTTATAGTGACCCTCGTCGCATCTATGTAGGCGCACAACAGAAGTGACTTTGCATTAAACTCTGGGGCCAAATCAATCAATTATGTGCTCAATTTCGAACCTTTAGTATTCCGCTCCTACAGAATTCTTTCTTATTTTAACTTAATTAATTGTGATTTAAGAACGATTCGGGGTGGCGGGGGGGGGGGGATCTCGATGAATGATAGACTGGTTGCCAGAAGTGCATATCCAACAATTTGGAGTGACGTGATGACGATGAAGATCTCGGTCTGGACTAGGAAGAGCATGGTAGCGTTGAGACAGGTCACCATCACTAGACGCAAAGCATGGGATTTTCTGCTGGTGCCGTGGCTAGTTGTTGTTCTATCATCCCTTGCTGGCGAGCTACCTCTACTTTCCTCGGAGGCCAACACCGAATGATAGTGCGGTGTTCTCGTGGTAGCCAAAGATCTTTACGAGGGTAAATTATCATGGTATAGTACCACTGAAACCCGACATGGAGTCCACGAGAAGCCACAAAGACGGCACCGATCCGCCCCAGATTACATGGCGCCCACTGCCTAGCCGTCATCATTTTGACAGCCAGGCAGAGCAGACTGCTGTGCGGCGAAAGAAATTCGGTGCAAGTATAGCGGATAGTGAGCCGAATCGTGCGATAAGAGGGCCCGAGTGAGGCGGTCACTTGAGTGCGGGCAGGGCCAGGCGATGCGCGTCTCGAAGAGAGTGTAGTGCGTCTTTCGAGCTAAAGATAGTGCTTACATTGAGGGGCACATGGATGCATACTGCTTGAGAAGCATATATGAACAGATTAAAAACGAGACCACCCACACCCACTTATGCTCATAGGAAGCGTGATAAGGGCTGTCTTTTGTCACATCTCTCACACGCCTGAGATCCTGGGTTTTGCGTCGTCAGCTATCAGGGACTCCAAGTACGTTAAAATTGGCCCGAGGCTTCGGAGAAGTAGGAGTCTTAGAGGTGACGAAGGCTTTCGAGGCCATTGAGCCTCGTTACGGAGTGGTAGAGAAACAGGAGGGCGGCCAGGAGGTGATGGGGATATCGTGGAAACTCAACGTTGAGCGTGCGAGGAAGGGATTGGCTTACATTTAAAAGGTAACAATTCTTCTCTATCTATAAGAGTGGGATGGGATTCTGCCCCAAACTCTGCTGCCCAGATCACCTGCGTGAATCGAGGGGGACCCTTGTCACAGATGGGTTGTGCTCCACTTACATGCGCGGAGGTCATAACGTCACCTAGTGTATGCGGCATCAGACCACTTACACTATTGTAGGGCTGAAAGCACTGATCTGGTCTGCGCAGGTTTACGAAGTATACATTAAAACAGTAGGGGATGGAAAGGGGGCGTTGAAAACACCCTAGCTGCAGAGCATACTGAAGTAGTTTTCGGAAATTACTTAGGTGCACTCAAAAGTCCACTAAATGTTTACCGATGTTTCAACATTGGATCGCATCCGGCATCTCAAACCAGGATAAAAGAATCGGCGCATTCATCCTCCCTACACTTGCAAATTTATTGACTGGCAAGTCTCGTTGAAGAAAGTCCCTTTTCAAGCTTGCAAAGCTACGGTTTTTCAAGATGTACAATGTTTTGTTTTGAGTTTTGCAAATCCGTCTCCGCCTCCGGATCAGGCCTCCGGAGCCTACCCTCCGTGTTGTCACGCCCGCGCCGGGACTAGACCGAGCAACCCATCGTCACAGTCATGCGTAGCTTTAGTGGCCACGCAAAAACTATATCCACCTCAAATATGAAAGGGTCAAATGCCCCCTGGTGGATGTAAGATTTTGGAGTGGCCCACCCACTTACCTCTCCGTTCATATTTACATGTATACTCACATCCGCCACTTGAACTAGCCAGCAGCACCAGGGGGAGGCCAAGATTATAGAGGCATCCTGTCAATCGGCTCAGTCAACACCACTATTCAAGATGGTCCGCTTGTCAACCCTGCTCCCGACCCTTTCGGCGCTTGGCTGTGCCAGAGGCGTCCGCTTCCTCGGGCGAGTCAACCCTGCCACCAGGGAGCTCTCGTGGTCCGGCACAGGCCTCACCTTCAGCTTCACCGGCTCCTCGGCCAGCGTGGCTGTGGCCTCGTCCTGGGGCACCAACAGCATCGAGATGGTCATCGACGACGGCACGCCTCTTGTCTTGGACAGCATCAACGGAACCAGCATCGCCACGCCGGCCGGCCTCGCCGACGGCCCGCACACCGTCACCATCCGCAAGCGGTCCGAGGCCCAGCTCGGCAGCATCTACGCCGGCGACGTGAGCACCCCGGGGGCGCTGGGCAACGACACGGCGCCGGCGGGCAGGCGCATCCAGGTCATCGGCGACAGCATCACGGTCGGCTACGGCATGGACGGCACGTACCCGTGCGTCAACTCGGCGGCCCTCGAGGACGCGCCCAACACGTACGGCGCGCTGACGGCCAGGAACCTGTCGGCCGAGTACGACATCATCGCCTGGTCGGGCAAGGGGCTGCTGCGCAACATCGTCAACCCGGGCTACGAGGACGACGTCGTCATGCCGCAGATCTGGACGCGCTGGGCCGCCGCCGACGCGGACGGAACCTACACCTTCCCGGCCGCCGACGCGCCCGACGTCGTCGTCGTCAACCTGGGCACCAACGACTTCAGCTACGTCGCCACCAACAGCAGCACGGGCGCCACCTACGACGCGCGGCCGCGCCTCAACGCGACCGCCTACGCCGACGGGCTGGTCGCCTTCGGCGAGACCATCCGGGCGCACTACCCCGACGCCGAGGTCTTCATCACGTCGAGCCCGCTGCTGAGCGACGGCTACCCGACCGCCGAGGACGCCCAGCACACCACGCAGGCCGACGCCATCAAGGACGCCGTCGAACAGCTTGGAAGCAAGGCGCACTTTGTCAATTTCCCGACCCAGGACTCGAGCAACAACAACATCGGCTGCGACTACCACCCCTCGTCGGCGACGCACGAGAGCATGGCTGTGATCCTGACGGCGGCTATCGAGGATGTCATTGCTTAGATTCTGTTGGTCTTGTGGGGAAAAGGGCACCCGTGTCCCTGCGGTCTTCTACCGAACATTAACGCCGGGTATTTCGAAGTCATGTAAATAAAATATTTATTTCCTCTATTGAATATATGAATGGAAACACTAGAAGATAGGAAATCTGTATATAAATAAGAGAACGGATATTCACACCTGTAAAAACGAAGGGTACACCCATACATATCACCAGCCCTATTTTAAACACCACGCATAATATCACCCCCAACACCCAATACCCATACACCTAACACATATATACTTAATACTTATATAAATTAGGTATTGGGTGTGTGGGTGTTGGGTGTTGAGTGGGTGTGTGAATACTTAAGTAGGCTTGGGTGATATGCTTTAATGGGCTGTAGCTGTGGCATGAGTGATCTACGGGTGTACTATCCGTTCTGGCGGGTGTGAATATCCGATGATGTTCAGTGGATTGTGGATACAAGGTCGTAAAGGAAAGTTCTGCTTGGGATGGAAATCATATCTCGTAAGAATAAGGTATGTATAACAAATTCAGACTCTTGAACTTTAGTCCCATCTTGATCTAATGCCACTTGTAAAACCAAGGACGTACGAATTGGTGTAAAAGTCCTTCCTAAAGACCCAATTTGCATGCAGAACGCAGTTGATTCCAATACCCACTGCAGATGAGAATTGACTCAATATCAACGGCTTACTTCCTCGACGGGCTCACCTCGCGTGGGACAGGGGAAGAGAACCTCTGCGCGACCTCATCCTCAAACTTCCTGGTACCATCCTCAACATGTGGCCGCGCCACAGCCACACTCGTAAAGTCAGGCGGGAAAGACGCGAAATCCGGCGCGTGAGTCCCGTTCCCAACAACAGGCCCGCCCGAAACCAGATAATCATCCTCATGTTCGGGGGTGTCGTCGCGCCGGAGCGCAAGCTCGTCTTGCGGCAGGGGGTAACGCGCGATGTCCTCGAGTGCTAGGCTCTTCCACCGCCTGGGCAGGGTCTTGTCCCACCAATGCTCCGGGGCCGAGTGATTCGACTCATCGTCAGCCGCCTCTAGAGATATCCTGGATGACGCGACTTGGTTGGTGGGCTTCTTGGTGTCCCTCTGGACCTCAGGGAGTGCCCCGGGAAGGACAGCGATGACAGCCAGGATGAGCATGATGACGCTGAATACAAAGAGGTAGGCAACGAGCTGCTTATTCTCGTCGCCCGCACCCGCCACTATGGCCCTGATAATTATGGCGCCGAGCTTGCCAGCCGCGGCCGAGATGCCGTAGAAGGTGCCCCGGAAGACGGTGGGGAATATCTCGGCCGCCATGATGAAGGTCAGGGTGTTGGGCCCGACGTTGAACATGAACTGGGCGAGCGCGAAGAAGACCATGCTGACCTCGTGGTCGGGCGTCGCGTACGTCCTGACGACGCTGGCGCCGGTGGCGATGAAGAGGAGCGTGAGGCTAAGGGACGTCCCTATGAGTAGCCTCTTGCGGTTTGCATAGTGGACTACTGGAATGGCGACGATGCTGCCGACGAGTGAGGATATGGAGGATAGTATGAGCGTTCGTGCAGCGTTGTTGTCCAGGGTCCGCTGGATGGTGGCATTGGGCCTGCCTGGGTCGGCGTTCCATATGCTCAGCGTTGCGTCGGAAGCAGGTTTGTCAAGCCATAGTGTGTTCAGCGTCCTAGGGCTGTCCAGGCTGGTCCCATAAAAACACACATCTAGCAGAAGCCATATCGTGGACATGCCCACCAGGGGCTTCCATCCGCCCTCCTTAAGGTACTTTCGTGCTGCCTTGAACCACGGCGTCGGGTCCTGGTCTTTGTGGAGACGGTGCCGCACACCCGAAGAGACAGATATCTCCGATCGTTGGTCATCTTCCAATTTCCCTCCGACCTGCTGGACCGCAAGGGCAGCCTTTCTCAAATCCTTCTGGATGCCGGAGAAGTATCTGGGAGACTCGGGTATGATAAGTCGGAGGCCGACAGCAACAAGCGCTATTATACCACCTATCCCGATCACGATTCGCCAGACTATGTCGATGACGATTTTTGCCTTGGCTTCAGCCGCCCCTGCATTTGGCTCGTCCATATCGAGGTCGTAGCGTTGCATGAGTCTTAGCAGGGACCCGAGGCCTATGCCGACGGCCATCAGGCGACCAATACTCTGCATGAGGAATATGGCAGCCATCATGACGGCTCGCGTATCCGTGGACGCGAATTCAGCTGCTATCACAGCCGAGACGGGGTACTGAGAGCTTTTTATCAGCCTAGTCCTGAGAAGACGGTGCCAGGTCATCACATTGCCTACCTCTGCTCCGATACCGAATCCCAGCATGCAGCGGAAGAAAATGATAGACGCGTAGATGCTCATCGAAGACTTCGGGACGCCTTCCACGTCCACATTCGTCTGCATGAATCCCTGGGAGGACAAGACCAAGCCGACCGTGGCCAGGATCAAGATGATCAGCTCCCAGCCGTAGAGCCTCTTTCGCCCGCCCCGGTCGGCGAAGTGGCCGAAGACGACCATGCCGAACAGCGTGGCGCTCAGCGTGGTCAGGTCCAGCATCTCACCAACGTCTACGTGGGTGAAGCCCTCGGGCGGGTAGACATAGAGCAGGGCCGGCGTGACGAAGTTGGTGGCGAAGAGGCTGTACGAGGATGCCAGGAAGCCGATGGCGACGGCGCAGAAGACGGGCCAGTTGAAGCCGATGGAGTCGAGGATGCGCAGGATGGCGATCTCCCGCTCGTGCCGGTCCTAGAATGAGGTTGTGAGCCAGGGTTGCCGAGGGACTGTTTGAGCTTGAAGGCTACTCACTGTGATGTGCCCGACGTCTGGGTGGACGTCGGCCTGCCTCATGGGATCCGGCAGTCTCAGCCGGGATATCCTCGAGCTCTGCTCGGCCTTGATGCCGTCGAGCATCTTGTCGGCAGAAGCAGTGCTGCTTCAGGGCTGAGGTAGGAGTGGTCTTCGATATTGACGGTGCATGCACCAGCTCGAGCGCTTCATCTGCGAAAGCCTTCTGTTCCGATCATGAGCTGCTGTTCGGTCGGATCACCGCTTTATGACACCTCCCAGGGCCGTCTTAGTCCCGGTTGTGTAACCAATTCATCTGGATCGAGCATCAAGGCAGCCAGTGCCAAATCGTGTCAGCATTTTCCGGTGGGCGGGAAGTAGGCCCTGGTGGCGCCACCCAACGCGGGCTAGCCCCCTGGAAGCGCCCTGTCTCATCCCAGCTGCAGCAGCCATTTGCCCGTCGTCTCTACACGTGCTGGGTGGCGCAGCTGAACCCGTCCCAATATTGCAGCAGGATTCTGCCACTGCAGGGCGGACGCGGCCCTCCATGAGACACCGAGGCAGACCTCCAGGCGTTGCGGCTCCCCCCTCAAAATCGGGGGTGACCAGCCTCCCCGCGTTGGGGATTGCTCCAGCTACTTACAACAGGCGAGACTTTTCGTTCGTCCCATCTGCTCGGTACAGGCTACCCGGAACATCCTGGAACCATGAACCCGCAAGCATCATAAGAGATGCATGCGTTTTTGACACATCAGATGAAGCTTGGGTGACATCCCAGAGCCAACATCACTTCATACTCCACCGATGGATCCCGTCACGGCTTTCGGGCTCGTGGCGGGGATCGTGCAGCTGGGGTCTTTTGTGGCTGACCTCGCGGGGAACCTGCGTCGTTCTCGACACCAAGGAGGACAACTGATCAGGCTTCGGGATATCCTTCAAGAACTCTCCCAGCTGAGGCTCCGGATCGGAGAGGACGACCCAGACGTCGAGAGGGTGGTGCGGCTGGTGGAGAAGTGCAGGAACCTGCTCGAGGAGCACGACCCGAAGCTGAGAACCTCGCGCGGCCTCACGTTCACGTGGCCGGCGAGTCTCGAGAACGAGATCCGGATCATCAACGAGGATCTCACGCGCATGTACACGAGGCTGCTGCTACACCGCGTCGACTTCCCTCCGACACCGAGTTCATACGGCAGTCAACAAGGCCAAGCAGCGCGGACACCTACCCTTCCGCCCTATGCACTGCTACCAGAGCCTGCACTCACTCCAGCCCTCAGCCGCAGAGGCTCCCTGGAGTTCATCGACCTCCCAGCCACCATCTCCCTAGGGGAAGACGGCCCCAGGCTCACGCTGCAGCACGTGAACATCCTGGAGCGGGACAACTCCTCCCGCATCCTCCAGTACGAGAGCGGCGACAAGCAGGTCATCGTGACCCACCGCATCCCCTTCGGCACCAAGCCCAACGCGGACGGCGACGTGCGCGCGCGGCGGGTGAACTTCCTCGCGCAGCACGAGGTCACGGTCGAGGACCGCGACGGCTTCCGCATCTACTCCGTGGACCCGACCTACGTCTTCGGCAGCTCCGCCAACTGCGCAAGCTTCATCGCCAAGGTTCGCGAGCGCGAGCTCGTCGCGACATTCCTGCCCCGCGAGATCCGCCGCGGCGGCGAGACGCGCGCCAGGGCAAAGGTGCTGCGCGTGTGGAGGAAGTCGAACGAGAGTGCCAGCACCCCCCGGCCTCTGGTCACGCTGGGCTTTCACGACCGCGTCGAGGGCCGGCAGATCGAGCTGGACGTGAGGCTGTACGACCGCAGTGTGACGGTGACCAAGGACAAGAAGGTGCTTGATATCTGGAGGACAGACGGGTCCAGCAAATTGTCCTTGTCTTTCGACAATGCGAAGGGTAGGTGGATGCTGCCGTGGATTCTTGTTACCACACGATGCGTGTGCTGATTTCATGACGCATAGATGCGAAGAGCTTCCTCGATATCTACCAGGACGTTCATCCAGACAAGCCTTCGGCTTCGCCGGCTTATCCACCATCACTACCGCCTCTCAACTTCTGATTGCTTTGGAGCATTGTTCTGAAGCGAAGTGGATGCGAATGGCTTGTTTCTCGCGAGAAAATCGTCCGAACGCAACACTGTCAGCTCGGTCTCTCGAAGTGTGAAACCTTTAGCTGTCGAGGTTCTGCGTAGGGTGTCATTTGCTGGGGTTTCTCAACTCGGGAGGTGCGAGAGCCGACAAACCAGCAATTTCTGACGGAAAGGTTGTGAACGCCTTCCGGCTGATTCTGTCGTGCGACTCTCACTTTGGCAGACGACAGCATTATTGGCACACTGCAAAGTCGCTATTTGTCAGTTAGGAGCCTGGTAACTGCTTGATTCTGGAACGGAGATTAGTATGTGGTCCTAACGATCTCAAACAACTTTGCCTATTGCTGACTACGTTACCTTCCACAGCTCCAAAAACATCGTGGTTGGCGAGATATGTCGTTTGTGGTTGAAAGAGTCGGAGTATGTTCGTTCCGGGAGGGTGTGACGATGCCAGCAGCACCCAAAGAGTTTGAAGAGGAGGGTGGTCCATGCCTGGCCACTACGCGACGGTTGCTCATCTGACTGCAGTAGCCGTGTCGAAGGAGCATGCGGTGCGACTGTGGAACGGCCGAAAGAGCGCCGTCAACATGGCTCAGTGACATTTTGTCCGAATGAGGACACTTACAGAAAGAGATACTAAATGCCTGTATCTGGTTTAACGTAATCGAAGTTAATCCAATTAATGACCAAAAGAAGCCAAAATGACTCAGGTGTATCCTCACATGTTGACTCACTTGACTACCTTGGTTGGAGCCGAGATGACCGGTGATTGTGTTTGTGAAACCTCAGTAACAAAGAACGGTTCTGTCAGACGGGCTCGGAGCCTTGTGATACGCCTTGTGATACATGAATCCCGTGCAACGGGGCGGCTGGCGACAAGCTGAACCCGTCAGCATCGCACAGCACATACTCGTCGCCCATGTTGCTGGGTCCAGACTGCGATCTCAAAGATGTTCGAGACTCGATCGACAGCGACCAGCCTGAAGATCGGATTGCACGGAGAGTCTTATGAGCTATATTGAGGAACAAATGACGAATCGAGCGCAGCATGACCCAGTCTGAGCCTCAGGCGAGCAGAGTCGCCACGATTCAGTGATGACTGTCTTGGTTCTCTCGTAATACACCATTGCCGCGCGGGTGGTTGGCAACAGTAATCCGGCTGACAAGCAGCGCTGCAGGCAGGTGAGACAGGAGCATGAGGTGATCCTGGAATGGCTGCGACGGGCGACGCACCAGCTCTGCATCGGGGTTGTGTATCTTGGCCATGGCCGTTGCTTCCGGTGGGCGTTTATGCCGCGCGTGGTGGACACCTTTGTGGAACGGTGGCATACCTAAATAATCAAATCATTTTGGGAGGACGGGCCACTGGCATCTGGCCCTGTCCGTCCGACTGTCCACACACGGGCGATGGGATCTGCACCCTTGCTTCCCGTCGTAGGGCTGAGGATCGCCGGCTCAGTCATCACCTCATGCGGGTTCGATCCTTTTCGCGCCTCGGAACCTGCAGAACGCCCACGGAATCCCACGCCTGCACACCCAAGGGAACTCTTCCGACTCCACGCCCATCCCACTCGTAAAGTGCCAAATGATTTCACAAAAAAAGTCGCGCTCGAGTCATTGGATCGACGCAACACCAGTGAGTGTGGTGCACCTGGGCAGGCGGCGGTGCAGCTGGGCTTGGGTGGGCGTTGTGTGTCGCGATTCATCCAGTCGGTCTTTGACATTGGAAGGTGATGTGCTGCTGACTGGCTTCGGCCGTTGGAGTTCGACGCCACAGCATCGCCACACGAACACAGTCAACGGTTGTCAGATAACAAATGCTAACACTGTCTCCAGCCACACTTGTTTTGTCCCTTGTCCCCTGTTCCCCCGACTTCACACGACGGGCGGGGACTTCAGATGACTTCAACCTCGCTTCGGGTTCTCCATCGTCCAGAGGTCCTGTTCCAAGGCCCATTGGCCGCTGTACGGCCCCCAAACTTGCTGGAAGCTCTGCATCCTGGAAGATCAGGGTTACATCCTGCTACCTCTTGGAAAATTAGGGCTGAACCGGTGGTAAGGAAGCCTGGATTGCTGCATGCAGGGCAGCATCCGGCCCCTCCAATGACGCGAGACCAGAGCCTCGTCGGTCGCCGTTGCTCAAAACTTTCGAGGCACAGCAGGCAGGGAAGGACCAGCTCTTTCCAGCTCTGCCCTGTCTTGTCTTGTCTTGCCTGTCTCTCTCCCCCCTCTGTCTGGTCCCCCAACCGAAACCTTGCAAAGGATAATGCGCTCTGGGATGCTGGCTGCCCCGCACACACACACACACTCACTCACTCTCACGCACAGTCTCTTCATCAGTCACACCCAACGGGGTGACGAGGACCGAACCGGCTCAACGGGGGACCGCCCACGCGATGTGACTCTGCCCTCAGCATTCTAATCGGTCGTTTCCGCATCCTATCGGCTTCCACAATTGTTCCTCCGTCATCCCTCCACGCCGATATTTCGTCATTCAGCACCTGATTTCCCTGCAGCTTCGCGGCGCCTAGTCGCAGCTGGAGCCTCTGCTCTGCCTCTCTCGCATGCAGAACCTGGCATATGCATGCGAGAGGAGGCAGATAAGAAAAGTACCTGCCAAGCAGTATTCCTCACAGCTCCTGCCTCCCCTGTAACATCGCAATCACATACCACAGTTCTCACGCCCGTTCCCCTGCCTAGTTTCTCTTAATTTTTTTTCTCTTCCCTGTCCTGCCTGCCCGCCTGCCTCTCGAGTGACCTAGCTCGAACAGGGAACGAGCCACCCGCAGACACGGCTGACATTGTCTATCCCTACCCCACGTCTCACTCCGCTCTGCTACCTCGTGCCAGATACCGAGGTGGATCGTGAGGGTGCCCTTGCTTACATTGCTTACTCCCGGGGTCTCCTACGGCCGGGTGACGTTCGTTGGGAGATAGCCTGGATGGGGGTTTGACGTCCCGGTCAGGCTGCCCATCAGGTCATCAGGCCCTCAGGCCTTCAGGCACCAGGACAGAGACTGACCTCGGCACCTTTTTTTCAGCTTGCCAGATTGCGTAGACCTCCTGCGACCAAGGTCCCTGCGGGGGTCTCCGCGATGGGGCCAGGTCCGCACGCAGAGGGCAGAGGGCAGAAGGCCACTGAAACGTTCGAGTGAGGCCGAATATGTGGTCGGTTCTTGCAGACTGCCGAGACATGCGGGCGCGATGCGGGAGCATGCAAGCCCACCTACTCGGTGGCTACTACTCTCAGCCCTATGGGGCCGGCTGTACGAATGTCGTCTCGCGCGCCCCGTCATCCCTCGTGGGCTTTTCTTTTGTGCCTCTCGCGGCCGTGGCTGTAGCCGTAGCTGCAGCCGTTTCCAGCTCGTCCTGTCTGCCCCTGGCCCCCTGTACGAGTACGTACCTACATCAAGACCATCAAATGTAGCCAGACAGCCCGGGGTCCTTGCATGAGGGCACATGGAAGTCCCCTTCCTCTCCTCTAGTGCTGAATACCAAGACAGCAGCCAGGAGCAGCCAGCAGCGGCACCTCTTCCTGTCACCCACACCCATTCCCACCCACAGTACGGCTCCCACCACGCCCTGGGAGGGTACCAAATTTCCCCTACGACCACACCGGCCTCCGGCCTCCATCCCTCGGTCCAGCCAGTCACGGCGTGCGCAACCCCTGACTCAGGCAGATCACTTTATTTTGCACATGGGTGGTCTCTCCCGAGCAGGCTCTCCCCGTGGACACCATTCGCTCGCCCCGTACCACTGGGTCGACGTCTGCCCCATTCTTTTTTTCTCAAACAAACCCCCTTCTAGGCACACCACGGGAGGCAAACGCGGGAGGGCGGAGCCTCACCACACTAAGAGGATAACAGGCGTGCTTTCTTATTAACAAGGCTTCTTCTGGATCCTGGGCAAAATGGGGTGAGCCGGCGTTGACATAACACACACACACACACACACAAACATGATGAGAATAGCAATCGCCGGCGGAGGCGGTTTTGCCTATATTCTAGCCGGGGAGATAGCCCAGACCGCCAATGCCGTGCTTGTTCTGTCCAGAAGGGTAAGCAGCAACCAAGCAAGCACTATCCCATCGCCATCCCATTTCAACCTAATACAACCCAACCCAACCCGTTAGAGCCTCACACAGCCTTGCCCGTTAGAAGAAAATCTGCTGACGAGGGACCCACCCAGGAGCACCCGGAGTTCGAGGCTCTGGGGGCACAGGTGGCCGTGGTCAACTTCGCGGACGTCGACGAGCTCCGCTACGCGCTGCAGGGCGTCGACCTTGTCATATCGACAATACCGGGCCCGTCGCAACTTCACCTCATCGAAGCCGCCCACCTTGCGCGCGTCCGCACCTTTGTGCCTTCCGAGTTCGAGGGCGCCGTGGCGCGCAGGCCACCGGCGTCCAACGATCCCCTCGACGACCGTGGCTCTGCGCAGGCGTTGGAACGCCTCAGGCAGCTATCGCAGCCGCAGCCACAGCCGCAGCGCTCGCAGCGGCACTCCTCTCCCCCCTCCCTTCCCCCCATGAGCTTCACCGTCTTCTCGTGCGGCGTGCTGTACGAGAGGCTGGCACCCGGCGGCCTGGCCGCCTTCAACATCGGCGCGGGGCAGACCCTCGCTGGCCAGGGCGACTACCTGGCGGACATTGGCAACGCGACGGCTGAGATCGTCGAGACTAACGCCCAGGGGGGCACGGTGTCCGTGTCCATGACATCAGTCTTCGACGTGGCCCGGTTTGTGGCAGCCGCCATCGAGATCGGACCCGAGCGGTGGCCGAGGGAGCTGCGGATGCGGGGGGACCAACTGAGCGTCCGGGACATCGTGGCCAGGGCGATGAGCGTCCGAGAAGGTGAGTTGATCTGAGCTGAGTCGAGCTCGGTGGTGGGGCAGTCCCCGCCCGGCGCTGGCAGACCAACTATCTATGTTGTAGCAAGCTGACCTCGGGGCCGTCACAGTTCCGTTCAATCTAATGACCCACGAGTACGGCTATGTCCAGGCGCAAATCCACTATCCCATAGACCCGAGTAACTGGCGCCGCTGGTTCTACTTCCAGCAGCTTCTGGCCACGGCGGACGGGCGGTACGCCCTGGGACGGCCGAACCTCAACGATCTCGTCGACGAGTCTCCGGGCGTGAGCGTTGTGCCCGAGAGGTTCGCGGACTGGCTGAGGCGGTCGTGGGGCCAACCTCAGCCTCAGATTCAGCCCCATTTCCAAACCAATGTGATGGAAATAGACTGAAGGGGATGGTCGGAGGGGCTCAAGCGCTCCCCCCCGCCCACTCCCTCTCCCTCTGTGGACTGTGTGTGAATTAATATGGACGGCATTGCATAGCGTTGGAAATCATGGGTACGGGCATGGCATGGCACGGCATGCAAAAAGTATGTACTATTATTGTTGTTGTTACTACGGTATGATTGTAATGGACACTATCTGTTTCTTTTTTCCCTCTATCCCGGGCGATCATGCACGGTATAATTCTAGGTATTGTCAGTCTCCCGATTCACCTCCGCAGATCCAGATCGAGTATGAATCCCGCATCGTATTCGAACCTTGGGAGACAGGACCACTGCAGCTCAACTCCACAAAATCTAGGTCGTATCGCGCACCGGTCAACCCTCGCGGGAATCTCGGCAGGGGCGCCTACTTGTCCGCATCGGGCTTGGGAACCCGGCCTGCCAACCTCGGAACAGTCTTGGCCCCGGGGGCACGCGCGCACAGGCGTGAACCCATCGCCGCCGTCACCTTCCCCTTTCGACCACTGCAACGACGGTTGGCCAAATACGAGCTGCTTGCTTCTCTAATTGAAAAGGCGTTGGCGCCCACAACGCCGGCCGCCATGTGCCGCACCCGCGGTGGGAACCACCACCACCACTCCAGATCCGACACAGCGACACCATGAAGTTCGGGACGCTCCTTGCCAATGTCGCCGGCGGCCTGGCCCTCGTGTCGCAGGCGGCGGCCGCGCGCGACAAGTGCGGCTCGAGCGACCCGGAGCCCGAGGCGCTCGAGGCCGCCGCGAGGCTCCGGGACGCCCAGCGGGCCGAGGGGGCGCTTCTGAGGCGCGACGACGGCGAGGGCCTGCTCATCACGACGTACGTGCACGTCGTCGAGGACACGAAGACCGCCGGGTTTATCACGGACGGGATGATCACCGATCAGGTATGGCAAGTTTTGGCATGCCCCAAACACGGGGGAAGAGATGCAGAACCACCCAGACGACTGACGCTCGCACCACGCGCACACACAGATGAGGGTCCTAAACGAGACGTACGCACCCCACGGGATCCAATTCACCGTGGCAGACGTCTCACACAGCGTCAACGACTCGTGGACGACACAGGCGCGCATCCGCGACAAGGCGCTGGCGCTGCGGCGCGGCGGGTACGACGACCTCAACCTGTACCTGGACACGGGCCTCATGACCAGCGCCGGGTCGGCGACGGGGCTGTGCAGCTTCCCCGTCGCGGACCCGGCGGGGACGGGGATCAACGGGACCTCGTGGCTCGTGTGGGACGGGTGCTTCGTCAGCCCCGGGACGATGCCGGGCGGGCCCGGGGTGCCCTGGGACGCGGGCGATAACAAGGGGAAGACGGCGACGCACGAGGTGGGACACTGGCTGGGCTTGTTTCATGTTTTTGATGGGTTCGACTGTGCCGGCGAGGGGGACCTCATCGACGACACGCCTGCCACGAGCGTTGCTACCGTCGGGTGTCCTGTAAGGCAGGACTCTTGCCCTGACCAGCCTGGGCTGGATCCTGTTCATAACTATATGGACTATGCTAGCCACGATTGGTATGTGTTGCGACTGGTCCTCGTACCAATTTTTTCTTTCTGTCCTCGTATCTGGATTGCTCGTTTGGCACGTGCTGACCGTCCCTCAGTATCACCGAGTTCACGCCTCTGCAGGAGGAGCGCATGTACCGGTCCTTCAACACCCTGAGGCGGGGCAAGTAGGGTGTGCATCCGTGGGCAGTATGCTTGGGGTGTGACGAGGCAATAGACCGATGCAGTATGTCAGCGTCGTGTTGCGCCAGATGTGTCGCAGTTGCTCCCTTGTATCTACGAGATATTCCTCCTCACAGCTTGTGCCTGTGGGAGTCCGATGACATGCCTAAGCGACCTCTTGGATTCGGAGGGCTTATATTGGGATTGTGTATGGGGTCCCTGCAATACGTGCCGCTGCATAATTGCGAGAGATTTGGACATTCAGGAAATCCAAAACTTCGCGGTATCCCTCCTGTAGCTCAACTACCTTGGAGAGTGGGTTTGAATCATTCCCAAATTATGCACGATACTTGGTAGTGAATACAACTAGGTAATCACCAAGATTCTCAATGCAGACTATGCCTGAATAGCTTCATGTTTTTCCTTCAGACCCTATGCAGCAGAGCACTCTCGCCCTTGACGATCAGCAATGTTTGAAACAGAGTCCGAAGATGCCGTCATCACAGAGATTCCTACAAAGCTCGCGTACATGCAGCAGGACCATGATTATTCCCGGCCGGCACGCCCCCAAACACCCCCCCTTAAGCCCACCGGATGGATTCCAGCCGGGGGGGGGGGTTACTCTTACCTCGTGGCAACAGCCTCAGCCCGAGAAACGTGGCCAAGTGCATGCGTGCGTGTTCCTTCCTACGGCCGGCATTCCTTCCCCCGGGGCGAGAAGAATGATTCCAGAGATGGCGATATGCGGCTCGAATGAGCAACGCGTCCCAGCCCTTCGGGGGGGGACGAGGAGGGGGGGGGACAAAAAGGTGCCAGGAACGGTCGAATCAGGATGCCCGGTTGGAATATCAAGGTCGGAATACGGGAAGAGGGATTCACCGTCCGAAAATCCTATTTGATAATTTGCGAGCCAATCATGTCCTTGGTACCACCCTGACCAAGAGAGACGTTCGAGTCCCTGTGCGAGGGGGGGGGGGCAGGTGTGGTGGCACACACACGCTGCTGCAGCATGCCCGACGAGATACATGCATGTACTTACTTACCGTGCACACGCATCCATCCCACATGAATCCCACCTTCGCAAAAAGAAAAATAGAGACAAAACCTACCTGCCTACTGGACAACACACAGTCCAGGGCAAGTGGAACAGCTGCCGGACAGCCGGGCAGCCGAAGCTGCCTGCCTGCCTGCCTGCCTGCAGATGACAACGAACTGACAAACCGACCAACCCCCATCTATTATTCCCTACCTGCAGTTTCCAAGACCCAGCCCCAGCCAGCCGGGACACGACGTCGTAACCGTAAGACCAAAAGGATGATGGCATTTTAAACTTCCGGGGGAAAAGTCTTGACGTCTGCGCCCCTTGCCTGCCCGCGACGCCTGCTTCGCATGAGGAACAACGATCCCAGCCCAGCCCAGCCTGCGGCACGTTCGGCGTGACGTGCTTGCTGGCAGAGAACAACGGCTCCGTTCTGCTCATGTTCCTGCTCAGCTCAGCTCAGCTCGGTGTGCTCTCGATGATACCCTCCTGCCGTAAATTCAGCTTACATGTCTCTCTCGGCCCTCGGCCCACGGCCGGCGCTTAAGCAAGCAAGCAAGCAGTGCCACCCACCAAGCGACTCGAGGGCAGAGGTGACACAGGCATATAGGTCCTGCAGTGAGAGCCCTGGCGACGATCCGCCGGCCGGAAAGGCATACCTTGCGAGGCGACACATCACAATGCAGCCTGAGCACCCTCCCACCTTCCGTTCCGCAAAGCACGTCGTTGCCACGACTTCTGAGTCAAATGGTATTTGGTATTAGTGAGTATTGGTGTATCAATATTTCCTTTCCTTTCCTTTTCTTTCCATTGATTCCATTCCATTCCCTTGCCTTCTTGCGTTGCCGGGGTGCTGCTCTCTATGTGTGTCTACGTATCTATGAATATCCGACATGCCGTGGGTTGAGCCTGGTCCGTCTAATCAAAAACTCCCCGGCCCCCTTGGCCTTTTTTTGATATAAGTCATGCCCGTGCAGGCAAGCAGCCCCACGAGTACCCGAGAGACGCCTGAAAACAGTCCCGGTAATGCTGTGATGCCACGCTTGCCCTTGTCTTTTCCGTCTCCCTGCGTCGCACCGTCGGCACCGTCAGCACCCGGCCTGACAGCTCCCTCCAAAAAGGGTGGTGAATGTAACCCATCCAACCTCCATCCGCACTTGTCATCGCCTGGTGCCACGATGCCCGAGTTGGCGCTGGATCCCCCCACCCTCCTTCCACAGACTTCCTTTCCCATCCAGGTCGGGGGGCCTGAGCGTGCGGGATGTGCACACTTCCTCCCTGTCCAGTCAATGGCAGCTCAACTGAGGTTTCCGCCGAGGACGCAGTGTCCACTTGTCCCTCCCACTCTTGAAGAGTCGAGTCGGTCGTGGGGGTTGTGAGTCGGCGGGCCACCCTTGGTGCTGGTGTTGCCGTTGGAAGTCATTCCGCTGGCCCCATCTGGCGTACTCGGGCCATCTTTCTGAGTCGAACATCGGCCTCAGCTCGACTCGATTCGGCTTCGCGTCTGTCTCCTTGTCTCCCCTGTTCCGCCTTGTGTCTTCTTCATCTACTCGTCGCCGTACTCCTCACCGTACTCCTCACACACCCAAAGGCAGAACTTCTCCCACAGCACCTCCCACTCCTTGAGCCTCCTGGCCTTGATCCCAGAGCCGAGGCTGGCCTCCTTGACGTCGCGCGCCCACTCTTCCGAGGTCTGGTCCTCGAAGCAGCTCCAGCGGATCGAGTTCTCGGCGAGGCTGCCCAGCCCCGCCAGTCCGAGGTTCTCCCAGCCCTGCAGGGCCTGCCAGAAGTCGTGGGTCATGCCGGCGGTGTCCTGGCCGAGCATGGCCGGGTCGTCGTTGCTGAGCGCGCAGGGGACGCCGCGGGCGAGCAGGGCGGGCAGGGGGTGGCTCATGATGCTGCCGCAGAGACGCAGGACCTCGTTGGAGATGGGGCACGACTCGATCAGGATGCGGCGCTCCTTGACCAGCTCGGTGAGCAGCGGGTGCTTGAACAGGCTGAAGCCGTGGCCGATGCGGCGGGTGCCCATCAGCACCGCGTCGAACAGGTTCTGGTCCGTCGCCGTGCCGTCGCCCAAAGTCTCGCCCGCGTGGAAGAAGAAGGGCATCGCCCCGTCCGACAGTCCCTCCTCGGCCAGCTGCTTGCGGAACCAGAACAGCTCGGGCAGCACGTCCGTCAGCGGGCGGCCCATGTCCTCCTGGCCCACCAGGTCAAATCCAGACAGCAGGTGCGGGAACTCGAGCTTAGTGGTGATGGCGTGGTCCATGTTCTGCACGATCGACTTCTGATCCCAGATGCGCAGCGACGTCCAGATCATGCGCAGGCCCCAGAAACCCTTGCCCTCGGGAGACGCCTGGAACGCCTTGATTTCCTCGTCGATGACCGTGAACATGTGGCTGTAGTTGGATTCGGGGACTTCCTGGCCGAGGCGGTAGTAATTAAGCGGCCAGGTGAATCTGTCTTCATTGTAAGCATGCAACGGATCAAATAGATCATGACCGTTAGACCAGCCCAGGGGACCACCCACCTTATCTCCCCCCAGTAAACGCCGTCCTCGTAGTACTGCTTCATCATCCTCCTGAGGAACTTCCTAAAGATGGGCTCGTAGTGGATGACAGTGCCCATGATGACGAAGCACTTGGAGAACTTCCTCCACACGTGGTCGACACCGTGGTGCTGCTCGACGGCGTCGGTCTCGGAGATGGTGGTCTTGCTCTTCATCCAGCGGATCCAGCCCTCGCGGCCACCGTCGGGGAAGGTGTCGGCTGCCTTGGCCAGCGGGACGAACTCGCCGGGCTGGTAGCTGGCATCATCCCAGATGGACATGGACGGGTTCCTGTCGCGGGCGAAGAAGCGGAAGTTGACGACGGCGTCGGCCCTCACCTCGCTGGTGCCGAGGCGGGCGTCCGGGGCGCAGATGTGCATGCCCGGCTCGGACAGCAGGGTGTCGAAGACGTAGTCCAGTTCGACGATGGCGTCGAGGTGGGCGTGCAGGATGGAGCCCTTGGGCATTCGCCGCACGATGCGCCACAGCTTGGTGCGCTCCATCAGGCCCTTAGCCAGGGTGAACATCATGCCGCTGTGCATGGTGCAGCCCTCGCGCACCGCCAGCCGGTCCTCGTACTCGGGCGTCCATAGTGTGCGCTGCTCCTCCTCGCGGATCTTTTCCACAATCCGGCATGCCTTTTGCGCGATTGGCGAGAGGTTCTGGCGGAATGAGTGGTCTGGAGGTGGGGTTAATGCATGTTAGATTCATCATGAGGGATGGGCTGGTGGCGTAAAGGAAGGGTGTGGTGGTGGTGGTGGGAAGGAGTTGGCTGGCTCTAGTGGTGGGATGTGAAGGGGTGCTCTCTCTTCTTCTTGGTCTCCTTCACATACCACTTCGTTGCTTCTTCTCCTCTGCTATGAGGGCCTCACGGCCGGTCATGTACTTCTGGATGAAGGCATCGTCTTTGCTGGGGATGGTCTGGGCGATTTCCTCCCACTCCTCCTTGGACATATTGGACAATGCCATTATGGCAGTGGCGATGGTAATTACAAGTAAATATTGAGAGGAAGACAGCGGGAGTGAAAGTGAGCGTGAGAGGTTGTGAGGGTAAGTGCGAATGTGAGAAAGAAAGTTGCAATTAGGCAATCGCTGCCGTTGTTGACGTTGGAAATGCCTTGACTGATGAGTCAGGTGGGTGGAAAATTTAGGCTGCTAAGTATGGAAAGTGCCGAGGTGCCGAGATAATGATGATGTCGTGGTCGTTCTTGGTCCTGGTCGACAGATATAGGCTAGCTAGCAAACAGAGAGAGTGCTGCAGGGAGAGCGAGGCAGAAGGACGGAGCAGGAGAAGGTGAGAGAGAGAGAATGGGCGGCGGTGAGCCTCGGTGTTAAAGGGCAGAATGACGGCAGGTCGGTCGGTCAGTTGGTCGGTTGGTCGAACTGCTTTCGTATCTATATCTCAATTAAGACACGTCAAGTCGGGCAGGGGCAGGACGAAAAGGAACTAGAAGGAAGAGACGGCGGGAAAAAAAAGTCTATATCACAAAAGTCATAATCCCGTGCGCTGGTGCCAAGACAACAAACATATCATCCGTCGGGCAGCGAGTGGGGAGAGGGTAGAGAGGGGATGGGTAGATGTTGGTTTGACGGGAAGGGCGAGTGCCAAAGAGAGTGAGGTGGTTGAAATGGGAAAACGAGATGAGCGTTGAGATGAGGAATCCCAGACCCGGTCGGGTCGAGTGACGATCCTGAAATGACCTCAGTCCGCATCTGGCCCAGGTGCAGGTTCGGGGTCAGGTTCAGGGTTTGGGGCGTGTTCTGGGCTGGTTCGCCCAGGCCGAAGAAGGGTAGCAGAAGGTGCAGAGAAGGTGCACAAGGTGAGAGGGAAGGACCCATCAGAGTCTGATGTGCTGTGGGGGGCGCCCCTCCCCTCTTTGGCCCTGTGGCCCCTCCCGTCAGGCCCGTCAAGGTTTCACCTCACCTCATACACGCATACTTCTGCACACAACACATGGAGACACAGATACGGGACACACCCACACACATGGGCTTCTGCTGCTGCCGGCTCCACCTCCCGCTCATGCAGGACCATGCAAGCCATGCAGAGCGCACGCCTGTCCCCGGCTCAGGACCAAGCTGCCGGGTTTCGCTTCGCCTGCGCCCAACTACCGATGCACCTGGATGTGGTACCCGTACACGTACCCGTTCAGTAGAGACCACCTGGTTGGTGCTGCCCCTGAGTGTGCTCGATCGGTGTCATCTCTGAGGTGTCACATTCTGCGATATCATGGTGTTTCCCAGCCACAGTTGTCGACATAAATAACGCCATAGTCACAGCCATAGCCACAGCTATATAATATGCAGGTAATTGGTAATTTGATGCTGATGTACCTAGGTAGTTGTACACACACGCGCGCACACACAATCTCGCCCAGCAGATGCCGCCCTTCCGAGCTGTACCTTGTGCCCAGTGCGAAGAGTAGACTAAATAGTCTGCCAAATAGAACCGGCCCATCAGTACCACATAAAGATGGTCTCGGTCATCGCCGCGACGTTCTATAGGTAGCTCTAGCCACAATAATGCTCTGACCTCATCACGTCAACCAGCCTATGCTTCCTCTCCTGAGCATCACGAGAAATCAACCACCAGACCAGAGCCTACGCCGGAACAAGGCCCGTCCGCTCGTGGATCCCACTGCCGACCCACTCCCCGTCCCCCTCTCCCTGCCCGGGCAGCACCACCAGCGCCCTCGAGTTGGGCGGAACCTCCACCCTGAGCTGAAACGCCCTCGACGCGCTCTGACCGCCCGCCCCAGAAGGTTCCTGCGCCTCGTCACCCTCGGCCTCGCCCACCTCCCACCGCACGGCGATCCTCCCGTGCGGGCCGTCGTAGCTCACCTCGGCGTGCCTCAGCTCCCCTCCCGGCCTGGGCCGCACGAGGAAGGCCCCCCACCCGGGCCGCAGCGGGCTGATGCCGCCGACGACGCTGTGCAGGAAGTTGGCGACGCTCCCCAGCGCGTAGTGGTTGAAGCTGGTCATGCTGCCCGGGTTGATGCTCCCGTCGGGCAGCATGCTGTCCCACCGCTCCCAGATGGTCGTCGCGCCCATCGTCACCGGGTACAGGAACGACGGGCACGTCTTCTGCTGCAGCATCCCGTACGCCAGGTCCAGGTTCCCGCTCTCCGCCAGCGCGTGCAGCACCACGGGCGTGCCCGCGAACCCCGTCGCCACCAGCAGCCCGCCCTTGCGCGTCAGCCGCGCGAGCCGCCGGGCCGCCACCGCCTGCTTGGCCTCGTCGCCCGCCTCGAGCAGCCCGAATCGGATTGACAGCGCCAGCGCCGTCTGCGCGTCGCCCACCACCAGCCCGCCGGGCGCGATGTACTTGTCCCGGTACCTGCCCTTGAGCACCTCGTAGTCGCCCTGGTACTTGCGCGCGCCCTCGGCGTCGCCGATCACCACCGCGACCTGCGCCATGACCTCGGTGATGTGCACCAGGTACGCGTCCGCGACCATGGTGCCGTCCGTCCGCGCAAAGTCGGCCTGCTCCGTCGGCGCGTTGGGGTCCAGCCAGTCGCCGAACTGGAAGTTGTCCTCGTCCCAGAGGCCATCGGGCCCGCGCCTGATGCTCTCGTCCACGTGCGCGCGCATGCTGGGCCACTGCCGGCGCAGCACCTCGGCGTCGCCCGACCAGTTGTACACGGTCCACGGCACCAGCACGGCGGCGTCGTCCCAGACCGCCTCGGGGGTCGAGTCCTGCGCCGAGTAGCCCCTGAGCACGTCCGGGATGACGCAGGGGACCACGCCGCCGTTGGTCCCCTGGTCGATGGCCAGGTCGCGCAGCCAGTTGGCCAGCAGGCCCGAGCAGTCGTAGATGAAGGACGCCGTCGGCGAGAACACCTGGATGTCGCCCGTCCAGCCCAGCCGCTCGTCGCGCTGCGGGCAGTCGGTCGGCACAGACAGGAAGTTGCCGCGCATCCCCCACACCACGTTCTCGTGCAGCTTGGTGATGAGCTCGTTGGAGCAGCTGAAGTGCCCCGTGCGTCGCATGTCCGAGTGCAGCACAAGCGCCGACAGGCTGTCCTTGCCCAGCTCCTCGGCCGCCACGCCCGTGAGCTCGACGTAGCGGAACCCGTGGAAGGTGAACTCGGGGCTCCACGATGCCTTTGCCTTCTCGTCGCCCGAGAATATGTACTTGTCCGTCGCCTTGGCGTCCCGTAGCGGCCTCGTGCCCAGTTCGCCGTTCTCGAGCACCTCGGCGTGCTTAATCTGGAGCTCGTGCCCCTTTGGTTTCTGCAGTCCTCGGATCCTGACCCTGCCAACGAGATTCTGCCCAAAGTCTACCAGCAGCTTGCCGCTCGGGCTCTTGAAGATGTCAACCACCCCCACCGTCTGCGTGACACGCACGGGCGGTACGTCAGGCGAGAAGAGCTGGACCTTCTCAAGATCCACGTCCAGGATGCGTGTTGCATCCCAAGACCCAGCCGCGTCAAAGTCCGGGCTCGCCCAGCCCGAGAGCTCCTCCCGGGCGTCGTACACCTCCCCGTCGTAGATGGATGAGCTAAGCCGGGGCGAGGGGTGGCTGACCCACGAGTCGTCCGAGACGACCTGGGCCGAGTAGTCGCAGCAGCCGCCGTCGTCCTGGGTCTCGAGCTGCGCGATGAACCCGGGCTTGTCGCCGTACAGGTTCCGCAGGCCGGGGATCCAGATGAGCCGCCCCGCGTACCACCCCTCGGCGACCTCGACGCCGATGACGTTCTTGCCGTCCTTTAGGAGGTCGGTCACGTCAAAGACCTGGTACTGCAGCCGGTGGTGGTAGCTCGTCCAGCCGGGGGCCATCTCCAGGTCGCCCACGCGGCGGCCGTTGATGGAGGCCGCGTACAGGCCGAGGGCGCTGATGTAGAGCCTCGCGCGGGTGTGCTTGCCCTTCGGCTCCAGGGTGAACTCCTTGCGGTACAGCGTGGGCCTGTGGGGGACGCCGTCCTTGGGCGGCGGCGAGGTGGAGGTGACGAACCTGGCCTTCCAATCTGAGGTCTGCAGGAGCCCGGCCTCGACGTCCTGCCACTCGCTCCACGCGGACAGGTCGGAGTCGGCAACGGGGCCCGGGTCATCGAGCAGCGAGTGGCCCGAGGCCAGGACGCGGACGGACGCCGTCTCGCGGGACTGCAGGGGCTGGCCGGGCCACTCGTTCAGGATGGAGCTGTCGGAGGGGACGCGCCATGTCTGCACGTCGGGCTTGTCCTGGTCGGACGACGCCTTGCCCGAGTGCCTCCTGATTTGGACCTGGTAGCTCTTCTGCATCCAGTTGTGGGGCACGGTGCTGGCTGACAGCCGCCATGACAGGCGGGGCCTGTCGGTTCCTATGCCGAAGCCATCCGGGTGGTGTTCGAAGCGGATGTCCACGGGCCGGACGGCGTTGCGCGACCTGGGCTTCACGGAGAGGTCGACGAGGGTCATTGTGAGGGGGAGCGATGCCAGATGCAGATGTCAGATATCTCCTAGGTGATCCAATTCATTTACCACATATGAATGGCGGAAACACGAACAAGCAAGGGAGGTCGAGATGATGTCCCTGGAGCTTATAACCCCACCTTTGGTTCATGGCGGGCTGGGCTGGATGACGCGGGGTCTCGGGACCTTTGAAACAAGCAGCCACAACTCAATTTCTTACATGGGCAGAGGGATGATCACGCCGTTCTGTTCATGTCGGAAACAGCGACGAATCCGATGTATGCCTTGCCCAGGCTCTTGAGTCGAATCTACGGTGCATATATTCGGCGCCAGCTCATGTGCACGTCTGGTGCCGAGTCCACCGATTGTGGTGGCGCTTGGGCCGTCGGCTGACAGCATCATGATCATGAGCTCGGGCGTGTCTGTTCATCTTCAATCTCAGGCATGCAGTTTGCCAATGTCTCGGCGAGGGTTCCAGGTGTGGCAGATGCTTTTCGTCCATGACACCCTCTCAGCCTCCCCGGCGTAGGCTTCCCCCTTGCGACCTCGAACGAGTTCGGCCTAGATACTTTGCCACGGGTGGCAGGACGAAGCTTTCTACACAACCTTCGGTCGAGGTGAGTGAGAATCATGCATTTGGCCTTGGGTTCTGAATGTCGGTGCAGACAGCGTTGACCGGCGAACTCAAATTGGAAGAGCAAGTCTCGTGGACACTGTGCACAGCAGAAACTAGAAACACTTATTAGCATGACCTGGCTAATTCCGTAGGGCAACGTGTCGATGTTCATGCAGAGTGAAGGCTTGCAAGCATCAAGTGAGTCTAAGGAGTGTCTCGAAGGATGGTGACCGGGCTGTGATCGAGTGTTGGTGAGAGTTGCGTCTCAAACGTACCATAGAGCAACCTTGTTCATCTCTAAGTCAGATAAATCAGTCACGAAGTGAGCACTTTCTGCGACAGCAATTGACATTCTGGTCCCATCGCCTCTCCATGAACTGTCTTGTTCAACGGCACCAATACTCCGCCGATGCATGAGAGCACCGCGATGTGACGAGCACGAGAGCTGGCCTGAGCCAACGCGACCAGCGTGACGAGCCGGGATGCTATCCCAATAGTAGCATGCCACGAGGACTTCTGATAGCTGGACCTGAAAAGGCCTGAGCAGTGGAGGAGCGAGTCGCGCAGGGAATGTGAAATGAAAATTCATGCACTGATGGGCGAGATACGTGTGTGTTGCCCCAGCAACGGGCCCGCCCCACGCGATTCCAAACATGGCCGGCCGTCCGTGGCCGTGGGCGGGAACAAGGGTAGGCCACACACATCTCACTCACACCTTGCGCGCCTGCCCATTCCTCGTTTCCCTCGTTCCATCGGACTGGATAGATTATTTCGCACCTCGTAGTAGTCCGGAGCTGCTGACTTGATCCGCCCAGCGACTCTAGTAATTTGTGTGTGACGGCCACAGTCGCCGACCAGCTTCGGTTCGGAGCTCCTGGGTTCGCAAAACAACAAAACCACAGCATTGTTCCGCCATCTATCTATCCTCCGAGTTCTTATCACTCCCCGCCCACTACCGCCGGCTTCAACATTGCGCCCTTGTTCCTACCGTGTGCACTCGTCGACCTCCCCGAACTCGCCCAACAGAGACCACCCGCTCTGGCGTTATGATCGCCAGGCACACGACGACATCATGATAGACTCCGAAAACCTGCGGACAGCCTCGCTGTACATAAACAACCAGCTGCTATGTCGGGGCCTGCTGCGCGATGGCCGAACCATCGACTTCGCAGACCCGGGCTACAACGACCATGACCTCGCAGACACCATGGGGCGCATCATGGGTGTGGTCAACGACCTGATCCTGCGCCGCGACGTATGCTACCACTCTCCAAAAACAAGGGCCGATCGCCCACCGCTAACCTGAAAACAAGCGCGACGCCGAGCACCGCGAGGCCCTCTCCACCACCCTGCGCTCCGTCCGCGCCGACTCGCTCCGCCAGACCGACAACCTCTCGCGGCTGCACGACAGGTACACCGAGGCAGAGCGCAAGGTGGCCCTGCACGAGGCCGAGGAGGCCGCCCTGCGCTCGCAGCTCAAGGCCGCCGAGGCCACCATCCAGAAGCTCAAGGAGGAGGCCGCGCGCGCCAAGAAGCTGGTCGCCGAGACGAGGGCCGCCTGCGCCAACGAGGTGCGCAAGCGGGACAGGCAGATCGACGGCCTCAAGAAGGCCGTCACGGACGCCGGCCGCGCCAGGGGCGAGCGCAAGGGCAACACCATCACGACGATACAGGTGGCGGGGGAGATTGGCGCCGAGGACATGAGCGCCGGCGCCTCGACGATGGACGAGGGGTACAACCTGCGGCACGAGACGAACGGGTTCCTGGCGCAGCTGGCCAAGGGCCTCAGCGAGGAGAACGAGGCGCTCCTCTCGCTGATCCACAAGACGGGCGACAGCCTGAAGGACATGAGCGGCTGGGACAAGCAGCAGCAGGACGCCGCCGGCAGGAAGGGCGGCAGCAACGCCGTTGTGCTGGCCACGAGCCCCGAGGACATGGCGAGCGACATGACCAGCGTGCTCGAGCACCTGCGGACCTTGCTCACCAACCCGTCGTTTGTGCCCCTCGAGGAGGTCGTTGTCCGCGAAGAGGAGATCTTCCGCCTGCGCGACGGCTGGGAGCAGATGGAGACCCGGTGGAGGGATGCCGTGCATCTCATCGACGGCTGGCGCCGTAGAATGGCTGCCGGCGGGCACCCGGTCGACATGGAGGATCTGAAGATGGGTTTGCGTCTCAGTCCGGTCAAGCTGCAGAACTTGGGCCAGATTGGCGAGAACGACCCGTTTCAACTATCCACGCTCCAAGAAGAGGAAGAGGACCAGGAGGAGGAAGAGCAGGGACAGGCAGAGGACGACGACGACGATGAGGACGAGGAAGAGTACGCCCAGGAAGAAGACCAAATGGACTTCAAGCAGGCAGAGCCGCCGAGCCTAGAAGGATCGTTGCATCTTGTTCCTGCCCCTGGCTACGAGGATATGGCGCCTGAGTACGAGGAAGCCCAGGGCGACGTCGACGACAGCGATGCGGCGTCTAGCATCTTCCAAGACGACGTTGAAGACATCGATATGGACGAGCTGCAAGCATCGGAGCCAAACATCGAGATTCTGCAGCATTCTACCGGGCTACCAGACGATACCAACTCCATGACACTTCCGCCACCTCCAAAGATCACACCTTTGGAAGAGACAGTCGTTTCAGGGAATCGCAAGCCATCGGCAAGGCTGACAGAGAAATCGAGGAAACGCTCATCAGAGCTCATGCGAGAAGCTTCGACTGATACTGCCAAGGTACCGCCGCCACCGCCACCTCACCAGGTGAAGGAGGGCGAGTCACCACAAAAGAGGCTGAAGATCTCTGCAGAGGGGCAGAATGACAAGCCAAAGTCACGACCAAACTCTGCCATCTTCACCGATCCCGGGTCCTCACTGGGCAGCGATCTGCAGGCGAAGGCGACCCCCGAGTCCTCAGTCTCCAAGGCCTCGAGCAAGACTACTGTCAAGTCTACACGGTCTGATGTGTCAGCTAAGAAAGACACACCAACACAGAGCAAGCCTTCCACGAGAGCCACCCGGGCGGCCCAGGCACAGGCCCAGGAGAAGAAGGACACACCGACGAGAGCAATCACCCGGCAGAGATCAACTAGGGCTGTCGCTGCCACGAATGCCTCTTCTGCGCGGTCCGCCGCCTCGAGGCAAGAAACAACAAGAGCACGAGCTCCAGCACCAACAAGCAGCAGGGCGGAGATGCCCCCTCCACCCCGGCCAAGCAAGTCCACTCCAAGCAACGACAAACCCCTGCGCCCTCCACCACCACAGCATGACGAGAAGAGACCGTCGCCCAGGGAGAAGCAGCAGCCCACACCCGTAAACACCTCCGCCCCCACCGAGTCCTCATCCTCGTCCTCCGCCAAGCGCCAGGCAGCCCTAGAGTCACCGACCCGCTCCCCAGGGAAAACCGGATCATCCCGCCTCCCACTCCCGCGCAACGCGGCCCCGCCGCCGCAGCAGTCGCCCCTGACCATGGCCCGCATAGCCGCCAAGCTCGCGGCCTCGGAGCGCGAGGCCGACGCCGCCCGCGTCAGGGCCAAGCTGAGGGCAGCGCGCCTGAACAAGGGCGGCAGCAGCGCGAACAGCCTCGCGCCATCGGGAGCCTCGACGTCCACGGTGGCGAGCTCGCGCGTGCCGAGCGGCAGCGGCGGCGGCGACGCGGGTGCGGGGGACCCCATCAAGAAGGACCGCGCCGTGTCCGGGGAGTCGGCGGCGACGGGCATGAGCGGCAGCGGGGCGAGCTTCAGCACCGACGAGAACGGGCTGAGGGGCGGTGTGTCTGTGCTCGGGGGCGCCGGCGACGGCGACGACAATGACGAGTCCGCCTCGTCGTCACTCACCGCTGCTGCTTCTGCCCCCATCGCCAGGGCCCGCAGCCCGCGCGATGGCGTCGCCCCGTCGTCTCCGAGGAAAGCCGCGAGCGCCATGAGCCCGACCAAGGCGTCCGCCGCCGCCGCCGCTGCTGCTGCTGCAACTACGGCCAGCCCGGCCAAGCCTGCCGCGAGGAAGCGCGAGGTGCGCAGCAGGGCGGCCAAGGCGGCCAACAGGCGGCGCAGCACGCTGAGCCCGTGGGAGCTGCAGAGCCTCATCGCGGGCGAGGTCGTGCCGCCGACGCCGGGGGTGCCGGCTGTGGCTTTGCAACAAGGGGAGTAGATACTGATGGGGGGGGGGAAGATGTCAGTTGTTGTTGTTAGGGGGTGGTTGTTCGCGGAGGGGAGGGGGCGGAAGAGGCAAGCTTCGGGAGATCCCATCTGCTTGCCTTGCATCTGGCGCTTCCGAGTTGTCAATACGTGCGTTGCTTGAAACCCCTTTTGAAAGGGGGAGTTGTCCCCCAACGTTGGCGTGTGTTTTCATGCATACGGCAGAGAGACGGTGTGGAGTGTCTGGTGTTTTTTCCCTTTCGGCGAACCAAATCTTGGGGTGTCTACCACACTTTGTTGGAAACAAAAAGAACGTTCGGTTTTCTCCATTTTCTCTTTCCTGTTCCTGGTTTCTCTGGCATTGCGGATTGGAAATAATGAGTCACGTTCATGGCCTTGTCCTGTTATGAGTCCTACATGTCCCCACCCCCCTGACGTCCATCACGACCTGACGACCTCATGAGTACTGAACGGCTGTACGCTCTTGTGATGACTTGATGTGGTTGACGACATTATGATTGCGTGCGTGTACATGTATGCTCGATCGAATCTTTTCGTTGTGAACACGGTGAGGGCCACCTATACCACCTAGAGGCGAGAAACGAAATGTTGGAACCGTTTGTGATGTGGGCTAGGTCTAGGGATAGACGGTAATACACAATGGTCACACAATGCAGTTTCGTCGTCTTCAGTTGTGTCATGAACATCTTTACAGTCATTGGTTGTGTATCTATCTATAGTCGATTCGCGGCAGCTTGTGCCTCCACCGGTGCCGTCTACACGAGCGAGCAATGCTCAAGCCCTCGACAGTACCTGCAGAAGCCGACCGTGAAACGCCTCCACCAAACATGTGAAGTCCGCGCCTGTGACTATACTTTCCCTCTGGTAAACCGTTCAAGAAGGTTTTCATCATGCATGTGCTGATGCGGATGAGAGGAAATAGAGAGAAATAAATATGGCAACATGATCGCATGCCTTCCGACGACCAGGTAACCATCCTGGCCGATTTCCGAGTAAAACGCCTGGGTATCATTCCGTTTCCTGCGCTATGCAGCTTTTGCAAATCATCAAGTCATGAATCCACCGGGACCGTCCTCCCTAGTCATCCTTGCTTTCGAACGCGGCAGGTAACTTTGTGAGACTGATGGAGTCTCTGTGAATCCCTTGTATCGTCAGACACCGTTGTCGAGTAGCGCCCCCTCACCCACAATTCTTTTTCCTTTTTTTCCCCTCTTCGAATTTGTCTTGCTCTTGACCTCTCTCACATCTCCTAAGGACAGACAAGCCATGCTCTGCTTTTCCAGTCAGCATCTCTTCCTGGGACGTTCGTGTCCCTAGGCTTCATCTCCTTCAGCTGAATCCGTCTCGGGGCTGGAGGACCGGCTCAGGGATGCAGCTCGCCTCGACGATCTTCACGCCCTTCTCCTGGGCCTTCGCCAGGACCCAGTCGCGCGGCTGTCCTGCAAGAACATCGGTGTAGATGGTCTCGATCCTGCTCTCCTTCGCCAGCACCTTCGAGACGTGCATCCAGCAGCCCTCGGACCTCTGCGGGAACACGCCCACAGTGGTGAGGTTGTGGAATCCTTGGACCCAGTGGACGAAGGAGTCGCCGCACTGTGAGCCAGGTCCCTCGTCGAGGAAGTCGAAGCAACTGAGCGTGTGAATGGCGTCCTTGTTGAGGACCCTGTCGAGTTCGAATCGGAATTCCGGACAGAAGGTGACGGCAAGCGAGGTGAGAGAGCCGTTGGACATGCTTGGCTTGATGAGGTCCATAAACCAGGCCAGACTCTCGAGACCGTCAACAGTACGAGCAAATGGAAGACTGGGGTCTCTCATGTACAGATGCTCCATTCGTTCAAGCTCCGTCACAGGTGGAAGAACACGTTTGTTGTACACAATATTTCCGGGGTTTAGGTAGTCGACGACCATGTCTGGGTATCCCTGGGCAATTTTCTGATAGTGACGAAGCACCATGAGAGCCCTATCGGGAAACTTCAAGGACCGAATCGTGGGACGCAATCTAGGGAGGGAATACATGCTACTATTACCGGTAGACATGAAGTCTTGCCCTAGGGACGGAATTATGAGTTCCAGTCGCTCTAGGCTCTCCCATGACGGTGTAGACTTTTCCTTGAAGGGTCTAAGGTAGTGAATGCATAGATCCGTGAGTGAAGGTGTGACTCGGGCAATTCGTTCCTGAAAGACAATTAGAGCTTGCAAAACCAAGCTAGGAGTGAAGGATCTCACCAAGTCAATCTGCAAGGGCTCTCTCTGGGACAAGGCCGACATAGTCAGCTTCCTCAGCTTTGGCCACGCTGTTGACGGAAGCAAGGCCAGGCCTATCGAGTCAGTTGTCACATGGCTGAGATAAAGCTCTTCCAGGGACTGGGCCATCGGGATCGTTGAAGTGGCTCGGCGAAGTTCAGGTACATAGACAGGGCGAAGTCCTCCGATGTGAAGTACCTTGAGGGATGGAGGAGCATCCTCAAACAAGGTCATAGTCCATGTGTCGTTAGGGGGTGCCGCCTGCCAATTCACGCCCTCATCCTCAGCTACCATGATGCCTTTCAAGGAGAGTGACTCCAGCTGGTTCAAAGCCTTGAGTGTGGCCTTCAAGATTGGCAGGTCGATGTTGAGTTTGCTCACGCCACATAGAGCCAGGCTCTTGGCTTTACACTGTGCTCGTTTGGTGATGATCTTGTTGAAGACACCCTTGCGGAGATTTCGACGAGATGTCCCGACAAACTTCAGATGTCTCCAAAGACTGGGATCCAGGCAGGCTCTCTTCCAAGTCTTTGAAACTCTCATAGAACGGCACAGATCAGAGTTGGCTAGATTTCCCAGGATCATGGTTTGCAATTCAGGTGGCAACGAGCCGAGAATGTCCATGCGCAAGAGACCTGCCAGGAACTGAGATAGCTAGTCAGCGTGACGCTTTCAGAGGTATTACAAGCCATGTAGCAGCCATATGATTGGGCAGAGCCAGGATTTTGTATGAAATGTACATGGATGCATAGTATCGAATGGCCAACATACCTTTAACTTGGGGTGGTCCTTATCGCCGTGTGTCTGCACGCTCTGAGTGGCCTGGCGGTAGATCCACCTACAGCGCGTGATTGTCTCTGATGATTGCTCGGTATCGCACAGGCGTAGGGCCTTGGCCAATCTCAAATACCCCTCTGGGGCGCGTGGGGAAGTGATGATGAACAGTGTCGCATACTGGCGGGCCTTGACGGGAGCCTCGAGCTTTTCGTATGTCGCAATGATGCCATCAAGGGCGTTCAGGTGGCTGGGTACATTGCAATGAAACACGTCACTTCCACAAGTGCAGGCCCTCTTGGCCAGTGTGTACATGGCGAGTTTGGGGGAATTCGAAGTTGATAATGACTCGAAGTCCTTGCAGTGGCATCGAGAGATTTGAATCTCCTTAAGACTCAATCCCAGCTTCTTTGACTGCACCATGACATCTCTGGTACAAGGGCATCTCAACAGGGCCTTGAGAAAGTGGGTCAGCAAGTCGCTTGTCCTGGCTTCAGTGCATGTTTGGAAACTTGCCTCCTTAAAGGCCGCCAAGGCCGCCTTGAATTTGCCATCACTGTAGAGCTTTCTTGCCTTGTCCAGAAAGGCCTTCTGGCGGTCAGCGGCCGTCACCTCAGGCATCTTGGTGTGGTGCACTGAGATTTTGGCTGTTGTGGGATATGTCGCCGTTCAATTCGTCGTTGGCGAAGTGTCGGCGAAGTCGACGACGAGGTCTGAGTTGTGGGAGACGCGCCGGACGCGTCTGGGACTGATGAGCTCCCCTCCATGGTCCGAGCGTCCTTGCCGTGACACACGGGTGCTCGCGCCGGCTGCCCCTGCCATACGTGGGGCACCACTTCTACCCCTGCTGCCTTCTCCCCCACAATTCATTCACTTGCACAATCTCAACACACCACTTTGTTGTGTCACCAACATCATACTCTTGATGGCGAAATGAGCAGTGAAGATCCAATGTGTCAAAATCAGTACCTCCTGTCAATCCAGAGAACAATTCGATGCTCATTGGAAGGTCAGCACCGTAGTGTCCTCCTCCACGAAGAGAAACAAGCCACGTGCTTAAGCCGTAATTGAACTCTATCACGTACGCTTTTCCGTGGCCAGGAACCTCACGGATAGCGTCATCTACAATAATGGATCCACGGCCTCCCCGACATGGACCGGCACTGTGTTCCGAAACACAGACCCATACGAGAGAGACAGACAGCCGCAATGAGCGATGCCTTGCACCCATCGCCGTCCCCGAGCCCCTCCGCCCCGGATTGGGGGTCCGTACCAGCACAGCACAGCTGCCAGTGGCCCCGAAGTACCTCTCTCTATCTCAGCCTCTGCAGCCATCCATGACAGCAGAGCCAGCCCCAACCTGAGACAGGGCATCAGAAGCGAAACAGCGCAGATATGAGCCGCCACATGGCGACATGGCGTGAGTGCCTTGCCGCAGTAAGCTCCTGCGTCCCGGGGCTGTGGCTTCGGTCGATCGAGGTAGCAGTGCTCTGGGCAGGTGCGTAGCTGAGACATGGGACGACATGTCGCCAACATGCCTGAGCAGAAATGACAGCCTTGGCACTAGTGGGTTCCGATTTAGAACTTGGGGGAGAGTGCAAAACGCTGCGGTCCGATAGAGTCGGCACCAGCCCACGGTACCAGCACACGGTGCCAGCCACGACCTGTGCGACACAAAATACAGCACACAAGCAGGCAGGCAGGCCCGTGCGTCAGGCACAAAGGCATGTCGGTCACCGTTTCTGGCTCACAGGCGTGACCGTTCCCCTGGGGAGGAAAAAGGAAAAAAACCCACAGATCAATGTCTCTCAAGACGCAGCCGGGGCTCAGGTTCCGGACATGTTGTGCAACCACCACGGCAGACGAAAACGTGGTCAAGCGTCCCAGAGATTTAATTTTGGGGGCGGAACATGACCGAAACCAGCAAGGCGCGAGATCTTTCTTGGGACTGTACAGCCGCGCTGCAAGGGGGGAAAACAGCAGCATCAGCACCAGCATCAGCATCAGCAAGCAGAGCAGCAATCAGCATCATCACCGCACTCTAGTCGCGGGCCTCGTTTTGATATTTTTAGGCCCCCAACACCAGATCCTACGGCACAGGCACCGTGGCCATGTGGCTGGACCCCTGTCTATATGCCCGGCTTACTGGTCGCGGTGCCGCTGCGGCAAGCAGACCCCGTCGCTTGTCGCTTTCGCATCACCACCACACGGCACAGAGACCCCGAAGACTGTCGGCAACGCTGCAAAGGATCGTGATGGGTCTCGACGCTTGGGCTCCACTGAGGCTCGAGTGTGACGGTATAACCAACCGACCTGCGTTGTCCCCATGTGTTTTTGCGAGTCGACTCGGGAGACGTGGTCTACTGCACCGCACTGCACCGCACTGCAGCGGGTGGGGGCTATTTTTAGATCTCGGAGCCCCGCTAGCTAATCTGACAGGCACGCTACCGCGACTTGGCAATCTTCGGGCCCCGGACGGCTTGCTGACCTGCCCTGACCTCACCTGCTCCACCCTTCTCCCTCTCCCTTCCGCTGCCGCGACGCTTTCACTTCACCATGTGAGGCCCTAATCTGGATTTTTTCCTCTCCCAACCCCTGAGATTGGGCATGGGGCATGGCCAAACGGTCACGGTGACCCACGGAAGGAAGACCAAAGATCTGACCAGCCTGGCAGAGTCGAGCTCCTTTGGCCGCGCCTCGCAAGCCCTGCCGGCCAATCACGCCGCCCAGCAACTATGTCGGCGAGATGACGGCTTCTAAAATCCCTCTGGCGAGCGTGGCTAAACGTGCTGTTTCGCACATGATGACTGTCCGGCTTCTATATCCAGTGCACCTCAACAGCGCTGCGGCCACGAGGGAAGACTACGTGGCCCACCCACCCACCCCATCTTCACACACACACACACATTTGTCGCACACGCATACACAAGATCCCCACACACACTGGCTTCCACAATTCCCCACGGTAGTTGCGTCGATGTGATGCATCCGCTGCGCAACACCAACAACGAGGCGTGGCAAAAATAACTGTACCCAGCAACCGCCCGATTGGCCCATTAGCCGCGGGGACGAGCCGGCACACACACACACGCGGGCGCGCGCACACACACACACAAACGCGGTTCGCGCAGCCTTGACGATGGATGTAGGGTGGCGGAGATCTGCCGATGGTAGGGCTAGGTCAAGATCCCCTCGGTTAGGTGCTGCATGTCTGGTTTGATGCCCTGTCCTCCAGATCTTACAGCACACATGGCACGACACCACCGTGTCATCTCCGTCTCCCAAGAAACCACCTCGCTCTCACCCCCCTTCTTTTCCCCCTTGTCGATATGCCAAAGTGTCTCAAATTCTGGGTAGGATCGCTCGGAAGAAAATCATGCACGTGTCGCAATTGAAGACTGGGGAGGGTGAGATGGAAGGAAGAACAAACTGACGAACGCTCAGGGGTTGGCCTCGCCCGGCTGCAGTGATGGGGGTCGTGCGTGTTCATCTTCCGTGCGTCTTATTCCCCAGCAACCTGTCAAACGCCATGCAGGCTGGGAAGGGTAACACGGCATGAGGTATCCTTTTTTTTTCTCTCTAATTGTGCACATCTCGCTCTTGTCTCCCCTCCTTCTCTGGCACTCCTTGCCTTGGCGCCTTGTCGCGCTTATCCCGCAGTCCCCATTCGGCGGTCGGGCAACGGCACGGGTAAACCAATCCGACGTCCACCCAAGCGAGGCACTGTCGTGCAAGTAAATTCAGTTTTTTATTTTTTCGCCAATTGGCTCGTCAGTTTTTATCTTTTTTCCAAATGGGGAATTGTTCCAGAAAAACACTTGATCCATTTCCTTTCTCCTTGTCCCACCCCCCTTTCCCCTTCCTGCGAGGTTCAATCAGCCCGCAAGCCTTGCTTTTTTTTTTTTTTTTTTGAACTTCCATCCCTTGGCCATCCATACCGGATCACAAGGAAAGTGAAAACTGTAGCGCCTATGTCTAAGTAAAGCAGGAGCCTAACTGAACCATCGTGATTGATTTCGACGTACCATCGTCTCTCCACGACCCACAACGGCCCCTCCATCCATCGTCCATCCTCCCGCCCGCATCTCTTCCCCAAATAAGCCCAAAAGTTCAACGGTTCCCGTTGGGGGTTGGTGGTGGTGGAGCCCGGACGGGGTTGTTTTGGCAAATACAGCCTGTCACTTTTCGCATTTCTTGTTATGTTGGGCCAGGTCGGTCGGTCCATCTGTCGGGGTCCCATCCCATGGTTCCCTATCCCTCAGGATCCTACCCGGCGATGTTTCTTTTCCTAAAAATGGCCCCCAAATCATACGTTGTCCAGTCCTAGGCCATGTACGTACCTTGCCGGGTAGGACTTGGCAAGTAAACAACCGACTAGCTAATGCGCCAGCCAACCAACGACGCCGCCTGAGCCTTGCGACAACAAGAGGCGCACCCACTGCCCTGCCTGCCTGCCTGCCTGCCTGCCTGCCAGCTTACTTACAATAGACGGCACCATCAGCAGCATTTCAAGGCAATACCCACCCTGGCATGTAAGGTACATTGCCAGTGGTGTCTTACTCGGGTTTATGTTTCAATTAAAATCAAATACACCCCCCCTGCACACACCCACACACACACCCACACACACACTATGCACATCAAAGTGCATCATTCTCCCACCCACACGACCCTCCCCCCTTGCACCCCCTGTACACCCCACGTGGGCTCTGCCTATTTTCGACAGGACCCACCATCTGCCGGGGTACCTCACCTCAGCGCGCGTGCGCCCGGCCCACCGCTCCCGGCTTCACATGCGTCACGGACAAACGACTGGTGGATATCAAACCAGCAGGATTTTGTAGAATGGGAATTTCATATCTATTTTCTAGCTTCTTTGGATTAATCTGGTCTTGTTGGTTGACTGATTGTGAGAGAAGGAGTCAAGATCTTGACTAATCCAGTTAGTCTGCCCCGGTGGCCCAGCCACACTGTTGTGTACATCGTGGCCCTGTAGACGATTCCTTCCCATCCCCATCCCACCTAGCCGCGCCGGTCCGCTCGCCCGTCGTGAAGTCAAGGTACCGGCCGAGCCAGTCTGCCAGTGTCCTTCAAAATTCTCTGCATCATCGTGACGACCCACAGCGGCCCGTGCGCAACAGAGGGAACGAGCCACATATCTCAGACCGTGCTGTGTGAAGATGGCGCGAACCAGCTCTGGTGCGGAGCGAGTGGCGGAGTCGTCACGGATACGCTGGCGCAAGCAAGCCGGTTGTTTTTGGTGGGAAAGGGTTCTTCCCTCAGTTGCCGCGGGAACCATCCGTCCGGATATCCGTCCTCTCTTTCACCCGAGAACAGGAAGGGATGAGAGGGGGTTTGCCTTTCCCGAGGAGGGACGAACGAGCCGACAACAACCAAGCCATTCCCGATGGCCTGATCCGGCGCGGGCCCTCCCAGTCGAGGCCCAGAATCCTCCAGCGGCGGTGTCGTTCGCGGACCAGCTCCCAGAGCCAGTAGGTAGAGGGGAAGAGGGTATAAAGGAATCGAAATAGCGTGAAATCGGACCCCACGTCGTGATAAGCGAATGTCTCCATGGAGCCGCAATCGAGTTCCCAGCCTCGGCTCCTATTCCTTCCCAAGCCCCAGCAACTGTGCCGCAGTGTGATAGCTGCTCTCAGAGCAAGCATGTAGAGGGGAATGATGTCAGGGTTAGTTACAATACTGACACAGGCAAGTGAATGAGAAAGTGAAATGACAGTAGCAACTTGAAATTCGAGACCAGAGGAAAGACTTGAGCAGAGAAATCAGAAAGAGAACATGGATAAAGCGTGAAACGGAAAAGAAATTCAAACCCAACAAAACGCTTTACCGCCCTGCTCAGTGTTGTCGCCGGCTTTCCCATCCCGCCAAAACGCCTGGTATTTTCCCTCCGCCCAATGCAGTTCATCATACAGTGTGAAACCGGACCCCCAAGCCTTTGCCCCAGAGAATGAGAATGAGACAACGACACAGAGAAATAAAAAGAACAACAACAAGACGCGAACACCAGATGAAAGGATGATCCCCCAGGAGGATCACCCATGAAGAAAAACCCCCAACAAAATCAGAAGGCCGCCGTGAGGCAAGATATAGCCCGAACCCCAGAGAAGTGAGACAAGATCTAGCATGCAAAACGCCCCATGCGCTCCAAACAAAAACAGGCCGCTCCAAGCCATCGCTATGCTCGCTCAAGCATTGAATACACACAAAATTCAAACCAAAGTAGAAAATTGGAAGGAAGGTGGTCGAAGTCGCGAGAGACCGGCAGGGCAAGAAATCTCAAAGGTCCACAATGACGAGACGTAGCCGCCGGTATCGCGCGGGGGAGTTCAGCCGGGTATCGATGGAATTGAGTTGGCTCGTGTCGTGAAAGGTTGTTGTTGTGATTGACGCTCGATTGTTGGCTGTGGATGGTCCGTTGGATCGGCGCTTTGAAGTTTCCAGGCTCTGCGTCTTCGACAAGAGACTCCTGTGGTTGTGGCAGCTTGGCATCCGGCCCGCGGCCGAGCCTCCATCCGGGTTTTTTGTTGTCACCCGAGTTTTGGCGGCGCGGATGTCGACATCAGACTGTCGTGGCCGACGAATAGGTAAGACAGCTGGGAAGGTGGTTGCGCGAGAGACGACGGCCTCCGTCTGAAGGAGTAGAGATAGTCGATCCACAGTCCCATGCTAAATCTTTCCAGGGCCGGCGAATGCCATGCACAGCAGCCCATCACCGAAGACGTCACTTTTCATCGGTACTTGCGGTGCGAGCTCTTGGATGAACGGCTTGCATAACCAGAGTCTGCGTAGCTGTGGTCGTCGTACTGTGACGAGTACTGGCCCGAATGACTTGAGTGGTCCATGCAGGCGTATCCGACCAATATCGTCCTCTGTGTGATACCGTGGCCCCGTGTGCCGTATCTGGGGCATCGGTCAACGGCGTGTTGGTAGTATAGGCAGCGGCATGCCGAGTAGAGCTCCAGGACTTGATAACACATGATGACGAGGCAAAAGACTGAACTCCTGTTGTATGGTTTGATATATGTTGTGTGTGGGTTGGAAGCTCGAGGTCAGGTGAGATCGAGCAGGCCTGAGGTTGTCTTTAAGTGTCGAGTGGGTTGCTGAGTTCAGGCACTCTAAGAAGGCAGGAACAGATATAAGGAAGAATCGAACGCCAGGCAGACCGACGGGGGATAATACAGATGAGTCAAAGGAGAAGAAGAGGAACAGGCGACGAAAAGGAAAAGCCAGACTAGGAAAGCTAGCGAGTGAGAGCAGCTCAGATGACCCTGGGCGAAGAACGAAGGAGAAGATGATAGTGACAAGGAAGATTAGACAGCCGTCAAGGGGGAAGGCATCGCAGCCTTATAGGTTTGGAGCCTGGGGACCAAGGGCAGGGGAGAGAATAGGGAAAGGGAAGGAAAGGAAAAGGTTAAGTCATGGTACAAGGTACAGATCCGAGAGGTGTGGACTGCCGTCTAAGGCAGCAGCACGCACCAAGTCTGTCTAGCAGCAGCGCAGCAGCGCAGCAGCAGCAGGAGGACACTGACGCGGGTGGAGTCTGACCTTGGGGATGACTGATCCGACTAAGTTTGGGAATGCGCAGTCCAAAGGTCGACCAGTACTTAGGAAGGGGAAAGGAAGGACCAATGCAAGCAGATGCAGGTTGTGGACAAATGTAGATGAGGCGCAGGGCGTGTTGCTCTTCTGCAAGGTCAGTCGGGAGGGCAGGTAACATGGGACCCTGAAAAAAGACGAGCCCTAACATTGGGAACGGTACGTGGGGAAGGGGCAGCGTCCTGCGTGTGGAAGAGGTACGCAGTACGAGGTGTCAGGCCTGCGACCGCATGTACATCTTGTAGCATGGCCATGTGCCTGTGTGTGGCAGAAACAGGAGCGATCTGTTCTGTCAGTGCTGTCTGTCAGTTTGTCTGTGTGTGTGTGCGTTTCTCCGTCCTGTCAGAGATACGAGACTCCCCGTACCTCGACCGTCGACCACCAAGAATGCCCTACGATCAAACCACCCCCAACCTTCTGCCTGCTGTTGCGGGCACTGGACAGAGGGCGCCCCCGGACGATGGATCGGGCGCAGTCCAGCAATTGGGGGTTCTGAGGGGCGTTTTTGACCACATCAGGAGCACTCTTCGACTTCGAGGTCGAGCTGCCGACATTCGCGCCGGGTGCTGTAGGTAGCATGTTTTGACGGGATAGATTGGGTGCGCTGAGGAACAAGAGACGGAGCTGCGGGGGGTGAGAGAGGTGAGATGAGACCGGATTGCCCAGTGATTCAGAGCGACAGACCTGCAGGGATTCCATAAATGGGAACCACCAGCTGTGCTCGCTAACTTTTGGGTCTAAGCCCGAAGTGGCAGTATTCTAGCCACTCCGTTTTAGCAACGTGCCGCACCTGGTCCAGGATTGTTTGTACCGTCCGTTTCTTGAGCCAGGGTGTGTTGACGACAGTCCTCGAGACAAACTCCCAAAGCTCTGCCTGGACTCGCTCCGGTCGCTGAGTATGGTTCGCAGATTTGCCACTGGGCGCCGAGGTTGCAACTAAGAAACGGCCTCGAACAGAGGCCGAGATGCATGTTCAGCCCTGCTTGTGTCTCGTTGTACAGGACGCCGGGCATCGACGGTTGAATGGGACTAGCACATGTCCATCGGCGACTGAAGCAGGCGTCCGAAATCGAACGCGTGCAGCACTTGCAATGATCGTGCGCAGTCTCTGTCAGAGCCAAGTCATGGTCAGGGATTCGAGAAGACACGTTCACTGATCGCGGGAGGATGAGTTTGTTTGGCCTTATTGTGCCTTGCGGTAGAGTTGATCTGACTCCTTCCCGCTTGGCTTCCCAGGGCCCGTAAATCCAGCAGTGCGGGCCCAGCAGGTCACATAGGGTGACTCCGGTGACTCTGATCCAGATGATGATCAGGCCATGATCCCTGTGTACGTGTACGGAAACATTTGGCTTTGGAGGTGCGATCTCATCAAAGGCACTTTTCCCGCCCGTCGGAGGGGAACTGCCAAGCCGAGGTCTGGGATGCCTGGAATCGACGGTTGTATCCGTCGCCTGCCCACCTGAAGGCATTGATCCACACCAAACAGGCACGGCGGCGAGGGCTGGCCCCAAGGGGAGAGGCCGAAATAGCAGACTCGGTACGGATGTTGGAAGCCTCACAGACCGGTTCTAAGTCCCGGAGCGCGACGGAGGCAGTTCGTGAGGCCCCCGCCTCTTTCGGCCCGTTATGAAGTACTTGATGTGGCTTCGAATATGTGGGCGTGGCTGTTCCTTCAAGCCAAGTCTGGAAGATGCTCACATTTTTGGCGGGAGTCGTGGCTGAGGTATGACTTTGGTCGGACGAGGAGGAAGCCAAGACTTTGTGCTTACAGCGAGGGTTCGGTGTGGCTGGAAACGAGAGAAGGTGGTGCAGGAAGGCCAATGCAAGGGACTTTCTCTGGGGTCCACGCACATTACCGTAATGCAGCACTGACAGCTCGAGCTGCCGTCTATTTGGTTGTTTGTTTGTTTTGTTTCATTCCTGTCACTTCGCAAGCCCGAAACGGCATCATCTACCCACCCTGGTCCATCATCACAATTGTTGACATGTCTCAGTCGCACTCTGAGTGCCTCGGTGACCCAGATCATGAGGCGCTGCACCATCTTTGTTTCCCCGATGTCGAAGAGCGGGAGCAACAAATACCATGCACATGCTACCGAAAGGTACAGTGAGGATAGGTAGCCCATTGTTGGACTCCCACCACATCTGGGTCACGATCTGGTCAAGAGGCAGATCGATTGGCGAGCTCGCTCACCTGGACCTGCCAGATGGGCCGGTGCCAGGGAAGCTAATGCGAGGGGGGGGGTCGAGATGAGCCCTGCGTACCTGGAGAGGTATGGAGTAGTGGTGGTGTGAGCTGCAGGCTGCATCGCGGATCGCATGGCAGGTTCAGAAGAAGCGAACAACGAGGTCGGTCGATGGGTAGGAGAGCGACTCAGATTGGTGAGATGACGCAATGTGATCAGGAGAAGGATCGAGCAGCGTGCGTATACGGTGGTACGGCGGCACGCTGGCATGGTGGTACTGTGGCAGATACAGTCGTCTGCGCAATCGTGTATTCTCGAATCCTTGGGAGTCTGTTGCAGGAGGGCACCATGACTGCATAAGGCTGAGCCAGAGAGCTGGGTAACCGTGGTCTCAGACAGGCCAAAGCAGGTAGCACACGCCCTGTGCATCTCCAGCGTCCAGGGTCAGTCAGACAGAGCTGCAAGGGCCACATCGACGGCTCTGCATGTAATAATGATGGGCTGTGGGCGACGTTGTGGGTTGTGTGGGTTTCTGAGCGGTGGATTGCAGAATGGAGAATGGAAAATGGAGATTGATTTGAGATGGCCAGATCCTTATCCAGTACATGGCATGTGAGCCGTTGCATTGGCTGTCATACGGAAACGGATGGGAACTTGCTGGGTCTGGGATTGTTGAAGCGATGCAACCCAGCTCGACTCACGATTGCTTCCCCAGACGGGCTAGCTTGGCGTTTTTGGTCGACACGAGCGTTGTCGACTCCTCGCCGACTAAGCGGAGGATGACTGCTGCAGCCCGTGCGTGGCTGGGTCCAGGATGCAGAGGTCGGCGGCGACGGCGGCGGTGGTCATGATGGTGGCAGCGGTAGCGGTTGGTGGTGGTGGTGATGATGATGATGACCATGACAAAGGCACTCTACCTTTTGAGATGGACCCTCATGGACGCCAGAGGTCAAGCTGACGAAACATCCCAAAATGGCATCCCAAGTGATCCGAGACAAGACAAAGAAGGGAAGGAGCGGGCAGAGAGAAGCAAGAAATGACGCTATCATGCTGGCTGCCTGCCCTCGTGTGCCTGCCTTGGTGCCTGCACGCCTTCCTTCCCCCCACTTTCGAGCCTTGACCTTGATGAGTAAAGCAGAGAGCAGGAAGGTGAGAGAATCTCTCACCTTGGCCTCTCTCAGTGATTACTGCAACACTGCAACACTGCAACTCAGAACCTCGACCTCGACCCGCGCGCCTTGCTGCTCACCATAACACACGTCGTCGTGCCCGTATGCGTCAATTGCCATTCTAAATCCCGCCCCTTCAACCGTATCCGTCAGCAAGCAATCAATTGCCCTGCCTCGACGCCTCTGGACGGATTACGTTACACGCTCGCCATTACTCATATGGCCGCCCCAGGGAACCGGACGACGAGTTGAACCGAGTCGCGATCCTCCATCGGCTGACCGAGCTTGGGTCCGTAGCGGAGTGGCGAAAATATGTCACCAGTGCCAAGCAAGCTCTTTTGCTGCCGTGGATTAGTACTGCAGCGTTGAGACATCGGGTCGGTCCGGCAGTGGCCAACTATCTCGACTTAACTCCGTCCGGTCGTCGTCGACCTCCAGTCTCCTCAGGACTGCACGACACTGCGTTGGCCACGCGAAGGTGAAAGCAAAGCCTCGGCCGTAGTATCTTAACAACCTAACGCCATGCTCACGGCTTTGGCCATAAACCTCCGCAAAGACTTGGATGACTCTACGGACGGCTGAGGTAACACTGTTGCCTTGCGATCAAGGGCTCCAAGCAGTGCGCGGCTGCCACGGCGGCTGCGGCTGCGACTGCGACAGCGACACGACTTCAAATGCAACATCCCGCAGAATGCAAGAAGCAGCGTCTTGGATTTCTGCGGCCAGGATACTGTCATGCTATTTCAAAAGAGAAGGGCCGATGACGAGGATTACATGCATCGGCAATGCCAACGTGCTGAGAGCGCCCACAACCTCCGGCGCCAAGCATCCCTGGCCGGATCGTACTTAACAGCGTAGCCGACGTTGCACCAAGCAGGCCTCGCCTCGATGTATTGACAATGGGTCAAAATGAGTCTGACCTGCATCACTACTGCCGGAGCGGGCAACCTCCTGCAGCGGACCTCGACCTTTGATGAGGCTAGTCCATGTTGTTGACACACATACGGGATGGGTTGTGGGTTCCGCGCAGAGCGTCAATATGGACAACAACCTGAAACAAGCTGGAAAAAAATTCATAGACGCATCGAGCGAGGCCTCTTCAAGTTCCTCGCATGCAGTGGTAGCCCACCTGCGCCCAAGCTGCAAGGGACTGGGGCTCGGCATGCAGCTCGACTCCTACGATGCAGCGCAACTGACCATTTAGGTCAGCCCTAAATCGCCACCGCTTTTTGGTGACGGCTCTGGCAGCACTAGCTCCAGTGTGGCAGGATCGGTTGTTCTTGGTTCCGTGATCCAATGCCTACATATCAGCCGGGTGCCTTCTAACGGAAGAGCAAGCAAGAGGAAGGGATACTGAGGTCTCCCGTAATCCATCAGAAATCCTCACCGAGACCAGGTGCCGCGGACCCACCGGAGCTGCCTCCCGGTTCCTGTCACGGAAGGCGTTTTACCCGCCCGGGCGGTCCTCGCATCATTCAGCACCGATTCAGGGTCCCACCGGACCAAGATAATCCCATGGATTCGGGATCTCGAGACTCGACCTCGCTCCTTCAACCATCCACTCGAGCCCAGGTACTGTGCAGTCAAATGGCCCGCGCAGCGCAATTTGCGGGGGATTTGCATCTTGCCTTCGCACACGGCCCAATCGCTTCCCTTACCGGCACATGTATCCCCTGTCCCGAGCTACTGTGTGTACTGCGGTAGCTGGTTGTTCTCCTGCGGCTTGCTCGCAGTGGCTGTGCTACGACCAACACCAACAACCAACTGCTGTGCGCAACCAGTCACATCGTTGCGCTTATCTCACCGTCGCTCTGGGGCCCTGCTGGCTAGCTACCCTTCTCTTCACCGCACAACGGTCTGCCAGTATCAGGCTTCCCACTTTACGATCTCACCCGGGGTCGCCGTCGATCGCGCTTTATCTTAGTATTCGGAGCAGCTTATGATTTCATCATCGATATTCTACTTCCTTCCTCCCACCCACAGCACGGTTCATATGACCTGGATACCAAGGCTCGACTCTCCCTCCCGCTGCCAGGCATCCAGGCAGACGCCCGGAGATCCGGCAGTCTCTTGCCCTGCCCACGCAAGCCCATGACAGATCGGGGACCCTGGCACTCCATCCGATTAGCGATGCCGTGTTTAGAAACGACAACGGTTGAAGCTCTTGGCCAACTTTCCCACGAGAGACCCCACGTGCGCCTTTCAACCTGATTCTCGCGACGATGACACATCACATGGTCGCTCGCCGTGCTCAATCACCATACCTTTCCTGAAGAGGCACCATTGATGGTCCTCATGGCTCCGTTTCGTCAGCCACCTGTGTCCGTCTGCGCCTCTCCTCCGTAACACGACCCACTTGGGTGGACTGACTGCATCTGGTCTACCGGCATACCAAGAGGTCAACACTCGAGAACGAGTGCCAGTTTCCATTGTTCTCTCATGTTGAAGCTGAAACACTGAAACAAAGTCCCCCAACTCCTCCGTGCCAGGGGCATTGTCCCAGGCTCAGCCAGCACCGCAATCCCCACACGATGCTCCTCGCTGTGATTTGCGCCGGCCCCCACTCTGCTCACATCTTCTCTTCGTTCGAGCAGGTCCCCAATGGAATGATCAAGCGATCTTCTCAGATTTTCGACGGCCTGGATCTTCTATGGCACGCACGGACCGAGATTCCCGGCCACCTAGCCACAGCGCTCGACCCCTTCTGTCACGCTCGCCTCTGGGTGAGCCCATCCTCCGGTAGATCATAGGAGACCCAGAGCAGTTGACCAGAGGTCCAGCCCCCAAATCGACTCATCTCTGGCCAGCAAAGCTTATCAGCGATCTGGTCTGCGCCAGGGAATTTGCCACGCTTTCCATCGCGATCCTTCGCCTCTCGACACCATGGCGTTGAGCCGGGGAGCAGGCAGGCTTCCCTCATACTATTGCCTGAGACTTAGCCCCCACAAGAGTCATCGCCGTTGTGTCTTCGCCTACCCAGGGTAGAGAGGTCCCTACATCGTGCTCTAATTATGCCGCAATCCAGCATCACACCATAGCCGATGAGGCCAACGCCTGCTCCACAATCGTTCCTTCACAGTACCCTCGAGCTCAGCCAATCATCAGATGAAAGAGCAGCTTCAACGGCTCAAGCTCAGCCCGACGGATCTCTTAGTGCCACGGCGGCCGCCCGGCCTCAGGTCTAGCACGCCCACGTACCTGGACCCGGCCGTGTTCTGCCGCTTCTTTGTGGGGGATGGGCCGCAGTCCGCCCACCCTATATTTGCTGAATTGATCGTACGGCAGCCAAATTCATGCTATCATACGTCGCTGCCAGCATGACCTGCATCGTACATCCCGACTTGCGACCTTGGAATATGTCCGGCTCGCAGGCTTTCTATCCTGCTACACAACTTTGACTACCAGCCAAGATGTCGGCAGCGACGTACTCGCCCCAGGGCCCTCCAATGCCATACCTCCTCGCCCCAGCTTGACTCCCTACCTCGGAGCACGGCCTACTAGATACGGGGAACTGGCTATGCCGGGCGCCGTCGCATTAGTAGGCTTACAGCTCTCGTGTGCCGTTGGACAGGATCGCACGCTCCACGACAATCTATAATGCTGTCCTGTATTCCCTTGGCCTGGCATTGCAAGGCACCAAGATTAAGCCACGGCGTATGCCTCGTATCCGAAAAGACCAGAATCCCACCATGTTGAATCGACTGAGCGTGTGTGCCAGTCAGAAGGTTATGGCCACAATCATATGCCAATGCTCGTCGACGTCGTACAAGTAGGAGCCCACACAGCGTGGCTATCGTTGGCACACTAGGGCTCTGCCTGTTTCTCTCCCTTCTAAACCCTGACTGGTGTTGTAATGTACTGGAAATATGAACCTTCCAGCTGGCCACATACCGCTGACAACGTACCCGCCTTTTCAAGCTGCCTGGAGAAAAGTGTTCCCGAAACTGGAGCTGTTCGCAGGTGACAGACTGCCAAAGTGTTACACAAAGTGTAACCTGACATCCAGGGCGTCGGTTCCCGACAATTTGGCACTCGATCCATCTCGTCAAGCATCACACAACCGCAACACTTTGCACCCCTTTCCACCCAGGCAAGGCGAATGTGACACAGCGCGGCTAAGCGGTTGTCTTAGCCCTATACAAGGCAAACAAAGGAACAGAAGGAGCATGGTATCGCATGCCTAATCGCAATGGACCCACGCACCATGGGAATGGTCCATCAGAGACATTCGTCAGGGCAAGATCTTGGCCCCCAAACAAAACACATGTCTTGGAACTGCCATGTACACCGAACGGTACATGCAGCCCAGCCCAGCCCAGCCCCGGTCACAGACTGGGGTTCGCTGTCGGCGCTTGTCTTTTTCCGGAGCCACTGCAGGCCACAGCCGCGAGTATGCCTTGCCGATCAAGGCAGCCTAGAACCTGGGTTTTGACGACATGCATATCACGCGCTTGTGGGTACCTCTGCACTCCTGAATTGCGAGTTTACGATGAGGATTGACTGTGGTCGACTCTCGCTTCCTATTTCGGGAAGTTGTCGAGTGACTCGACCATCCTTCTTGGTTTCTTGGGGCCTTCGGGCCGGATCGACGACGGCCTGCTGCCACACTCTGCTTCGTCTCTCTGCACGTCCTTGTATGGTGCGCATGGCGCGCTTGTCGTGTCCTTTACTGGTAGTATTACTCGAAGAGTGGACGAATTATCTTTTTTTTTTGCTACCTGCTGACCAAGGATTATTTGGGGACTGCTGACTCGAGTAGGGTGTGTAACCCCCTTCCAGTCCCCAGAGCACGCCCATTCTCAGGCCGGCCAGCGCAAGCGACCCCCAGGCAAACAAATAAACAACAAGGACAGATGACAGCGTGCCACAAGGCAAGAATCTAAGGCGCAGCGGGCCGTGCCCGAACCTGGTCGACCTGGATGATCTCAATCGACACCATGTCCCCTCTGTACGCGTTGCCACTTGTTCTCAAGAGAAGAGGGTGTGCATATGTGTTGGATCGGCCCAAGTCGGGGCCTCGTCACAACATACTGCCGGGCCGCCTGCACGGACACGCCTCACCACAATTTGCCGGCATGGCCAATCAAGCGGTTGCCACCGGTCTTACCTTTAGATCTGGAGCCTGAGGCGGAGGGAAACAGCTCAGGCATTCACTGCTCATGGTGGCAACGAAATTGAGGGTGCATGGGTGGTTGATGTGCCCAGATCCCGCTCACCGAGGTTAGGGATGCGAGCCGCTCCAGGCCACATTCATGTTCGATGCTGAGTCGGGCCGGCCACTGCTGAGGGATAGTCGTGTTTTGTGTAACAGAACCGTGGCCAAAACGAGAAACTAACAATGTCGGCTGGGCCACCTGTCACGATACCGATGTTTCCGCCTGATCGGCCACAATCGCGTCGCACAGCGTCTGTGCCGGCGAAAGGATTCGTCCCGGACCCCCACTGGCATCGCATGGCAGAGCGAGGCAGGGCAGGCAAGGCAAGGCACACACGAACATCCGACACCAAAAAAAATACGATGCGGCAGCGGCAGCGGCAGCGACAGGAAGGATTCAAGGTTATGGGATTGAACTGGGTCACCAAGGGCCCCACGCTCACCATCCCCAGACTGTGGCTTCAACTGGTGCTGCTCGAGTCGAACGAGGAATGGCTTAGGGTGTGGGTGAGACCCGCGGCCGGCTAGCAGGAGGACGGTTGAGGGGAGGGCAGAGGCAGGTACTTGTCCCGTCGTGGTGGTGTACATGGCCGGCCGCCGAGATGGGGGCCCGCTTTGTACCCGCGCCTGGCCGCCGAGGTACCCCTTTCCTTTACCTGTCGCCTGCCGTTCTTGACCGCAGGCAGGCATGGAAGGTGAGCAATATCACACGTCTGCTATCTTTTCCTCCTGCTTCTTCTGGGTAGGAATGGGGCCAAAAACTTCGATGGCAAGCTGTCGAGCTAGACTGCTGGCTATCTGTCAGGCAGACAGGAAGGACAGCCTCTAGCATCCCCTTCTTTCCTTGATGCCTTGCCTTTCTGCTGCGCCTGTGTGAGGTGTCTTGAGGCGAAGTTGACTCGGTCGCCGGCCACGGCTGGGCAACATGAGCTCTGCGCGGTCTGGGGGTGGAGGGGTTGCAGGCAGGACGGATAGACAGTCAGACATCATTGCCTATGGTTTTTGTTCCTGGGACATCGGACGGTGGCAACGGCCAATACAGACGACCTCTGGGCCTTCCAGCCGGCGTGAGTAGCCTCACCGGCGTGTATCCGCCAGCTGTCTGCCGTCGCCGCTGGCTAGTTCTGGGGGCATGGTCGCTGCCTACGTGTTCAACCCTTGGGATCACCTGCCGGCGCATCTTCCTTGGCACATGGGCACAGTTGGCGGCATCTTGCCCATCTCCAACCCTCATTGGCGTCTGTTTCTATGCTGTAATTTAGGCAGGGATGTCACCAGCGTCAACACTTCAGTTAAGGTGTATGGACAGCAGGTGCAGATGGATACATATGCCCCCTTTCAGATCCTCTTTTTTCGACCGATCTCATGAAGACCGTGGCAGGTAGTTCAGCAGAGGATACATAGGCAAGAACGTCATGTCCCGAACCGCATTAATTCTCCCACTTGTCTCTCCTATGCTCCAACTTCGTATGTGACCCATACTCCAGAGCACACCGACAACATAGATAGACAGACAGTCACACACGGGGCTCCTGAGACCGGCTCGTCCCGCTGGTCGCCGGCCACGGATAGAGAGCGCATGGGCACAAGGACAAAGATTAGGCATGTAATTCCCCAATTATCATATTCTCATGATAAGGGACCATTTTCTGGTCCCGTCATGTGGGGCCCACCCATCCAACGGCGCCCTCATGTCTATCTACCACTGTACTCCGTACTCCGCGCGAAACAGCCAGATAAGCCGTTCCTACTCAACAAAAGAGCATGTGCAAGCTCCCGTCCACACCTTTCTCGCACATGTTGCTTCGTACGCAATCCACCCGCCCCGGTCATGCGACTTTCCACCTGAACTTTCCCGTTTTTCCCTGGGACCGTCAGTCAGTCTATACACATTTGACTGGCTGACCCGTTCCACCTCGCGCCTCCCCCGAAGCAAGGACACAAGAAACCGACCGCATGTACAAATGAAGCACCTTCTCAACGGATGCTCAAGTGAAGAGTATGGGGACGCCAGAGCTCCTTCCGCCCACAAATTTGGCTGGGCCCACTCGAGAGATGCATGTCCTAGGGAAGAAACCCGAAATCAAACAAGAGAGGAACTGAACAAGAAGCACAGAGAAAGAAAGGTCTTCGTTAAAGTGAAATAGGTAGGTAATAAGCGAACGGTAGTAGAAATAATAAGAACAAAAGAAAAGAAGAAGAGACCATATGCGAAAAGTGAGGCTACAAAGAAGTGGTATCATTATCTTTCAAGTATGTGGTTGTAATGCTTTCTCTCTCTCTCTCTTCCTGTTCCGCTCGCTCAACATGAATCCCACCACAAGTGTATGATGCCTGGCTGCCATAGTTCCGTTCCCGGCCCTCTTGACCTGCAACTAGCCGCACTCAACTTGACCCTGTGCTGGTCCGCCCTGGTCCGCCCTCTGAGTGCCCTTCATCTCCCCAGATATAGTGTCCCTCAACAAAGGCAGGTTTGGGGAAGTATGGGGTGAAGAAGGGTAGTAGTAGTGATGGTGTAGTGCATAGTATGAGTATGCCATATAAACAACGAAAAGGTGGAGGAGTGCCAACCCAGGAACCCCACCCACATCGTTTCTCTCCTACATGAGACAAACGTGAATATAATCCAGCAGCTTCTAATTCAAGCGCTTGACGCCCTTTTGCTCAGAGTTGAACGCCTGTGCTTCCTTTGAACCCATGCCAGTACTTCCACCCACAGCATATAGAAAACAAGGCCAAGCCTGAAGCCCCAGCAAAAGTGTTTTTTTCCGAAAGTTGCGTTCGTCTAACGGGACGGTATTCCCAAGCCATTCGAAACGTCTTCAATGTCAGCCCTTTCCAAGCGTGCCCCAGTTTCTCCTGAGAGGTACATTCAAACCCCAGCTCTCCGACTCATCGCGGCTGTAGCCCCTGCGCTCGCAAGATCCTGCTTAGCACTAACCACCCGGCCCGCAGCGCGTGGGAGATTGCTGCCTAGGGGTCCACCATTGGAACCAGTCGTGCCAGTGCTGGTCCGCTTGGGAGGAACACCGACCGCACCAGACGTTCTCCTAGAGCCTGGCACGGCGCCCGCGCCTGGTTTCGCAGGCGAGCCAAGAATGCTCGTCGCATCCTTGGGGCGTATGCTAGAGCTAACCCTCATGGATGTGGCTGCTGCTGGAGGTTCTGGGAGTGGGCGTGGGGTAGAAATTGTGTTGTGGCGCTTGATCGGGGACTGTTCGCGGTTCATAACTCGTGCGACGGGTACAGAGGTCTTCTGGCCGGTGATAAATTCGTGGCGGATAGCCTCGTCAGGCTTCATTCGTCGGTCTGGGTCCCACCTCAGACATCTGGCGAGGAAATCGAGGAACGCTTCGTCGTCACATTTCAGCACCTGCTGCAATGTCTTCGATGAGGGCCGTCTCCTTCGGCCCTTGGACGAGACTGTCAGACGAGGCTTGCCCATCGAGTCAAAGAAAAGCTTCTTCCGTGTGCTCTTCTCGATGAGGTGCTTCTCTGGTGGCCCAAACACCTCCATAATGCAAGCCAGTTGCTCCTGCTCGTTCTCGCCCGGGAAGATCGGAACACCAGTCAGGAGCTCAGCCAAGATACAACCAAGACTCCACATATCGATAGGCATTCCGTAAGACATGCCCAAAATAACCTCAGGCGATCGATAGAACCGGGACTGGATATACGTGTAAACCTTCTCGTTCTCAAAGCAACTTGACCCGAAGTCGATAACCTTGATCTCCGTGTGCATGGGATGGCGTAGGAGGATGTTTTCAGGCTTGAGATCACAGTGAATGACCTTGTGCTGTTTCAGCAGATTCAGGGAGCTGAGCATCTGCTTCGTAAAACGTCTGATCATCTTCAAGGAGAAACCGCGGAACGCGTTCGCCTTGATGAACTCATAAAGATTCATATCCAAGAGCTCCGTAGAAATGCAAAGATGCCCACGGAAGTAGAAGCTGTGTGTGAAGTTGACCATGCTGTGCTTGTTTTGCGGGTCCTACGGGAAATGTTAGCAGATGACTCCACAAACAGCTCAAGAAATACTTGCCCATTCGCGAAGCTTTTGTAGAATGTTGACTTCGACGAGAGCTTGCTGGTGGAACCGCTTCTTGTTCCTAATGATTTTGACGGCAACAAGAGCACCAGTCTTGTGGTCAATGCACCTCACAACCTGGCCAAAGCTTCCCTTTCCAAGAATATCGATTATCTCGTAGCGGTAGGACAGGTGGTCTCCTGTGACGATGCTGTAATCCCCGCGTTCATCATCATAGCCAAAGTTTGGCACATCTGAGTTGAGGTCTCCAATAACCTTCTGCGCATTTTGTGTGCCGCAGAAGTAGATGTCGTTGTAGTCGATGATCTCGCCTCGTTCGTAAATGTTCAACATCGCTATTCGAATGGCGTCTTGAGGGCTGACGCGCTCCTTCGGCGTAGCACGTTTACGCAGAGCGTCCAAGGTCTTTGCGGCAAGCTCTGTCTCCTTCCGTCGACTGCCTAGCTTCTTCATCTCCTCCTCTGCTATCAGGTCATCCTTATCCAGATCGGCGGTCCAGACATCCGCGTGTCGTACTGATGCCGTCGATGGCTTAGATCGGAGAAACTTGTGCATGACCGACGAGGAATGCGACACCGCTGGGCGGTTCCCTGCACCGTCAGCAGCGTTTTTGACTGTCCTGACCGTCGTGGCCTGCGTAGCATCGCTCCGCTTCCTTTCATGAGCCATAACAGTGTTGAGGCTCGACCCAGAGCTCTTCCGCCTCTTCGAATCGAGATAAGACGAGCTCGGTTTCGATGATATGCTTGGGCTCCCGGATTTGTGCGTCACATTCCCCGTTGTGGCTGAGATCGGAAGTCGAGGGGGAGGCATCGCGTCATGCTTTGCGTTGTCAGCCGACTTCTCTTGCGCATGAGTAGCCGCCTTAGAATTGCTGCGCTTCCAAGATAAGCTCAGCTTCCTCCGCAAAGACGTCATTGACGACGGAGTGGCCGGCTCCTCAGGACTGGACTGTTGGGTGGGCGACTTCGGGGTCGCCTTGATCGGGGGTTTCGATATGGACTTGGATGGCTGTCTCTGAGCTCGAGGCCCAGATGGTTTTGACTGGGCAATGGGAGGGTTGCTTGGGGCTTCTTCTGCGTCGCGGATTTCAGTGCCGGTCTGAGACCTCTTGAAGTATGCTTGTTCGAATGCTCCGTCTTTGGGGACGGACGAGGAAAGGTAAGGAGAGACTGAGGGTTTCATCATACTGCCGCTGATGGATTCCGAGCTACTGGTGTCGGGGACCAGTGGGCTCTCTATCCGGCCTCGATGAACAGAACTGCTGCTACGGAAGTGAGAGAGTTCCTTGTCCGCCCGATTCTTGGAGAAGAAAGTGCTCCTCGAGGCCGTCATTGGCGTGGTTGGCGTCTTTGCCGTCTGCCGCGCCGGCGGGGAGCTGATGTTCCTTGGAGCCTGACCTTGCTGGTCATTCTGTAACTTGGCGATCTTGTTCACAGTCGGGGTGCTCAAGGGTCCCACAGTAAGTGGTGGCAGGTTCATCGATTTGAAGTTTTTCCTGGGCTGGGCGGGCTGGGCGGCCTGCGCAGGTTGCACAGGTTGCACAGGTTGGACTTTCTTCTCCGGCTCTGGATTTGTTCTTGGGGCCATCCTCCGAGCACTCTGCTTGCGCTGCACCGGCGTTGCTTCTTGGACAGGCGCACCAGAAAGACTTCCTGTTGACGTGCTGCGAATACTACTCGCATCGAGTGTGAGGTTGGACTTTTTCTTATCCAAGAAGTGTAGCTCGGCAGGCGAGTCCTTCGGCGACTCATATGCTTTCGGGATCGCAGGTACTGGAGGAACGTCCTCAGGATCATCTTGGCTGGGAGTCGGGAGGTTGTTCACCGACTTGGGGGCCGGTAGACGAGAGCCCCCATTCGGCGGAGCGCGAGGCTGCAGTGAGCCTGTCGACGTCCTCACAGTATTGTAGCTTGTTGTTGACCCGACAGACATGCCGGAGCTGTATGACTTTCTGTTGGGATCGGGGGTCGTTCTTTGCGAGGAAGGAGTCGCTGTCTTCCGCGGAAGCATCGAGGGCGATCGTGAAGACGGCCGGGGCTCGGTCAACGGGGGAGGAGGCAGGGGCTCCAAGATCATGGAGCTGTTAGCGGAATTGGGCATGGTGGACATTCTTTTCATTCGTTGCGCATCAGTGGGGCTCACGGTTCTCGCACCGAGTCCAGACGCATGGAGGCCATGTGGTTGTTGGCCCGGCATTATCGACATCCGCCTTGATCCGGACCCTGGAGTGCTGGATCCCGGTTTGTTACCCCTGGGGGAGCTCGGGAATCCCGTGGAGGCTCTGTGCTGATCGACCGACAAGGTGTTGCTCTCTGTGGACGCATTCGTGTGGCCAGAGCGAGGCGGAGGGGGCTGCGAGATTGTCTTGAGCTTTGCGGCTCTCGATGCGGTCATATTGCGAGACGTATCGACATAATGGTTTGCCCCGTCCACTGATGACCGCGTAGAGTCCAGCCCATTCCGGTCCACATTTGTCGTCTGGCTGGGGACTCGATGCACAGAGGGGCCGTTATTCGACTCGGATGAGTCAAACACGCCGGGGCCGATTGATTTTCTCGGTTGGTGTTTTGGAATGTGACTGTTTGAGACTGGGGGGTATTGGCTTTGGCGCCGTGGGCGGATAGTGCCCCCAGCCCTGGTGTTTTCGCTGGCGGTGGACATGTTGGACGCGGTCGAGGAGATGCTGGTCTGCCGGTTAGACACGCTGGGCCTTCTGAGGATGGAGCCGGTGCGTGACCGCGCCGTGTGCGTCTGGGCCGGAGCCGGGGCCTGGGGCTGCTGGTTTGGGTGCTGGATGGCAATGCGCGTCATTGTCCCGTGGTGTGAGACGTTGGGCTCGTCCCGCACGCTGGTTGCCGCTGCCAGTCCCTGGGACTCCAGGATGCTGCCCTCACCGGTGGGGGAGGGAAACTGGGTCAACGTGAAGTCGCCCGAGGCGGATTCTAGGCTGCTCTGGAGATCATCGAAGCTGACCTGGGGCAGGAAGTCGTGGTGGGCGGCTGAGGGATCCTGATCTAGCGGAGCAGGACTGGGAGCGGTACCATTGCGGCCAAAGGAAAACAGAGAGTGGTTGTTTTGGGAGGAAGCGCTGAGCATTGGAGCGCCGCTGATGGAGGAGCGTTTCGAGTGGAGGCGTTTGGTGGGACTGGGGACTTCTCTGCTGGGTTGCCTGCTCCTGAAACAAGAAAGGGCAAGCTTGTCAGTGACAGGTGCCATGGTGAAGGGGCGGAAAAGGGTCGTGTCATGTCATCGCTGCATGTCAACCAGGTGGCGAGCGGGTGGACGGTGGCGTGTGCAGTGAGCTGCCGGCGCTGTAGTCTGCTATAGCAACCGACAATTGACAGCGAACAAAACACACCGTACAACTGCAGGTGCGGTGCAGGCGCAGGGCACAGGGCAGGGTGGGCTGGGAGAGTGGATTGAGTGCGTGGATGTGTGCGTGCATGCGTGCAGAGAGAGGGAGGCTGGCTTCATTCAACCACATACCGCGTTGGGGACTGGTTGGCAGTTGCTGGTCGCGGACCAGCAGGAACCTTGTGCTCCCGTCTCATGGGGATGGAGATTGAGGGGGCAAGTCCTCGCTACTGTATCGAGACAGTCGAGACGAGTCGAGGCGAATGGAGGCGGTCGGGCGACGGGCGCAGAGGGAACTGCGCTGCACAGAAGTGGGCGGGGGCCACGCTGCCACGATGGAGTTGAGCTGCTTCAAACGACAGGTGGGCGGCGGTCAATTGAAGCGCTATGCTCGTAACGATGCGACCCCGGCAGGGAAGTGTGGGCTTGGATGGGGAAGGAGGCGATATTTTCCTTCCCTCGTCCCTGGTCGCGAAAAGCGGACTCAGTCCGATGAGGATCTGAGTGTGAGGGCAGCGCTACCACATCCCGTCCGCGTTCCTTGTTCCGTGTCCCGTGTATGCGTCGATGAGGACGAGGAGGAGCAGGAAAAGGAGGCCTGATTGTTCATTCACGCAGAGGAATAATGAGGAGCAGGACAATTGAACGGGGTTGGGTTGGTGTGGTTGGTTGGAGAGAGGGAGATTTGGCAGTCGACGTTGGTTGCACGTCAGTGTCGGGTGTCTGTGCCTTTGCCCAGTAGTGGGAATGAGGGCAGGTGAGGTAAGTCAGGCTGGGCACACACGGCAAAGGTGAGATTGGACTTTGGGGAAGGGTAAGGTGAATGAATGAATGAATGAAAGGGTAGGCGGCCTGCTGCTTCGGTTGATTAGCCTGTACTAGTAGACTGCAAAGCGTAGACCGTGGTGCACCAGACAGGCGGGTGTCAGGCACGCTAGGTACTTCTTGGCGTGAGGCACTGAGCTCTGGTCGTGAGCTGCTGTTGGCTGTGAAGAACCTAACGTTGATGCACATTATAGCTCACATATAAGAAGGGAAGGCATGGCGAAAGGTCATACAGCACTGTTCTTCACTGCACGCATCCGTCTGGCAACCAAAGCACTGTAGCTAGAGCAGCAGTAGGAGGCTGGTGTCTTGATACCTTGGTACCTTGGACCTTCCCAATATGCCAGTCCAGCACCAGAAAATTGCCCGACCAACTGGTTCCCACCCCACCTGGCTCCACCTGCCTACCTATCTAGGAAGCCTACTAGGTACTGTAGGTACCTAGGCAGAGAGGCTTGAAAGGCGGTCATAGCAAGAGGGAAAGAGCCATCATTGGATTGCCAGCAGCCAGCTAGTAGATACCAAACCCAAAATCTTGGACCTTGACTGTTCCTTGACTGTTCCCTCAGAAACTGGACCCATTATGCGGCCACTTCGACCATGCTCCAGCCATTACAACACGCTTCTTGTGGTGTGTTGATGGGTCCTACGGCACAGGATGAACGGATTGGGTGCACACGGCAACCAGCATCCTGCCCAATCAATCAAGCACTTCATGCTCCTTCAGTGTCAGCCTTGCCCAATTTGCAGTACGTGCTTCGTACTCTGTACTCCGTACTCCGTTCCTGCACCTGCACCTGTCATGCCTTGACGACTCATCTTCCGAGGGACCGACTGTCGTTCTTTGTTCCTGCATACGAGCGGACAGAACGGACGGACTGACGCAGGGGCACTCGAGCACGCGCCCGAGCACGAGCACGCGCATTGATTAGTCAAGGCTTTTCTTTCTGTAGGTCCCTACCCAGCTGCTATCAGGTATTAATTAGTAGATATTGTGAGCGAGACTTAATACGAAAGACATCATTTTATCAACCGGGGCATTCAGAAATCAACCCAATCCTCACTGGCCTGCATCACCAGGGAACAACCTGAGAAGTCGCGTAGACATGTGGCAGGCCAGAGACCAAACCATGAACTTTGATGATGAGCAGCATCAGAATGTCTGACGGGCAGGGGCTATGGGTGTCACTGGCCCCCACCCTCATCTGAGCGGGATCCGATCCAGTAGCAATCAGATGCCCAATGTCAACACACTACTGCACGCAACGCACGCTGCAACAACAAGACACGAGACGTCCGAGCCTCGACGACGGTCAAGGACAAGCGTGACAACACATTGCCTATATCAGAGCAACATAGTGCCCGGGTCCGGCGCGGCTTGTCTTCCACTGCTCTGGGGCATAAACAGCGGCATCTGAAACGGGCCGCCGCCGCCGCCACTGGCAGAACCGCGTCTCTGTTTTGGTGTGTTTTGGCATGGTTGCCGTGTATATAAGAGGGCTGGTATATACCGCCAACAACACGCGGGCACGACGGCACGACGGGTTCCCAGTTGGGCATCTTCGGGGCAACAAGGCCTGCAAGTTGCAACCAGTAGTGGAGACGCATTGCGAACCCGTTCATCCATCAACCTGGATCGTGCCGGACATCGATGGCCAACCAATTCTTCCAGAAGAGTCAGGACCCGTTTTTTCTACTTCCAACAGACAGCGTCCAGCCACCAAAGATCCGGAGCAGATCCTCGCCCGTCGCGAACGGCATTCCCAGTGCCTAATCCCCGGACACGAACGAGAGAGAGACACTGGCCGTGGATCATTGGTTGGCTTGAAAATGGAAAAGGCGCTCACTCTCACATTATTACGCCGGCGTCACGTCACATCGTTCAATGGCCCCGCGCAATTTAGGGCTGTGTTGATACGAATGACAATGGGCGGTTAAAGTTCTGTTCGCGGGTTCGCAGACATTGCGTACCGCGCACTCTTGGTTAATTGCCACCAGATATCTGCAGTTTTTTGATGCATTGTGGTCCATAAGAAATCTCGGTGGCAATTGGGCCAGGGGATCACCGAAATGGCTTGGCCTGCTCGGAGGGTCTTCTTCCCCAGATTGGGAGATCAAAAGGGGGCTAATAACATTAGAGGCGGGCTTTCTTTTTCCTTGAAACATGGGCTATCGCAGCCTGTGCTGCTGGCATTCTGGCATTCCGGCGCTCTGGCATGGAAATTGGCAATCTCGTGGACCGATAATGCTGACGGGTCAGCTTGCCATCCTTCATCTGCCTCGACACATTGTCCGGCGCCCGGTCTACGTGCTGGTAGCAGCTTGGCCCGACCTGCTGCTTGTGGAGTTTCTCGTCCGCCCACCGTTAAGTCACTGCGATCTGATACTCTCACGATATCTCCCCCGCAGTCAAGGCCAGCATGACGACATGGCAAGGGTCTCACAAGCCGTGTGAACCTTAATCGCGGGGTTCACATTGCCGTCGGTTTCGAAGGTATCGACATCCGATCTTGCGCAGTCCAAGGGCTAAGTGGGCGGCCGTGCCATTGGACCTGAGGCTTACAAGTGTAAACCGGATGTATCATGCATCCGTCCAGCTTACTCTAGGTGGTTCGCCTGCACCCAAACGGTACTGAAGAGTACTCACCTAGTTCACCCCGCGCTCGCTCATCAGGCAAGACGCCACCAAGCGGGAGCGGCCCGCGGTCGTTCGTCCCCTCCACCAGCTCAGCCTGCTTGTGTTGCATTGCACAGGCACAGCGGGTAGGTGGGCTGCGTCACATGCCGGGCTGCACTGCACTGCACTGATCAAGCTCAGACGTCAGCTGCCCAGGTCTGAACACGCGTCTCACCTCCTCGCACATCAACCACCAGCGCCTACCCAGTAGATACAACCTATCGCATTGCATCAACTGCGCTCGCGCATCCGAGCGCAAATCCGGCACACACTGACTCAGAATGAGATCCCGGCCCACAACAGCATTCTGAATCCGGAGAACCCGGGTGGGCCAAGATGGACAACTTTACCGACGACCTCCTCTTCAACGCCGTCCAGACCGACGATGACGCCACCGGGAGCACTCACACCGATGCGGACGCACAGAATATCTCCTCGCCAGAGCAGGTGAAGAAGGAGAAGACCAAAGGGCGCAGATGGCGCGGTCTGTCTGCACTCTCGGCCTCAGCCAACATGCAAGACAAGATGCTAGAAAAGTAAGGTCATGATGGCACTACAATCATCGTCACCAGCCTTCCGTGCCGCCTCTCTGACCAGACATGAGCAGACTCCTCTCCTCGATGATGCCGACCGATCTCGCGCCCGGCGGAGAGATACAGAACACACCCATTCCCACCGACTCCTTCAGCAGCTATGAGGCCTCACGCCCGCCCTTCACCCTGCCCACCATGTCCACCAACTTCCGCCGCTTCAACGCCCGCATCGGCGTCGTCTTCAAGTTCCAGTCGCGCGCCATCAAGCTGCTCTCCTGGCGCCGCCCGAGCCACACCCTCTCCTTCCTCGCCGTCTACACCCTCGTGTGCCTCGACCCCTACCTGCTCACCGTCCTCCCCATGGCCCTGCTGCTCGTCGGCGTCTTCATCCCCTCCTTCATGGCCAGGCACCCGCCCGAGGTCAGAGAGCTGGGTTATAGCCCGCACGGCCCGCCGCGCGCCCCGGCCAGGACGGTCAAGCCCGTCAAGGAGCTCAGCCGCGACTTCTTCAAGAACATGCGCGACCTGCAGAACAGCATGGAGGACTTCTCGCGCGGCCACGACCAGATCGTCACGGGGCTCGTGCCCAAGACAAACTTCAGCGACGAGGCCCTCAGCTCCGCCCTATTCGTCGGCCTCTTCGCCGTCACCCTCTTCATGACCATCGCCTCGCACCTCCTGCCCTGGCGCGCAATCGCCCTCTGCGGTGGGTGGGCTGTCGTCGTGTCCTCGCACCCGACCGTGGCAAAGGCCCTGCAGGACCAGCAGCGGGCCTACTTCGCGTCGGGGGGCGAGGCGGACCGGCAGGGCGAGCGGGCGCAGACGGCCCTCGAGGCCTTTGTGGCGCGCGACATCATCCTCGACAGCGCCCCCGAGACCCGCGAGGTCGAGATCTTTGAGCTGCAGCACCTGGACGCCGCGGGCGGGGCGGGCGAGTGGGAGCCCTGGGTCTTCTCCCCGTCGCCCTACGACCCGCTCTCGCAGGCGCGCATCACGGGCGAGCGGCCCTCGGGCACGCGCTTCTTCGAGGACGTCCGGGCGCCCGAGGGCTGGGAGTGGAGCGAGAAGAAGTGGGCGCTGGACCTGTGGTCGCGCGAGTGGGTTGAGGAGCGCATCATCACGGGCGTCGAGGTTGAGACTGAGGGGGAGCGGTGGGTCTATGACATGTATGACGAGAGCGAGGGGGCGTCTGGTGTGCGGGAGGAGCAGCAGGATGGGAGTGAGAGTGCCAACTTGCTTAGGAGGAAGAATCTTAGCTGGGAGGAGGGCGAGGAGGGCGAAGGGAGGCGTGGGGAGTGGAGGCGGAGGAGGTGGGTTCGGTTGGTCAGGAGGAAGGCTCAGATGGTGGCGTCGTAGGTGCATTAGCCGCGTGACTTTGCTCAAAATAGAGAACTGGCATCTACGTCGTGAGATATGAGAATGCGATCGACTCCAGGCAGTATCAGTTGTCTCCGGAATAAGACGTACGGTGCCGGGTAGCCAGGAAATCGACGCTCTCTGCAGTTAATAACACCAATCCCAGCCCCATGTTGACCTTCGCATAGCTGGCGCCTTCCAATCCTCGTATGATGGACTGGTGGTATCTCTTTAATAGAGCAATGGAAGTGTCCTTTCATGCTGTACAGTGGCTTCTCTCATCTCACACGCCAAGAACAGTTTACAATCTCCTCCATATACCTTTTGAGGGGTGTCATCAGCTGCTGCCAACATTTGAATGCGCCTGTGGTCTTGGGTGTTACGATACCTTCTTGATATTCCAATAGCAGCTCGCAAGCGGCAAGTTCATCAAAACATCCCGTGTCCCTTAAGTAGTCCCTGAAGCCGATGCTGGAGAATGGACTCCTCGTGACCGCCTCTCTACAAGCGGTTTTCAGGTCATTTCTACTGTAATTCTCCTCAAAGATACATTCCAGGGCCATATCCATAATATGTGTAGAGTCCTGGTCACTAACTTGTCGATATGGCATGTCAGTAAAGTTCCCGCCTGGTTGTAGGAAAGCAATTACGCGATCATTCGCTCCACAATTGTACTCCTGACACCGCTGAGATAGAAAAGATTTCGCCGTTTCGAGGTCCGAGGAGCTGTATTCATCTTCACTGGGACTGTAATCCTCCTCGTCGATGCTATTGTGGCCATTCTCTATCATGGCCAAGCTCTCCAGCATTCTTTGAATGACAGTTGTTGCCTGAACGGCCACGACACACAGAACACTGTCGTCGTTATGGACTGCATGGCTGAAGATGGAAAAGTTGAGTGCTGGAAACTGAAAGAATCTGGGAATGACATCTTGGCGACCCGGCCTGGGTCGTGCCAGGTGGTCCAAAGGGATGGCCAACAATATTGTGCTGCGAAAGTCCGCCCCCCGGGATGCGAAATCAGAGACAAGCCCTAAGAATCGGTACCGCTGCCAACTTGATTCGGCTGGATCCCGATCCAATAGTTCCAGGCCAGTGCGTAGGAGCACATCAAATGGTGATCTCTTGATGTGGTCCAGCGGACCTGGAGCTTCTAGATCGACCCATTGCCAATACTGATCTTCAGGAACAAACCATGGAAGCCCAACCGCCACCAGAGGGCACTTCAGGTTGACATCGACCTCAGGTAGGCTCAGCAACCATCGAGCGAATTTAGAGGCTTTTGGAGGAGGCGATACCATGGACAATAAAACCGCTGACCTGATATCACCTCCAACAAGCTGCTTTTCTATGATGGAAGTTGAGTAATGATACAGATTAGGGTAAAGTGCAGCGGCTCTGAAAAAAGTTGCGATGCGTGTGGGGTAAAAGTTATGATCTTCACCTCGGATGCGTGATGAGCGGTACAGCTCATAGCAAAGCGAAACGAGTTCTCTCGCAGCGCCGCCTCTGGCATCTTCAATGCCAGAGAGATCGGCAAGATAACCTTCAAGACGTTGCTGGTTCTTCCAAACGAACATCGGCTGTGCTGCATCTCCCAAAATCAGGTAAAGGAGTTCGACGGCCCTGAGATGCGCGCCGACGATGCGTATGTTGATATCTTCTGAAGACGTCCCGTCATGTCTCAGAATCTTCTGCCCCTCGTCAGTGTCGACCAGGAAGTCATGAGCACTCCGATGAATGAACCGAAATTCCACATTTCGATCTCTATACTTGGTAAGTGCCCTGTCCATGCCTCCCAGGTCTTTCAACAGACCCATTGGGAAGTCCCCTGGCTCTCCGTACACACCGAGAAGCCCTGCGCAGCGGACCGCGACTTTTTGGTGGAACGCCTTGCACTCTTGCAGTAACTGACTTCCTAAAACTGGATGCCTTTCTGCAAATGCGTAGTGAGGCTGGGCGAGTGAAGCAAGCATCATCTCCATAGTGCTTAGCCCATACTTCAAGCAACTGAGCTGTTTGTCATGAGCAGCTATGACGAGCTTGAAGTATAGAGCGGCGCTCTCTCGGTAAATATCACAGTCGTCGTTGAGGCGCTCCCACATGTCCTTGTACAGGTCGTTCAAGCTCTTAGGCAAGCTTTTGACCCTGTGTCGAAGTTCTTCGAGAGAATCCTCGTTGCTAAAGCCTCGATTGATGCTCTGAACCGCTAGGACCAACCACAGAAATACTCCTTCGGCTTTCTCAACCAAGTCCTCGCAGGTTTCATCTCTAATCTCTTGGGGAAGCATATCCATGGCGTAGACACGTAGGTCCTCAGCTGTCAAGTCTTGCACACGAAGTTGTGGCTCGTGCCTGAACCGCTTTTCAAAGACTGGTTCGTTTCGGCTTGAGACGACGATCTTGACACCTGGTGTTCTGATCCTGTCCAGTTCATCCAGAAGTTTCCGATGGTCATCCTCGGGGCCGCATTCATCTAGCCCGTCGATAAAAAGACACAGCGGCTTGCCACAATATTTGATCAGGCCTGAACACCAGTGCCGCAATTCAACGACCGACCAATCTGTGCAGGCATCTTTCTGACTCAATCCGTTGATGTTGGCTGAGGCATAATCCAAGGTGTTTGGAAGGGTGAGTAACAGCTGGTATATGATTGAACAGAGCATGCCTTTGATGTTTCGCTGTAACATAACTCCTGGGCGCCAGAAATAATGGCTCGCTATGATCGCACCAGCGCGCCAATTTTCTAGAGCCATTTTGGTGCGAGGCTCGGACAAGATGAACTTGAAGAGAGTCGATTTTCCTGACCCTGGCTTCCCCATGATCCAGTAGATGCTGTGATCTGACTGCAGCCAGTCGGTGAAGCTGCTCCAGACCATCACGGGCCGCCTTGCCTTGGACCTATAACCCTTAGAATGGTAAGAGAAGTCACCTTGGCTCCGAAAATTCTGGTTTCCCATCCCCTTTGAGCCACCGGCACGGTATTGGTGGTCATTACTGTCAGGGCAGCTCAAGTTGTCCGCATCCGCAAACAACCAGCGGAAAGTATGTGCATGGGCGTCCTCGACCTGGTTGGCGCGCTCGTTCATGCCCGGGTACTTCAGGCTCTTCAGTAGACTATCTAAGAGCCGTTTTCTGCTACCTTGTTTTATTTGATTCTCGAACTTCCGCTCAAGGTTTGCAGAAGTTCGCGTGACGTGGGCCCGAAGAGCCTCCTCAGTCTCTCCGGACTGTCGCACGACAACCTCCCGCACTTTGAAAGCCTCACTGGCTACGAGCTGAGAGGTACGTTTGGACCCATTCTCGTACTTGATCACGAAGTCCCGCAGCTCATGTCCGAGAGAATGGATGTTGATGCTAGCCATGTTCGCTGACTTACTAAGACACATTGTCAATCGTGTTACAAGCTAGAAGTTTTCCAGAATATGTCCAGTGCCACCGCTCAAACAGGATCATCAGGCCGCAGCAAACACGTCCTTGGACAAAATCTTGTTTAAGCTTGACTATCACCATGCGCGAATCTCGCATCATATAGTTGGGGATGGCCACTCTCGTGATAATATAGCCTGGGGAAGGGGCTTACAATATCCAAGCCATCAAAGTGGATTGCATCAGCTGCTCAGCGTCCGACAGAGACTTTTCCATTCTGTCGAGGCGACGTTTACGCCAATTTGCCTTGGCTGCGATCTTCAGAGTCGCACGGAGGCTGCCCTGCCCGTTCTGACCAACGAGAAAGGCGATCTCTTCTTGTAAGTCTGTCATTTCTTGTCAGGGAGACTTGAAACATTTCACGCCATTCGACTTCATACCTCTTGCAACACCAGTGCATTTCTTTGTAACGTCGACAAGCTTTTTTTCCTGATTACCCGACTGCGGGACGTTGACGTCAATGATGTTGGACGCCACACCTTGTATCACGGTTATCTTGTCCATGAGTGAGTTGTCCAGTGTGCCACCGCGATAGACGTTTTTGACTAGACCCAGCGTCTCGCGGCCGAAGCTGATGACCTGGAATATGTTACATGCCAGCCCCAAGGCTGCGAGCCCTTCGAGGCCTGACATATTGAGTGTATTGCAATTGAGCGCTGAGTTCAAGCTGTGGTTGGATAGTAATTCCGAGCTTTTCGAAGTATGTGGACTTGATGGATGAGTGGAATGAAACGCCTCAGAAAGGACAAGGGGGAGAGTTAGGAGAGAAGGGAAAGAGGGGTTCAAAGTCTTTCAAAGGGGCTGTGGTAAATCGGAGTTAGTCAGACGCCTGCAAGATCATGCACGTCGTCAGCATGCCCAATCATACAATGAGGCGGCAATGCGTTATTGCATCTCGGCGGCCAGCTAGAACCTGGTTCATTGGCTGATGGATGATCACACAGGCACAAGCAATCATGATGGGCTTAGTGCAGTGGGGACTTGTAGGTGTACAATCGGCGGAATGAGAATGACCACCGTTCATATGGAATCAGAATCAGGCAAGAAGACTTAGTATGTATAAATAGCAGAACTTTACAATGTTTACGAGGAAAATCGTTCGCCTTCAAGAACGGTCAAGGACTTCTCACAAAAAGCTTGCCGTAAGCTTCAGTACAGAAGGCACGTCAATGGAAGCATTACAAATCAAATGAATACAGTTTCAGGGGCCAAGAGCCGGAATGCTAAAATTTAATTTCGCGGCTGGTATTAAAGCTGGAGATTAATGTTTGGGGGTTTTTTTTTTGCGTCACAAAAAAACTCCCTAGTCGGTATTTGAATTAGTAAAGCGACGGAAGAGGAGGGGGAACAAGAATTAAGCGAGGTCGGTAAGCCGTGCCAGAGGTCGAAACGGCCCACGCGGTGGCTAGGTGCTTGCTGTGTTTCCAAAAGTCTTGAGGCTGCCTTGCGATGCGGATTTGTAGTACTATTGGAGACCTGCCTCATTATTCCAGTGGTAAGGAGAAACTTATGACGTAAAACAGCGTTGTGCAAGATCAATTATCCGCTGTTGTGTACATGTAGAACTGGACATATTCCTAGACCCAGGAGTTGTCAGATTCTTCAGACGTCGTCGGCTTCATCTTTCGGCGGGTCGGCCTGCATGCGTGCATGCATGAACATCCCAAACCTGGAAATTAGACCCGAGACTGTTGGTACTAAAAAGGCCTCGTTGTGGGTCGTGTCGGTGTGACCTTCCATGGCCCGACCCAAGAGGTTGGCCGCGAACGGGAGCAACTTGTTCTCCTGCCCAGCGAGGTAAGCGGTCTCGGTCAATTGACCACCACGTGAAACAGATGTGATGTGGGTGCGACCGCGCGTTAGATTCAAGTGAGTCGAAATAGTCACCCATCATCCATGTGGGTGCCGTACGGGGGCAATTTGGGAGCATGTATATAAGATGCGATCCGCCCCTGCGTGGTACGGCGGGCACAGTTGAACATCATAGGACGATTTGACCCTTGCTATATATTCAGTCATCCATCTACTAAGAAACAGAGCAGTGGACCTTTTGTGACAGCGACGACGACGGAGATTTCAAAGGGCGTCGGCTGTATAACGACGAATTATCCAGGCTTAACCTCCCGATATCCCCGTCCTACTCAAACCAGCTCAGCCATGAATATGCTGCCTCAGAGCTGTCAACCGCCACCATCCCCACCAGACAGTGATAAATCAAGCTGGCTGACCACGGATTCGAAGCCCTCCAACGTGACCATGGTCAGTGGCGGACGAATGATACGGCAAAACGAGTTCTTCATCCCGGGCGATGGCATCGATGGCGGGGTTTTGGCAGAAGAGCTTCCTCTATATCTCGGCAATGACGCCTCGCAGAGACCGGGAACATTTGGTGACAAGGAAACCGGCCGCCTCGCCCAGGGCTACTTCATCACAGCCTACAGAGCGCTTACCACTGCCATGCTGGTTGACATCAAAGCCGACTCTGCCAGACGGGAACAGGAGCGGGCCCAGTTTCAGAGAGCCACCAGCCACACCGACTACACTGCAGACCAAAAGACCCAGAAATGGCAAGATGCCTTTACACCGCCTTGTGGACCCATATATGAGGCCTAGGCTTATAAAACTTCCTGTCTCCCAGTTGGAATAGAGATGGGACAGATTACTTTTCGCATCAGGTGCTACAAATGTGGCCCCTAGCCCTGCTCTCATACTACACCGAGAGTCGCGGTCGCGTGGTTGAATAATTCCCAACGACAAGCATGCACACCCACCATAAATGAGAAAGTTTTCGGCTCTATCTATGTTAAGTTGGAAACGTGGATCTTGCGTTAAGCGTTGGGGGAGTGGTGGGAGTCGACAGAAGGTGGCAGGACACCCTGGGCATTGTGACGTTGTCAGCTTTTCTCCACCTACTTGACTCGAGCATGGGGAGATGCAAGACACCCGGAGGGTGTTCAGGTTCAGACTGGATGCACAATTCTGACCGATTGAGGTCCGTAGTTCTTAGTTAGATGCACATACGACTTGGTGGCAGACCACGTGTGCATCTGGAAATAGATGAACCGTTTCGGGGATGGGAAGCAACGCCTTTTGTGGCTCCCCTTTTCAGTGCTCAACTTACTCAATTCGACTATAACCTCAGTTGTCTGTACGACGACAAAGTCGCCAGGATTACCAACTTGATGTGGCAAGGACCCTTGAAGCAATCGAGGTTCAGTCCAGGGGTAGCAATACACGCGAAGAAAAAAAGCACCCATCGTAGCAAGCAAATGCGCGCTGTGTAGATGGAGAGTTGGTTATACCCAACTTTAGAAACGTCAGACTACAGACACCCTATACTTATAGACCATGAACCTTTAGGGGGCTTGATGGGTTCTTCGTCAAGACATAGGCAGTTCATCCTACCCTTAAGGGGTACATCGACGGTTCATCTGGCTATCATAAGGAGCATTCTCCCTTCATCGGCGATTCACTAGCTGTTCGGAAGTCATCATCCTCTGACCATTTAGCCCTCATGGCTCTTCATCCCTGGTTAGCCAAGCCTCAAATAAGCTTTCATGCCGGCCTCATGGGATTTCGGCCTCATCACCCCTAGTTATCTGGCCTTTGTAGATCACCCCCTTCTGATCACCTAACCCTTCACTTCAATCGAGGACCCTTCATCCTTCCTTCGTCCTGGTCACCTTAAGCCATCTCGTGGCTGAAAGATAAGCGGTACATCTCTTCCTTCGGAACCAGCCGGACGTGCTTGACTGGCTCATCGAATCTCGACACAGGAATATCCGCTTCCGCCATGATAATAACGGCGGAACTGTTGTGTTCAAGTCCGAGGTCGAAATTCCATCCCTCTCTATATTCATATATCCAGCTCTTCATTCTGGATATGTTAAATCACAACATATCCATCTCCAATCAGTGTCACGTATCCATTACCCCAATCCTGAGAATATTGCATAAGGAAGGTAGTGCCTCGCCTTGATGTGTTGGACATTACGTCTGCAGGAGCTTGATCGTCCGTCGGCTTGTTTTGTGGCCCCCGTGTTGGTGCAGATCATGAACATCTGGGCTCAGGCGACTGCGCTGGCACTTGCGACGGGGTTCCCCCCGGTAATTCAGCCACGATGCCCTCTTCCGGTAACTCAGCCTCCAGAATCTGGGCCGATAACTCTGGGACGCCGGTGTCTAGCTCAACGGGGACGACCTTTGAATCAGCAGCCAGCTCCGGTTTGCTATAGCCTTGCTTTTGATCGGTCTCGGAGTCCTGATTCCGTTGCTTCTTCGCCCGGCGAATTCGCCACGCAAAGACGATGACAGCGACGGTGACGATTCCTCCCGGGATTCCAACCCCAAGGCCGACTTTCAGTGCAATATGATCATCCCCATTCGAGGGATCTGCTGTCGCTGTTGTGGGCTCTGCTGGGACGGAACTCAAGCAATAATATCCTGACGAGAAGGCAGATGTACAAGCAGCACCCGTTGGGCAGCATATGTTTCCTTGGGTAGCTACACCGCAATTGAAAAGGCCGCTTGTGCATACAGACATGGTCGCCGCCGTCCCGTAATCCAAGCACAGCCCTGAGCTGGCGCAATCTTGGCCGAAAGCACAGCATTTACCGCCCATGGATGCAGGGCACAAGTAATTGGTACTCAAGCACGGTCGCTCGACGCAGGTACCTGCTATTCCCGTGGCTACAGTGCCACTAGCCGTTTGCGTGGTTGTGATAAACAAATAGTATTTATCCTGGCCGCATAAAGATCCACAAGTTGAGCCTAGATCACAACATAGTACTTCAAGTGTGGGTTCGACGACCATGCAGTATTCTGTATTTGCACAGCACTGTGTTGAGTTGATATCGGAGCCTGGCTCTCGAGCGTTGGTGAGTAGTCCAGTGTGAGTCGATGGAGTTTCGTCCGCCGTGCAGGAACACTTACATGGATGCTTCCCAGACCCGCAACTGCCATCCCTCCTCATAAGGCCATCTTGGTAAGGTTGAAATGGAGAGAAGCGCGGGTGGATGTGCTCAGCTCCAAAGAAGTCAATCTCCATCCTCGGGACACCCAGGCCCGCGGTATACCCGAGAAGTCCGGCACTAATCACCATGACACTATTGGAAAACATCTTCAGATCTGCGAGTGTCTGTGTCTGATCAGGCTCGACACAAGGATGACAGAAAAGCTGGGGGAATGATCTTGAACCAGGGACCAGGGGCATTCCAACCTGTTCATGCCGTCAACTCAGGTAGCTTGTAGACTTTCATGTCTGTTGGAGTAATACAGTCCGAATATTGGGTTCCACAGCATCCTGAAAAAGACGTATCGACCAGTCACGAAGCAGACGAACGCATTAAGAGCGGCATGGCTTCCTGCAAGGTATATTGAAGTCAGCATCCCAATTGTCTTATTGCTGCTCAAAGATGTGCGAGCTGCAGCAAGTCTCACTGAGGCGTAAAGATCTGCATGCAGTCAGCATTGAGACCGTAGCGAGTATACTACTTCTAGACAGCAGCCTGACGTGCGGGTGAGACAATGTTTGAGAGGTGATCTTGAACTAAACCAAAATCACTTCTCGGCTGAGGAGGCCTTAGGGAGCATCTCAAGAGTCAGACCTGTAGAAATGTGCACATACAAGTTGAAAATGGCTCCGTTTTCCGAAACTGAATGCTGTCTGAGCCGTTTCTTATAGGAGCAACCGACACGTTTCTCCAGGCCCTCGAAGGTAGCCATCTCGCGGGGCAGTGATATTTTGACAACGAAATATGCGTGTCTTGGACTAAGCTTAGAGGCGATCGCCGGAGTGACTGCGCAAGAATTCTCTAGACATTAGCAAACTTTCGTAAGCTCGCCTGACCTTGGTGGCACTGATTTGTTGGATCATGCGTATAATATCACTGTATCTTACAAGCCCGGAAAGACGATACGAGAAGCAGATCTATATACGCTCTACTATGCGTCTCATGTTATACCAACGAGTCTGAGGGGAGCTGCCGTGTATGGGAAGATGGAGAGTATAATGCGACAGGTCGAATTGCCATGCTGTAATTTGAGGTAAAGGTGTTACATATCTGCAAGGAAAACTGAGGCTCAAAATTTCACAATTCTCAGGTTCCAGGATTGTAAAGCAAACAACAAGCTATGTAGCCCAAATCATGTCACACCTTTGGGGGCCCATGGCTCAGACCCCACTGACTGAATACTCTTCTTTTTCTCAGGTCAAGTCCAAATACAATGACAATTCCACCAAGCTAGTTGAAAGCTAGCGTCACTGACCCCAATGAGTAGCTCAAGGCCGAGCCCTAGAAAAATGCCTACTCTTATCTGCAATGCCTGCAACACCCTAGCAGATCGCCTTCGAAGCAATCTAGGCCACAGTGTGAAGAGAACCTGGCTTGTGCCTCCAGCTCTAACCGTTCAGACTACTCCTTTCCCAGCAGCGACTTGCGTATTGTATAGGGAGCAACGACGGCTTGACAGCTTGTCAACAGCGCCAGCACGAAAGGGCACGGTCTGACACTAAGAGTTTTGGTGCGAATTAGCACCTTCTAACACAACACTGGTTTGCAGAAGATTGAATAGTCACTGTCTAAGGCCATGCATAGCGAATTTGACTGTAATTGCCTATAACCTACATTGTCTCTTGTCCCACTAGGACAATCATTGTCGTTCCAGCTTAGTAGAGGAACTCAAAGAATACAAATAGTCTGTATAGGGAGCAACCATGGCCACTACACCACAAGTTGAGTACATCACATGAGTTTGGACCTTGTTGTCGTACCACAGTGGGAACAGCCACAACATCAGCAAGAGACGAACTCAAAAGGCAAAGACATGCCAGGGACAACTTACTCCTACGTCTGCGTAGGCGATCTGTGGCTGCCTGTGCTGTCCAGAGCGGTTGAGCCACGAAACCTCCTCATAAAGCACGCGAGCCGGCTGCGTCGTAGAGCCCTTGGGACCATATTCCCAGCCTTCCTCCGTCTGCTTATCCAACAGGCGCCGCATGCCCTCTTCGCTCTCGACAGGAGACCCGTGATTTTTGCGGAAACCCACTGGCAGTTCATGGCCCAGAACTCGGCATCCACCTTCGTTTCCATGGCTCGTCCAGTCGTCTAGGTCGGTCTCCTCGTCTTCGAAGTTGTCCTCGCGCGTAATTGGGTCACCTGAAGTATCGAGGCCTGGAAACTCGGATGAAGGTGCTGAAAATATTTGGTTGCGCTCCTCCAGTAGTGCCTGCAGCTCGTCCGCGTCGACGACTGAATGTTTGAACCCACTCTTCGAAGCACCAGATCCAGCAGTCATGGCTTGATCGTCATCTTTGTGAGTGGCGCGCATCTCGTTCTCTCCAATGTCCGAGTTGTCGTCGTCATCTGAGCCGTAGTGGCCCTTGGACGACGCATCAGTCAGTTCCGCCGCAGGGCAGTCGCTCTCGCACTCGGCTTCATGTCCGTAGTGATAATAGTCCTCAAGCTCGACGACAGGTCGAAGCCTCACCCCGCAGCCAAGGGATCGAAACGTCTCCCATACCACCATGTCGGTTCCCTTGAGTGTGGCAGGCAGGCGTGCCACAGTGCTTGTGTGCGGGTATGCGTGCGATGTATGAACACCCAGGTAACCACCATTAGGCATGAAGTTCTCCTGGAGGAAGAGCGAATGGAGAATTCCATGGAGGGGGAACTGTGTAGGATCCACCAAACCCCTACCAGCCTGTGGGGTGCCCGTGTTCGACGTGTTGCTCGCATAGAGGTTGTAGGTCAGGGTGATTAGGTGGCCGGACGTGACCTCCCTGACTTCGTGTTCACAGTTGCTGTAAAAAGCAGCCCATTGGATTTCAGGCCGCACATTCTCAGGCATGCTCCAATCGAACTTGATGCTTTGTGCCTGGTGGCGAATTTCCAACAGGCCGCCTTGGTGGGCCGAAGGTAGGCAGACGACGAGGGTTCCGATCTGCTCATTCGACCGAGGAGTGTCAATGTGGGCCTTGAAGTGGCCAGACGGGCTCGAGTAAACGTTGAGTTTGTGTAACTCAGCTCTTATCACATTGATACCCTCGGTGCGCGGGTTTCCAGCGCTGCTATTGTTTGAGATAGTCTTCCACTTGACTCCGGGCAGCAGGATCTGCGCCACTTCGTCGATGATACCAATTTCGTAGGGATTGAAGGTGCAGTCGAATTGGTACGGGTCAAGCTTGGAGGCCTTGTGGTAGGTCTCGTCAATGACGTCTTGACCCTGGTTGTTAAACGTGGCCGGCTGCATATCCACGAGGAGTTGCCGCATGTTGTTCGCCGTTGCGCTGTCGGAACAGTCGAGAGGGAATTAGAGTTTGCACACACGGGCTGGGACATACTGAGACAGAGGATCCCAGCGAAGAGTCACTGGCTGACAGGTCGGAGCTGCATCAACGACCGTTGAGGATTGCTGAGCCGTATTGCTTGCGACGGCGATTGGCACTGTCCCGCCGCAAGCGAAGACCATGCCTCTTCGACCATACGTGAATGATCGGAGAAGTTGGTGCACGAGATCGAGGGTCTGTTGCTCCTCAATAGTCACGGAGCCCATGTCCATGGAGATGTCAGACATCTGGCTGGCGAACATGTTGTTGACAGTGTTGACAGTTGTGGGGGGAGTTAGAAACCTGAGTTCTGGCCGGAATTCAACGGTAAGTAAAATGATTGAATGGGAGCGATTTGGGTTTCTTACAACCTGGGCAGGTAGTTCAGGCAACAGCTAGGTGGTAGCTGGGTTGTGTGTTGACCTGTCCGCGCTGCTTCTGTTTCTGTAGGTCAGAGGGTCACCCGAAATTGTCAACCGAGCTGCGAAAAAGGCAAGAACGATGCGAGAGCCACCTGACGGTGAGCACATCACGGCAGGGGCAAGCGAGGAAGGCACTTTCGTCTCGCTACCACTACACTCGACTGAAGATGGTGCTGCAAGTGCATTTTCTGCATGGTCTAAAAGAAGCATTGTCGACTTGCGTTCCAAGAGGGTCATGCTCGTGGCATGAGTGGGTGATGATATAGGGGCGACGTTGAGCAGCAGCAGCCAGCAGTGGTCTCTTGTGTTTTCTCATCTAGACAGGCTTACTTTCAATAGGGTCATCATGTCTGTGAGGGTTGTCATGTAAGTGGTGTATAAGAAAGCATTTGTAAGGCATGTAAAATCAATGGTAAGTGATGATAGAAGGAGGAGGAGGGGCAATCGATTCCAAACGACATCAACGAGGGCTAAAGAGAAAGCTATGGGGGACTTAAAGGCTATACAGAACCTCACTAAGTGGCCATGGACACACGAGACTGTTGGAAGGGTTGAGCAAAAGTAGAAAATAAAAATACAAAAAATGAGGCGTACGCCCGGAGTTGAACCGGGAGCTCCTGTAGTATACTGAGATAGCCAGGCCCCCCGAAAGGTTTCTTAGACACTACCAATTCAACCACGGTGGTTCTGTACCACATACGCAATAGCAGATCGGTTGGGGCTGTTTATAACATGGGACCAAGGTTGTTTGCACGGGCAGCAAGGTTCTCAGGGAGGCAGGCCAGGTGAATAGGGCCCCCTAGTCCATCTATTGCAGGTCTCGCTAGTCCGTCCGTCCCGGTGCGCCAGCCACTAGGCGTGGTGATGCTCATGGTAGATGCCCATCCAGGTCCACGAACACAGTGCCGCCCTCACACGGCTTGTCATTAGTTCTCTCCCTCTTCGTCCAGATCATGCCTTCTTCCTCAAGGAGTTGTAGTGCTCTCCCAGCCCATATCCATGCCGGTAGTATGCAAGCCATATCTTCTTCCTGTCAGCGCCATCGTGCTCACCACCACCACCACTCGGTTGAATGACCTCGGTCCGCCCGTCCTGCACGACACACACCTCAACCCCATACACGCTCGCCAGCGCAAGCAACTCAAGCTGCCCGCCCCACTCGGCAGTATCCCTAATCTTGCGCACATACGAACCAAGATCCTCCTCCAGGAACCCAGCAAACTCATCCCCCCGCGGCTCAATATACCCCGCCGCCGCCCGCCGCACGGTCTTATACCCAGGCTCCTTCCCGTCTCCTACCTCCCCGTCGGCAGCCCCAGACGGCGGTAGCAGCGGCACCCCAGCCTGGCCAAGCTGGTCCGCCACCGCCGAGAACAGACAGTGCCCGTCCGGACGGATCTCGTGCTCCTCCAGCCCGTGCCGCGTGAACTCGGCCTCCATGCGCTCGCGCTCCTGGCCGCGGTGGTCCGTCATGCCCGCCGCCTCTTGCTCCGCCGCCTCGGCCGCTGCTTCCTGCTCTGCGGCGCGCCGCGCGAGGCGCTCCTTCTGCCGGTTGCGCTTCTTGCCCTGACCTGCCCCACCTCCTGCTGCTGCTGCCCCATCGCTGCCTTCGTCTGGCGGCTTCGACGGCTGCTGAGGCGGTTTCGCAGCGAGCTCGCCCACGCCCATCGCCCGCATCTTGGCAGCCAGCTCGCCCTGTGTCGTGTCTTCTCGCCCGTCATCCGCCCCATCATGGTCGTTTTGTGTATCGTCGCCGTCTTTTCCCCCGCCTGTTAGGACTTCCAGTTCCTCCGCCTGCCTCTCCTTCATCTGCCTCTCCAGCTCGGCGCACTCGTCGTTGACCCCCTTGCGCGTCTTCTTGGTCGCGTTCTTCTTCTTGCTCGTCACCCGCCCCTGCAGGTCCTTGGCCTCCTTGCGGTGCCGGGCCTGCATCTGCTCGACCGTCTCGGCGGCGGCGCCCCCGCCGCTACCGTCCATGATTTTGGGTGGTGGTGTGGTGGTAGGTGGACGCGGCTTGAGATCGTAGAGCTTGTTGGGGCTGTTTCGGTAGGGATTTGTATGGGACGCGGTGAGGGGGGATCGTATTTTCGTGGCGCGAGTGTGTGTATGAGTAGCCTTGTAGTCAAACTTGAAGCTCCGGGATGACGGTGGTGGGGCTTTTTCGAGCTGCATGCAGGGTCAGGATTCTCGGGCCGGCCTCGGCAGACCTTGGACCGCAAGCCCACCTCGGCAGCTGGTGTACACTAACACATCATGCATGAACCTTACTCACTCTACCTCACGGATAAAATCGAGACGCATGAGACTACTATCTTGGTTCATCAAGGTGAACCAGACTTTCTTGGATACCAAGCATGATGATGCTGTGACAGTGTCGATTTGATTTGATCGAGCTACCTGTGCGTCCCTTCGTCTCTTCCGCCAGTGTGGCTCACTCCCTTCGAGTGATCCGTTTCCCTAGAATATACAGCAAAGCGAAGAGTATACATGACGAGCCCCGAGCCCATGCCGTCCCAAATTACACTATGATTTACGCCAGCTGCATCAGAAGCCATGGAGAGCAAACCATGAGAGCCATTCATCTCGGTATATACGCCTCGATCACAGTCCGTGCCTGTCTGCCAGCCACTGTTGTTGTTGTGGTCCTGTCCTCCCACCTAAAGCTTTCCCTTGCTCGTGCTCCAATTTCGGTTCTCCCAACTCCCTTCACCCCTCTTTCCCTTCCTTCTCGCTATCCTTCCCAAGCCTTTTCACAATCCACCCCCCAGACAATTTGATTCAATAGCCTCGCAGACTCCCATTCACCAGCCTGCGGCCCGCCCTGAGATAGCAAGAATACTCAGGTGACGAGGCCAGACCCACCAGGGTATAACAACATAATTATGGTCAAGAATCGACGGCACATGATAGGCCTAACCAAACACAAATGAACCACGGTAAGCAGATTCGTTAGAAATATGACACAAGAAGAAGCAATATATGTGTACCAATAACAAAGCAGAAACGACAGGGGTATCCCGCGAGGTGCGCGCATATGCGACGGAAAATAGGTGCGTCAAGAAAATACGCTAGACAGCAGCCACAACCGGACTGCGAGGTCGGGCGGCTAAGATGGATGCTGGGTTATGAATGAAATGCAGGGAACAAAGAAGAAGATGAGATCGACGCGTCAGATCATCACAGATAATGCGCGCATCGCGGCGCGATCTGAGAGGAGGGCTCGAATGGGGTGCCTGGAGGCCCCGGGGTGGGGGTGGGAGAGCGAGGTACAAGGGCTGATCAGAACCCCTTGAAAGGGTCGTCCCTCATGTACTCCTCCTCGCCCGCCGTTCTGCTCCCGCTGTAGTAGTCACTCCTCGCACCGCGCGAGGAATAACTGTCCCTCTGGCGACTCCTGCTCCTCCGCCGACGGATCTCTTTGGACCTCCTCCTCGCCCGGTACCTCGAATCCTCAAGGGGGTCGGGGAAGTTGCCGCCGCCGATACCGCCGCCGCCGTTGTCCGCCTCGGGGCCGAATTGGCTGAAAGCCAGCGGGCTGATGAACGCCTCCATCCTCACCGTGCCGATCGCGTCGAAGAAGTTGGCCCCGCTGGTCCTGTTGGATGCCTCGCTGGTGCGCCCACTGACGACGCTCATCCCGCCCCAGCCCTGGCTGCTAAGCCCTGCCGACGCCGGACCCGAGTACGGCGTGCTGTGGCTGTTGTTGCTAGGGTTTGAGTACACCTCCGAGGAGCCCGTGCCCGTCGATTGGCTGTTGGTGGGGGCGTGGTAGCTGGTGGGCCCGGAGAACCCGCGGAACGAAAGTGGTGGAGGCACGTGGCCGCCGGTATTACTCCTCTTGCGTCCGTGGATCACGGCGCCGCCGCCAACCTGCGGGCGGTCCCGATCTTGGAAGCGGGGTATAAACGGTGGTTCCGCGGCATCGCCGGACCAGTCCCGGCTGTGCTGGCCCTGGTTGGTGTGGTTCGACTGATTCGAGGGGTTCGAGGGGTTCGAGTATCCAGAGGCGACGCTCTCGCTGGCTGCTGGCGGGGGCGGGGACCTATATCCTGGGACGAGGCTCGATGGGACATCTGGAATACTGGGCATGAGCGCCGTTTGTTGACCTCCGTTTGTCAGCTGGGATGTCATCACTCCTCCTAAGCCTCCACTGGGATGGGCCGCGGCAGCGTTGTTGGCTGCGATGTTGGTATTGTGGCCCTTGGCAAGGCGAATGGAGTCGCGGATGCGTGGTCTTCGGGATTTAGCCTTACTTGGGGGGATATCAAAGTCTGGTGTCTTGGCCGGAGCTGGCGCTGGTGGTGCTGGTAAATCAGGTACTTGCTGCTGAGAGTGAGCGAGGAAGGACAGCGAGGTCAGCCACAAGTAGTGACGTTCGGCGTTCACCGCGGTGAACTTCAATGCTCGCTGAGGCGTTAGGATGAGGATGGAGCGGTTGAAAACAACGGTATGGCCCTTTGGTGGTGGGTTATCGTCCTTCACGTCAAGCACGGATTGGATGGTGACTGGAGCACTGTCAGCGAGATATTTTTCTTCATGGGAAAGAGCCAGCGACCTACGTTTACGACCGGACTTGCCGAGCAGTGCGCTGCCGCTAGAAGGCTGCTTGCTGCTCCAAAGGATCGCTCGCTCATATGGGGCTAACCACACCCAGCGTTTGTGCCTGTCATTGCTCGAGTCATCCTTGCCGACATTGTCGTTCGCCACGCCAAAGGACTTCCTCCGGCGGACGTACTTGAACATCCACTCGCCAACCATTGTCTGAGCGATGGCGTCTACAACCGTGGTCGCAGCCGGCTGCGTGCTGGCGTTGGACTGGAAGCCAGTTGCTTCTGTCGTCGCAGTGTTGGTGGAAGGATGGTGACTGTGACCCCTGGCCCTACCACGATCGTTCTTGGGCGTGGTGAGCTGATTGCGTGGCAGAGGGGGGATGCTTGGGTCATGGGCCAGGTCAGGGGTGTAGGGGGGTGACCTGCTGTTCTGCCTCCTGCCCCTGCTCTTGCTGTGCCCAGCAGCACCCGACCTGCTCTTACGGAGGCTGTTGGCACGATGGAGTGGCATACGATTCTTCTTCCAGGGCTCATTTCTTGTGGGGCTTCGGTTGCCGTCACTGGGCGCGCTGCCATTCAGAGGCTTGCGAGAACTGGCTCTTGTCGGAATAGGGAACGGTGGGTCCTTGGCATCTTCCTGATGCGTATGCGTCGTGATGCCATTCTGAATCATGGCGGCCTTTCGCATTCCTCCAGACTTTCCGCCCATGCCCGAGCCGCGGATGTGGCCCTTTGAACCCTTCCTGGCCGGCCCAAAGCCTTCAGGGCTGTCTGCAAGCCTCGGAGAAGCCGGGATCTCATTCTTACCGGCTTGACGAGCAGAAAGTTTGTGGGCAGGTTTCTTCGGTGCTACCTCTTCCGGCGATGACGGCACGGATCCCGGGGTGCTTCGACCAGGTTCGGGTGTCTTGACCGGCCGAGGAGCCGAAAGAGCGGTCCTGTACTCGGTGTCGCTCATATCGGCGTCAGCGAAGTCGTCAGCCTCATCCGCTGAACTGACAGCATCAAAGCCAGCAAACAAACTGCTGATCCGATGAGGTCTCCGCACTGCTGCTTTCTGTGACACTGGGCCATCGTCATTGTTTCCCGGATACGCATCTTTCGTCTCGGATTCTATTGACATGCGAGCCGAAGTAGCAAGTTCGCCGATGCTTCTCTGGCTTGTGAGCCTCCTGGGGTTACGAGGCGGAAGATTGCCAGGGACTGGGGTGAAGTGGCGGTCTGGGTCGTTCGGGATCTCAGTCCCCTGTGCTGGGGATGTTGGCCTTGAGTTGATAGCTGAGGGGTGTAGGTGAGCAGGAAGCCTGTCCAGTCGCTGATCAATTCGGATTTCTTCAGTCTGCACGCCACTAGAGCTCATCGGCACATTCGACATGGACACCTGGCAACCGAAGTCCTTAAAAAGCTGCGGCAAAAGCGACTTCTTGGGCGTCGAGGGCCGACTCTTGGGCGGATGTATGGCGATACTAGGAATAGCTGGGACGGGAGGTGTCACTGGCCGAAGCAGAGGAGGCGGGACAGGAGTATCCGTTTGGGTAGTGGCGGAAACCATGTCCGCTGATTTAGGCTTTGGCGTTTGCGTCGGCTCCAGCGACTCAGTTTTGGGCGTTTTGGGAGGACTCAGAGGAACGTCCACGGTCTGCGCAGAGGTAGAGACCATTAAACTCTGAGGCGCCGCGGCTTGGATCGACAGTGGCCGGGCAGCAGCAGCGACACGCTTCCTCCTTTGATTCGCTTCCGTGGCCTCTGCCTCATGGTGCTTCTCCCATCGCGCTGCCAGTGCCGTCACCCCACTCGGCTCCGGTATGGAAGGTTTGCCTGGCTGCAGCTTCGGCGACGGCGGTGGTGAGTACTGCACCCCTGTGTCTGTGTAGCTGACCTTTGGTTTCGCGTGTGCAGGTGATGGCGGTTCCTCGATCTCCTGGATGATGCCATTCGCGAGATTCCCTTCGACCTGCATCTGCGGCTGGAATTTCCCACGCGCCACGCTGCCGGGCCTGATGAAGCTCTCGCTGCTGCGGTGACGACGATGGCTCTTGGACAGGATACTGGCACGGCTGTCGTTCCGTGCGTGCTTGCGAGCTGACATGACGCTGTCTCGGCCGTTCGGGTCCGTCTGGTAGTCTGAATCATCGTCGAAGTCGAGCTCGTCGGCGAGTGAGTAACCGTTCGCCTTGTTCATCAGGGAGAACCTCAAGCTTTCCCGGATGCTCATCGAGCGAACGCTCCCAGCATCGCTATCCTTGTCCTTGCCCTTGTCCTCGCCACCACTTTCTTCCTCCGCATTCGCTTGAGCATCATGGAAAGCTGCCACCTCTTCCAGGATGGTCTTCAGCCGCGTCTCGGCGACATGGAGCTTCCGCTCCATTTTTCGTCTTTCTTCATCCCAGTCATCTTTTTCCTTGGCCCACTGATCATGCGTCCTTTCCGAGTCGTCCTCTTGCGTCTTGAGCTTTTTCTGCGCTGCTTCTAGCCTCTTTCTTGATTCTGCAGCTGCCTCGACTGCCTCGTCTCGTTCGCGGGCGAGCTCGCCTAATGCTGACGATGTGCCACCCTCAAGCAGAGCTAGTTGGCGCTTCAGTGATCTGTTCTCCTTGGCCGTGCTGACGAGTGTCGTTTGGATTGAGTCCTCCTCATCGCGAGTCGTTTGCAGCGTGGACTCTAGGCTCTCAATAAGTTTGAGCTTCTCTTCCTGGTCTCTCCGCAGGTTCAATATTTCAGACACCAGGTTAGCATGCAGAGTGGGTGTGAACCTCCGCGGATCCAGGATGCTGATATTATTGTCCGTGGCGATGTCCTTTGAGACCCGGTCACTCTTGTCGGTCTTGTCGCTTCCAGGCATTGGTGGTGGTGACGACGCAATCTTTCCTGGAGGGGTCACTGAGCGGCGTGAAGATCGTTTTGAGCCGCGCGACGGCGTCCTCGAGCTCCTCGGTCGTTGTGCGTCCATGGCAGTAGACAGGACCGGCCTAGCTGGCCCGCTCCTTTCGTCCTCGGTCTCCCACACGGCCATGTTGGTGGTGGATTCTTGTGAAATAGAGATTAAACAGAAAAGGGAGATATGTTGTAATTTAGGTTTGACCTGGACATGCGTCGTACCCTCTCTACTATCTAGTTGATGGAGGCGAGGGAAACCAGGTCCAGAGGGGGCACCCCTGTCGAGATACGTAGCGCGGAGGCTACTTCGAGTGACGCCGCATACAGTCGCTATCGCGTCCTATACTGTCGTGTTCTGTTGGTCGGTCAGTAGGGCTACCGGCGAACAAGAGTCACGCAATGCCAGTCATTCAATAAATGAGATGGGGATCAGAATACAAGGGGAGACGGGGTGGAGACCGAAGCCGACGTACCAAAGGGTGGAAAACAATGGCACGGCGCCAGGGTCTTTGCAGTTGCGCTCAAAAGTCAATCAGATGAATTATTTGTCAGGGAAAAAGAATGGAGAAGATTGCGCGCCCAAAGGGTTGGCATATCAACTTTGTGTCTGGGGTTGGTCGACAAAATTAGCTCGGGTTCTCATCGCCCACGCAGAGCCCCTTGCCGTCCCCTGACTATAGCGGATCGGGTTATGAGCCAAAGTCTGGGCCGGGGTAAATTGGAAACGAAAGTCAGCCAACCTTGAAATCTCTCCGAGGCCTCACAGGCATGAGCTGCGGAACGGAAGATCAAATTCGAGTCATGCGTTAAGTTACCGCCCTGTTGACAGTTTGAGGATTTGGTGTGGCAGCGGGAGCAGGTTGCGCAACAATTGCTTCGTCAGGGGAAATGGGCGAGAGTGTTGAAAGTGCCGGCGATTGGACTCGTCTCCGGCTTATTAGCCTGTGTGCTGGACAGGCGATACGGCGTTCCCAAACAGTGCAAGGCTTCGAGATTGAGGGACGGGACGGAATCGTGACCAAGATATGCCAGTCCGATGCAAATATGATATAGAAGAGCCCCTATAAGCTGGCACTGCAGCAGCCCGTCAAATGTCGATCGCGTCTGCCGAGCAAGATCAGCATCACGGAACAGGCTGATCACGACATGTTCCTCCTTGACAGAATACACGGACCTGCCGGGAATGGGAATCGATAGCGTTGGCCGCCTGGTCCCCTCCCAGGTCTTGAGTGATCACACCCGGTTGTTCACAGTGGAGGATATGGGGAACTAGAACCAGGGGAAACACTTACTCTAGACTGAGAAAAGAATCCAAGTACCAACAAAGCCGGCTTGGGATTGGAGATGCGAAGCGTGGAGTGACGTTGAATGGCATGTAGTTGTAGAATAGAAACACGGGCACAGGCACAGACACTTGCACAGCAGACGGGACGGATGTAGCCGAGTCGAGGTCGAGGCCGTGGGCGGACAGCCTTCGGCTGGGCGGGCAGTTGAGACGAACAGAGTCAGAGCGATGCCTCTCGACTTGGATATTAAGGTCGTCCGATCACAAAGCAACACAATGACGACGCTGGAGGTGCAAATTCCGGCGGTCGGTGGTCATCGGCGACGAAGACTCGGGGGCCACGGAGAGCGGGGAGGACGGGGTCGGTATATGGAGGAGAAGAAAGGAAGAAATCGTGGGAGAACAACAAGACTCTAGTCGACCAGGCCCACGGACGATCGAGCGAGGCCAACCTCCAAAGATGGATGATCAGCAACGGTGGATGGAAAGACCACGAGGTTTAAGATTGAGAGAGTGGGTACCGTCGTAGCGTAAAGGTACGGTTCTGTAGCAGAATGGGAGATGCAGGGTATCGTCCTTGGCTGGACCGGGGGGCGACGAGCACAGGCCCAGGCACAGGCACAAGGGTGCAAGGTGCAAGGTGCAGGGTGTCTGGCTGTCCGGCTGCAAGGTGTGAGTGAGGTGTAAGGCAGGCTCGCAGGGTGCACAAGCCTGGGACCCATCATACGCCATGTCGTCGCCCCTGCTCGATTATTATTTAGCCCTGGCTGGCTGGCACAAGCCGAGATCAAGCTTGTTAAAAGGAGGGGAAAACCCGATGCTCGCCGATACGGGGGGACAGACGTCGAATTAATTGGGCAGCAGGGCATGGGCATAGGCAGGGCAGGGCAGGGCTTGGAAATGCATTGGATAGAGGTGGCATTGGCCGTGACGAACCGTTGCTCGTCTTTTCCCGTTGTGTCGCGTCGTCCGTGTCATGCAGTGTCTGCTCGTTCTGCTCTACACCCAATGCAGCCAGTGGGCTGCACTGCACTGCGGCGCACGCATATGCAAGTGAATGGGAGAGATCGATTGCCGCAGACGAGTGGATGGACGGCGCAGCCTCGGCCTGGGAGAGCTGCATGGAAGGCACCTGGACTGTGTGCAGAAGTTTCTGAGATCCGGTCTGGCTGGCTGTCTCGCATCTACTGGGAACGCGGTTTGGTACGAGGAAACCCAAGAAAGGGGCTAGATTAGGGGCAGCTGTCACATCGGTGACTTGTGGCCGGCCAAGGAGCGAGGAGGAAGAATAAACCACACAGAGGAAACTGAGTCTAGTCTGTTGACGGGTACCTGGGTACCGTGCAAGGCCCAATCTAGCGGATGGGCCAATCTTGGTACGGGGTGCGGCTTGTACCTGACGGTGCGAAACGAGGCGTCGCAGGTACAACTGCAATCTCCAGTAACACAGGCCGCCCACTGCACAATCCAGAATCCAGTAACCAGAATCCAGACCAGCCAAAACGGGCCGTTCCCGGCTCGGCTGCCTCGGTTCAGTCGACAGCAAGAGGCTTGGGGACCACAGTCTACCTGCATACCTCCTTGACCCCGGGAGATTTCATATTGCTACGTCACGGCCGTGCTGGACTGCACAAGACTGTCTGGTTATGTGGAAGAAGCCTCCGACGATGCGAAGGTGTGCACATGGATACTAGGGATTGTCTGGGTATGGCAGGTGCCCACTGGCCGGTGCTGCTGCACCTGCAGCCTGCAGGTGCAGTGGGGTGTGGTGGGGTGGGCACGGAAAGGAACGTTCTTTCCAGGTTCCTCGTGCATTGCATTAGCCTCGTGTACCCAGGTACGGAGCACACAACATGAACCAGACAGAACCGGGCACGCACGGGCGCGATGTGGCAGTGGCACCTCCCCAAAGGGCCTGGGCTGGATTTGGAGTAGACTAGCAAGGCAGGAAGGAACGCTCGATTCCAACTGCCTCCTCCTCTTTGGGGAACGCGCAACGCCCACAAGCCTCCAGAACAGAAGGTCCAGGGGCCCGCTAACCAGCCGGGGGCACGAGGGGCACGACGATGGACCAGTACGGAAAAGGGACCCTTCATTTCCTCCCTGAGCTTGACACGGCAAGCCGAAGACGCCCCAATGCTCTCAACCTGCTGCACTGCCCTTGGCTACCATCACATTGCAATTTCCCACATCTTCAGCAACAGAATCCAACAATGCCGTGCATTCGTATTCGACCACAAGCCCGGCCACCGCTCCTTGTTGTGTTCCTCGACGAGAGACCTCCCGTGTCCGACCCGAGCCCCTCACTCATTAATTGGATGACACCCAGGCACTCTGCTCCTCTAGTCTCGTATTGTCCCGACTGGCTGCGTCTCCCAAGAACAAAACCAAACAAAAACAACAAAAAGAAAAGAAGGGAAAAAACAAAAACCACAGACCCCGTCCCCTCTCCTGCGGCGGTCCGACGAGCCTGGTACGACCCCTTCTCGGCCTCGATTGGTGTTCCATTCTTCAGCAGAGCAACACATGCTGCAGCATGCAAGCATAGCGTTGGTCGAGACGGAATGTAACGCTGGCTCAGGGATGGCTGGCTTCCTGCAACAGTCAATGTGCATGTGCCCACCGGTCGCAGCAACTCGAAGCCTCTGGCCCTCTGCTATCTGGCCAGTCTGGCTACGTGCCTCTTGTCCATCTGCAGGGATTGTTGCATCAGACGCGCCCAATTTCCCAGACCCCCATTGATCACCAACGTCGGCGGCTGCGGTGGTCAATCATCAGGTCATACCCCTCCTCGGAGACTCATGCCTGACTGGCCTTCTTCAGCATGTGTCAATTTGAAACCCATCGAGTCGAATCTCAGCCTCAGCTTCGAGACTGCCGCTCCCACAAGAACACGGCGTGACACGGAACTACCTCATCTCGTCGCACACTGCGTCGTCACATACACACACAAACACACATATTCCGGCAGTATACAAGCTTGGCCATATCAAGCTGCGAACTCCGGTCTCTGATCCACTCATGCAGAGACCAATAGGGCATCTGACGCGTATGGTGACGCCGCGTCGCGATTGAATCAATGACTTGCACTCTGCCCTGCACTATCGAAAAACAGACGCCCCCACCGCGGCTGATTCCAATACTTCTAACTACTGTTTTAGCCTACGTGACATGGTCACCGCTGTCACGTGTGCACGGATCGTCTCAGGCACAAGGGCCACCCAAGCGGATGGATGCCGCTCTCTCACACGCCTGCCGACATGCTTTCCTGACAGGTGCACGCCCGCCGTCCCCAGGGAGTGCTTCCAAAACTCCAGTACCCACAGACTACTGTGCCCATCCCTACTTACGGCAAGCTTGCTCTAGTCGAGTGCCCGAGCGCGCCGCTATCTAAGGCCCTTCTCATAAGCTACAGTTAAGGAGAGAAGCGTCAATTTGGCCAAATGGGCACGGACGATATTCAATATCCACCTGGTTTTGGCTTGAGAGACGTCGCTGGGCGGGGAATCACTTGCCTTGTTGTTCACGACGATTCGTCTGACACCGTCATCGAGACTTGCCTCGATGACAACACTTGACCTCAAGGAACAGATCTACTAGCGGCTCGCCAGATGTGGGGGTCACGGGATTCTACGTGACCATAATACCTCATCTGGGAATTCGCCTGGAGCACGCTCTAAAGCACCATCTCAGGACGCTTAACGAGGAGCAACAATGACTTCGACAGACTGTCTAGATCGCAGAAGCTGTCGTTTTCGTCCACACAATTGTTGTCTTAAAACGGGGACCTGGAACTGACGGATATTCTCGTGGACAAGGATTCAAGTGCCAAGCTCGCCGACTTCGCGGGGTTGTCAATCGACGGCTCGTCTCTCCTCATTGCAGTCACGGCCATACATGAATACCCTGGGCCCCTGCTGTCCTCCCAGGGCGATCTTTTCGCCTTCGGATGTGTCTGATACAAGATATTGACTGGACACGAGAGGCAGATCAGGAGATAGAAGAGCTGTATGTGAACATTGTGTTTCCGGACACTGCATCTTTAGGCGCTTGCGGCCGCGTTCCCACAAGGTGTTGGCGAGGAGAGTACGTCGACTACAAGGGAGTAGATCGCACTCGGAGCATTTAGCCAGCCTGCGTGGCAAAGTTTGTCTCATGTGCAGAATTCTTCTTTCCTCCGTTTTAATCAATATTGATTATCGGCATCATGGCAGTCGGACGCGGCTGTGGAGGGGTGCCGTTAGAGGCCGGGCGGCTTTTACAACCCGGCCAAGTTTCGCACGCTCGATGCTAATGCTCAGTGCTTTCCCCGGAAACCGTCGAGGCACGCATAGATACGAGTCTTTATTGATACAGACAGGCTGCGGCAAAGTCGAGTGATCTCAGTGTGGAGTTCCATCCATTCGCTGTGCGACAAAGCCGCAGTCGGGCCCAAGCCAGGCGTCCCTTGGCACGCGCATGTCATCGAATCGCGCCGCTGATCAGCAACCACTGGGACGACATCCATGGCTGTGGGCCGTTAACTTTCAGCCCCGCTCGAACCTCAGTAAATGAGCGATCACCTTGAGCTACTAGACCAGATTGGTTATCGTGCAGGCCGTGGTAATTTTCGGCGTCCCTCGACAAGAAGCAAGCTGTCATGGCGCCCAGCAAGCTTCAAGCTATCGGTGCTCCTCCTCGGCGTGCCTGGGGCCGGGCCAGTCCCGACGACCAAGCGCAAGCCACTTCGTCCCTTTCTCCTCCGATTATCGCCGTCAAAGCCTACCATTGTAAACATATAGGAGGCCACTTCGAGCGCAATGCGTCTGCCCTGAATCGCGAAGGCGTCCGGATGCAAGCCCGACCCTGGCTTGGCGGGTGTTGGTGAATCCTGCAGCTGAAGAGCCCCACAGACAGCCCACACCACCCAACTGCCTGGGTTGGGCGGGGCGGATCAAGCCATGGCGCCGCGGTAAGTAGCTGCAGGACGCGACTTCTTCCAAGCGAGGGACGCTTCGGGAACACCTTTTTTTACAGTTCGAGTGGCGCCATCGGCTTGTCGCCCGGCAGTGTCGCTATGACCTTGGTGAGGCACCAAGTCTGCTGTGCGAAAGCGGGGCGTCATGGTCGAGAAGTCGTGAATAACCTTCGTTCTTTGCAAGGGAGCTCATCTGGGCAGATCCGTATACGACAATTTCAAGGAAGTTGATGGTGTCGTCAGGCCTGCCGCAAAACTGCGCGGAGTGTGCAAACCACCAATTGAGGTTCGGGTTGCGACGTTGCCCTCACAAGCTTGAATTTTCAACAAGTCGGCATTAATCACCTCGAGAAGGACTACAACGGGCATCACCACAATCATCGAGTGCCTGGTACATGGACAGACAGGCAATTTACAACAACAACATCAACATCATCACACCGGTCAGGCCGCAATAGAGATGAGGTCGCGTCCATCTCGTGCCAGCGCTAAGGAATGATTAATTGGCCGCCGGCCCGTCCCCCGCGCACCAACCCAACCAACGATAAACCATGTGGGAGGATTGTTGGAGGATGTTCTTCAACGGCTCGCGGCTCAGAGTCTGACATCCGGCCGAGTAGCGCCTAAGCTAGTGCACGCCGGTGTTGCGGCCTACTCCCCAGCTCATCCAGAGCGCTGGAAAGCATCGCTACACAATACTTCAGTACGTACGTGCGTGCTTTAGTAGTGAAAGCCCGCCGCCATGGATACCCAAAATCACATGTCCGAGCGATTGAAGAGCACTGATATAACAATCTGAGGTCTGCGGATCGGCAGCCTCCATAGCGGGATTGGGACATCGCACAAGTGCTGGGTGCTTTGCATATTGTCACGTTACGACCCCAGCCGGTCGATCTCGAAACACTTCTAGCACACCAGCACACATGTGTGCACAGCACATGCACATCTGCGGCGAATGCAGCATCGTTACGCAGTGGTGATTCCCGCAGACGAGGGTCTTCAACATTTGCCGGATACGCCGACGTCGTTTCGACCTGAACACTTCGGCACGCTGGTGCTCAATTCCGGTTGTCAATCTCAGCGAAACGAGGTGCCAGCACGAGCCAGCCAGCCCAGCCACCCTTGCCTCATGTAATTGCCCTGCACTCAGGCTCTCACGGCTCGCGGCGGGCATTATTCCCGCTATGGAGCTCCGGGCTACCATGCCGGTTCGTTCATTCACTCACACCTGAAGGCTCGAGCCCATTGGTGTTCATCGCGCCGCGGCTGCGTCCCTGCGGAACCCAAGGCCAGATCTCACCGATCGGATGCCGGAAACCTGCTCGCTCGCGCTGGCTGTGGGTACCGTCCAACCTTCAGGCCCTGGTTGATGAGTGTGGATCTGAATCTACCGTCCCTCGTTTCCTGGTCGGGTGTGGTGCAAGGCACGCACCTCATTTCGCCCCGGGGGTAAATTGCACAGATCGCCATGAAGATAGGCAAGCGCCTGTTGGATATCACAAGTGTGAGACGGAATCTAGATCCGTATTCGTGAACTCGGCGGGCTGGAGGTCACTCGGCTGGGGTATCTGATGTACCGACGGGTATTGGACGCGATCACGGGGCTGGCTTTGGAAACAAACACCTCGTGGTGGCGAGGATTTCGTTGGATGCTTCTGCGGTCTCCAGGACTCGTCAGAGGAAGCTTGCATCCAGGCAAGCTCAAAGCCAACCTTGCGCACCATTTCCAAGTCACAGCATACGTCATGCAGATCCCTTCGCTTCAAAAGGGCTGCGGGACTTTGGGCTGCCAGCGACCAGTGGTAATTATCCTAGACGGTGCAGGGAATGGTCCTGCTTCTTTTGGGAGCTGATTCATCGGCCACGTCTTGAGCGGGCACGGTGGGCTGGTGGACATCTGAAAACTAGCAGCGCCTCCTTGTGGGGGGCCGTGATGGCTTCCACTGCCATATCACACCCATATTGCTCATGTCCCGTCAATATCGCGTCCCCGCCCACCTGCCCCGGGCATCGGCAGGCGGAAGACGGCAATCTCGCTCGTGTGAGTCGACCGATCGGAGAAGACCGTGTTTCATGGCTGCAGTTGCGCCTACCCAACGTCGCATCCCATGCAACCTCGGGCTGGGAGCCTTGCAAGGTCGCAGAACGAACACAGTTTATTGCCTTTATTCTCCGTGCGTATAGCGCCTATCCACCTCAACGGTAACCCACAAAGAAACCCAATTCCAGCACCGCGCACGGATGGCACATGTATGGTCGCTGATGCAACGCACGCGTTGTTAAGAGGACTCGGCGCCGTGGGCGAGAGGGCTAATCAGATCGATGGACGCTCATGAGAGGCCCTCTGCCCATGTTAGTAGCTGGGTATAGTGTCTTCCTGGCGTACCTGGCGCAAACCTCAGGCCTTCTCCGGCGAGGATTATACTCATCCGGCAGGTTTCAGCTGGCTGCTGCTGTCAAGCTGCTGTGCTACCATGAGGGTTAGTGTTTGGCAAAACGTTCGACTCTTGGATAGAATGATGCTACTGCCCGGGAAGTCTCGTGGCCTAGTCCTCCGTATAAACTTCGGCAATTGGGAAGCCAGACCGTCGAGATGCTATTTTTATGACAATAATACCACCACGGACGACTCTGTACTTATCGAATACGCATTTTCCACGGGATAGCGCGCGCGCGCCAGCCATATTCGCAGAACCTCGGCATCAAGTCTGGCTATGCGTATATGCATCTACCCGATCACCTCCGGGCCAGACGTCGCATTTGGGGTTCCAGCGCCGCGGGGTCGGCTCATTTCGAGAATTCGGAATAGCATTCACGGGCCGCCAGGATACGTAAGAGATATTCAATTGGAAAAGAGGGGTGAGGCGCTTGCCTCTCCAGCGTAGCAGGGAGGGAGGATCACTGGCGAGCAGAGAGGCTGACGACAGGACGGGTCGCCTGTTTCGGATTAACTATACGATAGCGGCTTTACACTGCCGCGGTAGATGGCCCCTATAGGCAGGCTGGATGTATAGAGATGGCGGCATATAGGCTGAGAAGACTGGTCTACCTGCGAGTCACGAGTGGACTCGTGCGCCGCCTCACGTTGCAAGGCAATCTGTGCGAAATGCGCACTCTGCATCCAAGGTCCACCACATAGCAGGACTGGCTCGCTCGCTCGCTTGCTTGATCGCTGAACTGCGCACCGGGTGTGGCTGCCTCCTGCCTGATCACCAACGGGGGGATTGGCTACGGGGTACAGAGATTCGGCAGCTTTTCTGTTGGTTTCGAGGAGGTTCAGAGGGATCACGGTTTGTGGGCCCGGTGGAGGTGACCACCAGCGAGAAATGCTGCACTCCTGCAACGCAACGTCTGGTCTGGCATATTGCGTCTGGCGTCTCAATCTGCCCGCATGCTTTGGAAATCACGTTATCTCCACACGCAGTCGCCCCAATTCCAGGCTGCGTGATTGGACATGGGGGCTGTGACGCAGCCTTGTCGACGATGTTGGCTCATACGCCAGGAGCGACAAGCGAGATATGGTGGCGGGGCGGATGCGAACTCGTCATGATCGATCACGAGCCGTTCCTGCGAGTTGCTTTTTTTTATGAAGGGTCGCTGTCGACGTGATGTGATGTTTTAGAAGACGCCGCATGAGCGCCCTCCCTGCACTCTTGGGGGTGGACGGGGGGCCTCTTAGTACTCGGTATAATAGACCGGGCTATTTTCTTGCTAGGGACTACGACTGCATATGGTGTGGATCGAATTGGGCACCCACATCGTTCATCAGTTGAGAGCACCACCATTGGGCGCGGCGGAACGAGGGCAAGCATTGCGTTCGTGGTGGGTTTCTAATTCCCGGGTGTTATGAACAGCCCTGCCCTTATATCGTCTTGTCCAAACCCCCAGACGAAGATGACCCCGGCCACGCCATTGCCTTCCTGTCGACCACGGTGACGGGGTACTTGTCAAGGGACTCGTACCATTGTACAATGGAGCCAATCTGTTTCGAGGTGAGGATATCTGTCAGTAAGGTTTCGGCACGTTCGTCGCAGGATTCGAACTTCGGTTGATGGGCCTTGTTCGAGCCCTGCCTCGCGAGGGATCGATCGCCCGCAAGGGCCTCGAGCCACACACAGTCTTGCCCACTTGCCCATCTGCCCACGGGACGGGGCTGGTCATGGGCCCCCGCTCGGTCCCTGGGGCTGAGCGAACATGTAGGCCAGCTGCCCGTCCCCACATGCGGGTATATCTTCCGAGATGACGATGACAGTGACGACGGGGAAGGCAAGTGGGCGGGCCGGGGCAAACAGCTGCACGAAAAGCTACGTACCAGGAAGGCCCACGACCCGATGAAGGTGGACCACAGCGAGGCTGTCTCGCAGGCCTGCGACGAGCCGCTCGCGAAGCCCAGCGCGCCGCAGAGGGTGAAGCCCAGTGCGCCGACCAGGTTCCAGAACCCTATGTGCCACCCCAGTGTCTTTGGGGAGGGCGTGTGCCAGTTTGGCTGTGTCTCGAGCATGAAGAGCCATGAGGAGATTATGAAGCCTGTGCCGCCGACGACCTGTGGAGGGATGTGTCAGTAAGTGCGTGGATCTGTTGACTGGCGGGCTATGGAGTGATTGCAGGGCTGCGCGTGGTGCTCCTGTGCCATCTTCCATAGCCCTACCGTAAAGGGTCCTCGCCGTGGAGGGGCCTGTTGTTCATCTAACAGCGATAAGACTCACCTGTGGCAGCCAAAAGATGCCATTCTCAGCAGGCACGCTCAGCACGCCCAGAACCTGTGGCAAACCCGTGAAGCCCGAGATCCAGAAGATAGTAGCCCCGATCATCTGTGACAAGCATGCTAGGAAGCCAATGTCGCGGAGGTAGTGTGTCCTCAGCTCGTGCCAGGACGGCCACCACGTCCACCTCCTCGCCGCCGCGATTTTATCCGCCCCTTTATGGCTACCGTCGGCACCATCATCCACACCTTTTCCTGTCAAGAAAGCCCTCTTATCGCGGTGGTGATGCCTGCAGCGGCTCTTCTCCCTACGCAGCAGCACGAGCCGCCCCTCATCACCATCACCATCAACATCACCATGGCCGCCGCCCAGCGCCTCCTCGAGCGCCCACCCGAAGCAGTCCGACCGGTTCTCGTTGACGGCCTCGAGCATCAGCAGCACGCTGCCGACCTCGAAGATGGTGGCGCCCACGCAGGCAGAGACGCCCCCGCCCCACTCGCTCTCCCCCGGCCACGCGGCCGCCGGCCTCACGGCCGGCAGCAGCACGAGGAAGCCGTTGAGGACCCAGACCACCGAGCCGAGGGTGAATATGGCCGCGACGTCGTACGAGACGTCCCAGACCGGGTAGCGCAGGAACATGCGCGAGATGCCCTGGAGGGTGGCCCCGGTGGTGGTGGTGGCCCTGAGGGCTCTGGGCTGGTGCGCCCCCGAGAACCCCGTCGAGGCCTTTGCCGAGGGGGTTAGTGCGAGCGCGTGGCGGCCTTTGCGGTTGTCGCGGGAGCCCCATATGTGGTAGATGCCGCCGGGGATGGCGGTGGTTGCTTTCTCTGGGACTGGCGCGGAGGGGGAGGGCTGCTTCTGTGGCTCGGCTGCCTCTCCGTCCTCATCGCCGCCAGCTGTGAGGGGCTGGGGTGCGGCCTGTTCGTCCCCGCCGCCCGGGTGTTGGGGCTTTCGCAGCGGGAGAAGGCGCTTGGTGGGATTCAGGAAGGGCACTGGGCCGGTGATGTGGTCTGCCGCATAGTGCCGTCCTCGGAAGTGGGTGGTGTTACGGTCCGTCATCGTGTCTGAGAGTCGCCGGCCTCGCGTGTAAGAGGGGTTGCGCGGCGGGGCCGGGCGAGGCGGAGGTTCGTGGAGTCGGAGTGGGCTCGAACTCGGTGCTTGGCGTCGAAGCCAAGACGGCGATTGATGTGGATCGGGGCTTATGTGGACGGGCCCGGAGTCCGCTCTTTGATCTCGGACGGAGAAGTCAACAGGATGAGATCGCAGGTCTCCCTGCCGCGTCCCGCTGACGAGTGAAAGAGGCGATTACTGATGGCCCCACTGTCTTGTTTGCGAGGCCTTCTCAGTCCTGACCTCGCTGGATGAGATTCACACGGCTGGCTATATTTGCCAATGTCGCGTTTAGATCCCTAGCAAGGTCGCCATAAACTGGAGCGGAAACGAAACAGAGCGTGAGAGGAGGACGTCTTTTCGACACTCATACCCATAGACTAGGAAATGTATACCTTGGTGGGAGGCGTCGACTTGGTACCGGTAAAAAGACCCGGAAATGAACTGACGCGCATTCGACCTGTCTCGACCCGTCATGACGTGTGGAGCATCGAGCATGCTGTTTCCTGCTCCATGTCTATTGAACATGGTTAGCTCAAATGCCCCTGGAAATTCCAGGGGTAAGTTTGTCGCGCCAACCGACTTCCGTGTGCTAGATACCTATTTCTCGTCTCAGGGTTTTGGTCCGGGACCGAAGAGGGTTAAACCCTTGAGGCTGTACCGCAGTGTCGCTTCGCAAGTAGACTACACCTCGTGCATTAAGAGCCGAGATCTTTTCAACTTCCCGACGAATATGACTCTTGAGGATGCCTTATTGCAGTGACTCACCTATTTTGAAGTCTCTATGAGGGCTGCCAATAGGGTGGGCTGCCCGGCTAACTAGAGTCAAATCTGTCGTCCAAGAGTCGGGACACGGTGGGACTACACTACCCAACGCGGAGAACGACAAATACTGCCTAGTCAGAATGAACATCAATTTTCTCAGTGCTGAGGAGGAGGTCCTCCGTTTCTGGAGGGACATTGACACATTCCAAACCCAGTTGCGCCTCACGAACGGCTGTGCGCGATTCACCTTCTACAATGGCCCACCTTTTGGTACGTATACTCGCATGTATTCGGTCTTGTCTCAAGCTCTTTGTTCGCCTTACTGACTGGCACTGCTCAGCGAATGGTACAAGTTATTCCCCTAGTCCTTTGAAAAAACGTATCTGATACTTCCCCAGGTCTTCCCCATTACGGGCATTTACTCACGTCCACTATTAAGGATATCATCCCTCGATACTGGTTGATGAAGGGATTTCATGTCATTCGCCGTTTTGGGTGGGACACTCACGGCTTGCCCATTGAGTATGAAATTGACAAGAAGCTAAGAATTTCGGGAAGAGATGCAGTTTCCAAGACAGGCCTTGAGAAATACAATACTAAGAGCTCTGAGCAAGTTTTAGGTACATTTTCCATGGGTAAGCCCCTAAAGATAAATGTACCTAGAACTAGCCGCATTGACTGGCCTAAGATACCCTCATAAGCTTGTTTTATACCCTAATCATGGCTTAAATAAAGTGAAATAAAGCAGCTTGTGGCAGGCACAGCGGGGTGTGAATGGATTAATTGAATGGGGCCAGTGACTGCGTTCCAAGGTTACGGAGGCTCCTATTTAAAAAGACAGCTGCCACCCACTCTGCTAAGAAATCTACTCCTTAGACTTCTCTTCTTACAATGCAAACCACACATGACGACTCCTCAGGCTGTCTCTCACACAGTTAGGCTGCTAAATATTATATTGAAAGAGCAGGTATTAGGTAGGCTTGTGTTTGGAGCTTGGTGAGCGGATATGTAAAGCTGGGTAAGCAGATGTTGGCTGCTAAAGAGAGTGTTATAACATGAAGTTCGCACCTTAATTTTCAAGACAATCTTCATGATAGAAGGGCCGCAATGTGTAACAAGAGCCTTTTATTTAATGAAGAGTGGACGGAGAGCAAATCCAAGGTGCTCTATGAGGTCTCAGGAATATAGTTAATGCATTTACTGTAAGAGGCGTTTACATCAGTCCTGCTGTTATTTCTTCAATACTCATCCTTCTCCGCGCCAAATTCCTCGCCATGCCTATGTAACATGTTTCTTGGTCTCTTCCCATGCGTGCTGGAGAAAAGACATAAGTGCAAGCCTCCAGTACTTCTCGTCATCTCTGGTATAGATGTCAACTTCGACGGGAAATGTCTTTCCTGTCTTCCCCTCAATCTGCCTAGTTTTCTGTCTGGCCCGGTATTCTTGTTCCAATTGCTCGTATGTTTTGGAAAAGTCCAACCAAGGAAAATAACACAACACCATACAATCCCAATTAAACAGGGCGACATACCTGACACGATATGCGATCGAGTACGAAGCAGCCTGCTTTATCAGGTTTGCCTCGGAGCCTGAAAAGAGGCTACTGGCAGCGTTGTCTGTTCTCAGGCCGCACGCTTCAACGAGTTCCCTGAACGTCTCAGCCGCAATTGTGTGCCGAGCTTGACCTACACTGCCGTCTTCATATGGCTCAAGGATTTCGGCAATCCTGTCTGCTATATTTGCTCTCCAAGCCACTGGCATGTGCTGGTTGATCTCTGCGCCATGATCAAACCCCGAGGGGGTGAATGCTTCGCGTTTCTTGTACTCAAGGACAGCGAATGCCCGGCGATCTTCGTCCGGTGCGCCAATTTTCTTTGGGAAATAAAAGGTCATATCCGTGCGTGTCTTTGATCCGTAATCCTCGGCCTGGGATACGATTTGGTGATAGTATCGCGGATGTGCTGAGATGGCTTGCATCACAGGGTGTATGAGGTATAGTCCAGCACTTCGAACGACGTCTGCTTCGTTCGAGTGGGTGATGTTGTCTTCTTTCTCCGGAATAAAGAACTTTTTGTCGCGGAAGGCCTGGGCGTGTGCGAGACTTTCGGCAGCCCATTTGTCAGTTGGCTTCAAACTCGCCATTTGGCCTGCCAGGGATGAACTGAAGCCTATGCTCTTAGGGTCGAGGTCCATTGCACCTAACTTGTGCCAGCGGATGTCTGGTCGGCGTGGTACAGCAATTTTCGGAGGCGGCATTGTCTGCGTGCTAATCGCCCCGTCGTCGACTCCGGGAGGGTTTAGACTGGAAGGCGTGTTGTCAAACTTGGGCAGCGGCTTCTCCAGGGACTCAAGAATTGAGATGGGCCTGGCTGGAGGAGACATGATGAGCTGTTCGCTTGGATCGAGTGCTTGGTAGAGAATAGGAGGGTGGCTGTAGAGCTAGACAGTGTTCGATTCAATTGAGCTTTGCAATGAGGTTTGGATGAGAAATCAGAGTGTGGTCGAATATTTGATGGTGTTAGAGTTTCGCAGCTAGAGAACGGAACAAGAGGGCATGTCGAGTATTTAAGCACATGAGTGTACTTATCGTGGCCGGTGACGGTTACCTCTCCTCTTCCGGACCCACAGCTTCGCAACTGGCCGGTGTACAGTGGCCTTGGTCCCCAGTTTCTCTGCAGTCTCTGACAGATACTGGTTAAGGCGGTTCATCTACATACTTCAGACTATTTTCAGTCTATGTTGACAAGGCATTATCCGTGACCAGGGAGAAGATAATCAGCTCCGGCCACCAAAGCGGGTCGCCTGGTTTGGCTTGGACATTCTCCTTCATTCTCCACGGGCCCGAGTGATGACCCAGAATCTGTTCAATCTCGTGCTGTATTTAGTGACTTTGACCGGAAGTTGAGGCACTTGGTGGTTTCGAGGCACAGAACCGTCCACGGATGACTCCACACCACAGCCTAAAATGGACTTTATTTAGCTTGCAGCCAACAGCATTGAATATAGTGAACCTTCACGGCCAAGGGCCCGCGGGATCAGAGCGGATTTCACTACTAAATGTGGTTGATAAATCCACTTTCCTGCCCACTTCATGGCCAGGGACACTCACGTAGCCGCCAGCTTGATGCGGCCGGTGGATTGACCAGACCCGCTCCACCCCAGCCAACCAACAGACAGCTTTCATCTGCGGCACATGGCGAATGCGCCACCTCACCGGAATCCGAGCCTACATGCCCAATCTTGCCATCCCAATTCCATCGACTTCTCACTGCACAAATTCCGCGTCTGTGTAATAACTGGCTGAATACTCCTTCTCCGACTCCTATCAGCGCTATTTGAACCACGTCGCCAACGCTCAGATTCCCTCAAGGTGCACCTTGCCACACGCTGCCCAAGAATTATTCGCCCATCACTCACAACGACCGCCCTTAGACCACTTCTTGACTTCCACAACACTGCAAGATATCCGGAGAGCAACCTGAAGACACAACATGGGGGGATACAACCACTGGCACGCTCCTGAGGATCCCGACAAGCCGAGGCTCCCGTATCTCCCTGGATTTTCCGTCCGAATCTCTCGACATGCGCCACCTTCAGGTGATGAACAATCGGGATTCCAAGAGCGACCCCGGCTCAAGGGGGCGTATCTGCGCACCGTAACCCATAGCGAGGCGGTTGTTGCCAATCCACCTGTCGATGGGGTTGAAGATTCTTCGAGTCAGGCCGAGCTGGTAATCACTTCAACCATCGCTATCGGATCTGCTCGAGGTGCCCAGATTGTCGCATGCACAGTCACCCCCTTGGATGGAGATTCAGAGCCCTTTGAAGCGACTGCCAAGATATACGACCCGCTCTACTACAACTTTGAGCACAGCATCGGCTATTACCCACGAGACTGCGTGGGCGTAGCCGATCATGACTACATGGTTGAGACCTACGCCTACGAGATACTTGAGCAAACCGGCTATACTGGTTCTTCTGCCCCCAAATATTATGGATCATGGACATTCACTCTTCCTATTGTTTTCAAAGGATCACTTATATCAAGACCTGTGCGTCTAATCCTGATGGAACGACTTAAGGGAGTCACCATCCGAGAAAGTCGTATCCAAAATACCTATAATCGAGGAGCGGGGAAAGACGCATTTCATTACCCTGAAGAATACCGACTCGAGGTCCTCGCACGAGCAATGGACGCGCATGTTCGACAAATGAAGGGTGGCGTTGACCAAAGCGACTTTGCGGGGCGCAACATTGTTCTCGTGCCGATGCAATCAGAAAAGATCTGTGGTCTTTTCCTGCCCCGGATTGTGCTCATCGACTATAACAATGCAAACGTACGGGATTTGTCATCTGAGCAGCTCGATCGCCTACCACCCAACCCGACTGAGATCTTCTGGGGCCAATACCTGTGGGAGGATGTTGCTGGCTGGGTACCTGATGTATGGAAAGATGTTAAGGCCCAACAGGATTGGCTGATACAGAGGTTCTGTGGCCATGATACAAAAGGCCTCTACCTTCCTGTCACAGGCCATATGAGTGATACCGTGAGTCGAAAGATCGCTGATGCCGAGAGGGATGGCGTTTGAAGGTCTCCATGGAGCCACGCATGTAGATCAATTGATGGACTCTGACCAGGTTGATCAGCAAGTGGTCACATAACTGCGACCTGTAAACCAGCCCTGAGGCAGCAGGTTTTTGATATTTTACTGAGATTAGCAATTCCATTTCTGAGTTTTCCAAGGGTTTGAATTAATTGTACAGTACCTGATTGAGTGCAATGATTGTGACAGTAATGCCAGATCGAGGTATGAGATCTATTGAGCATTTGCCCGTGTAGGTAACTCCGCCTACTGTATATTCTGTTCACCATGCGGATAGATAATGCCCAGCGGCCAAATGCCTGCTGAGATGAACACAGTTGGATGCTATTCTGTGGATCTTCAGTGGTCTCACTGCAGCAAGGGTGGCAGAAGACTTGGACGGTAGGTGTCCAAAGCAATTCCCAAAAGCCTGAGAAATTCTTACGCCTCGTCTACCTGCCGCTCATCCAAAACAGTGGCTGTTCCTTGGCAAACCCAGCCCCTCAGCTTTGGCAGTACTGCGCCAGAAAAGATAACAGGCCTTAGTACTATTGACCACGTTCAAGGACCCACAAAAGTGGACTCAGACGCCTGATATAGTCAACCTTTATGGATACATTGTGGCTGGCCCTATCACCAACACAAAGTTGTTGGCTCCATTTTTGGATTGTCCTATTTTGAGACTTCGTGACCACAGAGACCCTTCTCGCCCAAGGCCTCGACCACTTCTTCAATAAGATGTGATCCAGTCGTGCCACACCAACCTGCTGTAGGATGCTGCCATATCAAGTCGACCACCCAACTTGGACCTGAACATGGATCATGTGAAGGCCACAAGAGGACCTGAATAGCTCGAAATAGAACCATTTGGGACTTGTTGGTCCGCAAAAGAAACAGTGGTGGCCGTCCTAACTTGGGCGATCATGACAACACATTACTTTAAATTTGTTACAGTTCGCCCCTCAGTGAGTTCTAATTGTCTGCCCTTCTACTCTGTCAAAACTTGTATTACTTGCAAACACAACAATCACCAAACCATCTTCTCAGCTTCATCATTTCACAGCCATTGGACCTTCTGGTCAATATTGCCTGCGACTTTCAAATATCTTAGTTCCAATTTATTTAACAAATAACCTGATCTTTTCAGACAAAAATGGTTCCACCCGTTACCGCTACCGTTACTGCTCAACAGGTTGCTGCTTCAAAGGCCAAGAAAGCCGCGGCAGCCACGGGCGCGAAACCACAGGCTGGTGGAAGGGTTGTATCCGGCGGCCAGACCACCAACCCGCCCGCGGCAAAACCATCCCATACCAGTCGGGCTCCCCAGGCAGCCGCAACGGCCACACCCCAGTCCAGAGCACCCACACAAGCTGTCACGGCTCCCAGGGCTGCGGCCAGTCAGACCAGGGCGCCGCTGGCCGCTGCCGTCGGTGGCCCTTCGAAGCTCCCGCATCACCCAGCACGGCCATCAACCCCGACCCAACCAGCCCAAGGAGCTTCAGGTTCGAGGAATTCATCCCCCGCCAACGCCAACGGGAGGACCTCGACGAAATCTACTCCATCCAAGTCTGATAAACCTCATGGATCAGATGTGGACCCTCGGGACCTCGTGCCTCCCAGCGCGCCACAGATAAAAGAGAGCACTGATGGTCAATTTTGGTTCATGGACCTCCACCCATGGCAAAAGGGGTACATGGAAATCAAGGGGGGGTCTCTCTTCCACAAGTAGACTCACGGGATGGATGTGATCTGCCTCTGTTCTTTCAACTCGGTGGTGGGAAGGGAACTCAACTGCGAGCAAGCTAAGTCAAATTAATTGTTCAATAAAGGAGATCTTCAGACTTCAAAACTCCGTTTGATACACTCTACCCTATCATATATTTAACACCTTGGTATAAGCCGTGCATATATTACGCAATTAAGTGGTCTCATTTTTAATCTGTATACATATGCCTCTTTAAGCAGTACACATCAATCCCTTCATACAGTGATAAACGCTTAAGCACCTAGCGTTAAAAAAAAAATACAATGCCGATAACAGTAGGTTTCGAACACAATTGTAGCTTGCGGCTAAGCAAACAGTGACAGCCGTTACGCAATTAAAACAGAAATTTCCGTGTTTTGAATCTCTACACACGATGGTTATATTCTTCACAAGAAGTTCGATTCATTTGCTCTGCCTCTCTACAATTTCCGTTCGTCGGCCTTCACTCGAACACACCGTCCTAATTGCTAACCTACAACGATTTGGCAGCAAGCTCACCATCGATGTGTATTTCCGAAATCGCATCCCCCCTTCTCCCAACCTATCATCTTATCACCAGCCGTTATTGCGACCCGGATATTACCGCCCAAGGCGTGCCACTAGTAGGCATAGGCGCAGGTGCAGGCGCATGTGTATCAGGAATCACAAAAGACATCCTATGAAGAGGTACAGTATTGAAGTTGTTGTCATCATTATGATCCCCACTAGGTCCGGCAGGGGGCGGAGGGATCCTATCATTGCCTACCTTACCCTACGATGTGCGGCTGTCACAAGGTTGTCATTGTTTTCTTAGCCACAAGCTACAGACAATCGTGTTCTAAACCTACTGTTATCGGCATTGTATTTTTTCTAACGCGAGGTATTTAACCGTTTATCACTGCATGAAGGGACTGGATGCATACTGCTTAAGAAGCATATGTGTACAGATTAAGAACGAGACCACTTCCTTAACGTTAATATGCCTAGTTATCGTTGTGGATGCTCTGGAGCAGATTTTCTCAAAGGCCACATCAATTTTCCCTGCGGAAAATGGATTTCATACAGCCACTTCACGCTTGCTGTTGAGCACAGGAACTGGTTCAGCGAGCTCTTCCAGGTGTATGTGGCCATTTGTTGACATTACCCGGCGAGGCAAGCTTGGAAAAGATAAGAAAGGGAACAGCAGCGCTCTATTGCGCTATAAGGAGCATTGCAGGCTGATGGTTACATGGATGGTATCGCGGGCGAGGGAACAAGGAGGAAACACTTTTGGCGAGACGATGTTCTGTCTCAGTGTCTCAAATGTTTAAGAAATTGCTGATGATGTCCTTCGCTCGGGCAAGACAACCCTTGGAAGCACTCTACCCGGACCTGAATAGTCTGCTTCCGCCCCCGCCCAAAAGTTTTGACTTCCTTCCGTCTTGTAGCCTCTTATTTCTTCCCGTGTGTTCACCATGGTTAAACTCTCCCTTTCTGTTTACACTCCTGAGGTCTCCGCTGTTGCTGCTATCGCTCCTTCTCCCTGGTTATGACGGGGCGCGGTCATATGAATGTGCCCCCCCCCCCCGGGCGCCGGTCTATCTCGCGTGGACAACGCAGCAGGAGCCCAAAGAAGGAGCAGGAGTGCAATCAGTATGATCGTTGGGACGATCAATTCTGACGCGATCCAACCACCCTTGGAACCTTTTGCAGTTGAAGGGCTTTTCGTATGCTATTTCTCCCCCGCAAGGCGTTCATTGCGACCAGCAATTCCTTATGGAAAATCATTTTCAGCAGGTAGCTCGTGGAGTCCAGGTCTCACATGGTCAGTCCCAAGCTCAGCAAGGCCGGGCTGCGGCCGCTGCTTCCTTGCGAACCTGGTGGGCAAGACTTTCCACCCGGCCGTCCCCTCGAGTTCCGCCTTCCGCCCGCCAGGCAGCCTTTCGAGCCCCCTTGTGTATTCCCAATCTTCAAGTTCTGCCTTGCCGCCCTGGCCGCTCGGGCTCCCCTCTGTTGCTGCTTCGCCTCTGTGATTCTCGATCCCGGTCGTGGTGTTATCACCCCGCCTCTTTGCTCGTTTGACGCGGAAGCGAAAGGCGAAGAGCAAGAGTGTGACAAGTACGATTATTGCAATGATGGAACCCACTGCGATGCCCGCTATAGTCCCAGTGGAGAGTTCTGTTGGGCTTGGAGACTGTGTTGTGGGAGCAGATGGGCTCGCTGTGGAAGCAGGTGGGCTCGCTGTGGGAGCAGGTGGGCTCGCTGTGGGGCTCAGTGACCTCGTACCGGAGGCTTCTGAAGCTATAGCTGTTGATTTTGTAGCAGTGAGATCACTATGAGTCGAGGGAATGGTGGTCTCGAGGATTTGTGATGAGGTTCCTAGCCCGAATGATGATATTTCTGACCCTATTGATAAGGTTGCTGCCGCTGCTGATGAGGATTGTGATGATATTTCTGACCCTATTAATAAGGTTGTTGCTGCTACTGATGGGGATTTTGGCGCTGCTGCTGATAATTCCGATGATATTTCTGACCCTTTTAATAAGGTTGTTGCCGCTGCTGATGAGGATTTGGCCGCTGCTGATGATGTTTCTGGTGATATTTCTGACCCTGCTGGTGGTATTTCTGACCATGTTGGTGACAAATCTGCCGTTGTTGCAAATATTATTACCGAGTCTACAGCCACACTCTCAATAGAGTAGGACATCTTAGTTTATCTAAAGCCACTAGAAGATTGTATGGAATAGACACTTAGATGTCGTTTGGCCAGATGAAGCACAGACAAGGAGAGAAAGCAGCCTTGGTTGGTAAATGCGTGGGTCTTCAGGACCTCTGCTGATATCAGGGCGAGTTCCTTCGCGCCCCCCCCTCTTTTTATTCTTGGATATTTGCATTGACATCCGTTTCCTCCCCGCCTTATTTAGGGCAAGCGCCAGTATGAAGCTGGCGATTGGTAGCCTGATCGACGATTTCAACTGGCAATAGTTGCACAGCAGGCAATAGTTGCATCGTACACCCCCCACTCGAAAATTTGGCGCAGAGAATGGGGGCTGTGAACAGGTGGCCGAGCTTCACGAAAAAAATCGCTGTGCATGGGGGCTGAGCACAGAGAAGGTCACAAATTACCAAGGGCATCGCTCATCGAGTCTGGCGCGTGGGCTGTGGGTGCAGATGGAGTTGCAGACGCGGACGACTGGTTTGACCGGTACCTGGCCGCCACAAAGCTGAGCTTGAATGCGCCGTAGCAAGATGTTTCGTTCTGCATTGAGATCCCACGCTAGGAAACCGATATCTACCACACTGGGAGGGGGGGGGGCAGACAGGCTGTAAATAAAGTGTATTGATGATTCTCTCTTGTACCCATAACACGGCACTTCGTAGGCGTTTTGATCCACTAGATATTCATTATTCTTGCTGTTTTGATTTCTAAGAAATTACTTCAAAGCCAATAGAGAAGTCTCACAAGTCTTAGCATCATAATAGTTGACGTAATACGATCTAGTGGAGGAGACTTTATAGGAGCGCCCCGCTAACTCCAAACATACTCTTGTATAGCCTCGGCAGTCGGAGCCAGTATCAGATGACCATCGTCAACAGCCTATACGTTAGCCAAAAGGAGCGCTAACACAAAACGCACCGCCAAAATGCCAGACCACGGCCCACAAGCCCTGAAGGGCATAAAAGCCCTAACGTTCGACGTCTTCGGCACCGTGGTAGACTGGCGTCGCCCCGTCGAGGCCGCCCTATCCGCAGCCCTCAGGTCCAACCAGCGACCCTACCACTCGGCCCCGCCACCCTCCACCGAGGACGAGGCGGCAGAGAGGGCGGAGTCAGAAGCCCGGGCCCGGGCCCTGACCGACGCCGACGTCGCCGCCCTCGCGCAGGAGTGGCGCAACAGCTACATGCACTTCACGCGCGGGTTCCGCCCAGGGACAGACCCGTGGAAGGACGTCGACGCGCACCACCACGACAGCCTGGTAGAGCTTCTGCGCAGGTACGGGCTCTCGGGCGTGCTGGACGCCGAGGCCGTGCGGGAGCTGAGCCTCGTGTGGCACCGGCTGACGCCGTGGCCCGACTCGGCTGCCGGGCTGCGGGCGCTCGGCAGCAGCGGGAGCGGCGACGGCGAGAGCGCCGGCCTCGGCCTCGTCACCGCCACGCTGTCGAACGGGAACCGCTCCCTGCTGGCGGACCTGGACGAGTTCGGCGGGCTGGGGTTCGGGAGGCTGTTCTCGGCCGAGGACTTTGGCGCGTACAAGCCGGACCCGGGCGTGTACCTCGGCGCGGCCGAGAGGCTCGGGGTTAACGGGCCCGGGGAGGTCGCCATGGTCGCCGCGCACCTGGGCGACCTCGACGCCGCGAGGAGGCTGGGGCTGCGGACGGTATATGTGGAGCGGGACGGGGAGGAGGACTGGGAGGTTGGGAGTGAGAGGTACGAGGCTGCGAAGGGGTGGGTTGATCTTTGGGTTGGGGTGGATGAGGGGGGCTTTGTTGAGGTTGCGAGGAGATTACGCGGTATTCTATGAGGATGGACAGCTTTTCTATGCTTCATTGTCTTTTCTTTTTCCAGATATCCGTTCAAATTCTGCTTCTGAAGTTGCTATTCGCAACCTACTCGAACATGCTCATCCTGGGCATCGACGTGTGCGAATCTCCGCATTCGTTTTCTTAGTTACATCGGCATTCGTATTCTCTCATTATTTTGCCTCGGTAATATCCTTTGCAGTGATCCTCAACTCAGTGATGCTTAAGTCATGTTACCTTCCTGCCATTTTCACTGCCATTTTCCCCACCATCTCTCAATGAGGCTGGTGCTGCTTGCGTTCATGTACCTCGACAAGGAGGTGCTCAAGCTCAACGCTGCCTCAAACATCATCACAATCGCTGTGTTCTGTCCCTCTTGTTATTTTCCGTACTGCTGCCAAGTCCCATTTGCCAGTCCCAGAGAGGCTGTGTGAGGTGGCATGCACAATCCCATGGACCGAACCGCTCGTACTGAGCGTGCTCTCATTCGCTGGCTTTTCGACATCTCGACCTGCTCAGCCACCCCCCCCCCCTTCCCGGCCTTGTCTTGCTTCGGATCCCCGGACTGAAAACAAATTCATCATGTTGCGTATTTAAGCAATGGCTACTTTGCCCTAGATTGTTCAGTATTCAGATAAATCACCAGATTCGCCAACATCGATTCTCTTTTCTACTCAGCTTCGATATTCTACCCCCTGAAACCCTGCTGCCCTCCCACCGCCGACTCGATCATGGCCAGAGAGTTATATCGCTATGACCCGTCCCTTGCGGCGGCTGTTATCTTTAGCATTATATTCGCGGCGTCAGCATTGCTTCATTCCTGGCAGCTTGTCAGGACCAAGAACTGGTACTTTATCCCGTTCGTTGTTGGTTGTCTTGGTGAGTTCCCCCACAGCACAGCTGCAGGGGCGGCACAGTAGCTCCTATGTAGACATCGTCGCTAACCAAGGTTATGTAGCCGAAGCCATAGGTTGCATTGCAAGAGCCATCGGTGCCAAAGAAAGCCCCAACTGGACTTTAGGGCCGTACATTGTCCAGTCGCTGCTGCTTCTCCTTGGACCGACCATATACGCTGCAACCATCTACATGGTCCTCGGCCGTTTGATTCGGCTCCTTGAGGCCGATAAACATTCACTGATTCGGCCAAGCTGGCTGACCAAGTTCTTTCTTACTGGAGACGTCATCTCCATTGCAGCACAAGGATTGGGTGGCTCAATGCTGGCTAGCGCGGACAACCAAGGCGAGAGAGACAAGGGCGAGACCATCGTCATTGTCGGCCTTGCTGTTCAGATCCTCTTCTTCGGCCTCTTCATGGTTTCGACCCTGGTCTTCCACCGCCGCATCAACCGAGGCCCCACCCAGAGGAGCATGGTCATAAGCGTTCCCTGGAGAAGGCTTCTCGTGGTCCTCTACGCCACCAGTCTGCTCATCCTCGTGCGATCCGTCTTTCGAGTGATTGAATATATCATGGGCCACGATGGTGTACTCCAGTCTAAAGAGGTTTTTATCTATGTATTTGATGTCCTGTTGATGGCAGGAGTGGCCGTCATCTTCAACGTCTTCCACCCATCCCAGGTCCTCACCGCCCCAGAAAAGGAACGAGTGAGCAGCTCGGACTCGGAGATGCAGCTGGGAGGCTACGGTCCAGTTCGCAGCGGTTGATCTTGTTGGGAGCTGACTGACACAGGCCCGAGAAGGTGGGCTCTCTGGGCCGGGCGATGGTATTTTGTGAGGTGGCGGGAAACACGGACACGACTTACAAATTGGTACCTAGGTATTGTTTTGCTAAGTAGGATGCGCTTGTTCAAATTAGATGGGCTGCAGGGTCTTCTTTTGATAATTGTATTCGTGGATAGAGGAGATAGAGTGTTAAAGGGACAAGGCTTCTTACATTGAATTACCAAGATGTGAATGAAGCTTCTAATTGAATGGTGTTTCTAAGTTTGGAATGTCACCTCCTGGTCCTTGTAATCCATGATTCTCGTGTAATAATCAAATGTGCGCCCCGCAACTTGCACAACTCGGGACTGGGAGCAGCCTTTCAAGGCTTAGTGCACTCTGCTCGTACTTAGAAGCACTTGATTGGGCAGAGATCAAAACCTAGATTGCAACGACTTGTCCCACAGTCGCGAGGCTTGGGCTGCTGAGCCACCATCGTCGTTGTCAGACGCGGGCGATCGGTCTGCGCAATGCCTCCGCTTCCGTCTAAATGTCGGTCTAAATAGAGCTGCTTGGCCGAAACACTTGTCACAGTTCTGCATCTTTGCACCAATGACTCCAGCCAGAGGCTCCCTGCCTTCTACCCACGAGTCGGCCGGCTCCAGTGCCGTGCCGCCGTGCGCCGAGACTGCCGGCCGAGTGCGACGCGTCCACCGCAAGTCCCGACGAGGTTGCAGGCCGTGTAAATCAAGTCGAATAAAGGTCGGTTGTCCAATGTCGATTTCTCTGTAGCTTCATCAGACAGCATTCAACCGAGCAATCTACTGATTGAGTGTAATACCCCGTGTAGTGCGATGAAATCCAACCAACATGTTCAAACTGCGCCAGGAAGGAGATTGTATGCGGCTACTTTGAGATCTTTCGCACTTCAATCAGCCAGCCCAAGCAACGCATGATGATCCCGCCTCTTCCCCGGAACTCTCCCGAAGATCCGCCTCCTCTTCCTGTCCGTCCAAAAGAGTGCGAGCGAGAGGTGCTCTCACCACCTACCACACGTACCCTCTCCGAGGAGAAACCGCCTAACCTCCCCGCGCTTCTCGCCAGCCATTGTCCTGCTCCTACAGCGGTTCACACTCCCACCGATCGACTGCTCGAACTTCGTCTCCTTTCCCACTACCAAGAAATGATCTCCCGATCGTCAAAGACCCAGGCCCCCTGGACCTCCTGGACCCTCGACGTGGCCATGGGATCACCACTCGTCATGAACTCCCTCCTCGGCTTCACGGCATTCCACCTCCGGCGCCTTGGAAACCGTGACTGGTGTGTCTGCGAGGCATCGCACAGGTACATGGCGCGGGCCATTCGTTCACACAAGGACGAGTTAAGGGCAGGCCTCAGCGAGGCCAACACCCCGTCGATGATCGTGTCTTGCGCTTTCATCCTGTTTCACACGAGCACGAACCAGGACTATCTCCACTCCGCAGCAGCCGGGACCCGGTTGCCCCTGCACTGGTTCCGCCCCTGGCAGTCTGCAAACGGCTTCTTCAGCCTCATCTGGCCGTGGCTGCAGACCACCGAGGTCGGCCGGGGCATTCTAGGGTTGCGATTTAGTGTGCAGCATCATGTATCAGTGGAGAGTGTCTCCCGCAAGTTTGATTTTCTACTTCAAGACATGGAGGCCGAGTGTATGCTAGACCAAGAAGTAATGACGGCCTACCGGCAGGCTGTCTGGCAACTCGCCTGCATCCATGGCAACCCGCGGCACCAGGGGCTGCTCCAATTCCCGGCGTCAGTCACGCCGCGGTTCGTCGAATTGCTAGAGGCCCGGGATCCGAGAACCCTGGCCATCGTTGGTTACTTCTTCATGTTGGTCAAACTCGCCAGTGTGCTATGGTGGGTTGATGGAGCAGCGGATCGAGAGTTTGCTGCCGTCATGGAGTTTCTGCCCGAGGACTGGTGGCCGGTGATGGATTGGGCAGTCCGGGTGTTTGGATCGACTTCGAATCCAATATGAGTAGCTTCAGAGGAGTTAGCTTTCAGCGACACATCAGATACGGAATACTCGGATTGGCTTATTCAGATTAAAAAAGAGTGCATAAGTTAGTATTTTCTGAAGGAGGGGCTATCTGGGTTTATCCATGTTCAGACCTCTCAGCTCGATGCTGAGCGCCACAGCCACTACTTCGTACCTCCTCCAGTAGCGAAATACCAAAATAATTGAAAATGAAGAGACCTAAACAGGCCGAGAAATGAGTATGAAAAGGAAATAAAGCAACGCAGTCCCAAAAATGACCCCTATGAGTATGAGGCGACCCGTAGGTCCTTTCGATCTGTGATTTTCAATCTATACTTCTCCAACCTTCCATCCTCCTACCATCAAATCAGTGAAAACCATTTCAGGGTCATACTTGGCCCGTATGTCCTTCATTCTGGCCACATTCTCGTCCGGGTAACCTTCAAAGACGGCCTGGTCCTCATCTGCATAATTCAGATAAAGAAAAGACGACTGCACCCCGTCCAGGGCGCTCAGCTGGGTGGTGACGTTGGCATTGAAAGCGTCCAGAAAATCGGAAACCCTGTCGTCGTCGGTGGAGTTGGACCACAGAATGGTTTCTTCAGCCAGGATGTATGGGGCCTGGGATGCATCGACTGCCATCGGGTCGCCTCCGTTTGTAGTTGATGCCCTGAGGTATTCCGCGGTGATGGGCACGAAAGCAAGGCTTCCGACGATGCCGGCGACTCCCTCGAGCCCGTCTGCCATCATCCCCAGAAAGGTGTCGTGGAGGATCCCGAGAGCTTGCCTGTCGGCCCTGACTGTCGCCACGTTGAACCGCGCTCGGAGGCCATGCAGAAGCTCTCGGTCAGAATCCGCCTCCTGTGTCCAGATGTACATGGAATCCCGAACTCTAAAGGTGGAGCTGACGGGCTGCAAGGAGTCTTTATCCGTGAAGTTAACCAGGGCAGGAGGAGAGGCGTCGTCGCCGTTGTAGAACAAGATGCCATGGTAAGTCGGGCTGCCATTCTGCGGAATCCACTGCACACGTGGCTCGATACCTGCTTTGACATCTTCGGATCCATAAATGGCAAAATCGTAGATGCTGTCTGACGAATCATCGCCCGCGCTGCCATTGTACGTCGTTTCGCCCACGGCTACAGCGGGCAGAGAGATGGTCCTGAGATGAACAGCTGTAAGGATGGCGAAGGAGTTCCCGCCCCCACGAAGGGCCCAGAACAAGTCCGAGAAGTCGTTCTCAGGAGGGGCTGAGACGATGTCCCCATTTGCCAACACACACTGTGAGTTGGCATTAGATTTCAGCCTCGGATCCGGACCGCACAAAGCTTACATCGTATTGAACCACGTTCGCAGACGCCCACCCATAATCATTCCCAAAGAATGAGATGCCCCCACCGAGCAGGAAGCCAGGCACACCGACAAGGCCTAATTCCTCAGTTAGATGCGTCAACAAGTTTGCACATTGCAGCCAACGTACCAGCACGCCCTCCAACGACTGTGAGCTTGTAGGGCGCCAGGTACTCGTGGACTTGCCCCCACTTGTTACCCGCCCCAACCTCAATGGTAGACTTATCCTCAGATAGCTTCAGCTGGTCGAACCCGGAACTGGCGAGGAGGACCCCGCGAGAGTCGATATTTGCGGCGTCGGAGATTGGCATGTGGCCCCCGCCCCGAATCGCGAAGGGCGTGTTGCTGTCTGCCAGGGTTTCAACCGCGGGATGACATGTCTTCAGCGGTTACGGGTGAGACAATGCACGCAGGGCCTAGCCACGACGAGGCACTGAAGAAGTCTTTTGAGTTGTTAGCATGACAGATGATTAGACTCCCGCTGGACGTCCGCATGACATATATGGATCTTGGTTGCAAATAGCGTACCTTCATCTATGCTTGTGTACGTAACATCATCCGTGAAAAAGGTGTTGTTTGGGAACCTCTGCTTAAATTTATTGCAAGAACTCTGCACATCTCGAGGCTGGAGGGACGGGAAGCTCAGTGCGACGGAGCCGGGGACGGCGGAGAACCCAAGCAGGCCAGCCAAGTAGAAGTGATGCATATCGAAAATGTGGAAGAGTGATGAAGGTTAGATTGATGGCTACTGACTGATTTACGCGGTGCAAGCTCACTTTAAATACTTGGAGAAAACATCTCGATGCTAAAGCCATTCAAGGCAGTGCTCGGGACACACGAGGCTGGTTTACTTTGGACTGTATCCACCATTGGACATCTGCAGGGAACAGGAGCGGACGTTCAATGGTGAAAATGGGTTCTGATAGAGTCATTGTGACCGATATCTCACAAGAAGGCATAATATGATCTAAGTTAAAGTTTGAAGTGTAGCCGTATACAGGTGCATCTGATTGGTCCACAGCACAGGTCAAAAGATCAGTACTGCAAACGGCTCAGCCCCATGGGAGCCGAGACCCCGCCTGAGGAGGAGCGTCTATGACACGAGCACGCAGCCCGACGCGGAGAAAGCGTCAGGACATGACTGCGACTTTAACCTGAAAAAGCGATTGTATTGCATGGACTTCATCATTAAGTTCCGTAAGCCAAATGGAAGTGGTTAGATATGGCTAGCAAAGACCATACCATATGGAGTGGAAGAGCAGTTCAGACATCGAAATATTTGCGGCACGAAACCTAGACCGGAACATCACCGGATTACGATTTCGGGTGAATCGCCAGGTCCATGTATACTCGCCCACCCACCGCCAAATACCGCCAATACACCCAATATGTTTTGTTTGTGTATGTGTGTGCGAGAGGGAAGGGCCGGAGGCGGGGATTGGGCGCGTTGGTTTGGAGGGCAGCAAAACGTGACATGAGCAATTTCTACACCCTCAGCCTGAGGTATAAGTTGTATTATTTACGCAAGCATCACGGCCAAGATAGAAGAAAGGACTGCTAGCGTCCGTGTTGTCTTCCAACGGGACGCGCCACATCCACAAGGAAACGCCTGTAAACTTTCATCCTCCATCGGCATGTTCCTCGATGAGAACAGACCTTCCTTGGCGGCTTCCCGCCTTGGAAGGATCACAAGCGAGCGAACAACGGCTGGGGAGCGGTGTCGAAATGACATCGGAAGATTTAGTGGTCACTATTTTGGTATCGAGTCATCAAAAGCCCCCCGTTGCGGCAGTGATGCGATGCACAGCTACCCACGCGAAGTGGTCCCGCGCCGGCGTTCCCGCCCAAAGTGGTCCAGAGATCCGGGTGTTCTGGACCCAGGTCTGTCTGGGGAAATTCCCACGGCCATCCTGGGAAATGACTTGTACACCAAATATCAACGACCCCAGCGGCTCGGGAAACTTGGATGCCCGCTCCGGGTTGGGATGGACATATTTGTGCGGCCCAAGGAAAGGACTGGGAAACCAGGAGTTGGCTCTCGCTGTCCGCATGCCTCTGGAAGTAGGACTTTAGGACTCGTGGAGTAGTGTGACGTCCTAGGGGTCCTTTGGAGCCTCGCAGTGGGACAGGGACCGGACTTTCTGCGCGCCTGTCGTTGATCGGGCCTTGTGCTGCATCAGAACAGCACGGCCCAAAGGCCGTCCAACGACGCCCCAGCCGGCGTCGGTGACATCTCCGGCGACAGCACCCCACTGTCCACTGCACAGATCGTCCTCAATGCGCACTTGCGCCACCGTCCACCTGCACTCGCGGGACTAACCGATGGGCAGTTGACAGGAGACAAATCCTGAACGAAAAGCCAAGCCGCATCCATTACACGCACACAACAACGCACAATCTCTCGGGTGGGCGGCAGCACATCAGCAGACCGCCTGGAGGGGGAGCCTCATATAATAAACATCCCACTGATCGACGGCCACCGCTGCCTGTCTCGCATGCTGTGCTGGTGGCACGCTTACACACGGGTGAGACTTTTGACGGGTGCCCGCGCCGGCACTGACTGACTCGATGACAGGGAATTTTCCGCCGGGCAATCTTGACGTGTGATAAGCAGGATAGTCCTTCTTGGAACATGGGGTGACAGTGGGATGGGTGAAAGATAGGCAGACAGCTACACACACGTGCACATACACAAAATAATGTGTATCGGTGTAAGAGAGATATTGTGAGGGTGGAGAAAATCTCGAATCTGCCCACCTCCGGCATCAGAAGCAGTGCATGCGTCGTACTTGCTGGGCCATACTGGCATATCGCATGGTCGTTAATGCGCCCGGAAGCCACCCCCACGCGCCCATCACCCACGGAGGCCAGTCGTCGTCGATCTATTGACCACCTTGCCTTACACGGCAGTGTCTGCGATATAGCATGCAGTGCTCGGGTCAGTCCATCAAAGTCCTTCAGAGGGATAGACAAGGCAACCAAGCGGGCTCGAGGATCAAGATTTCTGTGCTTGGTTCGCACACGGGAGATCGGTGGAAGACAACGACGTGTGTGACGGCCGGCCCAGAAGCAGCCACCCGAGAAGAAAAGACCCCTGATGATGAGGAGGCCATCCGTCCACCCAGGCCGTCTACGCACACAAGTACGGTTAGCTCCGAGGTGCTCGAACGTGGGTTCTCGGTCAGGACCTCGTAGAGGGTATCCGGCCGTCTTGAACACCCGCACCAGGCTTGCCCAAACAAAGTGGGTGTTTTGATGATTATTCGGCCTCAGTCGCCCTGAGCGCCTGTTGTCACTCATGAGCATGTGAAATTGATCATACTGACAGCATATGACCGAGGTTTGCAACAACATAGACCGCAATGGTCGGTCGCCCGCGGGCCAATCTGCGGAAGAGGAAGTAGTAAGAGTAGGAGTGGATTGCGTAATGCGTCGCTTGCTTTTCCTTACCCTCCTGCCTCGTAGCGGGCTTAACCGCTCGGTCGATGCTTTTGGACGAGTCGCCGGCAGCCGTTCGAAAGAAGGACGTGTCACATCTGGCCACGGCAGTCCGGCCAGGCTCAGGTAAATGGGCGTCTTCCAGAAGGAGTCCGTCTCGTCTTCTTTGGCAATCTCTGCCTCGTCCTTCTTGCATGCTAATCTCCGAGGCCCCTGGCCCCTGTCCCCTGTCTCGGCTCGAGGTTTGGCGGCGTGAAGGGTGCTCCCCACGTGACATGGCGCGGCTGCGTGTGTTCAAACCTTGAACCGGACGGTCGTGGGCGTTGGCATGTTACCTCCGTGCCAACGTGGTGGCTGTGCGTGTCGACCGGCTGTGCGAGAAAGGTCGAGACCGGGCCGATGAGTCGAGGTTTTGAAAGCCAGGGCCGAGAACACCGTCGAGGCTGGATGGAATGAAAAGTGCGACAGGCTGGACCGCAGGGTGCCGGCGATGCGGTGGTTGTCATTGTTCTTGTTGTTGGGAGGCATGCAGGCATGGTTCTTTTGCCGAGATTGACACCACCCCTTGCTTTTCGACGGCAGCCACGCCTGATCAGATCTAGCAGCCAACGCTCGATTGGAAATGTTGTGATAGATTCGGGACAATCGGCCAAGGTCCTTGTGTGTCTGCCCTGAGCCCCGGTGTGTGCAGTACTTTAGCAGGCAGTCAGGCAGTGTGGCCGTCTCGACAGCGTTGGTTTGGCCCTACCTAGAGCAGCAAGCAATGCAGCCGTGTTGTTGACGACGACGGTGGCGGCGTTCATCTTGGCGTTCTGGATACAAATCACCCTGCATCCGGGTTGGGGGAGGCGCACGGAGGGGGGGAACGAAGGGGGGTGGGAAGGTAGCCGACAGGGAGGAGGTCTGAAGGGACAGGGAGCGACAGATGCTTGATTGAGGGCATGCGATTCTGCGTGTGGAGAAGGTCGAGACTGTGTAGCAGTGGCGGTGATCAAGGTGTATCCAGGTCAAAGCAACGTTGACGATGCTACGCTGGGCCCGTACAGACCCGCGCCGCGTACACAGTAGACTGCTACTCCGTACGGGTGGGCGGAAGGCGGAACATGGCGCCAGTTCCCGGTATTACTATTATTATTATTATTGGTGTTGGTATTGATAGATCGTGATGGCGTCCGCGGCGATCGCTAAACGGCCGATGGTAGCCCTGAAAGAGGAGAGGAGAAAATTTAGCACGAGATGGCGGAGATGGACGAGGTCGAGAAATTGATGGAGATTGAGATGTCGTGATTGCCTCGTGTCCAGGCCCAGCCAACGGTCCTGACAAGACACGACAATCAAAGATCATCACCCTCCGTGGGCTTCGATTCATTCTGTCATTCCACCCGGCTGATTTGATTATCTCACTGTCTCCCCCGTCCCTCCCATGTTTCGCGATGCGAGGGAGAGCCCCAATTCCCACGTGGGCAGCATGGTCTAAGCTTCCTCGCTTGGGCTGGCGGTGGCACCTTGCGCTTTTCCTTCCTTCCTTCCTTCCTTCCTCTGCGCGGCCCGCAGCTTACTTACCTCTGTCAGGCAATTTAGTTGTTTCCGTTTCAAGCCTGGCTGCCTGGGCAGACCTGCCTTCTGTGTTCTGCTGGACGTGCGGTGGAGGCGTCGCCGTATCTTGTGGAACTAATGTTGACTGGAATTGGATGTGCCTATACGTGTGTGCGTATGTGCGTGTGTGTATGTGTAACAGGTATGGATGTCAGCATCCATGCAGTCCCTCGGTCGTTCGGCAAGATATTGAAGAAAGGTGAGGTGCCGAACTCCAAGACGCCCAGATTTGTTAGACACTTCTAATGTGTGGTGGTGTTGTTTGCTGCTGCAGTACTTTGTACCTTCATTTAGTCCCTGCGGCAAGCATCACCAGCGAGCAGCCTCCATCCCTGCTCCCTGCCAGATTGGGGACCCAGCTCCCGTCCCCCCCGCCAATGCAGAGCAGCACGGAGTGCAAGTGCAAAGTGGTGCATGGCCCACGCTTTCGACGGCGCCCGCGGTTTTGAGTGCCTCTTGACAAATATCAGACTGTGCTGCCCAGCTCGACTCGCCCGTTGTTGGGTGCCAGTCAACGACTGCCTCACCGTGCCCACGTCCACGCATCTCGCTTTCTTGCACCGTGCGTGGCATATTTCGTTTTTTTGTACAGCATGCAGCACACAACACACACTCATCAACCCCTATTGTGACCAAATTGTACCGAGACCACGCGGCACTCTCTCCTCACCTCGGGTGCCAATGCCATCCTCAAACAAGCCAGATGAGGGCTTGGGCTTGGGACAGGGCTTATTATTAGGCTTCAACAGCCTGGCCAGCCCTCTCCCCTGCCAGGTGTCGCAATCTTTGGGAGAGCACTCGGGTCCTGCAAGCGAGCCCTGCCCTGCCCATCCCCATGCCACGCCCACGAGGCCGAACGCAGTAACGATCCCCGAGTCTGTCGTGCCAAACACTGGAAACAGCCGGACACGACAAGAGACCAGAGCAAGACAAGACAAGACACGACAAGGGCCCTCCCACTTCGCCTGCACGCCCGGCCGCCCGCCCACCTGTCAACTCGCACCTTGCTCCCGCCTCCACTTGCACCTCATGTCCCGACGGGGCGGGACCACCTCATCATGGGGCCAGTTGGGGCTCATCAAACGGAACAGCTCGCCTAAGGTTGCGGATCCCTGAGGAGCGTGGGTCTCGTGCTGGCTCCCGCCAATACCATTCTGGCCGCCGAAAGAATCTGAGCTCTACCCCTACCCTTCCGGGAGGCGCTCGGCGCCCAGGGTCGCTGGACGGGGGGAGTGCTGTTTGAATGCTGTCATCTTGTGATTGTGACTGATGCCGGGATGGATTGGAATGGGTACTGACTGTACTGCACATATGCCCTGCCCATGCCCACCCATGTCGACGCCCATGCCAATGCCATGCTGTGCCCATGCCCCATCGTGCCCATAATCCCAGGGTGCCGGCTGTCGTCGTCGAGCAGGCCAGGCAGGGCGAGCTCGATTCAGGAGACGATCCATGGCAAGGGTCGAGGTGGGCATCGACGGCTCCCTCTCAGCCCATCTTGGCTGCCTGGTCGGGCTCTTTTCATCAAGCTGAATATTGGGATTGACTTGGACAACCTCACAACCTGACCTGATCTGACCTCCTGCCCTGCCCTGCTGTCGTGCATACGGGCGGTACGGGGTAGACCATGTGGTCTGCTGCCCCACCGGCGAACGGGTATCAGAGCAGGAGGACTGCAGTTGGTCGGCCACGGCCACGGGATACGGCCAGCGCCAGATTCAAGACGCGCTCGTGCCGTGCCGTGCGCTACCTAGGTACCGTGCCGTACAGTACAGTACTCAGGTAAGGAGGTGTAGGCTCCTCCGGCCGGGTAGTCTACGTACTTGGTGCTTCTTCCCCAAAAGAGGCCATCCAGTCCACTCCACCCCACATTGAGACCCAATGCAAGCCAGTCAGTCAGGCTGGAAGGCAGGTGTGCCTCAAATAGCCTCTTCTCGTTGACGGAATTCCAGTGAGGAATTCCGAGGCAGACATGGCACGGGCAATTTGGTCTGAACCCCCGGCCCACGACTGGGCCAGAAGCCCTAGCAGGGCTGCACCATCGTCTCACCAGGGCCACTGCGAGATTCGATGCCAAGCTGTTAAGGCAGTGGCACTGACAAAGGAGCAGTGGGATGTGAGTGGGGATTAGGACGAGGAATTGCTTCTCTGCCGTCTGCCGCAGCACCCAACCCTACCGTACTCAATAGCCCTGGAGTCTTGGTAGACTGACTACCTAGACATGTAGGTACCTCACCTCTTGCCAGTGCCTACCCGCACTTCTGCGCCTTGCTTGAGTGGCCTGGGTCCTTTTCTTTTCCCCTTCCCAATTCCAATTCCACATCCGTTTCGATTTCCCCTAGGTTATTCCGGTGGCATATCAGTTCCCACCCGCAGTCCTGGTGCCCTGGTCCTGCCTCTCAGGCCCTCTTGTCTCTCGCATCCTAGTCCCAGACTGACAACCCCCCCCTCCAAAAGCTTGGGCCTGTCCGCCCGCCCTCTTCCTGGGTTCTCCACCATTCCCACACTCCTTCCCACTAAACAGGCACAGCAGCAGCGCAGCAGGGTGGCAGAGAGGCAGAGAGCACAGCGGCAGAGCAGAGTAGAGCACCGCTTTATTATTGCTTATTACCCTGCGTGGGCTACATACGGTACGGGCACACACAGACAGTCCTTGCCCTGCCACCTCTTGACGGAGCAAGGCAAGCAAGCACTCAGTCACTCTCAGTCCGTCCGTCCACCCGTCATCTGGGTCATCAGGTCGACCAACCAGTCAAGCACTTCAATCAAGCAGCAATCGATCGGTTCATTAATCAATTCATCCGTCGCTCGCTCGCTCACCCAATCTCTCAGTCTCTCGACCACTCATTCAAGCAATCCATTAAGCGGGCTCCTGCTCCCTTCATCCCAGCCTGATCTTTTTCCGCACTGCCCGCATCTTGCATCTTGCATCTCGCACCTCGCATCAATCCAATCCAATCCAATCCAATCCGGCCCAGTCCAGTCCAGTCCACCACCCCCCTCCCCCCTTCTCCCCCAAATCAATTCCTTAAGGCAAGCCTTGCCCAACTTCCTACCACACACACCACTCCTCCCTCCTCCACCCACCGGTCCATCACCTCCCGACCCCGGCGACAGACACTACAACAAGTTCAAAAACAATCTCCAGCCCTCTGGATCGCCTCCGACCCATTGTCTCGAATACCTGCGCGACCACGGAAAAGCCACTCTTTGTCTTTCCGAGAACAATCCCCCCTGGCCACCCGACGCCCCTTCCAACCTGGTACCTACGCCTGCCCTGCTAGCTGACCCGGCCGTTGATCTCCACCTCGCTCAATCTACCGCGAACCCCTCCTTCGCAGCTACCTCCTGTTTTGTCGCCCAACAACTCTGCTCCTCTCACTCACACACACATCCTCGCAATCTCTCTCCCTCCCACACACACATACACACACACGCACATACACACCACCGACGATTCCCGCAGAGAGCCTCCCTGGTTCGCACGACCAAACGGCCACATCAGGCCCTCGCGCGCTTCCCTCACTACGAACACCCCTACAATGGCTGGAAGATTCACAACGCCGCACAAGATCGTGGTGCTCGGCGATGGTGGTGTAGGAAAGACTGCCCTGACCATTCAGCTGTGTCTACAACATTTCATAGAGACTGTGAGTCGTCCTCTCCCAATCGTGCCCCTGCCAGCAACATGCATCTTCCCTTGCGACGGGCTCTTCGTCTCCGCCTCGCCATCAACCATCAAGACTCCTTGATGCGACCTTTCCATTGTCAATCTCCACCACGAGGTGTCCTGGCCTCGATAGACCCCATCATCGCCATCTCAACGCTCCTAAGGTCGATGAACAAGCAGTCTAACAACCCCTTCTGCCGCTTTAGTATGATCCCACGATCGAGGACTCGTACCGCAAACAAGTCGTCATAGACGGCCAAGCATGCATGCTTGAGGTTCTCGACACAGCCGGTCAGGAAGAGTACACTGCGTTGCGGGACCAATGGATTCGAGACGGCGAGGGCTTCGTTCTGGTGTACAGCATCTCCTCTCGGTCGTCCTTCTCGCGGATCAAAAGATTCCATCATCAGATCTATCGAGTCAAGGAGTCCACAGGGGGCTCGCCATCGTATCCTGGCTCGCCGATTTCCGCCGCCGGTGGCCCCATCAATGTGCCCATTATGCTGGTTGGCAACAAGAGTGACCGAGTGACAGAGCGCGAGGTATCCACGCAAGAAGGCCATGCCCTGGCGCGTGAGCTCGGGTGCGAATTTGTCGAGGCGTCAGCGAAGAACTGCATCAATGTCGAGAAGGCCTTCTTTGACGTTGTAAGGATAATAAGGCGACAAAACGCGGCCTCGTACTCCTCTGGCGGCGCCTCCAGGCCAGCCAACGGCGCGGCGCCGGGCCGTCGCGACACCATGCCCGAGGACAGGCGATACAGGAGGAAGGGAGACAAGAAGTGTGTGATATTATGAGCGCATCCCTTGACCAACACGGCTCCACACCCTCCACTCCCGAGCTACGGCGATATGTCACAGATTGTGCTACCGGAGTACGAGAGCGCGAGGACAGGGGTTCGCTGGACCAAGAAAGACCCGATGAAGAAAACACGCTGCAGCACTGCAGCGCCTTCTCCGAAACTTTCAATTTTCGATTTTTGTCGCAGCCTCCACAGACATTCCAAACCCGAGTCTGTTTTCTGCCTGGCATCTATGTTTCGAAGGATACACGAAGTATCCAACCACCACTTTGACGACCTGGCGAACGGCGCACGATTTAAAAAGAGGCATTGCTGGGGCGTCAGGATCTGGTTTGACCAACCCAGGAAAGAAAGGTGATCATCTATCTCAAGATCTGAAAAGGACAGCTACTGGTGTTTACGGAGTTCATGGGTCTGGGACCCAAAGTGCGACGACATGTTGATGATGCGCTCCCCCACGCGAGGAAGATTAAAAAAAAGACCAGCCTGTCGAACGACCCTCAGCTCCTAGGCGATCGGTGCACAAAGCGGCGGATTGGTTCTGGGCAAGCGAGGCAGACCTCGGTAATTGTAGCGTGGCGGACAGGAAGCCAAAGCCTTGTTAATATGGGCGGGCCAGCCTCACCACCAAGATGAAGCTACGGAGGAAGTGCATCCACAGAAGACGCGCGGAGGACTGTCCAACCACGGGACTGCAGCGAGACTACCATGTTGTTCATGCTGTCAATACTGGGATTCCGACTTTTCCCACAGGCGACACTCAATAGACGGTTTACCCAATATCAAAATTCCAGTTTCTAATCAGAATGCTGCCGCCCTCTCGCAAAAATTCCCACCCCTCCATAACCTGCAGCCACAGAAATCGCTCGGCGGTTCAGTCTGCACACTTGACTATTTTGAAGCGCTTAGAATTGGCATATTCCAGTGCCCCGTGGCTCCATGCACTGAAGCTCTGGACCAGCCACAACTACGCAGATGCATGGTATGAATAACATATCTCCTGAAACTCCCTAAAACGAGCTGATGATTGCGAGTCCACTTGACATCTCCGGCATGGCGCATCAGGCAAACCCACGACACGCTGCCTGGTTGTGGTGTCGACAGCGATGCCGAATCTGGAAATAAGACGAAAGATATCAAACCCAACGGTTCTGAACTTTAGCCCTAGCGACTGCACCTCGATCGCTTTCCTCTTCCAGGATACCGTGTGCTGCTCTTTTTTTACTCTCGGGAAGCCAACTAATAAAGCATACGCAACCATCGACAGCGGCTCAAGCTTTCCGAGCTTTGAAGCCCAAGCTCTTGTGGGTGACCACCTTTGAGGACTTGATCGGACGGAAACAAGAAACCGCGAGCGGAGGAGGGCAAGCCTCGAAAGTCTGTTGCGCTCCCCGCCTCTCCATCCGCCCACCCCTGTATTCGAGTTGCAGTTTTTTGTTGAAGGCGGGATATCGCTCCCTCGGCCTTTCGTACCTTTGTTGCTGGCGCTAGCTCGTTTCTACCGTCGCAATGCTCTGGGGCTGGGGGTAAAAATCCCCGACCGTGGATGATCATTTCCCACGCACTTCCTCCGCATTGTGCTCTGCGGTCCCGGGTTTCGCCAGGGGGTGCCGAGGGGAGGGATGTTGTACCCGAGATATTACACACCGCACTAACTACCATGGTTGGGTGATGGTCACATCCGAACGAGTGCTCAGACTGTGGGGTTGCGGTGATCTTCTGTTTTTGTTCTGGCCCTATTGGAAACCCAGGCGTCAACTCGACTTACCAACAGGCGAAGCAGTCTACGCACTCACACAGACTCGCAGCACACCTCCAAACCTCATACAGAGCCAAGGGGTTAGTGATCGAGCCAAACACGATGGACGACCTCGCGCCGCCTCAAGGTTCGGCAAGCCTGATGCTGCGCGCGCACGCCGCACGCGCACGCACGCGCTCACATGAACGAGGCTTGCTTTGCCTTGCAAATGGCTTCCCTGCGCACGCTGTCTGTCGACCTCTCAGGCAACGACGACAACAAACTCTAGCCCCCGGTCGTCCACCCCCCGTGAAGATCATCTCAGCTAGCTCGGTTGCTTCCCCCCGTTTCCCTGGCGGCCCGAGTCTCGAACCCCCGGGCGGGATCACCCAACCCAGCTGCCCAGTTGGGCACTGCGCAGATCGTTCTTGTTCCTCACTCGAGAGTTCGGCCTTCACACGCCTTCTAGCAATGCAGCATCTCAACTTTGTTGTCGTTTGTTTTATGGGTCTGCAACATTCATCCCAGCCCAACTCGAACTCGACTAACCACCCCTGGACGCTAGCAAGCCTCACTACACCACCTCGGCCCCAGGCTGCTCAACGTCCCATGTGGCCCGCCCAGCACGCGGGCGCATGCTAGCTCCTGGTCCCTTTCGCATGAACATTGCAATAGGGGTGGGGCAGGTGGGGTGCCCATGGGCATAGGGCGGCGGAATCTTGAGCTCATGCTTTATCACACACAATGCTCTTGCTCCCGGACGCATCAAATTTACCGTCATCATCACAGTCAATATCCTCACGGGCTAACTAATGATGCTCAAGACGAGCCTGGAGCCAAGCCACATGATTTCCACCCGTTCGTCACATCAGGGTGCTTTTCTCCTCTGGATGGGGGGAAGGTCTGATGTCATCCTACAGCTTCCTTGGAGCTTCCTGCTCGTTATTGTCTTCCGGCTGGGATCCCCGCTGGGGGTCGAGGTTAGAGGTTCGTAATCTCCTACGGTTACTACCTCGGTGACCAAGCGGAACGTGGACTTGTCTGGGCTTCTGTCCCTCCAACGCGGCGTGGCGCATCCTCACCTTGCTAGTTGATATAGCTTCACCGTCGCCCTAGCAGTTCTCGAATGAAGTTGTTATCTCGCCTTGCACACGCAAGACAGACACCCGGATGGGTTGCGGATGAGTCTTGTTCCCTTCGGCCCGTCTCCCTTGCCTGAGGACATGGGGTGGGAAAAGCCCATGATCATCACCCTATTGGTATATTATCCTAACGCGGACGACGCCGAGCAGGGGACAAAGCCCGTCGGATCTATTCTCTGCGCGCAAACCCCCCGTTCCTTCGGTCCCCCCGACTAAGCAGCTCACCTTCCCCGCCTCCGCGCCGGGCCCTCGCCTTTCGGGTCCCTGAAGAAGGCACCGGCGGACGAGGGGTGGAAACAAGGGTTCGAGACCGGAAGGACGGCGGGCGGGGGAGAGGCATGAAAGTGCTACCTCACCCACGCAACACTAGACGTTAGCAGCAAGGTGTGAGCCCAGAGAACACTTGCTTTTTCTTCTCTCAAAGTTCTTTACTGCATTCTAGACTACGGTTCATCAATCGAGCTCCACTCCACCACCACAAACAACACCTCCCCCAGGGCTCACGGCCCCCAGTCCAAGCCACCCAACCCCCGGCTCTTCCCTCTCCAAATCCCCTCTGATATAGGCACGGCCAAGCACCTATACCGGGTCCCGCAGTTTTGGGTTCGTAGGATTCTGCCATGCCACATGGTTCTGACTCCCCCCAACCGCCTTTTCGTTGCCTACCAACATGCTGCGCCGCCGCCGCCCGTCAAGGCCCCTCCCCCCCTTTTCCCCAAGGCCGTGGAATGGCTTGATAGCTCCAAACCTTGTTGGCAGTCGAGGGTCTGTTTCGGGCGATTGTTTGGCCCCGTCGCCGTTCACGCCCTAGCCGCGGTGCTGCCCCCTTGCGCGTGTATTTCGGCTGTTCAGATTGGTGTGTGTGTTGGTGTGCCTGTGTGTATCCCTCGGCTATCGCCCGCCCAAGCGAGGTAGTATACATCGTTGCCGTCCCGCGATCAGCACCAGGCTGGATTATCCCGCGGATATCGCTATCTATGGCGGTGTGTGCGTGTATCCCTGAACAGGCGGGCGGGTCCAAGTCCGGACGGGACGTTCCTTACTCTGTACGTCCACCGGTCAGTCTTCCAAGCGGCACAGCGGACAAGGGGTCTCTTCACAGTTGCGGACCGAGGGTGCGACGTCAAGGAAAAGGAGCTGGGGCTGGTCCCTCTCCTATGCCTGCTCCGGAGGATGGGAGGAACAGGCACTCAAGACAGACTGGCACGAGCCAAGTCATTATGCTCGGAGAACACCAGCGCCTATCTGCCGTGCCCGGCGCCGTTGCGATCTCCTCGGTGCCGCGGCCCCATCCGACCTTGCAAGATAGGCGAGGCGTCAAACTCAGCCTGCATTGGCTTCTCGACACATGGGATGAAGAAAAAAGACCCCTAACAGTCTCCTCTATTGTCTGCTATAGCACCCAAGCCTACAACGGCTCGCAGGGTCATCCCTCGTGCCAGGCAACGTTGCCAAAAACAAGCCCGGGACTACTACTGGTATTAGGAAGGTACACGCCCATACGACAGTGACATTTGTGATTGCTCAGATCGAATGTTTTGTCGTGCTCTGCCACCCAACCATCTCTAATCGATCTTGTTGTCTTGTCTACCTACCTGCCTCCAACAAAACAATGCCCTCATGCTTCGCTCCACCTCGATCATACCCTTCTCCAACCAACTGACGACATGGCGTCCTTGGGCAGCGTCGCAGTCGGCTGTCGAGATGCCTAGCGGGCGAGGACCATACCGGGGACCTGGGACTACCCCCTTCCCATCCCGCCGCCGGTTTCCCCTCCTCCTCCTGCTCCCACCTCGAATGCGGAAGCTCAAGTCGGGCAGAGACCCAGGCCGCCCAGCTCTTATTTTGCTATACTATGCTGCTGCTGCTGCTCACGTGGGAGCGGGAGCTTGTGGGCAAACTTTGGGTTTTCCCCCGCGATGGGGCAGTTGCGTGTGCCGGTGCATATTTCATCCACGCAGCCCTTGCGTACGTGCGTGCGTGCGCATGCATATACATGTGTGTTAACCTAGAGCCTAGGAGAGGGAAGGGCTGGCATGTGGAGGCCTGTGGTCTATCTGATGAGCCGCTGCTGCTTTTCCCTGACGAGTGAGTGGCTGGGTGGCTGCTCCCCCTCTGACACACCTCGACACATGTCAAAACGGCCTGCGGCCGTCTCCGCCGCACGTGGGGCTGGCCTTGCTTGGTTGGAATTTCTCCGAGGCCTGGCCCTGGGGCCTGGGCGCATCATAATAACGAGTGGCACATATTGATTGATACACACGGGCAAGGGCTCTCTCTTCCCCCACGCTTGCCTAGAGACGTGGGATTCGTAGGCCGTGGGGAGGCCCTGAGAGGACCCCTGGTTATCGTGCTGTTGTATCGGAGACGAGATCCTGATATGCGGACGAATCACAGCCATCTCAACAAGTTGGTTCCCTTGTTGGAAGTTTACAATGTACAGGCAAAGAGATGATCGTCTGCTCGAGCTTAAGCCCTGCCACTTGCTGCGCCATTCACTTCGCAAGGATCCAGGACGCGAGCATCGCATCTTCCTGTTCCCCGAGCCTCGGCGTCTCGCGTGGAGATGGGGAGTGTAGGTGGCAGCGAGTAAATATCTGGGTGCCCTTTTACTAGTGCCTCTACATGTGGGCAAAAACCGCGGGATATATCTCACTGGCAAACCGCAGCGGAGTACCTGATGGAACCCAGACCTCCCCTCCACCCCTTCCTCTTACCCCAAAGCCAAACCCCCAATCCAATCCGGGGGAGGCCGTCCGCCAAAAGACGCCTCCCCCTCCCCATGTGGCTTAAGAGCAATGCTATCACGAACCTCGCCCATGATCTGCAATCCTCCGACCCCGAGATCGCCCGCGCAGCTCCCCGGCGTTTCGCCCTTGCTCGACACGCCCTCCCCGACTCGCAGCACTATCACCCCACGCCCTGGTAGATCTCAGTTGGAAAAAGTTGCAAATCGAAACGCGTGGTCGATACACGGTTCTGCCTGGGCAGAGCAGCCAGACATGTGAAAGGGGAGGGAGGACTACTGCCACAGCTCTCGAGAGCCGTGCAGGAAACCTCCCCCGAGGGACCGCCGGCCATTGACAGGCCGGTCAGGTATCACCTCGCAGCGGACGCCCAGCCCGAAAAGCCACATGCACGAAGGGTTCGAGTCAACGCTTCTTTTTCCTCGCCAATGATTTTCTCGTTTGACGTTGGGGGGGGGGGGGTTGGAAACGTTGAAAAAAAAAAGATGCCCAGGGGAGGGAGCAGGGGTTGGTGGCTGGCATCCCGGCTGACAAGATCGCGCCCCACGCCGCCTCCTCCCGCGCATACGAAAGCGGGTCGATCACACGCCGTGCAACTCCACGCCGGAGAAAAGGAATGCGCTCTCGGGCCTGGGGCTGGAGCTGGAGCTGAACGCTGGCTGGGCGTTCGAGGCGGGTTAAGGGGATGGGTGGGCGCTGTTGCGGGCTGAGGGTGAATTGAGAAGAGGAAACGATGAGCGCGTCGATCATATCCCTCCTGCCAGCGCAGGTGAAAGGAAAGCTCATGCTCAGGCTAGGGCTAAGGCTAAGCAGCAAGCAGCACGCACCCTGCATGCTGCAGCTGCGGTCAAGCTGCTGCAGGCTGACCGCAGGCTGGCCCGCTGCCACCCAGCGGACCGTTGGCGCCCAAAAGGAAAGGGGAGCTGTGTGCTCTATTAGGAAGGTCGGGATCTCGCCGTGGCAGATCTCATTCGAGCACGCACCGCCGCTGCTGCACCAAGCATCCGTACCCAAGGGGTGTGGAGGGGCAAGCAAACCAAGATCTCACTTGCCAGATTGCTGCTGATGATGGTGTGGTGCTGGTGCTGGTGGTGGCTACATACATATGTACTCCTGCCCACTCCCCCAACGTGCAGGAGCTCTCCCCCTTGGCTGCATGATAGGCCGCCGTGCAGGAACAGTCTGACAGGTGCCAGGGGGGCTTGGACGAAAGGGTAATAGTCTGCGCGTCTGCAGTCGCGCGTGGGGAAGAAAAAAAAGTGCTATTTCTTCGCGTCTATGTGCTTTGCTGCACGCGGTTGTCGACTACTATGGGTGTCGTCTGCGATCACGTGTCTGTGTTCGTGACGAAAGGACGGGAAATATAAAGAATTTTAAAGACATGTCTGGTTGAAATACAAGTCTTACCCCCAATACCCCATATTCCAGGTCGCCGCGTCGGGAAAGCAGTTCGTGTGCCCGTGATAAGCTGCAGTCATCTTGCAGCTTACGTACATATACACACAAATTTTACATGTCGTATGTGAGCTGGTGTCAGCCAGTCAAGTTAGTCGCGCCGCCGCAGGGCGGCCATGCATAGACGCCCGGCCGGACATGCAGAAAGCTGGTTACGTTACACGGGACACAGGAAAGACAGCAACTGGAGCCAGACAGCTAGCTATTCACACCGGGCGACCAAGGGGACCCCCCCCCCTTTTCCCGCTCCCTCGGGCAGCTATACCGCATCAGCTATACCCGCCGCGCCCGGAGCCCGCGCAAGATCTCTCCCGGTCCCCCTCTGCGCTGTGATTCGGCTTACCTCCCGCTTCTGTCCTCGGCACCGCCGACCGTTCCGCATCGAGGTGGAAGGAATACAGGGACTTGGCGCGGGCGCCCAAGGCTGGAAATGGGACTTGGGCTCTAGCATGCTGGCCCACTGACATCCCGACCGACCCGCCCCCCGCCCACTCAAAAATAATTCTCTTGATGAACGGCTGGGTTGAAGCCTTGGCTTGAATAGGAGTCGTGGCTCAGTCCCCGTTGTTTGTGGGCAGGAGAATGGTAGGCCGAAAGGGCTGGAAGGGACCGCTCGTAACCATGTTGGGGTCTGGGGGTGGTAGACGGACAATGAGTTTGATGGCCATGGCTCCGAGAAGTCCGATGCTCTTGCTTTCCCTTTGCGTTTCTGAATCACGCTTTAGGAGGCACATATTTGGGTGTCGTAATGGTCCATCCAACCCACATAATAGACCTGGGCATCTCCCCACTCCCTCATTACCGGCCATGCGGCCATAGGGGCTGTATTAGCATTGGGCCGGGACGGCAACAGGGAATCAACTTCGTTGAACCGAATGCCCGGCGTACTCAGCATATTTCATCACTATGAATTCTCTTGCGAAACACTGCTTACAATACCATTGTCTTCTCATCGTCTGATGGCTTGAGCACCAGCATTCATCTTGTTCCACATGTCGACTTTCTATGTATATCCTTACAACATGCCATCCGAAGCTCATGTTCTCTTGTTACCGGCCCAAGACATAAGGTAAGTGCTCTTCAGTGGGAAAATTCCAAGAAGTGCGCATGCGGACTACACAGCTACCCAACCTATACACTCTCTATCTCTATCAAGGTAGCAATCCTGATCCACTCTCAAGGGAAAATTTGAAGATGAGATGACTGACAAGCCAATTAATTTGAAGAGGGGGATCATTTGCTACCAGCCGAAACCATTACAAGGCCATGTTCATTACAGTCATCGTGAAGTTTCTCAAAAACCCTGAAATTCAACGGTTCGTAGTATGACCCCTTTGTGACTGTAACGGACCCAGTTAGAGAATACAATGTCTATGAAGCAATATACCAATGGCGAGTGCCTAGCTCCTGAGGCTCCATAGGAGTGACGCTCTCCTTCCTCAGCATGTCACGAACTGTGTCGAAGACTCAGCCACCAGGTGTGCGCAGACTTCGATCGTCCTTGACATCATATTCGAACAGATTAACAACACTGTATGCTCCGCTAATTTCAAAAGCTGGTCTCGCCAAAATATGAATATTCCATCATCACGTCCTGGCCCATGAGCCCTTTGATCAACCCCACGGTTACTGATAAGCTTTGGCCGAGCTCGACGCTGAGCTCTTCGAGAAGACGACCTACCCCGAAAGTGAATCATGGACAACTTTGGCCTTTGAATTGTATTTCAGACAGTAGGTTGGGGTGGGTTGCAAAATGAAAACAAATTGTTGAAGACCGTAGATCAAAACAATGACCCACATTGGCCACACAGGCAATAAATATACCCTGAGATTACATCCAGCTACTACGTCGGCGATAGTATGGCTTTGGAGCAAGCCTAAAGCCAAAACGTAGTTCCCTTTGTTCTTCATAGCGAAATACAGAGACAAGCCTTCAGATGATAAGTGCAGTGATGGCGGCCAGGACATGGTAGTTCCATGGATGCGTCATGTTCTCACTCAAAGAACTGCCCGAGATGTGGGACATCTACCTCATATGGGCGACTTAGCCCAGTAGTTACGAGTAAATCCACGTTTGTTTCGCTTCGAAGGCTCCCAGAGCTGATCATGATGGGACATTTACCGGATTTATCGGTGTCTCACGAGATACCGGTACGTGTCACTACAGAGCCAAAGAGTCTCGTGGTGGTCTCTTGGTCATGCCAGTTCATATTTTTGGTCTGCGTGCGCTTCACCCTGTCATATTTAGCTGACCTTCGCCATATCACACTCTGGGTCAACCCTAATGCTATCAAAGTCCAGCCCTGCCCGAATCCGTACCAGAGATTCATTGTAGTTCTCGTGCACATACATGTAGAACGCGTGACAATATGCCCTGAGCGGGCGATGCGGGGCACGTCCCAGTACGAGAAAACCTCCAGAGGCGTGAATAATTTCCTCAAGACTACGGTGCGGCATTTGTGTAGCAGTAAGCTCCACCATAATCTGAGTGGCTTCAGCAGTGGGTGCATTTTGCCCCGACTTTGTCCTGGTTGGCTGTTGCCTTGTTGTCATTTTCGTGGAATTTCGTAGGAGCCTATCTAGGGATTCGTACCCTAGACCGATTTGATAGTCGTAATGTGCCACCGCCGCGATGACCTTTAGGCCTAGATCTCTTAAGACGCCCGTTTGCTCCTCGATTCGCTGCATGCCGGCGTGGAAGAATGATACGATGTTAGCCGGCAGAACGTCAGGCAAAGGTGAGAGGATACTGTCAACAGATTGAAGCTGATGCACATTATGCAAACGGAGAAGGGCGAGGCTGACGTTTCCGTCTGCTTGCTCTAAAATTCTGTCGCATAATGTCGTGAGAGCCTCGCGGTTTTTGGGGTCTGTTAGCCGTCTGCCTAGATCAGACCGCGGTGGTTTTCTCTCTTCGGTGCTTCCTAGACCCAGATCTCCGTGCTCCATTTCGAGGTTCCGGTGCATGAACCGTGGGAGGGATAAGTTGTTGAGACCAAGATTTAACTCTACATGGTCAAAAGGCTGGAGGAAGTGCGTGGCCTCGCCGCTTCGCATTGGCGTCACTATCAGCTCACTTCATCGATGACTCGAAACCCGATCGTAACATACCAATGTCCACAAGTATTTCCCCCCTCTCTGCAATTCGGACAGAGCACGTGTACGTCCTCACGCTTGACACCCATTGCTTCGCAGTGCGCACATATCCAGTAGACACTGAGGTGTACTCGACTTTCTTTGACACAAGAGTCGCAGAATGCGTTTTCAGGCAGCTCTTTGAGACAAGGGTCACGCGAGGTGAGAAGCACCTTGAGCCCTTGGGCCGCCAGGAGGTATAGTTCATTTTCGAGGAATAGGTCAGCCGCGGGGCTGCATCTGTCGAAGTCGTCGATGATGAGAAATGCATGCTCAAGTCTGCTCAGCAGCGACTGGAGTGCGTCTCTGATAAGCTGGACACGAAAGAGGTCACGATGACCTTGCATTCTAGCGTCAAGGTAAAGGTGATACTTTGCGACTAGTGCTTCGTCCTCAGACACCTTCAGCCACAGTTGATTGAATACGCTCTTCAGAACATCCTCTATGAATGCGGCACCGCTTGAGGTCACGTCTTTCTGCACAAAGACGGATGCCACGGCATCTTTTGCTCCAGCGTACTTAATTTTTAAACTCTTCGTTGCTAACGCCGAAAAGGTTGTCTAAACGAGACCATCATATGATCAGCACACCAAACATCAAAGGATTTGCCGAGTTCGATCACCCGCAGCGCAATTGAAAATGAAGAGAGATTTGGTGATGGTCATGGGGTGAAAGGGTCCATACAACCAGATAGAGGACTGCGAAATTCCCGAATAGCCTCACCTTACCCGAGCCTGGTGCTCCAACGCAACGCAGTACCCATCTGCTATTGTGTCGCTGCCAGCTCATGAATACGTCGGATTCCAAAATGCCATCCCACAAAGGCTCCCAAGTTTCAGCCCCTGGCTCTTGCCACTCGCTCAATGCTGGGTGCTTGTCTTGGAGCTTCACGCAGAAATTCCGGAGATGCCTCTCATCTTGAGTGTTAGTCATAGTAATAGAAGTTGGGGGCTTGGTCGAAACGGCAGTCTTCTTTCGATTCTTTGTTTCATTTCAAAAGTGAGCGTTCCCTGTGGCTCTGGTCTGCTTGAAAGCACAAGTCGAAAAGAGCGCGTACTTGCGCGGGGTTTCGGCGGCGGCACAAGGAATAGATCATGCAAGAGCCGCACGGGAACCACACCGGTCGTCACACATCCCGTACAATATACGGGGTCACACACCGACCACACCCACGAAAAGAGTCCTAATGCACCAAGGGCAACATAGCTCGTAGTGGCGTGACAGCTGAAAGACTTTTGGGTAACACAAAATGTTCCGCCTAAGTTATTAATAACTTTTCGTCCAGTGATTGGCACCCGATTCATTAGTCTCCTTGCCTACATATGTATGAAAGTAATAGTGATAACCTTGCCACATGCAGGGGGCTGCGGCCCCAGACTTGCTTTGCTGTTCTCGCCTGTCAAAATCAGTATGGTCGATGCGAATTCTCAGTTCACGACTATTTTTTGTCCTGTGGTTTGCCTGTCATAGCAACTGAGACCAGCGATCTTTAATTAACTTTCTGCATTTGTGGAAGAAAAGATAACTTGCTGCCGATGTAACGGGTATGATGTGCTACCACGGGGGTGCGAAGTGAATCAGAAACTTCTCATACGCAGACAATCAGGCTCCCAACTGCAATCATGAAAGGGTTCCCATCGATCGGCATATATGGCTTGGCATGGATACACCAACCGTAGCACTGCATCGGCACAGCCCTCCGTCAGGGGCATTCTAGTCGGTCGCCTGATCAAAGTGATCCATTCCCAGCCAGGTGCTCTTGCCGTCCGGCTGCAATACTTGTGTTCATGGGCCTCGAAACCAAGGCTGTGTTCGCCAGCAGGGCATGGCGGACCAATGTAAAAGGCGATCATTTCCCGGGGCCGGAACCTAGGTCTGGAGCATCTCTTCGTAGTGATCATTTGTCGCTGAGATTGAACCCCTCCCTTCCTCCCCGCGCGTCTCTATCCTCGCCGGTTACGTCGAACATGTTACACAGACATTTTCTCACGTCGTTGGGCCTGTTTTGCGGCCTATCGGTCGCTCATCCGTCTCGTCTGCTGCCAAAAGAGCTTCCGTCGCGTCAAGATGTCCCTCAAGAAACGCCAATGTGCGGCCGAATCATCGATGCTGTCAACGATGGTCAGTGAAATACTTAGGGAACGAGCAAGTTGTGTTGTGCTGATCCCTATATTGAACAGGATATCGATTCTTCTTTGCCGTCAATGCTTACGAATGCTTGACCAGCGTCCCATTCCATGAAGCCATGGCGCTTCATTTTATTGACTACTACAACACAACAATGCAGTTTCAGAGTACTCTGAAGCTCCTCAAGGATCCACCAGAAGGCTATCAGCAGCCTGCGTTTGATCTTATGCAAGGCTTGGAAGATCTTAGGCGCAACGTCACGGCCGGCTTGTTCAAGAATCAGTACGATTTCGAGGCGAGAATGCAGCATCTCATATATTCGATGCATGATGCCCACGTCAGTCTGCGTGCGGGTGTCCTTTCGGCTTTCTCCTTCGCTAGCCCGATTCCTCTTGTCGCAGCATCAATAGATGGGAAAGAAGCCCCCAAAATCTATTTTGCCGGTGTGTATAGAGCTTGTGATCCAATCGCATCAGCATCGATTCACTGATTCACTGCAACTAGACGACGTTATACATCGCCAAAACAGCTTGACCAACGGCAATATTTCTGCTGTTTCACACATAAATGGCGAGCCGGCTGTCGAGTTTCTGACCAAGTTCGCGGCCCTTCAGTCCGTTGGAATGCTTGAGCCACATGCCGACTGGAATGAGCTTATGGACAGCCCGGTTCAGGATGTTCAAGGGATCTACAGCATCTTTGCCGGGTCCAGCACATTCTATCCCGGCGATAGCCTCAACTTCACCTTCGAAGACCCAGAAAAAGAGGACTGGGAAACACACTGGCTAGCAATTTATGATAACGCAGAATTCACCGGGCCCCTAACAACGGGCGGTGACTTTTACAATTTCTTCGTCCTCGGCTTACTTCCTGCATCATATGCTGACGTTCCACTGCCGCCATCTTTTGGAGGATTGTCATTCAGCGCAGAGGGTGAACCAATCACAGAGGATTCATTAACAACCAACGAGACCGACGAGACCGACGAAGGTGACAAGGAGGCCAGTTGGTATACAGAAAGCTTCACTGCTTTTCCCAAGAATCCAAATGTGAAGCGGGCCAATTTGAGTACCGAAGGAGCCAACATCATAACAGGGTACTTCTACGACGACATATCCACTGGAGTGCTAAGCATCCCCCATTTCGACCACTATGATGATGATTTGGGCGACTTTGCAGAACTTCTCACGGAATTCATGAAAGGCGCTGAAGAAGCTGGCCTGGCTCATGTCATCCTCGACCTGCAGAAAAACATGGGCGGATCGACTGGTTCTGCGCTGATGCTATTCCGAGAACTTTTTCCTGGAGTCAATCCCTTCGCTCGAAGTCAGCGGCGCAGTCACGAGCTGGCCAACATTCTGGGTTCAGCCACTACTCACAAATATCGAGAACAAGCAGCCGGCAGTGAAGAGGATCAGGAAGATAGTATCTCGCTTGTCTCAGATGAGTGGACGATTGTGACGCGCCTGAACACCGAGACAAACAGAAATTTCTCCTCTTGGGAGGAATATCAAGGACCCAGACGGCAATTTGAAGATGACATTTCTCTTGTGGTAAGTGGTCAGCGTTTCATATAAGGTATTCATTACATTTACCAACGATTCGCGCAGGAGCAATATGACCTAAGGAATCCGACTTTCCACGCTGCAGCGTTCGACGGCTGGGTGCTAACCCGTTACCTTGACGACAATGATGTGGAGAGACACGTACCGTGGACTCCTCATAACATAGTCATCGTAAGTTCGCGTAGAGTTTCCATGTTCGAGTCAAGTCGTTTGAAAGTTCTAACGCCACAGCCCACAGCTCACTGACGGCACTTGCTCCTCTGCATGCGCGCTATTTCTCGAACTCGCGGCCCAGGCCGGTGCCCGGACCGTCGTTGTCGGTGGCGCCCCGAGTAAAGGCCCTATGCAAGCCGCAGCCGGCACCCGAGGCGCGCGTGTGTATTCTGGAGACGAATTAGCCTACGATTTCGAATGGATCGGACAATATAATGAGACCGCCAAGGATAACTTCCCCGTGCACTTACAGAACCAGGGAATCTTCATTCTGTACGCTGGCTTCAACCTCCGTGACCAGCTGCGCGCGGACGATACCTCCACCCCACTTCAATTTCGCTACGTGGCAGCAGACTGCAGGCTGTATTTCACAATTGACAATGTCTACAACTTGACTACTCTTTGGCATGACGTTGCCCGCGCCGCTTTCGAAGATCCCAGTCTCTGCGTGGAAGGCTCGACGGGGTACTCGCCTCGTACCGGTACGGCCTCGCCCAAGCCCCCACCAAAGCCGTCGGCCGTTCCAGCACCCGTACCAGAGATAGCGGCTACTTTTGCTGGGGACTATGATCCTGTTTCTAGTAACGGTCTGCCTGCGGACAGACTGCGACTCATCCCCCAGGTGCCGGTAGAACCTTGCATTTTTCAAGCTGGAATTAGTGAGTGTCCAAAGGGCGGAGGATGCCGGAGAATCAACTACGGCTGTCATGACGAATATGCTTCGACCTATGTCTGCGTGCCGTTGTGCAATCCGGAATCTACTTGCGATGGTTCCGGTAGGCGTTGTATAAAAGATAGGACGCTCAGAACCGAGCGCAATCACCCGATAACGGAGGATGTCCCGCCACACGACCTCTTGGAGCGTAGGCACGGCTACTGTGAGCCTCCAAAGAACGCTCCAGCTGTATGTCAGAGGAGGAATATGCCAAAACCACCGCCGTGGGATGGAACCACGCCACCGCCAACATCGGCCCAACCCGACGACGAGGGGGCAGTGTCCAAGCAACCTCCTAGCGGCCTGGGTTCGAAACCTGGTAGGAATCGGAAAAGTTTTCTAGGAGTTCTAGTATCCTAAGTGGATGCATGACATTTCTTGTTTCAATAGTGCTTGTACCGCGGTATTGAGGACCTGGCGGTAATGGAGATGAACCTTGCTTCAACCTTCCAACATTTACACGTCATGTAATCCAACAGTCTTGTTGTGAATGAATTGGTTCTCGGAATTCTGACTATTTCTCCCAACGAACAATCTCCATATCCACATGACAGTGCAGTCAGACGCAACTACAGGATTATAATGGATATTGCTTAAGAGAGCTCACAGATGAATCCTTGAGTATGTTCGCAGGAGGTCCTACTTTCGGCATAAAAGCGATTCAGGTTTAGGTGACTCAAATTGAGCTTTTCTTTCACTGCATACTTGGTGTCGGAAGCAAATCCTACATGCTTCTCGTTGCAGCACTTCCCCAAGATCAGGTTCTGTCTTGACACATTAAATATTTAATTAGGCACAAATACAACGTCGGGGCGACATCATAGCTGAAATTACGCCTTTCAAGATAACCCAGTTCAACTAGTCTCAGCAAATCAAACAAGCCACACGCACTGTCCTTCCTCTGGAGCCAATTCAAAGGCGAGCGCTTCGCCATCTTCTCCACAGGCTCGTCGGAAGGACGACCAGTCACCCCAATTCAACTGGCGGAAGGTCACTGCACCAACTCTTCTGAAACGCTTCTCCTTTTCATTTTCCCGTTCCACAAGGATTCCAACTCCAGAGTACTGCATCTCCTCAACATTGTCTTGTCCAATCTCATCCAGGTCATAATATTCTTGCCCATGCCGATCTAGAAAAGTTCTCGATGCCGCAAGCAACAGAAATTGACAAGGTGTCCTGAGAACCTCGGGTTGAATGTCCGGGTACGCATCGACAACGGCCTGCGCTCGAACTCCGTCAATATCAATCAGCCAGCGGCCCTCGCTTGAGAAATACCGAAGTGTGGCCCGACATATGTGTGCCTGGACCTCGAGATCCTCAGAGATTAGCTTAGAGCATTCGTCCGGGTTTTGCATTTGTCCACTCGGGGCAGTTTTTGCTGCCATCTGCCAGCTCTTCAGATCTTCCTTCTCATTGCCGCTAAATCCAATCTTCTTTGCGCCAGGCTCCTGATACAGTTTCGAGAGATTTCCCGTTTTCGGTTTCCCAAAAGCCATCCACTCAAATCGAAAGGAGATTGGACCTCCCTTGTGATCCCTCGCCGCATAGAAACGTGTCTCATCCTCCAGTCTAGGAGCGGCCTGAATAGGCACATCTAAACATGTCCACGACCATGATGGAAACGACGAACGATCTGTCTTTGGATACTTCCTCGCGGGTTGGCGCGCCACCCGCCACGCGAGCTGTTCCTCAAGCCGAGTCGACCACAGTCCGTGGGCATAATCTTCGTCTCGCATGTCGCGGACAAGCTTGGCAATACCCCATATGGCCGCGTCTTTGTCGTCGTGTTTGGTGAGCGCACAGCTCGTGTAGGCGAGGACGACACTCTCCCAAAACTTTTCCGGGGATCCCTCAGGGGTCTTTATCGGCGTGCGCATGGTTCCATCTGCGTTCTGAAGTAGGCGACGCCAGTTCCGGTCTGCCGCGGCTTTGGCGTCGAGAGGCGGCGGGATACCTGCTGGGAGGACTTCGCAGGCAGAGGTTGTGGCACAGTCCCAAAAGATCTGACCTTCTCCGAAATGCAGGAGGCGGGGGGAAAGCATTCGTTCTGATTCTCATCATCAGAGCCGCAAAGAAGACGTAAGACTGTAGACGTACCTTGGAAGACCCAGCCGCGGCCATATAGATGGCTGCCGAGCAGGTCCTTGTCCCAAATATCGGAGCGAAGAATCCGCCAGTTCCGGCCGCTGAACCGGTGACATGGACCTTTCGGAACGTACCTCACAGGAAGCACGTCGACATCGCGCTTTCGGAACAGTCCACCAGAGCAGTCCCCAGAGACAGTGGCTGCAAGGTTGCAGTACGAGTTGCGGTATACCTTGTGCATGAGTCCCGCCTCCGCCTTCCAATCCGTTTGGTCTGGCTGATTCTGGATGATACAGACGGAGTCAATCCATATGTATTTTACCCCGAGCTTTTGCGCAACTACAATAGCTTGCTTGAAATTTTTGTTGCTGCAAATATCGTTACCCTCAGGATCGTTCCTCCACGGGATGCCTTCAGTCGTGAAACTATTGAAGTTGTCGTCAGTCAGCTGCACGAAGCTCTTTCTGCCCCAGCAGTGACTTAGCGTCATGTAACGCCCCTTTATGTTCTCGTTCTTAGTCTGCACGACGCGTATGTGGTCAGGTGGCGACTGTTCGCCCGGAGCACCGACGTCTAGAACTCGTGTTGGCATAAAGTCGCGGCTCGTGTGGCGCGGCTCGCAGTTGGGGTGAGTTTTGCTGCATTTGTCCAACCAGCTCTTCATCTGCTTGATGGATGCCTCGGAATCCGTGCGCAAATCCAGGGCTTCTTCATCAGGAATATACCCCAAATCTGGCGAAATCGTCAGTGACTATATTTCTGGGACATAGCGATACATGGGTACCGTCTTCAGGGAACATATCAAATCGGACTTCTGGGAGCTTTTCGGTGCTCTTGTCGCCCAGTTCATCTAATATCGGGCGGAAGGTGATTGAGACATGGCTTTTGGTTTCTCGAATCTGAGGTGCTTCGCGTATGTTCCACCGGTAGAACGCCTTGGCCACTTTGTGGAAATCTGATTGAACAGTCTTGACAGACATGGCGAGTCTTTTGCAGAATACACAGCCTGATTCTGCAGCGTGCTTGAGCGCGACCATGTCGACGTGATGATAGTCCCAGGTCTTCTTCGACTCCAGGACGTTCCGACGACAGAATTCGCAGATCATCATGGTGCCTTCGTGTTAACGTGGTTCCATGACCATAAGGTAGTTGAGGACGGGGACAAAGACAGCCGCGAAGGCGGGGAACTTGAGAAATGGAGCACCGTTGTTGCACAGATCGGAAGGGGGATTGGGGACTGGGCTTTCTAGTTGGCCCATGATCCACAATGACCACCGACGTCCGTGACTTGTAAGAAACGAGCCATCTGTCGTGCACTGTCGATAATACATTCTCCATAAGGGCGTACAGCCTTGCTCACAATAACCCAGGCATCAAAGGAAGACATGCATACTTCAAAGGTCTCCCTGGCAGCGCTTACGATGCCGCAAGCGGTCGCTCCAACCAGCACCAACACATTACACCCATTACCCGAGAGGCTGCCCTCAACCGAGTTCCCAAGTGGCATATTCATAGAGCTAGACCGTTCTCGCAAATCGGCTACAGATTGTGTCCGAGTCCGATGTGTTCTCTCTAGCCACTGGCTCTGTGGGCTCCTTGTTGTCCGCATTGAACTGTGTCTTCTTCTAGACCCGAGCCTTGCTCTCACCGGCCCTGTACAGAATAGATCTTGCGGGTTCAGTCGTCGCTGAGACAAGCCTGGGCTTTTTAGTGACTCGATGATCTAGTCCAATTGGGTCGTACAATTTGGAGGTGGTCCCAGTTTTGTCTCGGAGGCCCCTGTTCTGATGCTTTTCAACGTCTCGGCTGCCGGTCGTCTCTGTCTTCCCATGATTCTCATCACCTGACCAGCCATATACATCATCCGATTCACGGTCATGGGCTTGTTGGCTCCGACTATGACCACTGTCAATTTCATGTAGAGTGACATCAGAATATTGCTCGTTGGCGCAGCCCTGAGTGTCTGGACGAAGACGTTTCGGGCGGCGGGCGACGGTATTGTGTCCTGCTTCCGTGCCACGGCTTATAGCAGTAGATGTCTCCTGGCGATTGGCCCCGCTTGTATAAATCGGTCCTTGGATGCTAATCAATATAGGCTCTGTGGTGACGAGCAATCGCTTTAGAGGCTCTCCACCGATAGAATGCTGATAAAAGGATTTGATTCCGGACTCCCCGATCATCCTGATCCACCACACTTTCGTTTCCGGGGGCGCCAATGAACAGGTATTCTTGGCTACGGCTTCCGTCTTTGACTGTGAAAAAGTATCATGTACGCCCATTCCGGTACAACGGGTCTGCTCGTGACGAAGCTTGGGTGCTAAGACAGAAGTGGCTTCCTAGCCATCCTTCTCTACCTGCTCTTTGGAACCTTCAGATGTTGTACCCGGTTTCAGCAGCCCACCGCCTAGAGAATGACCACAGATAGAGACCCAGTCCCGACCGAACGAGCCTTGGTAGCTTTGGCCAGACTCATGGGTTACATTGGGTTTGAAGCGCACTATCATGGCGAGTCCTGGACCATGGGATGTGCCGGCGTTGGCGTTGATGATCCACTCCTTCTGTGCTTGATCGATATCTCTTCCAGGGTCCTGGGGAGCCGAATCCTTCTTCTCGCCGTAGGTGATGACCTGGTCGTTCCCAGGATTGGAAAGATGCAGCTGATAGAACCAAAAGGCTGCGCTGTGGGGAGGGCCGCCGGTCGATGGATGCTTGCCGGTGGGGAATTCCAGGCAGACCAGTCTGCCGCTGGGCCGAGCGAGGAGTTGCTGCATTCTTGCGGCCCATTGAGGGCGGGAAGAGGGCGGAATTGCGCAGAAGAACTGGAGTCGGTCAATACTGAAAATGGACATGCCCCCAAGGACAAGATCGAGGCAAAGGAGCCTAATGCATGACCTGTACAACGCAAGCAAAATGGAGTTATAAGGGGTTTCAGGAAGCGGGAGAGCCTCACAGTGTAATCGAAAATGAGATCAAATTGCTCAGTGCCAGCATCGACCAGCCAGTCGTCTGAGAAGAAGTCCCCAGATACCCAACGGATGGATCCTGGAGAGGAGCTCTGGTTCTCGACCCAAAAGCGCATGGCCGGATCGTCTTTGGCGGAATGCTTCTGCTGTGTCTCATGTGCATGTAGCACCTCGTTGACGCCGTTCAGATGTTGCTTGGCGGCATCAAGTGCAGACGATGAGATCTCCAGCCCGACGACGTCGTACCCGAACACCTTGGCGAGGAGCACAGCATCGTAGCCCCTGCCGCAAGCGGGCACCAGTGCCTTCTTCCTCGGTGCCACAGCTGGGGCGGTCGCGTAGGAGGAAGGCTGGCCGGTTCCATGGCTGACGAAATCGCTGAGCAGCCCAAGATCGGGATACGTGCCGTCAAAGAGCTCAGGATAGGCCGTGAGGGTCTCGTGGAGGGCGAGGCTGGGCCCGCCCCGGTCCCAGCTGGTTCTTTGCTGCTGCCACAGCTGGTCCCATAACGGACCGTGCTCTTGGACGGACTTGTCTTTGAAATGGTCCTGGAGGTCATCAGCCAGAAAGTCCGCGGGAAAACGCAGGGGGCCTGAATGGTCGCAGATAATGGCCTTGTCTACCATCATGGGGAGATGGAAATAATCATTCAAAAACGATGCTTGTGGCGGCTCAAATGATGCAAGCCAGATGATGGATTCTAGTCGGACGAAGAGAAGACGGCTTGACAGCTTACCTGCAGGCTTGGAGCGGACATGGCGAAAGCAGAAGACAGAGAGAGAGTGGGCGAAGTTGGCTTGCTCTTTAATCTATCTGAGCAGGTAGGAAGCCCCAAAGGCCCAGGTGTCCCTTCTCTGCAGTGAGAGAGGAGAACACAATGTGCACACTCTCAAGGCGGCTCTGTGAGGTTCTGGTTGCGGCTTCCCTTCAATCCTGGCTATGTTGCTGCCGGCTAGCGCAATTCAAGTTTCTCAATCGTGCCACGGAATCCAATTATCAAGAGATCGTACCAATTTCTGGACATTAGTGCTGGTATAGGGGCAATTGGTCTTGCCGGGCAATGTTTGAACGAGACGAACGGCGACGTGAAGGACAATACGGCCAATGAATCATTGCCGAACCCGGAAGCTCCGAACCACCTTTGTCATTCAGGGCCTCCTCCCGCAATTGGCATCCCTGCCCTTGACGGACGTCAACATCGGCACCTGCACCTTGCCTCCTTGCCAAACAGTAAACGATGCCCTTTGATTCATCTCTGATATGTGACATCCCGTAGTAAGGCAGCAAAACATGTCGTCCTGTCAGGGCGAATTAAGATGATTCGCGGCGTGGTCCGGGAAAGGAAAAAGAGGCCGTATCCCTGAAGGCATGACAGGGATGGTGGGCCACAAAAGATGCCTCGGCTCGGACGACACACCGTAGCTTGTCGACAAGTGACAACACCCACGCATGATGAGGAACCACCAGCAGAGGCCGGGACACATGTTCTACCTTCCACTAACCTGAAGACCTTGATACAGTATATCTTCCTATTTGGATCAAATCAATTTTCCTAGATCTTCACCGCCACACTAGATCAGCATGGATGTGAACAGCCTGTTCGATGTCAAGGTAAGTGACACCGAGCTCGGCATGTGAGAGTGCGTGCCCCTGGCTAACACACAACCACCACCCCAGGGCAAGGTCGTCCTGGTGACGGGAGGAGCCAAAGGAATTGGCCGAATGATCTCCGAGGGCTTCGTCGCCAACGGGGCAAAGGTCTACATCTCCTCGCGGGACGGCAAGGCATGCGACCAGGCCGCAAAGGAGCTCACGGCACTTGGTACGCATCTCATCACCTCATCATCACCCACTCACCCCCCCCCCCGGGGCCTTTATCATCCCTCTCACACGATATAAACAACCACCTACTCACTCCAGACAACCAGGCAAGCCCTCAGGCGGCAGCGCCTCCTCCCTCCCGGCAGACCTGCAGTCCTTGGACGCCTGCAAGACCCTCGCCGCCGAGCTCTCCAAGCTCGAGCCCGCCGGCCTCGACGTGCTGGTCAACAACTCGGGCGCCGCGTGGGGCGAGCCCCTGGAGACGCACCCGGACGCCGCCTGGACGAAGCTGCTGACCCTCAACCTGCAGCGCGTCTTCACCCTGACGCAGCTGCTCATCCCGCAGCTGGAGAAGAAGGGGGCATCCTCGTCCCCGTCGCGTATTATTAATATTGGCAGCATCGACGCCCTCCGCGTCCCCACGATGGAGAACTACGCCTACAGCGCCTCCAAGGCCGGCCTGCACCACCTCACCCGCACCCTGGCGGTGGCCCTGGGGCCCCGCGGCGTCACCGTCAACACCCTCGCGTGCGGGCCCTTCCCCTCCAAGATGATGCGCGCCGTGCTCGACTCGGCCGGCGGCGCCATCGCCGAGGCGAACCCCCTCGGCCGCATCGGCACGCCGCAGGACGCCGCCGGCGCGTGCCTGTTCCTGTGCGGCCGCGCCGGCGCCTTTGTCAACGGGGCCACCCTCGCGCTCGACGGCGGCGTGAGCTTGCTCGCCAGGCTGTGAGTGGGGCTGGGCGGCGGCGGCGGTGGGTGACGGCGGTCGTATCTAAGTTGGATATATAGACGTATGTACTTCGTTCAGATATAGGCGGTCAATCACGCGCACTTCGGCTACTGAGCCCGGATGCACACTTACTACACCTTTCAGATATTACCTGTCGTGCATGTACGTACGCATGCAGATGACGCCGCAAGCGGTTCAATGAGACATAGGCACGTCATCATCCAAGTTTAGATCGTTAACGTCGCCTTTTGCAGCTAGCGGTCTCGAATTGGACGGGATATGGACTGAGAGAAATACAGACACATACGGGCTAAGCTTAGAGGACAGGCATGGCATGCAGGGGGATATTTCGTTTCTAAATCAAATGAACCTTTCAGTCTCAAAGTCACAGAAGTCAGGCAGACACAAGGGTAATATAAGAAGTAGGAAGATTTGGGTCGATGGGTTTGCCACCACCGACGAGTTTCCATTTAACTCTAATGTAAGGATATCTTTCTCTGCTCTGGAGGAGGGGGGCCATCCGCCACGGGCCACCAACATCGTCCATCCGTCACGTCCTCCATGGAGAACGATGTCGGAAGGAAGTTGGGGGAGGGCGCTTCAGTGTATGTGTGGCGGATACGCTTGGGCATGGGCCGGGAGGCAAGCCTGGCAGACGAGACGCATCGATAGACACGGCATGCCGAAAACCAGCCCTATCCGTCCCCTCCCCCTAAGCTCGCCACATCCCTCTCCTCCTGGCCCAGATCGCAAATCGTCCGTGTCAAGATCGCAGGAACCAAGTCCCCTTCACAAGCGCATCACCGCCCATGTCGCCGTGGGAAGAACGGTCGCAGAGGGGTGCGCCGTGGTGATGACAAACGTGTGTCTTGTCGGGTAAACTAACAAACATACTGAGGAGGGATATCGATGCAGTGCTTTGCCTCTTTCCCGGAAGCCCCTTGAAATCCATCAACTCCCATGCGCCTGCTCCAATGTTGTTGTCGTCGTCGTTGTAAATGCTGCTGACTCGATGCGCCTTCGTGTACTATACCCCCGTGTGTGTCCGAGCGGCCCCAGATCCATGTATTCTGTCTCTTTCCACACACTCGAATCGAAAATCACGATTGTCCTTTCCAATGCCGCTGGTTTCGAGGACGGGCCTGGCTCTGGCTGCTGCGTTGTGTGCACGGACGTGGAGTCACCAGCCCTCCAGGGTATGACATACCGAGCGTCCGACGCAAGATGAGCAGGAGTGCCGAATTGACCCTCGAATGAGACTGCTTCGCCGGGCACATCGACAGGGCGCCGTCTTGATCGGCTAGGCTGGCTGATAGGATGATCTCGCGAGAGTGTGTTACAGGGGCACACACGCCCACCGCGGCTCTGCGTCAAAAAGATGGTCTGCGCTCCACCGCCCCTGTCCCTGGTATGCGAGTAGCCATGGTGGTGGAGCCGAAAGGACCCTGAGTGCAGATGCGAGGGAAATTCGCGGCCCCAGTTTGGCTGACCGGATCGGGTGGCCTGACGAGGCACCCGAAAAGTTGGATGCAAGTTTCCCGGCCCAAATGAATTTGGAAGGAGGAAGAAACAAAAGCCTCTCCCGCAATCCAGCCAAATCATGCAAATGTCATCCCATCCCGTGAACTCCCCCACACCTCCGGCGTATGAAACTTGTTCTGTTGTATGAGGAGAGATAGGTAAGAAATTAAGAACAGAGGAGTAGCGTGCTCCGGCTCGGCGAATGATTCGGTTACTATGACAATCCGATGTTCTCGAAATCCCTCACCATGACGGCGACCTGGGCGCGTTTTGCAGCCTCGGCGACGAGGGTGAAGTCCTTGAGGAAAGCGTCGGTGGAGGGAGGGGCAGCGGCCTGCTTTGACTGCTGGCGCGGGGCGACGGCGGGGGCTGAGGCGGAATAGCCCTTTGTCGCGGCCTGGGGCCAGTGAGAGGCTGCAGTCTGGGTGCGTTGTGTGGGCGAGGATAGTGGGGCGTCCATGTTTGGCGGCGGTGGTATTGAATTTGGAGAGTGTGTAGGTGGTGGCGGTTATCTTGGGAGGCGTGCGATAGGGAGATAGATGGAGATAAGCCGGTCGCGCTCGCTATGGGATGCTGATGGCGATGATGATGATTCACCGAGCAAGTTGGACGAACGGATGCGAGGAAAAGTCCTTATCGCTCGAGGACCGAATCAGCTGGTCGTGCGAGTGGCCTTGGGGAAGAGGATGTGTGGTGGTGGCAGCGGTAGGCAGCAGCAGGCTTGGAGACGAGGCTGCGACTTATTCGAGTATGCGTGCGTTTGCATGCGAGTAAGCAGGTATGCCGTCACTCAGTTCGCCGACGATAGCACGCAGTGGAGGATAAGCTTGAAGGCTCGTCTTGTTTTCCGGAATGGCAGAGAGGAAGAAGACAAGAGACTGATCAGGGTGGACCAGGCGGGTTTCGAGGAATATGGGGGATTGGAGAATGGAGGATGGGGGGAAGGGAACAAAGCGAGGGAGCAGAAAGAGAAAAGAGTAGAAGGTGTGTGGACGAATGGGCCGAGGCGGGCTGGCGGCTGGGGTGATATATTTGGATTGATTGACTGGTTGATTGATTGACCGACCGAGTGAATATGGGAGAGGCCGAGCGAGACGAGATTGGAGAAAGGTCGGAGAGTGAAGTTCCCAATCCAGGATCACTTCAGGTTCAGATTCAGGCCTCGCCTCGCCTCGCCTCGTCTCATACAGCTCTGACGGTTCGAGCGAAAGACGGTAGATGGGAGACTGTGATACGGTATTTCGCCGAGGCAATGTGGGGGTCGGACGATGCCGAGTTGTGACGATGCCTGGCCTGGCCTTGCCTGCCCTGCCCTGTCCTGGCCGGTCCTGTCTTGTACCTTCCGGTGCTGGCTATCCTGTCCTGGTTTCTGGGTCTGGGTCTTAGTCTGGGTCCGCTATCGTGTGAGTGCGAGAGTGTGGAAAAAGGCGAAAGCGCGAAGAGTGATAGATAGAGAGAGTGTGGTGGAGCCTCGTTTGGAATTTTCTCGAGAATCATCATCGTTTTCCTTCCTTTTGGATGCCCACTTGGTCTCTACCTACGTAAGATCTTTCGTGCTGACGCTGACAGCCACACTGGCACTCAGATTGACGGACTGGTCTGCCTCTCACAAAGGCCCATCCATGACAGGCGGCCGCGGATAGGCCAAGTCGCTGGTTCGTGACGGATGCATTCTCTCTCACACACACACACACCCTCGACATCAGCTTCAGGTTCCGGTTCGGGCATTTGACTCGAGTCGAGCGCATTCGAAATCTCGCAAGTACAAGCGGTAGCGGTAGGTACGTACCGACGGTACCTTCCCGCCAAGTACATCCGTGCCCTGCCCGGGCAGGCCCTATCAGAAGGTACGGCGGATGGACGGCTCGCAGAGCCACCGACTGCCACTTCTGGAAGAGGCAACGGGTGCAGGACGAAAGCTCTGGGGCCCCACACTCGCAGGTACCTTCTGTTCCCGATGGACGGCCGAGACCTGGGGGCCTACCGTCTGCCTTGTACCGAGGTACCCACTCGGCACAGTCCAGTCGCCAGTCGTAAGTCGTCAATCGTCACCCCCAGATTCTGATTTGCCGCGCGACCCAGTCTTTGGTCCGGATCATTCGACATGACGATATTGCTTGGCTGCGTACTTGCAGCCTGCTAAGGAGTCCACTCCATAGCCTGCTGCATGTATGGAACATCTTCAGATGTCCTTCCCTCCTGTGTGGTGTGTGTCTATGTGGGCTGAAACGCTGGCCGGCTGAGGCTGGCCGGTGGGGAGGAGGGTTGTGTGGTGGCGGTCGATCAGCCCATCCCGATACACCCTCGCGTAGATATTCAGCTGTGGTATCTCCTGTACAGTGCAGTCTGCGTATTGTAGGTGGTCGGCCAAGGAACGGACGGGGTGCAGATGGTGTGGCAGGGCGAGGCACGGAATACCACCAGACGACATATCTAGCTCATAGACCGGGCCTGCAGGCACGTAGTTGGTCCCTACTGCAGGTGTGCAGGTCTGTCTACATGCAACCTGCCAGCACCGACTCGGTCAAGAAAGGAGACTGCCAGTGCTAGCAACCTATGCTACATACTTACTGCCAGGCATCGCATCGAACCGGATCGAATCGACGATGGCCTCGCACCCGAATCAGGCAATCAAAGCGCCCGCAGCCGCGGCTAGTTGACCCGAGGGACGGACAACGGAAAAAGGGAAGAGGCCACATGCTGATCGGCCCCGGCTCTGGCTCTGGGTTATCTGGATAAACCGCGAACCTTGTTTCAACCAGTCTATTTAACTCTGTCCACTACTCAGCAGACTATGTAGTGCACCTACTCCAACAATGAACTAGCGGGATGATCTCGAGTTGTTCCATATCGCCGAGCATTCGGGTTCGAGGCCCGGGGTGGGGGATGGGAAGGGGGATGAACGGGCGGGAAGCACAACAAGGGGGTCAAAGGTCAAGTCCGAGGCGGCCTCGCTTCACCGGGCAGTTTCGAGGCTGCTTTCGCGACATTGCGAGCTGCAAAGCACTTTGCACATGGCAGGAGAGTAGCACCGGGAGATTTCGTCGACGTGAATTGAATTTCGCTAAGAGGCACACTAAGGGAGTATGGAAGGTGTACTATGGTATCGTGAAAACAAAGCATTGGAGAGGGTAGGCCACAGCAGGGTAAAGGAGTCCAGCCGCGCCTATAGAAACAAGGGAGCATCTGTGGGATCTCACCATTAGAGAGCAGTAATAACGATAATAATTTCAAGATGAACTAGCTACGCGACACCGTTCCGATATGCGAAAGATATGCGACATGGCAGCGGCCCCCCGACCAGGATCCCGGGTCCTCTCCGGGGATATTCGGGATCGTGGGCTCATGCTCTCATGCCTAATGCCGTCCCACCGCCATCTAGAGCTCCATCATCGTGAGATGTGGTCCAGGGTCCCTCAGCAATTTTTTTTCCTTCGCGTTAATTACTATGTAAATCCCCTCTGGACCGGGGTTCAATTGGGCCCCAGTAGGACCGAGTTGGACCCCTGGGTTGCGAGAACCTGCATGTCCCGCTCTGCATGGCACCGCGTGGGTAAGGCAATGGAACATCTGCACCTGCGAGTGCATGAATAAGACTTTTGATTTTTTCTCTCTCTCCCGTCTCTACACTACCTCAACGTCCCGTGATCTGATCAACCAACCGCCAGCGACAGAACGTGTCCCCGCTCGGCGAAATTGTACATGTTGAGTGCTTGGAGGAAGAGGAACAGAGAGGGATAGGCAGACAGATGATCACTTCTATCTATGTCAGATACACACAATATAGCCAGCCAGTCGGTCAGTCACTTGGCAATGTCATCATCCAGAGTGCCTGACACCCTTCCCGCCTGCAAAGCTGCCCGCCTGACGTAAACGGGGGCCGACGATCTGGAGATGCACGAGTCGCCGTCGCCGGCTCGCAGGCACACGTGCGGCCGCGGCGTGGGAGCTGCAAACGCTTGCCCACGCTTGTCCAGGGCCGCCGGCAGGGATCAAGTCTGCTTGCAAGGTGGGGGAGGAGCGGCGATTGGCACCGACTTAGGCCCTTTCGAGCGACACCTTGGAAGGTTCGAACCTTCGATTCCGATTTTTGGATTTTCTCTTGGCCTCGGCGCCCGGAGGCATGACCACCGCCTCTGTCTGCAAAGTTTCTCAACCAACCAGCCTTGCCTAACCCCTCCTCCCGTTACCCAGCCTTCCGATATCATTGCCTACGGTCCACTAGCCTTGCTCGCAATCGGGCTGCCGGGCTGCGTCACTCGTGCAGCAAGGATCCACCTTCTGGCGCCCGACCTTTGCGTGTTGTGCCTGCCTGACTGAATCTCGACCTTGCCGGCCCTTGACCCGGGCGGAATAGCTTTGTCCGTCGCGTAGCCCGCTCCGACATACCAACAAAGCAAGGCTCAGCGCTCCGGGTACCTCGAAGCCATCGATTCCAATGCTGCTGCCATGACAACGTCTACCTCACCCTCCGCCTCGGGCAGCAGCACCGGCAGCAGCAGGAGCTGGGTCCCACCCGTGCCCGCCCCCCTCCAGCGCCTGTTTGACGCCGTGCCCCTCGTCACCTACGGCCCCAACCAGCTGCCCTACCGCTCGCCAGGGCCCTCCGACCTGCCCACCCTACACGTCTTCATCACCGACCACGATGCTGAACGCGGCGCACCGAGCTTCAACCCCTCGTGCCTCAAGTGGCAGGTCAGTCTCCAGCCTCTCAGCCTCTTAGTCTCGCCAATTCGTGCTACAGCTAGCTGTCTTTGAGCTCCACATGCCGGCCACCCCGATCCCTGCCTCTACTCTCGCACCCTCTGCCCCCGAGCATCACCACCAAAATACCAACATCATTTTGGCAACTTCGAGCTGACCAAACCTATATGATAGGTCTTCCTCCGAATAGCGGGCGTCAAATTCCACCTCCGCCCCTCAACAAACCACGCCTCGCCCACCGGCTCTCTCCCCTTCCTGCTCCCCGCACTATCCACCATCACATCGACGACGACAACAACAACCGCCCCAACAAATACCGACAGATATGCCCGACTCGATGGCAGATCCACCCGGCCCATCCCCTCCTCGAGGCTAGAAGCCTACGCCGCCCAGCACGGCGCCCTGCCCCCGCCCACCCTGACCCAGCAGGCGCCCACGCCCCAGCTGCAGTCCCAGGCCCGCCGCCGCCAGGCCTACCAGTCCCTCCTCGACGGGCCCCTGCGCACCGCCTGGCTCTACGCCCTGTACCTGTCGCCGCCCAACGAGCCCATCCTGCGCCGCTGGTACATCGACCCGTCCTCCCGCTCCGGCCTCGTCCGCGACGCCCTGCTGCGCCGCGTGCGCGCCGTCGCCAGGGAGGAGGTCGCAAAGTCCGCCGAAGCCACCACAACCGCAGTGGCGGCTGATGGTGGGGGTGGTGGCTGGAAGCTCTCCGGGAACGTGGGCGACCTGCTCTCCTGGGCCCTGGCCGGGACCGCGACCATCGACCCGGACCGCATATACGCCGACGCGCGGCGCGCCCTCGACGCCCTCGAGACGCTCCTCTACCCCGGTGCTGAGGAAGAGGCTGACGCGAGGCCGGGTGGTGACGGCAGCGGGTGGTTCTTCGGCGCGCCGCACCCGACGCTCTTCGACGCCGCCGTCTTCAGCTATGTCTACCTGATCCTGCACGGCGCGCGGGCGTCCTCTGATGGTTCTGGTGAGGAAGGAGGAGGAGGAGGAGGGCACACCGGCGAGACGTGGGGCGACGACACGCTCCGGCGCATCGTGCTGAAGTGCCCGCGGCTAGTCGCCCATGCGCGGAGGATACTCGACTCGTACTGGGGGGACCTGGACGACGGCGAGTGGGTCTCGCTGGATCACTAGGTGGCATGAGGCGTACCTCACCCGCTCTAGAATGAAACTCCAAGCGGCGCCGGCAACGGGACGACGCATTCACGACGCCAATCGCTTGGGCTGGCTTGGGCTTGGGAGGTATGAGATACCCCGCTTGAACTTCTTTAGGAGATTTCCGAAGAGCACTTCTGGCCATACGGCTCCTGAAGCCCAACCGCGTATACTCGCATTCCTACCATGGCGTTGAAGCAGCTCGGGAGCCGGCCCCAGCTGTCGGGGTACCACGGCCCTTCCTGGGTGATGTGCTAAGATATAAGTACATACACGCAAACATACATATACGCCACTCACCAGACTCTTCACCCTCACGAGTGTTGGCTCCTGCAGATTTCAAAAGGCATACCCAACACAGCTTGGCATGAGCGCACCCATCTCAGTAAGCGATTGGAGCAAACTGGGCTGTTCTCAAACTTGACCGGGTTGAGCGGGGAATGACGTGTGCTCGTTCATGCTCCAGTCCTCACTCCATGGGAGAACGTGGCTGTGTACGTCCGTACCAGCTTGCTGGGCGTGTCGAGCACCTTTCACACTACCCTCCAACAGGCGGACGGACATACAGATATGTAGACACAGACATACAACCAGATACCCAAGCTTAAAAGCAAATGAACATTGAAAATCATTCATCTTCGATACCTTGCCACCCCCATCCCCAAGCCAACCCTTCTAGAGCCATCTTCAGGGCCCTTAGATGGGTCAGATGCCCGTAGGCGTGCCTTAAAGGACGTGCCGGGACAAGCTAGTAGCTCTCTACCTGTGTGTTTAAACCACCTGTCGCACTCGAAAGCCTCCTCGAGGCTATGTTCCCCTTGTCCGACATTCAATCAAGGCAGTATAGGTAGTAAGAGTGTATACGAAGGTATAAATCCACCACTTGCTATCAACGCCGCTGATATGTGACGAAATGGCGGTAGGAATGAAGTGGCGCATGTCAGACACAATGCGCTGCTGTATAGGATATGATATCAAGTCTTGATTTTGTGTGTTGATAATATGTAATTTCTGTTTCCCTTCCACGTCCTCCTCCCCACCTCTATATTTATCGTCATTGGTGCTGTCGCACAGTAGCCGCCTGTCGAACTCGGTCCGTCATTACACGCCCACCATCTAAAACTCTTTGAACCCATTTGCTCCCTCCAGCTCTGTGTCCCCTTCATCCGTCATCCATTCAGTCTACCCCAACCGTTGCCTGCGAGCCATGTGGGAGGGGGGGGGGGGGGAAACCCATCCCGCCGCCGCTCCACCAACACTCCTGAGCGCCCACATCCTATCCCTATCCCATCCTATCCCATCCCATACACGCCCGTCAAATCATCGACCGAACCTTCGCCGCGACGAGCGCTGTCCACAACCCCATCTGCCCGGGCGCAGATCCTCCCCGCCCGGGCGCGTAAGCGTACACAAAGAGGGCACCGGCGACGATGCAGAGCCACAGCAGGAAGCCCAGGTAGAGGAGGATCCAGAGGAACACGGCCACGCACTTGACCAACAGCTCCAGGAGCATGAGGACGACCGGGAACTGGAAGAGGCCCAGGCCCGCGTGGTAGAGGGAGTGAAAATAGGGCCGCCCGTACATCGCGAACAAAGGGCAGGTGAGAAGAGACGAGCTTTGTGCGCCGATTCGAGTCAGGTTTGAGTCTGCAGTGGAGAGTTGCCCTCACATAAAATGGGAAAATGCGGGAGAAGGGTTGTGGGTGGTGGAATGGGGGAAAGGAGGGAGGGAGAAGAAACAAAAGGCAGCAGAGAGTCGTCTTCTGAGAAGAGAGAGAGGCGAGGATATTAAACCGCCTCCCGGTATACCTACCTAAGCGACCGGACCAAGACCAAAGACCAAAAGATGACCAGAAAAACACCGTCATGCCGCGCTCTTTGTCTCTTTCTCCTTTACCAGAGCCCAAGAAACTCCTTCACAATCAACCGGCCAACGATCAAACCAATCCTTCACTCCATCTGACCGTGCCTTCTGATCCATCAAATGTGTCGTCTGTCTCTTTCTTCCTCTTCTCATCGCTTGCATCCGTAATGCAAAATCATCCAGCTCATTCCCAGTGATAATTCCCGCAGCCTGTCTCTCTCTCTCGAGGAGGTCGGGGGATTGGATATAGAAAAACATATGTATTTACTGCTGTTTCATCCGCTGCAGCTATCGCTGGTTGGTGCTTATTGATAGACGCTGGTGGGTGCGCACAGCTCTCTGTCTCTAATGGGTGCCGTATTCCCATGACTCCAACGCCACGGTGACTCGAGAATGAAAAGAAGAAGAGACCAACGGGATCGTCTGACAAGCTCAAGCTTTCAGAGAATATGTGCGGCCATCTCTTAACGTAATGTGATCGACCTGGTAGGTCGGGTAATGCGGACCACGAAAGAATCCAGCACAACTCCACCGGTGGAGGGCTTCACCTTGCCATGCTGAAGATAGGAGAAAGACAGTCCCGAGTTAAAGGTCGAGGGCACCAGACGGCTGTGGGTTGGTTTGCCGATCACTGTGTCGCTCGTTGTTCCAAAATTTTACCGCCCACCTCAGTCTAGGCCGTCAGCGACAAGGTAGAAGCCGCCGCAGCATCGTCACATCGAGCGGGGTCTGAACACAGGCGCAGCAGGGTTTAGCGTCCACCTGGAATCATCACCAGCAGAACCGCTTCCATCGCCCTGTGGTTGAGGATTTCCCAATGGCTCCTCATTAGCATTATCATCATGGACAGCGGCTGGGGGTGGGATCGGCCTCTCGAGAGCCGCCGAGGACTGGGCGCGCAGCCGATACAGGTTAAGACGGCGAACGGCATCGTCTTCGCCCCCGTCTTCGCCCTCGTCTTCGCCCTCGCCTTCGCCCTCGTCACCATCATTCCCCTAGAAACCTTGCTTAGGCGTTTCGATCTCGTCAATGACGCTCTGCAGCGTGACGAACGCGCCGGGACCGCCCGTCTCCGCCAGGTCGTCGAGGAGCACCGAAGTTTGCGCGTACATGTTTTCCAATGCCGCGCGGGATGACTTGCCGAGGGATTCTAATCTCATTTTGTCAGTCCTGAAAACCTTTCCTTCTAGCTGTTTTCTTTTCCTTCCCCCAACATTTCTCTGGGAATTCGGAGTAAACATAAAAGAATAGGGGCAAGGGAGACTCACGTAATATGGCAGAATTCAGCTCCTCCGCGACAGCCACACGCCCCTTGCGGTCCAGCAGGTGTGCAACCTTGGCCTCCTTCAGCGCATTCGGGTACGCCATAAGTCCGAAGATCTCGTTAAGAGCCGCGTGCACCTCCCGCCGCTCGTCGCCCACGTACTCTGCCTGCAGCGTCTGACCATAAAGCAGTGCGTCCTGGGTGAGATCTCGCTGGCCCGCCGCGCCGTCCAGGTCCTCCATCTCCTCGTCAAGTTCCATATCCTCGACGGCCGGGGGCTGGCTGTGACCGTTGTGGCCGGAGGCGTTGGCGGTGGCGTGGTTACCTTTGGGGCCGCCCGCGCCCACGAGGTTCGTCTCGGCCTCTCGTCGGATCATCTCAATGAACTTGCGACACCGAAGACGGAAATGGACCTGCTCATTCTCTTCGAGGACCTGTGGGTAAGATGACTTGGTATGCTTAAGTGCTTTGTCGATATCGCCCTCCAAGATGGCTCGACGAATACCTGCCAGCAGTTAGAAGGTGGATTTGCGTTGTGTGGCCATAAACACAAAGCAACTCACTTTGTCGATTGTTGGCATCCTCGTCATCTTTTATGTCGATGCCGGGTATCTCCTCGTTGGGATCTAAACAGAGAGATTGCTTTTCGGATTGTATTTCTTGGGCGAAAGCTCGTGCCGTGTCCACGTAGCCGTCATGTTGTAAAAATTGCAAGACCTGCAGAAAAGTCAGCCACACCTTCCAGCTGTCCGAAGCTCTATGACATACTAATTGTTGGATGAGTTCCGTCTCGCTGAGTGGTGGTGCGAGTTTGGTGGTATCTGCTTGCTCGATCTCCTTTTCGAGTTGTCTGATCTCCTTCTGTACAACCAGTTAGTGTTTGTCTGCTTCCAACTAATGATCAAATGAAGAACCCAGCCACGATCCGCCCAGTATGGATCAGCCACGCGCTCCATTATTTCACGTAAGTTCATGACCGTTATTTCTGCTGAGTTATTGGACGACTCCATAGTCTCTGGTCCCTGTGGAAACGTGCTGGGGGACGAGCACCACTCCGGCGGGTCACAATCAGGCTCGGAGTGTGGGTAACCGGGTCGAAGGAACTCGTCCGTGGAGTCGTCCGAGTACTCCTCAGGAAGCCTGGCCGGGTAACTGTGACGCCGCCACGGGGCCTGATCGTGCTGCCAGATTGGATCGCCGAAAGTATCAAGAAGCCACGCAGGAAATCCGTTGTAACCGGCGTCGCCCATGGTCGTAAAGAATGCAGGTCAAGATTGAGACAGTGTGCATGCGAAGCGAATGCATGGGGATATAAGAAAACGAGAGTGATGGGGAGTTAATTGAACATGCCTTCATGACTGAATCAATGTCAAACATGAACGGTGTCTGGCCGAAGTTGACACGAACATGCTCGCCGGTCTTTTTGAGCCCAACAGAGGGGTACAGCTTCCCCTTGACTTCCCTGAAGGCGATGCCTGGCGGAAAGTAAACACGGTCAGCATACGCGGGTAAGTAGGACCGGGGTAGAGAAGCTCGTGGCTGCTGCCCCTTCATCTCGTCACACATACCGAGGTAATGTCCATTTTTTGTGAAGAAGGCGGTCCCTGTCCTAAAGTTGACACCGCACCCGATTACATCGCCGTAACCGAAGGTGGGACCGTAGTGCTTGCCCACGTTCTGCGCCTGGAAACAGTGACCGTCGTCGCCGTGGTAGCCCCAGGACTCGGGTTCCCATCCGGGTGCTCGGTTTAATGATGCCGATTTACTTGAGAAACCGACGCCGATCAAAGTGCTATGAGTTGAAAGTGCGGTCAGAAATTGTACTCTCATCCCGATCTCCCTATATCCACGCTCACGAGGCTCTGACTCCTGCATCAACCCCCATTGCGCTCTGTGATATTTTGACATGTGTGTTTGTGGTGTATGAGAGGTGTACGGTGATGATGCAGAATGTAGACCTACTCGTTATGTTTCCTGCCCAGTATCGTCACCTCATAGTAGTAGAGCCCGCACTGGACGGGCATGGGCTGGTCAGCGCGGATAGCACGCGCCTCGTGGTCCCTCTCGTTGGGATCCCTGGGCCCCGTATATTTGACCTCCAAACCATCCGATAAGACATCGAGCCCGCTGGCCCTATCCTCCTTGACGGCGCTCCACCGCGAGGGCAGCGAGTCCATCACGTCGTCCTCTTCGTGCGGGGGCGTACGCTCGATCACATCGCGTGCGATGCCCAGGTATGGTTGCTGCTGCTGCGCTGCGGGTTTGTCGCTCGGGAGGCTCGTGCCATTCTTTTCTTGCGCATCCTGCCTCTGCCTCTGAGCCAATGCCCTCTGGTGGGTCTGCTGCTCTAACCTCGCCAGGTAGTGCGAGCCCTGCAGGTACGATGGTCTGGGGAGACTGCTGGTTCTGGAGCTTGCGCCCGTGGCGGTGGGGCTCGTCCGGCCGGCGGCCAAGATGTCGACGGGAGGGAGGCTGTCGAGGGGCGTCCGGCTCATAAACATCTCGAATGCTCGCGAGAAGTGTGGCAGTTGTTGTGGTTGAGATCTCGTCGGGTACATACCACCGGGGGCTCCTCGGTCCAGGTGCGAGCCGTTCTGCGTCATAGTGCCCGTGCTCTCGTGGTCTCTGGCGGTGGAGGGATAGTGGCTGTCCCAGTCTGGGTCAACGGGGTTCAGAATGTGGCTGAAGGAGCCGGGCCCTGTGCGAGTGCTTCCGTGTGTTGCTGAGGAAGCTCGAGGGCTCGTGTCGGCTACAGATGCATACGAGGACCGAGGATAGAGGGGAGCTGGCAGGAAGCTGCTTTGTCGGGTGTTCTGGGGGTTCTGGGAGTTCTGGAAGGGGCTGGTCATGTCTGCCCCGCGAGTGGTTCGGCGTGGAGTCGAGGATGGTTGTCGTTGTGGAGGCAGGCCCAAGGGGGAGGACGGTGGGAGGGTTGCGAGGAAAGAGGTGATGTCCAGGTCGAAGGCCGGCTCGGGATGGCTGGTGGCTGGAGCTTGCTCAAGGCCACCCGGTCGAGACAGCGCCTGCAGAAAGCTTGTTGGGGTTTGCAGGGAGTCGGTCTGCTTCCTGGCAGCCGACGACGACGACGATGGGAGCAGCAATGAGGGCAGACTGTGGCGACGTGTCTGTCTGAAGACAGCTGTGGAATCATCCGAATCACAGATGACCTGACGGGGGTTGCGGCACCTGGAGCTACTACAAGTGCTGTAGACGCGAACTCAAGTCACTTTACTGCCAGAGGTGAGGGGCCGGCCGGACTCGATGGGCGGTCATAAACTCGACAGGGAACGACGTCTGGTCTTGTCTTCACAAATCAAGGGCAGCAAGGTCTCTTCTTCTGCAGCATACGATGGGTTGAAAAAGATAGAGACGGTAAGAGATGTGGCCAGGCCAGTGCCTGTGATGGGTGCCCGAGAGATGCTTGGGTCGTCTACCCATACGAGATCTTAGCAGTGATGTCGTCAGTGGGATGTTCTGCGGAGTAATCCAGACGCAGTGTGCAGGCCGTAGAACACTACATGCTAGAGGACCGGTGCCGGCAATACGCCAGCAGGGGGTGGAGAATGGGGGGATCTCCGGATAAGTCCAGGGGCCACAGCAGCCATCAGACTGACTTCCGTTTGTCTCTCTACGCCTCAGTGCATTCGAAACGGAAGAACTATGGCATCCAGTAGACACTCATTGTCAACAACAAATGTCAGTGTGCCAGACTCGAGGGCATTGTCTTTTTCTTTCTTCTTTCTTTCGCAGCTTCTCCATGTTTTGGTAAGAAGGATATCTTTGCAGCAGAATGGTGTCAGGTGTCCTGCGAACCAAGCAGGCCTGTCTGTCTCTTATCACATGGCATTCCTGTACGCTGATTGTAGACTACGAGGCAACGGTTTGTACTCGGAGCAAGCCCAAGGTCAACTAACTTGCCAAAGCACCCGGAACAAACAACAGCATGTGATTACTCTCAGAACCCAGAAAGGGTCAAGTGCAACATTTCAACTCATTTCTACTTCTTTGTGTGAGGTGTCCCTGCATATATGTCTCTTTCAGTGCCATGCATGCCCCTTCGCAGCCAATGGACTAGGCCCAAAATGACCAGAGTGCTCTCTCACTGGCGACGACGGTGGTGATGGCTTTTGCTGCCCAACCTGGCGGAGACAACTCCAAATATGCCTCAAAGGTGGTGTCCCTGCCTATTTCCGGCCAAGACCAACAAAGAGAACGGCTGCATGCACCAATCCATAAGCCATTTACCAGCGGGTAATCTGAATGAATAACTCCACAAGGTGTTCATGCCTATGTCCATCTCCTTGGCCCAGGGGGAGGGAGAGGGGAGGAGAGGCATCATCTCGGTGTACCAGTAGTAGCAGAATGCTAGCCACTCATTTGGCTCGGCCGAGGGCAGAGCGTTGAGTGGCTGACGTAACAGTATCTTCCAGATGGGACATGTCCTGGGGGCAGCATCGTGGTTCGTACAACTCCTCTTCAATCTTAGGCCGAGCAAGCTTCTCAGAAAGCGTGCTTGACCTTGGTGCGGAGGAAACTGCATAGAATGGTTACCAGAAGGCCCCAAGGGACCGTTTTCTACACGTCTAAGCAGGCAGACATTACCGATCAAAAGCACATCAGTCACGGTAGAAGGGGTAGTCGAGGCAGGACCGAGGACAGGGACGGGGGACGGACGAGGTCAGGTAATAACAATGTTTGACTTTAATCCAGTCAGATCTACTGCATAAAAAGAAAAAGACCCAAAGACTCATCCGTTCAGTAACGCCGCCCAACATGCCTTTTTGTCCACAATTCCATAATGAGGGACCACGAGGGCCCTGAGCCTGGTATCTCTCCCCTTAGACAAACCAACTTGTCTCCGTTGCAGATAACCCCTGGAACCGGTTTTCCGTTGACCTGAACTTCCCCTCCCTGAAACGCCTTGACTATATGATCGCAGAAAAATAAAAAAGAGCTGTACAGTGATGAAGGCCCAAGACTGCCACGCTATCAGCCCTGGCTGCGTCTGTGTGTGGCAGGTCTGCGTGCGCGTGGGCCTGTCTAAGCGCCCGCGGCGATGGCCATGGGCGCTGGCGAGCTGGCCTGGACGCTGGGCAGGCTTTGCATCTCGACATCGGCACCTGAGGTGCTATTGTTCTCGCTCTTGCCGGGGTTGCCTCCCCCGTTCTCCTTATTCTCCTTGCTGCTGCTACCGTCGGCGGAGGCCGGGGTCGAGGCGGGCACGCCGTTCTCGGAGGTGGACTCGTCGGACGGCTTGGGCTTGGGCGGAGCGGTCCATCGGTTGATCTGCCACTGCACGCCGGTGAAGGTCTTGAGCTGGAAGCTGCCCTTGGTCCACTTGCGGCAGGGCTTGCCGCTGCGGTCGAGGGCGCGCAGGCCTGCGTTGATAGCGCCCTGGTTGGCCTTGGGGCCGAGTCGGTGGGCAGCAGCTCGAGGCTCGATGGTGCCGTCGTCGCTGTGAGGGAGAAAGGTTAGTGTTTTGCACGTAGATTTCTGTGAGATCCTCAAGGGTTAAATACTTGACTTTTCTCCTCTTGGGACCTGGCTTGCCCCGGACTTTAGGCGGAGCGTCACCATTTGTTGCAGCTGCGGATCTCTTGACGCCCTTCTTCTTTGGGCCTTGGCCGTCGCCAGGCGGCCCCATGACGGACGGGGCAGGAGTGCCACCGTTGCCGGGAGTCGCTGGGTTCGAGTCGGAGGCGTTGTCGGGGATGGCAGCAGCGCCGTTGGGCACAGGCGTCGAGGTGGACGGCGAGTCGTTGGAATCCTTCATGGGGGTGTCCTCCTTGGCGGCGTCGGACGCTGCTGGGTCGAGGACGGCTCGCAGCCTGTCGGGCGAGACCTTGAGGGTGATGACCTTGGAGGCTGCGGAGGCGGTGCTCGCGGAAGACTTGCGTCGGTCCTTTGCAGGAGTAGATTTGCTTGATGGAGCCATCGTGTCGAGTTTGACTTGGTGTTGCAGCAGAGACAATCAGTGCCGTCAAGAACGGAGTCTGCTGACGGCTTTTTAAGAAAGGGTGGAAAGAAAAAAAGCAGTCAAAGACAGCAGACGCAAAAGTTGGCTTGGTGTGAGTCGTAGACCAGGGCCGTGTGCCAGTTTCGGTGACGGGAAAAGAAGGGTGAGGTGAATGGAGCGAGGCTTGGGTTGGGCGTTGGGTTGGTAATGGTTGGAGTGCGTTGATTGTCAGTCAGCACTGGTTGTGCGTGCACTGCAGGGCAGGATCGTGGCCGGTCGCTGGTGTGTGGGATCCTAGTTGGGCCGCGTGGTGGGAATTTGCATGGCGTTGGCGACGGGGAGTGTGGACGGCGGCGGTGATGGTGATGATGATGGGTGATGGTTGAGGGTGAAGAATTGATGGTAGAGGGGAGAAGGGCGGATGGGAAGGGAGGGCATGGGAACAGATCCCATCATTGTGGTTTTAGATCAAAAAAGGTTGGACGGGCCATGGTCGGTTGTGGTGATTGCAGCCATTTCTCATGGCAACCCAGCTTTTGGTGCTGGGCCTTGGGCCTTGTGCCTTGTGGTGCTGCACACACACGCGCTCGGAGAGGAGGTTCGCTCGCAATCGCAATGCGGATGGCAGAGCAGAAGCTACCTAGTACCTTTCTGCGGGACGCTATTAAAAGCACGGCCCACCCGCCGGGCTGACATAATCGGTACCTTGGGCATGTACCCGTCCTCAGTCCCTGCCTTCCTGTCCTTCGAGTCGGTCTTGCACGTCTCTGTATTGCTGCACGCATTCATTCTACAGTAAGGGCCTTCGTTCATCGAGCAGGTCGTGGGCTGCCTAAACGTACTCTGCGACGCTGCTCCAGCGAGGTGTGGTGCGTCCCGTGTGGTCTCCATTCCTTTGCTGATCTCGTCCAGCTCTGAGATGGCCTGGACTGGGCTGGTCTGGGCAGGGCATGTCACAAACTTGCGCCTGCTTTGCTCAGACGGCCATTCTGACTGACTGACTGACTTCGACCAGCCCGCCAGCCAAGCCGTCTGCTTCTGCCGCGACGGACATGGTACAGCATTATCGCGGGGCCCCTGAATCAGCACCAACAGCCTCGCCTGCACCCTGCGCGCCATGTTAGGGCGTTACAAGATGTATCGCATCTCGAGCCTCGACGACGGAAAGGGCAAGGTTCGGTTCACCTCCAGTTCAGCTGAGTTGCACTCTCCTCGTCGCCTCCCAGGCCCTCACTCATCTCCGGATACCCGCCGAGCTCATCACAAAGGGGCTGGCGTTGGTCTCCCTGCCTGCATGCAGACAAGAGACAACCTGGCCGTCCCAGGTCAGATCCAGCGATCCGACACCAGGACGCAGTGAGCATCCATCGCCAGCTGGATCCAAGAAACCGAGGCCGCCAAGCCTCACGCACCACACAAGCACAACAGCAGCCAAATGCCCGAAAAACTCTGTCGTCTTTACTGCACAACGAACTGGGCTGGTTGCCTGCTCGGGTCATGAGTCCATCACTGCCCACGACCCTTGATTCTACAAAGCGCCACCCGCTGCGCACCACAAGTTCCGAGCAAGCCCGAGGCAAAACCAAACTCCACCCACTGACATCCCGCACCTGTCCTGCCCGACTTCCGCAGAAAGGCAAACAGATGATGATGATGCCTGCTTCATTCGTCATCGCCTGCCGCCCAACCCGGCACCAACCATACTTTCTGCATCAATGCCGCCTCGCGAAGCATCCCCACTTGGACTGCCTCCTCAACAGAGAACCTTCCCAGGCGCTTACTGATCCGAAGGACTTTTTTTTTTTGAATCATGCTAGGTATGTGGTGATTCAAAACGCCAACCCCGACGCGAAGCTCCGCCATTTCCCGTCAGCGATCAAGCTGATCGGCAGGGTCAACGGCGTCTCCTTTTCCAATTTCTCCGTGCTCTGTGGTTTGGGCTCAACGCAAGATGAAACACCACGCAAGAAGGCGGCGTGTCACTTTCCCCGTAACGCGCGACCGGCAATGCCTGGTCGTACACGGTAGATAACGAGAGATGCTTCGGTTCACCATCCAGCATGACTCCGCTTTGCTTCTGGACATCTAAATTCGGGGCTCATTTCGCACCATTTTGCCCTGATCCCCCTTAACGATACCTGAATCGTGTTGCAGAAAGCCACTGCCACCACGGTCATAGCATCAACACATACCCGTTGCTATACCGAACACCGCCTGCGTCTTTGCCTATCCAAGCACTCATTCCCCATGCGTCGATGCGATGCAGCTCAGTTCGAACTTCGAACGCCTTGCGATCCCAACCTAAAGCTGCTGCAACAAAAGCTCATGCACTAACCTCGGTGACGAGAGCATACCAATTCCCTGGGCTAGTACACCAAGGAGGAACCTGCCCACACCGCATTTGACCATACGGGCAGGCCGAGTAAGCCCACAGGAGGTAAACCCCTTACATGGAGTCAAAAGCCTTGATCCTCAAGGTGGCACCAATTCAGTCCGGCGTTGGGACTTCTATTTCATATGCTGTGTACACATTGCACTTTGATCATGTGAACAGTATTGATGGGAAGATTGGCTCATGCCGCAGCTTGCATGGATTCTGAGCGACACCACTTCGCAACTCGTACAAGTTTCTACAGTGGATGCAAAAGCTCCGCCGCGGCAGTCTCACCGTCCGCCGGTTGACTGAAGTGATCGAAACCAAGGAGAACCACCAGCAGGACGACGAGTGTTCACGTAGGTAGTTGAGCTGCAGCACTTCACTACCTAGCAGAGAAGCTCAAGGTGAGCCACAGAGCACAAGGTGCTTCAGGAGACGAAGTTGGCTTTATTTTTTTGGGCAACCGAGTTCCGTGCGTTGTGCATGGGCTCTAGCACTACAGACCCGAGGAAGAGGCAAGCCGGCGACCGTCATGATATCACTCGGTCTAATCCGTCTGTGATGTGCTTCTCTGCCTCCTTCGACCCTCCTGCAACGTGTGTAGGGCCTTTGCTGCCCGCTGAAACATTGTACGGCAGATGGAAGAGGTAAGTAGCGGATGTGTGACAATTCCAATAATTACAAAGCAGATCTGAACCACAGCCTGATCGAAATCCGCTTCTGGGAGGAGCTTGAGGTGTGCAATTGTTCAATGAGTGGAGCGTCACGAAGTGCCCAAGTATTGGACAGAGCAAAGGGGGTGCCAATTACAAGGCTCACACCACGATGAGATCCGGTGGCACACAGAATCGAAAGCCACACGTCGAATTGAGGTATCGTGAAATAAACCATAACGCTGCAGCTACAGGACGCTTCATCAGTAGCCAGGGAAGAAACAGCAAGGCCAACCCAACAGCAACCGTCACACACGCAGAGACGCCCTCAGGAACGGTCAACACCCCTCTCCTCGCAGTACTTCTCGACCTCCTTCCTCAGCGTCTCCTCCTGCCGCCGCACCAGGTCCATGATGGCCTGGACCTCGCCGCCGAGCCTCTCCTCGCCCACGGTGGCGGCGATGTTGACCATGTCGTTGAGCACGGCCTTGAGCTGGTTCGGCAGCCACGTGACGATGGGGCTGCCGCCCGTCGCGGTGGGGTGGTCCGTCATCTTGAGGATGTACTCCTTGCCGAAGCACCAGTGGCGCCAGCGGAACTCGCGCACCTGGTCGAGCAGCTGCAGCCAGAGCCGCCTGCTCTCCCAGACGGCCTCGTCGGCCTCGCCCGGGCCGCCCTCCAGGCGCAGGGCGAAGGCGCGCAGGCCCAGCTCGACGGAGCGGTCGCGCACGTGCTCCAGGAAGGCGCGGTGATTCGAGGGCCGGTACTTGCGGAAGTCCTTGAGGATCTCGGTGAGCGGGGTGTCGGGCATGGGGATCTGGAGGAAGTTGTCCATGAGGGGGATCATGGAGTCGTTTGCGCCCGACTCGCCGCGGAAGGACATGGGTTTCCCGTCGTTTACGCCCTCGTAGACGACGCCGTCCGGGAACATGGACTGCGAGGTGATGCCGAAGATGAAGGTGCGGAAGGTGGTGTAGTCGCGCGGCTTGGACTTCATCCACATGGTCTCCATGGTGGCGTTGATGCGCCGCAGCGCGCCGAGCTGCTTGCCCATGGCGGCGTTGAGGTCCGCCCGGCTCGAGTGCGCCGCCTGCAGCGCCTCCACCGTCCCGGCCACCAGGGGCCCCGAGTTCTTGACCATGTCGATGTGCACGAGCACGAACCCGGCCTCGCTGGACGTGTGGTCCAGGCCGTGCTCGAAGGCGCGGATCAGGCGGATGTTGTCGTAGTCCATGCCCTTGGCCGGGTCTACCAGCTTGTAGTTGTAGAGGGCGTAGCTGCCGGCGTATTCCATGAATGGCATGAAGCCGGTACTGGGGGGTTGTCAGGACCATGATGGAAAGATAGGCAAGTACCTCCAAAAGGAGAGGTGAGGAGGCAAAAAGAGGGTTGTGGAAGTATTGCGTGTGTATAATGTGTGTGATGAGGGAGCACAGGATAAAGAGGCAACATCTTCATGACAGCAGGCGCATACGTCGGAGTAAACAAGCAATAGTGCATCCAGGACGAGCACGCGAGAACGTGTGACAGCAAGGCAGAACGCAATTGGAGGGAGACGTGTAAGTGAGGACGAAAGCGGCAGGAAAGCGGGTCCCGAATGGCGTCAGGCCAATGAGAGGTCCAGCATGCCGTGTAAGTCCAGCATGCCTGCGAGGCGTGTGACAAGGGGAGACGACAGGACAACAGCCAGACACAAGAGAAACCAAGAGAAAGAGAAAGACGACGACGGGAAGGGAGGGAAAGAGAGAAAGAAGAAGGAAACAAGCAAACTCACAGCTCGGCAACCCTAGCCATCGGCCTCGCAATAACAGCCGGCAAGCTCTGGCGCCCCAGGCCATACGGCTCGCCCCTCAGGAACCTCTCGTGGCAGGGCTCGAGCAGGTACGCCGACAGCAGGAACGAGTAGTCCCGGTACAGGGCGTTCATGAGCGGCATGTCGGCGGCGTGCTTGTCCACCGCCCAGGTGAGGTCCGGGAGCAGCCCGGCGTCGACCTCGGGCCCGAGCCTGCCCTGCGCCAGCAGGCCGGGCTCCCCGGACGCCGTCCGGACGGGCATGCGCCGCAGGATGTCCTCGAGGGGGTCGAAGTCGGCGGGGAGCTGCCAGACCGGGTCGGCGCGGGGCAGGAAGCCGCGCGGCTTGGAGACCATGAAGGCCTGCAGGGTGTGGTCTTCGGGCCGGCAGTCCTCCAGGACGCCAAATTCGGCGGTGGAGAGGTTGTCGTCGACGGTGACGGACCCCATTGTGGTGGTTGGTATGAGTGTCTAGTGTCTTGAGGGGTATAGGGATATCGGTATGCGTGAAAAGCTGGGGAAAATTTGGTATTGGTGAAGGGATCGGGTGAGTGGTGTTGAATTTTGTTGAGTTTTGTTGAGCCCGGGTTTCAGAACTCTCTGGCTTGGAGCAAGCCGCTCTTGATATACCTGTGAGGCCGGAACCATTCCGGCCTGCTCGACGAAGACCGGAGATGGAATCGCCCACGGCAACCCCAGTCACGAGCCACGTCTCAAGACGATAAGCCAGGGCACCTAGTGCAAGGAGGAGAGCCGAGACCCCAGAGCAGCCCATGGCCGCGTCCAGCCGAGGCCTCGAAAGGGGCAACCACACCGTCCATCGTGGGTGTTGTACGAGGCCAAAGTCGTGATGTTGCACGATGCATGCTGTCGGCACCGGATGAACTCGTCAGCCGCCGAATAGGGGGCTTGTCTGGGGTAAATGGGCCATATAAACAATTGCTGACCATTGCTTGCCAATTCAACCGCTTTCCTTGGCCGCATTTGGTATCAATCTCAACCCCATGGCCTGATCTCACGGCGGGAGGCCGTGTCAAGTCCCGGGGAATCGTGAGATCTGGCGGAGGGCCTGTTGAGGGCGGTCGAGTCAAGGTGACATCCGGGTCTCCACTTCTAGTGCTTGGCTAGTGAGCTGGAGAACCGATCCTCGGGCACCGTGCAAGTACTTAATTCCGGCCAGGTGTAAGAGCCCATTGCCCTCGTCGAAATAACCAAATGACGCGCCAAACCGCCTGCGGAAGACGCGGCCTACCAATCACATGGGGATGACTTCAGTCCGTCCAGGTGTTTACTTTACGATGATGAGGAGATGATATATATTCAGAACATGCTAATAAAAACAGCTAACAACGCTTTTCTAAGTGCTCCTGCTCAATTTCTGCCAGACCACAGGCGGCATGCCCACCATATTTTCAAAGAACGCCACCAGAATCGGGTCCATCCCGGCCTCACCCGCCTTCTTCGCCCACCGATCAAGCGGCAACACCTCAGCGCTCGCGCCCGTCTGCGCGTCAACATAGTCCTTGATATTATCTAGCGGGATGTCTGTCTCGCCGACCTCATTCACGAACCGCACACCACTGCCTGGTTTGGCAGCGACAGACATCTCGTGCACCATGCTCTCGACGATGCGCTCCAGCGGGACGAGGTTCAGCACGCCGAGCAGGTTCGGCGAGGCCGGCACGCAGTTGGCGGCCTTGCAGTACCGCAGTAGATTCGAGATCAGGTCCAGCGACGGACCATCGTTACTGCTGCCCTCGTCGTCGGCAGGTCGCTGGACGCTAGTGGGCCGGTGGACCCATATCGGCCACGAACCACCGCTCAGCTCGCACAGCCTCTCAAGGTACCTCTCGCTGGCCCACTTGGAGGCGCTGTAGCCGTCGAGGGCGTTGGGCGGCGGCGGGTGCGCGGCGGCGGACTCCTCGCCGAAGGACCCGAGCCCCGAGTACTGCAGCACGCTGGCCGTCGAGACGAAGTGGAGGGGCACCCTGCGGCCGCCGCCGAAGCGCAGGGCCAGCCTGGTGATCTCCTTGGTGGCCTGGAGGTTGGGCCCGCGCAGGGACCGGTACGTCTTAAGGTGGGATGTGTCTGCGCCGTTGTGGAGGATGCGGTCTGCCGAGCCGAAGACGGCCGTGGCCGCCGCGTCGTCGAGGCCGAGCTGCGGCGCGGCCAGGTCGCCCTCGTGGCAGGTGACCTTTGCGTGCGCGAGGAGGGGCAGCGATGAGGTCCGGGCAGAGGCGTTGCGGACGCCGATGCAGTGGATTCTTTCGATGCTGGGGTCGGCGACGAGCGCTTTGAGGAATCCCTGGCCCAGCAGGCCCGTCGCGCCTGTGAGGACGACGGATTTGTTCGCGGCGGGATGGTGATCGACTGCCGTCTTCAGAGCTGCGGCAGTGGCCTCGGGAACGGCTGTCTCGACCTCCCAGTCAAAGGTCATCTCGCTCTCTGCTTCCGACTTGTTGTCGACGCGCCTGGCCATGGCTGCCAGGGTGCTCGACTCGAAGAGCTGCACGAGCGGGATCCTGAAGCCGAAGGTCTGCTTGATCTGGGCCTGGAGTTGCAGGAGGAGCAGTGAAGTCCCGCCAACATGGAAGAAGTCGGTCTCGGGCCTGATGCGGCGCATCTTGATGACGTGCTGGGAGATGAGATCCTCCCAGATCTGCTTCATCTTGGCCTCAGTATCGGTGAACACAGGTGGCGGTGCACTGCTGTCTTCGCCTTCTAAGTGATCCTCAAGGGCAGAGATATCCGGCAGAGGAAGAGCGGCGACTGCCCTGCGGTTGAGTTTCCCGGATACCATCATCGGCAGTTCTTTCACCGCGATCGCGGCCGCGGGCCACATGTATTGCGGAAGAGGGAGATTGGACAACAGAGAGCTCAGCACAGACTGCTGCTCCTCCTCCGGCGGGCAGTGTTCGGGCTCGAAACGGACATGCGCAACCAAGAACTCAGGGCTCTGCGGCGATGTGCGGCGGACAGTGACAACAACGTCACTCAGGACGCCCCTGGCCTCCTTGAGCATCACATTCTCAACCTCCTGGAGGTCGACCCGCAGCCCCCGCAGCTTGTGCTGCGTGTCTCCCGACTTGCGCCCCTCGATCATGACGCCGCCCTCCTCGGTCCACCGGCCCATGTCTCCCGTCCGGTGCATGGTGCACCACCCCCGGGCCCTGAAGGCCTCCGGGGCAAGGTTGTCGGGCATGAACTTCTCCGCGGTCAGTGTGGGGTTGCCGAGATACCCAGACGCCACGCCCGCCCCGCCGATGTAGATCTCGCCCTGGACCCCGGGCGGGACAGGTCGGAGCTGCTCGTCGAGAATGTAGACAGAATAATTGGGGAACGGCCCGCCGACCGGCGCCGACTTCTCGGCCCTGGCCCCGGGACCCGAAGGGTAAGTAAGCTCCGTCCCGGACGTGATGAAGGTGATCTCGGTCGGGCCGTACATGTGGTAGAACCGCGGCCGGGGCGCCTGCCCGCCCAGGGAGACATAGAGGTCCATGATGGCAGGTGTTCCGGGCTCACCGCCGCACATGGCCGTCCTCCAGCGCGGGGCAGAGCGGAGCAGCGACTCCTTGTTGCCGTACCGCAGCCAGTTGGAGTACTCGGACGGGACGCCGTTGGTGACGGTGACGCCCTCTGCGGCGATGATGTCCGTGATGGCGCCCGCGTCCACGCGGTCGCCGCGCGGGACGAGCGCGACGGTACCTCCAAAGCACAGCGCCCAGAAGACCTGCAGGAAGGCCATGTCGAAGCTGGACGAGCTCTGCTGCAGGACCGTCTCGGCCCCGCGGGGGCTGTGGCTGAACCGCGCGGGGACGAACTCGGCCCAGTTCCGGAAGCCGCCGTGCCTGAGCACGATGCCCTTGGGGTTGCCCGTCGATCCGCTGGTGTAGAGGATCATGGCTGGGTCTTCGGGGCCGGCGGGGGGAGCTGGTATTGTTGCCTCCGCGTCCTGGACAGGGCCGCACCGGTCGACGCTGATGACCCCCTTTGCTCCCCCGTCCACGAGGAGCTCGCTGGCCGCCGTTGCCTCGAGCTCGGCATCGGTGATTATGATGCTGACCTGGCTGTCACGAGCCATGTCTAGCAGGCGCTTGGTCGGCGTGCCCGCGTCGAAGGGAACACAGATGGCCCCGATGCTGAAGACGGCGAGGACCGAGGAGAGCCAGTCGGGCGAGGGCTCTTGGTACACGGCGACGACGCTGCCGTGTCCGCAGCCTTCAGCCTGGAGAGCCGTGGCAATTGCGTGAGACTTTGCCATCATCTGACTGTAAGTCATGGACTTGCCACCATGAGGTAATTTCACGGCGATATTGTCCGGGTTTGAATGCGCGATTGCTTGCACTCGTTCAATGACGGTCTTCTCCGCCCATTGGGATTGTAGGAACTCTCCTGAAAGTAACTTTTAGCGAAAGGTTCTATTTTTGATGGAGCAAATTCATCCGCCAAAAGGACGAGTGAAAAGGCGAGGACAGACAGCCCGAAGGAAGAGAAGAAAAAAACAGAAATGGAAAGAAAATGGGGGAAAGGCGTCACGAACCTCGTCCAAATGTTAAGCTCTTCTCCACCTCAGCCTTCTCGAACATGTCCGGCTCCGCGAACGAGGCCTCAGGGCTCTCTGCAAAGGCCTTGACAAGCTGACCATAACTCCGGAGCAGCACTTCAGCGTCCTGCTTCGAGTACATGTCCTCGCGGACGATGAGCATGAGCAGACAGTCGGCATCGCCGGCGTCGTCGATGATGTCCAGCGCCAGGTCGTACGGGACCTTGGATGCCTGGAATGACAGCATCTCGAGCTCGCAGTTGCCCCACGGCTGCTTCTTGCGCATGCCCTGGCGGTAGTCGAAGAAGGTCTGGAAGATGGGCGTGTGGCTTGCCGATCTGGGGACGCCGAGGCTAGTGTTGTGTTAGTCTTATCGTTCGAGTGTATAAAGAAATAAAAAGGCGAAACATGACTTACTCGTTCAGCAGGACCTGGAAGGGAACATCAGAATGCGCCAGCGCAGAATCAGTCTTGCCCTTGGTCTCCTCCAGCACCTCCCCAAACACCTGCGCGGCGTCGTTCGAGAAGCGCAGCGGCAGCAGGTTGATGTACGGGCCCAGGCTCCCCATCGCGCCGTCGTGCGACCTGTTAGCATCGCCGATTCCTACCGACACTTCCTCCGTGTCTGCCCACCGCGCCAGCAGCGCCCGGAACGCGGCGAGGAAGAAGTGGAACGGCCGGATCCGGTGGGCCCTGCAGACGCGCCATATCGCCGCCTTGGTGGCCGCATCGATGCGCAGGTCGGCGCGCAGGTTCTCGTAACGTTTCTGGACGGGCCGGCTGACGGCGGGCGAGACGCGCAGGACGGGCAGGGGCGCTGGGCAGGTCGAGAACTCGCCCCGCCAGAAGCGCAGGCTGGGCTCCAGGGCGCCGCTCCTCAGGGCCTCGAGCTGCGCCTGCGCGAAGGCCGGGTACTGGCAGATTGCGCCGGCAGGGGTGAGGGAGGCCGTGTCGTTGTCGTACAGGTGCTGCAGCTCCCGCGTGAGGACGACCGAGGACAGGCCGTCCAGGACCAGGGAGTGCGTCCCGTAGACGACGAAGTTGACGGTGGGCGACAGCTCCAGGAGGATCGCCCGGAAGCACTCCCCGCGCTCGAGGTCGTAGCAGTAGGCCTGCAGGTCCTCGGCCGCCTTGGCAGCCTCGCCTTGGTCGGTGATGCGCCTGCGCTCCAGCCGCAGCTGGCTCGGCTCGTAGACACCTTGCTTCGGCTGCCCGTTCCCGTCCGTCTTGAAGCACGTCCGCAGGGACTCGTGGCGCTGTCCGAGGCGCATGATGGCCTGCTCGAGGTCGCCCACGCGCAGGGGGCCCGTCAGGCGGAAGGCCCCCGTGTGGTTCAGGCCGGCTTGGTCTTCTAGGAAGGTCAGGACGAACCAGAAGACTTGCTGGCTGAAAGAGAGGTCCATCCACTTTGTGACGGTGGGGAGTGGACTGGAACATACAATATCAGTATCTTTGGCCGTTGTCTCGAAGGCCTCGGGCTCCGAGAAAGGGGTCATGATTGCTGGGTCTCCGGCTTCAGACGAGGCCGACGTGGACGATCCCTTCGACGAGACATCGGCACTCTCGGCAGACGAAGCGCTGGACACCTTGACTTGGGGCACAGTCTTGTCCTCCTCAACCTCGCCATCGGATTTCATGAGCGGAGTGAGATCAGCAGACAGGTTCTCCTGGGCGAGGGCGACCAGCTCGCCGATTGTAAGGCCCGAGAGGATCTTCATGACCGAGATGTTGACCTGGACAGTCTTCATCCACCAGGTCCTGATCTCAACAGCCAGCAGGGAATCAAGACCCATCTCATCAAGCGATGAGTTCATGAATTTGGCCTCATCATCCAGGTCAGTGGCGCCAAGATGGAACAGCGCGCATATAATTTGCCTGAACGCATTCCTCAGCACATCAGTCACCTGGCCAGGAGTCTTAGCCTGCAGAAGCAGCGCCTTGACAGACGCCTTAGACTCAGACGCCTTCGAAGAAGAGTCAGCAGCGCCACCGGTGTTGTTCATGATGAAGTGCGTGGTCATGGGGTTCGAGAACCAGAACGGCCTCTTCTCCGGGCTCGCGGGCACCCTCAGCAGCCCCGTGGCGATCTCCAGGGGGCCCGGGCGGCCGGGGCGGCCCGCGACGACGGCCTCGGCAAAGTGCTGGTGCAGGTCGCGCTCCGAGACGAACTGCAGGCCCGAGGCGCGCGAGAAGATGGCCCTCGAGGCCTGGCTGTTCTGCGAGACGTAGCCGACGCCCAGGACGGGCCCGATGTGCATGACCGAGGCCGCGAGGCCGCGGCGCCGCCTCTGCCCGGCGAGCGAGGCCATGAAAAGGTTGGCGGCCGAGTAGTTGGCCTGCCCCGCGTTGCCGAGGACGCCGACGAGCGACGAGAAGAAGACGAAGAAGTCGAGGTTCTTGTTGTCGCGGAACAGCGCGTCCAGGACGATGCTCCCCTGGACCTTGGGCTGCAGTACCTTGTCCATCGCCTCGCGTGTCATGTTCCGGAAGGCCGTGTCTTCTAGCACCATGGCTCCCTGAGCCACACCGCCGACCGGGGGCATGACGGAGCAGATGTCGTGGTATAGAGACTGTGTCTGCTTCAGGTCTGTCAAGTTGTTGGCGAGCACCTTGACCACGGCTCCGCGGGCGGCCATGCGGTCCAACCATGAGGCAGAGACCTTAGGATTGCGACTGGTGATGACTATGTGTCTGGCTCCATGGCCAATCATCCATTCGGCGAGGGATAACCCGACATTACCGCTGAGACCGGCGAGCCAGTACGTCTTGGAATCAACAAAGAGCTGGTGGTCGTCGACGGGGCGAACCTTGATAGGGACGGCGACGAGTTGGTTCCACTCGACAACCGTAGCTCGCTCTGTCTTCCCGTCGAGCTTCACATCAGCGGAGCTTGCTTCTGCTATTTGGTTGACGGGAATGGTGTTGATATCCACAGTAGATGTCGAGACCTTATCTCCTTCGGCGCGCTTCACCGCGCTAACCAACCGGCTGTGAACATCAGCTCCAGCGGAGGGGGAGTTGGCGAGCTTGATCCAAGCAGTCTTATCGAAGAGATCTGCGAAAGACACGATCTTGCACCGCGATGAGAGATGGGCGACAATGCGAGACGCCGTGCCCACGCCATCTTCCATGTGCCCATCCTCACAGTTGAGGAAGACCGATGCACCCTTTGGCAGGGTGCTCTTGAGAATACGCGCCGGAACTTGAGCGTGGACCGGTACCCAACCCAGGAGCTGGCACCTATCACTGCTCATAGTCGATGTCAGGGCTGTAACTCCGACACCTCGTCCCTTGGCCTCCCTTTGAAGCACCTGCGCAAGAGCAGGCTCTGGCTCGTACAGAACGAGTTGCTCTCCCTGAGACATGCTGCCGACAATGTCAATAGCGAGCATGTTGAGCGCAACTAGACGAAGAAACTGTGCGCTCGAGTCTGCGTCCTGGAGAGAAAGCATCTTGGCTTCGCTCACAGGCACAGGTGGGACTCCCTCGATGGGCTGAACGCAAGAAGAGACATGGCTTGAGAGAACGACCTGAGATGTACCAGAGCTCTTGTCCTCTGCGAGACTGATGTGGGCATATCCGAGGCCCTCGACTCGAAGAGTAGGAAGAAGCGAGTGTGAGATACGCAGCGAGTTATCGCTTGCGGTTCCCTCGTCAGACTGCTCGAGGTAATACTCATGTCGTCCTTCGTCTCTAACAAGGCTGACATTGCCATCATTCGAGAGTGCTACATCGTTATAGATGGCCCGGCGAGACGAGTTATAACGATCATTCATGTTCTTGTTGGGCAAGGCCCGCGGGATGAGAATCCGGCCGCGCTCGTCGAGCACAATCTCGCGCTCGATGGTCGTGAGCATGTCCCCAGACTTCGCAAGGGTGCTGTCTTCTTGCTGCCACGCCACGCCGGCCTTGAAGCGGAGGAGTGCTTCAGCAATCTTCTCGGCGCTGAGAGTCTTGACGTCCTCGAAATCCAAGAACTGGAAGGCAATCGTTGGGATCTCGAGGAGCACGGTGCGCACCATGCCGACTGTCATGTTCGTCACGGGGTTCGCAGCCCGGCGCCCCTGGGTGACCCAGAGAATCGAGCCGGCGCTCTCGAGTACCTTCTTGGCGGCCTCGAAATCACGTTCGGGAAGCTTTTCAAACAGAGGCTCATCGAGATCTGAAAGACTCAAGATTGTGGTCGTGGGCAACAGGTTCAGGGCAGCAACTTCGGCAAGAGTCTGGACAGGGGTGATGTTTGCGAAAGATTGTTGTAGCATGGGCATCAACTCAGACACGCAAGTGCTGCTAGCAGGTGTCCTCCCACCAACAACAATCAGATCCGAAGCACGATCAAGCTTCAGATCAGATGCTGGTGCGGTGACAGAAGCAAGCGGGTCGCGGAGGTAGTTGACACGATCATCCACAGCCTGCGACACAAAGACCGTCGTGTGGCAGAACAGCGGATCAACAACCGGCGTCAGGCTGTCGCAGCCAGAGAACCCAGTCTCGCGCAGCAGGCCGTCCCACTCCGCCACCGTCGCATGAGGGCCCAGGACACGACCCTCGTGCGCGCCGAGCCACCAGCCCGCAAACGCCCCAAAGACGAGGCCGGTGCGCGCGACGTCGTTGCTGAAGCCCTCCATGGCGACGAGGTAGCCGCCCGGCTTGAGCAGCCTCCTCGCGTTGGCCAGGGTCTGCCTGATGGACGGCGTCGCGTGCAAAACCATGGACGCGATTATAAGATGGTACTGCTGCTCCTCAAAGCCCTGGTCCGACGGGCTCCTGCCGATGTCGAGGACCTTGTACGTCATCCGGGACGCCTGCTCCCTAAAGACCTCCTGCGCCGTGGGGAAGAACCCGGACGAGATGTCCGTGTAGGTGTACGACGAGAAGCTGTCGCCCACGGCGCCCATGATGGCCTTTGTGGCGCCGCCCGTGCCGGCGCCGATCTCGAGGACGTTGAGGTGCGGGTAGCGGTGGGTCATCTGCTTGATGAGACGGGCGAGGTACACCGTGCACTCTTTCATGCCCAGGGCGTTGGGGTAGAGCTCGTTGAGGAGGTTGTCTTTCATGGCCACCTCGATGGCCGACTTGGTGCCCCTGACGATTTCGACCAGGTTCTCTCCGATTTCTCGGACCATCTTGAAGTCGATGAACTCGAGGTACGGCTGTGACGCTGCGGAGATGGTCTCATGGGTATCATTGTTCCACTCTGCCTTCCAGAACAGTCGCTGGCCGGTGGCAATCAGAGACTCGATGTGCTTCACCATTCCGAACATTCCGCTGAGGGGTGCGTCAGGGCTCCGGCATGGGTCGTCCTCGGGTATTGACCTTTGCAAGTTCTGCAAGTAGAAAAAGGAGAGCCGCTCGAGGAAGTGCGCAAGTTCCTTCTGCTCGGCGGTCGGATCCATGTCCCAAGCAGCACCAGCAGCGTCAGGTACAGCCGAGTCCCACTCCACAACGGAAAAGACCTGCTTGTCGTCATGGGCCATGGCCTGTGAAAAAGGGACACAGTCCAGCCCTTCAACTTGTATCATGGCGTTTGTGAGCGCGGCACCGGGGAGCTCGACCTCGGGAGGGAAGACGTCCATGTCGCCTTTGATGGTGTTGACCGTCGGCACCTGGAACGAGTCCAGCGGAAGCATCTTGCCCCTGATCTTGTCGATCTCACATAGAAGGGGGTTGACGATGACTCTATCGATGGTTCTTGGGACATGCATGGACCAAAGACTCCCATCGTATGGGGCCGAATGGGCAAGCAGGACGGACTGGAACACAGCGTCGAGCATGCCCGGGTGGACCAGGAGCTCAGAGTCCGGGTCTTCCATGTTCTCGACGTAGCCGGTCACCGTGCCGAGCTTCCTCTGCAGCCCGGTCAAGGCAGGGAAGGGGCCGGAGTATTCATACTCCATCTGGCGAAGCGAGTCGTAAAAGTCATCGGCGTTGAGGGGGAGGCAGTTGTCAGGGCGCGGGCCACGGGCGGGGAGCGCGGTGGCAGATTCCCTTCCGAGCGTGATCTTGACAAGGCCGCGGGACAGGGTGCGCAGGTTCGCGTCGCCCTGCCTGTTCACGGAGCCGAAATGGGCAGCTGAGAACTGCCACCTGGCCGTGATGGTCCCGTGGCTGTCCTTGGCCGCGCCTTCGTTGCGAGAGATCTCCGAGAGGCGGAAAATAGTCTCGACCTTGGAGTCGTCACCATCAAAGGTCAGGGCATTGACGATGTCGACGTCGTGGACCTCGATGAGCGTCGCAGACTCCGAAGACATCTTGAGCAGCTCCCGGCAGGACTCGATCGCAAGCGACACGTATCCCGCGCCGGGGAAGATCATCTGGTTCTGCAGCTTGTGGCCATTGATCCAGGGGAACTCCTTTGGTATCATTATCTGGCGCCATCGCAGCTCTTGGTCAGGGTTGCAGTCCGGTGCCAGATGGCCAAGCAGCTCGTGGTTCTTGCTCCTGGAGAAGTATGCCTTGGCGTATCTGGAATCGTGCCAGTAATCCGCGTCGTGGTCCCAGGCGTAGGTGGGAAGGCCCTGAACCAGCTTCGAGGGCGCACCGGACGAGACGAACTGGTCGAATCCTTGCAGATTCAGGGACGAGCCGCGACCCAGGTGAACCCAGGCCTGTCCGAGACCGTCCGCCAGTGATGTCAGATCTGCAGCGCCTCTCTTCAAAAGCCCCGTGTAAGGAATAGCCTGTCCAGTGGCTTCCTTGATCGTCTGCAGAGCAGGACCCTGGAGCGCTGGGTGCGGGCCAACCTCGACAGCCATGTCGTATGCACCGCCGTGAGCTTCGCAGGCCTTCTTCAGAGCTTGCATGAACAGCACTGGGCTGGTCAAATTGTCGACCCAGTACTCGTCCCTGAGCCTGTCCAGCTGGCCACCTGTCGAGATGTCTTGGCCAGACACGCTCGAAATCCAAATGCACTTGCTGTTTGGTTGAGCGACAGAGATGTTCAGAGCCTTGACGGAGTTGCGGTAGGCTTCAGCACACGGAAGCATGTGGTGCGAGTGGTAGGCCTTCTCCACCTTGAGCATCCGCGCGAACTTGCTCTCATCGTCCAGAACGACCTTGATCTCTTGCAGAGCGTCCTCGTCACCGGAGAGAGTAACACTGGAGCTGGAGTTGTAGCAAGCAATCTTGGCACGACCTTCAAATGCTTCCACGATCTCGGCAGCATCCTCGGCCGATGTCCCGGCTGCCAACATGGCGCCAGGTTGACCATTGGTGGCACCAGCCAACTTCCCGTGGAAGCCTCGGTAGTATGCAATGCATATCGCGTCGTCGGCGGAAATCAAGCCGGCGGCGTAAGCAGCGGCGATTTCTCCCGAGGAGTGGCCAACAACGGCCCCGAACTCGACTCCGGCGGCGCGTACAAGGTCCACAAGCACAATCTGGACAGCCGTGCAGAGCGGTTGGGACAGTTCAGCTTCGGCGACGCGCGAGGTAGGTCCGGAGCGTCGGAGCTCTTCCTTCAGAGACCAGGATGGGCGGTCCTCTACAGGGAGGCGGGCCAGACGAGCCTCGAGCTTTGAAAATATGTCGTCTGCGACATGAGATGTGGCAAGAAGATCGGCTCCCATGCAAGCCCACTGGGCACCTTGGCCCGTGAAGACTCCAACAACGACGGGCTTTCGATGGTCCAAGTCCCGATTTGCGCGAAGGCCAATTGGCTTCTCGGGACTTTGACTCTGAAGCTTCTCTCTCAGTTTGCCAACCAGCTCTGTGGCAGATGAAGCGGCCACTGCAGTCGCGTACTGGAATCTGCTCCTGCGGGCGTGTAGCGTGTAGGCGAGATGGCGAAGGCTTTCCGCACTATCGAATGTGCCCTGGTGGGCTTCGAGGTGGGCCGTAAAGGACTCGATGTAGTTCTTTAGCGACTTCTCAGACGCTGCAGAAAACACAAATGGCGTGAAAACAGGCACGTCCGCTGCTCCATTGACTAATGCTGCGTCGCCATCTGATGGCGTGTAACTCTCCAGGATAACGCTACACAGCACGAAAGATTTGTATTAGCAATGCAGGACGACGACACTGATTACCTAGCGGGGTTTCATGACAGCGCATTACTTACTGTGCATTAGATCCTCCGAATCCAAAGCTAGAGGTCTGGTCAGCCCAATGTTTCTATACGAATTCGTGGAGTGCGAAGTGGCACATACCTGTTCACACTGGCTCGTCGTGGCTGTCCATCCTCTACGGCAGGCCACGGCAAAGCGGTCGTCGGAACACGCAACTGACCAGCAAAGGGCTTGAGCTTAGGATTCAAGCTCTTGAAGAGCAGGTTGGGCAACACGGTCGAGTGCTGTAATGAGAGAGCGGCCTTCAGTATACCAGCGACGCCGGCGGTGCCCTCAGTGTGGCCGCAGATGGTCTTGATGCTCCCCACCAGCATGGTGTTGCTGACGTCGGCGGGGTCACCGCCTCCGAAGAAGGCAGCGTGGATGGCGGCAGCTTCTATCGGGTCTCCGGCCGGGGTCCCCGTCCCGTGCGCCTCGAAGAATTGGGGCCGGTCTGCCGGGTTCTTGGGGTTGAGACCGGCCCGGCGGTATGTGTCGCGGATCAAAGCTTCTTGAGCTGTCGAGCTGGGCCTGAGATAGGGGAGCAAAAGGATCAGTTTCATAACCAATTTCTCATCAGTATGGTTGTGCTCACATGGTCAGTCCAGGAGTCTTTCCATCCTGGTTGGTGCCCGATTCGCGGATGACACACAGGATATCATCCCCGTCGGCGATGGCATCGCTAAGGCGCTTCATGATCATGGTAGCTACACCTTCACCACGAGCGTAGCCGTTCGCGTCGGCAGACCACATGCGTGACTGCCCATCAGGTGACAGCATCTGCAGGTTACTCTCACTGACATAGATGTTTGTGTCAAGCAGGAGATTCGATCCCGCCGCGATGGCAACACGGGATTGGCCTGTACGCAGGAGCTGAACAGCCTGGTGAACGGCTATCAGACTGGATGAGCAGGCTGTATCAATTGTCATCGACGGGCCATGCCAGTCGAAGAAATATGATAGCCGATTAGACATGAGGCCGCGAGAGGTGCCGGTGAGATGGTAGGTGCCAATGCTCTCAGGATCTCGCATCACTGATAATCGTAGTTAGTAAAACCGCTCTTTGACTTGGTACAGAGAGGTGTGAAAAAGACTATGAAAGGCGCAAAACAATGACGGTAACTTACTGGCCTGCTCATATTCGCCCAGCATGAGACCTACGTAGCAGCCCGTGTCCGAGCCCTGCAGGCTCTCGATGGTCTGGCCCGCGTTCTCAAGAGCCTCATACGTAGCCTCGAGCAGGATGCGAACCTGAGGGTCCATGACATTGGCCTCGACCGGCTTGACGCCGAAGAAGCCTGCGTCGAATTTGCGCTCCACCCCGTCGCCGGTGAGGAAATAGGACTTCATGTCCTTGACATTATGGTGGCCATGATAGGAGTTACTTTTATGGTAAGAGCCGGACGGGTTCAGGAGGCCGTGGCGGGAAGTTGGTACTGGGACTGATAGGTCTGGCGGCGCGTTCAGAAGCTCCCACAGCTTGGATGGAGTGTTTGCTTCGCCGGGGAATCGGCACCCACTGCCAATGATGGCGATGGCTTCCCCAGCGCCGCCGTGTCTTGAAGTAGATGTTGAAGACATTGGCTTGTGGTTTTCAAAAGACTGGGATGATGTCTGTGACCGTGTTCGATGAGCGATAGTGGCCGTGGATAAGAGCAAGTGAGTGTGGTAACGACTGAAAAAAAGCGATGGATATCTGTCAACTGGCTATGGGATCGTCGTATTCATGCTTTCTGGGAGCGGTCTGTTCAAGCTCTCACATCAGAATAGTCATATCAAATGCGTAACCCAGATACTCGAGCTGGTATTTCAAGCCGGGGGAAGCGGTCTGCTATCAATATCTTATGGTCAACAACGACAAGCCACACTGGCATCTCGCCATGCTCTGTGGAGTCAACCAGTGCCACTCGTGTTTTGTGGCTGACGACGTGCCCAGACTGAACCCACTACTAGTAGGGGATAAAACCACCAGTAATAGTATTGCATCTCGTAGTTTACGAGTCAATGGACTGGAAAGTCTTACGATGTGAATAATATGGACCTTGCATCCATTTATAGTGTCTCAAGAACCCATATTGTACGGGCACCCTTGATAGAGCATGTCCCCCTTGTGTGATGAGTAATGCCACTATTATTTTCCAATACCAAATACTATGTACTATACAAATTGGCTCTATTATGCATACTATCTGTAGGGCATCACTACTGGATTATCATCACTAGTACCCTCGCACCATCCATCCTTTAGACCCCTGATACCTCAACTGTGGCCAGTCACCGACTTTGAGACTGACTTGTACTGCAGTGGATTTGTCCCACATGCTGGCGTCAACTCAGGGTCCCATAATCATTCCTTCCAACTAGAAAGATCCGCCCCCACACGCCCGAACTCCACCAATTGTGGGTGAGGTTTGCATCTTCTCCGGTAGTGTAGATCCATCGCGCGAAATCCGGGTGGTCAAGATCCTGGATGTGATTTATAACGCGAGCTTTGCTCAGCATAGTTTCAAGGGCTTCAAGACCCATCATTGATTCACCTCGGTTCCAAAGAAAACAGGTTTTGTGGTCTCGGAGGTTCCAGAGTATAGACTCTTCCCCCCTGGCAGCCCTATGGACTTGGGTCAGGTTGCGGCGTATATCCTGGCACTGCCTTGTGCCTTTGGGAAGGGTCTTTTGCCGATCTTATATGAATAGACAATAAGCACTCCGAGTACTTGTCAGCCATTTGAGTAGATCACTTCTGGGCAAGATGCATGACAACTCGCTGATTATGCTGACTTTGCATCGAGTTTCCAATATTAGTACGGACTTTAGACTCACCAGAAGGTCCGGTATTCATCCGTACACGCTCACATAGGGGGTTTGATGAAGTCATTGCCCTTAAGATTGCTCGGATCCTTTGTGCCGTGCTCGTGAGTTAAGACATGCGGCCCCACCCGGCCCGGTATGCGCTGAGTCGAGCACCACCACAGACGATTTCACATTGACATCCAACGATTCAAGTGTGGATTCTTTGAGTCAGAGTAACAACCGGGAAGACGTGTTCCATCGGTTTCGTTTACTACTGGCCATAGCTCATTACGATTACGCGCATGTGAAAATAGGGGTCCTCACTGATGATCTAAGAATTGTTACCTAGGTAGGTGAAGGGGTGAGATGGCTGCAACCCAAGCGTGTTCGAATAAGCACCAGAGTTCTCTCTTGAGTTGTGAACACTTTGAAAATGACAACACTTGAACCCTTGCCAGACCGTCAACGTGCCATCGTCGAGGACGAAGCTGGCCAGCCAGTCCTCGCCGACAATGTCGCACTTCCGGCTCTTCTACCAAAGACCCTTCTGGTCAAGACCACGGCGGTCGCGATCAACCCCTTCGACTACAAGATGCCCAAAAATTTCCCTTCAGCCGGCGCCACCATCGGTATAGACTTCGTCGGCAGGATTGTGCGCATCGACGCGGAAGCTGCGGCGTTGCGGCCGGACTTGTCCGTTGGCGACACGGTCTGCGGCTTCATCCATGGCTCAAATCCTGCCGCGCCGGACAGCGGCGCCTTTGCTGAGTATGTGCGGGCTCCCGCGCAGCTGGTGTACAAGGTTCCAGCTGCCATGAAAATTGAGGAAGCTGCGACGTACGGATGTGCTCTCGCGTCTATTTGTCTAGCATTATGGAAGCACCTAGACCTGCCAGCTTCACCGAGGCAGCCTCTGGCCGGCGAGAGCCCGGTGTATGTCCTTGTATATGGAGGAAGTACGGCGACGGGAACGATGGCCCTGCAACTCCTGAAATTGTGAGATTACTTTGCTCATTTCTTGGAAAATCTCATGGATTTGTCAAATTCTGACATGCAGTCTAGATCTGGCTACACGCCCATAGCTACATGCTCACCAAAGAACTTCCCCCTCGCCAAGTCATTTGGAGCTGAACATGTCTTTGATTATTCTGATCCGGAGACCGCGAGCAGTATTCGGAAATTGACTGGCAATAAGCTGCGATATGCACTCGACTGCATCACCGATAAAGATTCGGTAGCCGTGTGCTATGCTGCCATTGGCCGCATGGGCGGCAAATACGCCTCCCTTGAATTGTGTCCCGAGGAGCTACAAACGCGAAAGGCCGTACAGGCCAAATTCGTATACGCGCTGGAGGTGTTTGGACAGCCTATCTCGCTGGGTAAGGGGTACGACTCTGAAGGAAGTGTCGAATTGTACCAATTCGCGGTGGGCTGGTATCAAGTGTTTCAGGGGCTGATGGATGACGGCAAGCTGCGAGCTCACCCCGTGCAACTGCTTGAAGGTGGGTTTGGAGGTATCTCGCAGGGAATCAAGCTCCTGAAAACAGGGTCTGTGTCGGGAAAGAAACTTGTTTGTTTTGTGGGGTGAGATTAGCTTGTAAATAGCTGACTGCGGTAAAAGCCCACATCGAGCAAATGTATTCTGCGCGTAACGCCTCTTGATCAGAGCCTCATCCGTAATCCCAGACCTGTAGAAACCAACCTTGTTAAAGCCATTCCACTGTACGATTAGGGCTCCCACAACTAGAGAATGTCTTTGATTTCCTTTTTTTTTTCTTCTCTCTCTTCAAAACTGATCAACAACTACAAGGCTCGGGCGACAATTTCAACCAGCAGGTAGTTGCGTCAGAGAGCGAGCAGTCCGGGGTAGAGGAAACGGATATGCAGTGTTTCTTTATGACAATCCAATGATAGAGAGGTAGAGTAAGATTGCCATTGAGGCGTGGCGCTGACAGTGTCTGTGGCGTCTATCACACCTGTGTGGCAGTCCACCCGGTCCCTCCGGCACGCCAAGATCATGTTCATATATCCCTATCCGTTCATTTGATGAGACTGACCCTGGGGGTTACTCGCCTAGCTCGATGTAGAAATCTGAATCGCACTATTGCTGCAGGCAGATCTCTGCGGACCGGGACGAGGCTAGGCTTTCAGAGGGAGAAGGTTGCGGTGCCTCGAGTGGCTGGTCGTGACCCTGGTCGTAGAGCAGAGAATCTGCCTTGCCTGGAGTTACGATGCAAGGAATCGTCGATTCTCTATTTCCGGTGTGTTGATGTACCAGTCTGGTGTTGATTCTGAGGAGATCGAGACTCGCCTGGACTCAGCGCCCCTGTCGGCACAACTCTCTCGGGCGAGGTGGAATAAGTTCATGTGAGCGCTCGGGACATATTTTGAGACCGCACACCACTTGTTTCTCGATTCCATGTGTCTACAGCCTGATGTTCATCAGAAGAGGGGTTGGAAAGGGAGCTGCCTGGATCTCTACACCCTCTTGAGCTGATCTATGTCACACGGCATGCGACTACTGAGTCGGCTGTTTGTGGCCGCCTTATTATTAGTCTTATCCCTGACCCTTTCCTGTCCTCTGCATTTCCTTCTTGTCCCTTGAAGACTGTGCTTGGGGGGTGATGATCGGTTATGAAGATGGAAGCCATGTAAGCAATAACGACTCTGCGCGCCACCAGCCTCAGCTCTCTACTAACATCCTATTTCCCGCAGAGGCTTCGGTTTGACAGTGGCTGGCTTTGCCAAATCGCTCCCAGAGATCCTCAAGTGTGCTCAGGACATACTCCACTCGAAACAAAGCAGCTACGAGCTCAAGAAGCAGAAGAGAAAGTTTGATCACTATGTGCGTAAGGTCGAGACTGAGCTGAGGCACATGCTCCGAGCCAGACCTCGCCCTGTTCCAAGGGACCTCCTCCGTGCTAGCCTGGCACTCGTCATGTACTGCAAAGACCGCATAGTCAAAGCCGAGACCTTTTACAAGAAGTTCGAAGGCGACCCATGGGCCTTCCGCTTCATCACTCACATGGCGCGTGTCTTTGGGAAGGATAAAATTCGACTCTTGAGGAGGCGACTTGGAGAAGGAGAAGACTGGTTGCGCATAGCATTGGCTGCTGTCGCGCTGTAAGTCCATAATTTCACACCGTCGTCAACTCAAAGAGACATGGCCCTTGCAGTCCTTGAATGTATCATGACTCTAACGTATCTCAAGCCATGTGAACCTCGGACTCGCCGGAGCGGATACCGAAACTCTCCGCCAATACCGGCACCGGGCAGAACAACTCCGCTACGACCTCGAAAAGGCCCAGAGATACCGAAAAGACTTTCCGGGACGCATGAAACATATGAAAAGGGCCAGGATAGACTACGTGTGCATTGCTAGTCATGCCTATGCCATTGCTAACCAACCCGTCTTTGAGGGTTCAGAACTGACCTCGTCGTCCACAGCCAATTCGACCTCGTCCTCTGATAACGAACACATCGAGCGCGGGAGACATTTTCGCCGTCCGGACTCTAGATATATGTATCACCGGGCTGGCGACCCGGCATATCAAGGTCTTGGGGAATACCCGGCACCGGGAATTCCGCCAGCAAGTGGTGATTCGCTGGGGACATGGCTTAACACCCAGCAGGAACATGGCTGGATCCATGGCCCCTACTTTTATCCTCCTCCTGGAATGTCTCACAATCCATCAATCACCTGGAATACACCTCTACAGCACGCATGGTCTCCTCAAGCCGCGCAGCCCCTGTTGTCAAGCAGACCGCCTTGCAACGCACCGAGGCAAAGACAACATGCCCGAGTGATCAATGCGAGTCCAAGGCAGGCGTACCAGAATTACACTGTTCGGGTCTACCAAGTTTCTCAGGCTGCGGTGCCATCTCATGGATCGGACCACGCACCCAGCGCAGCATCCCGTTCAACTAATACCCTGTCTCAGGGAGTCACCGCCCCATCACAGCAACAAGAACCATCTCTGCGTCACCGCAGGGCCGCCGTGTCGCCGAGTAGGCCCTCCCATGCCGGCTCGAGCTCCGAGACGCCGGATAGGGTCGAAGCCAGCCGAAGGGGCTTGTCCTCATCACTTGACGGGGGCCAAGATCCCCCCATATCTCAGCCTATCTCGGCGACGGCAACCTCTCAGACCCATCACCCCAGAACTGTCCCTAGACCCGCCCATGCGCCCGCAAACCTGACAGAGGACCCCCCGAGCCCGAGAAAGGCCACGCGCGCCCGCAGCTCGACCCGCTCCTCGACCCGCTCGAGGTCGTCCTCGCGCACGGGGAGCTCACCCTCGACGACATTCTCCGAAGCAAGGGCCTCGGGGCCTTCAGCGCCTTCGTCCCCAGCTACGAGCTTTTCTGTCCCACCTTCCTCCAGGTCGACCCGCGACTCGGGGTACTCGTCTGGCGGGAGCGTGGGCGACCCCGAGGCTGACAGGGGCCAGAAGCAGCACCAGTGCGGGAACTCGCGCTATCCGCCGAACTCGTATGAGACTCGGCGTGGGGGGTATGACGTTATGCAGGAGAAGAGGCGTTCGAGGAGGGAGAGGGGGCGGTAGGGGGGCTTGGTGATGTGGGCAGAGACTTGTGTGTATGGTTGCCTACTCGACTCACATTTTGATCTGCCTAGCCGTGCTTGTGATATGGTGTGCGCCAAACATAGCTCATGGCTGACAGTGCTCTGAGGGTGGATGAGGAATCTATGAGAGATTCATGTTGATCGGTTACCTACTCATGTACATGCTCGCCCTGGTAGACTCTCATATACGCGGCTTTCTGGACTGGCCCGTTGGCAGCTGATTCAGACCACCCGCGAGCTATTTTACAGCGGTGTGCAAATATCCTCGGATTCTTCTGTGAACCATTCATCATCTAGTAGCTCCTCTACTACTGGTCTCTTTCTAGGATCCAGATTTATGACCTTTTGTAAAGTGAGTGCCTCGTCTATGCGGCTCACAAGGCTGTCACTGTTTGCTTAGCCGCAAGCTACAGATAATTGTGTTCAAAATCTATTATTATCGGCATTGTGTTTTTTTTTTAATGCTAGGTGTTTAAGCGTTTATCACTATATGAAGGGACTAATATATACTGCTTAAGAGGCATATATATATAGATTAAAAACAAGACTACTTTGTAAAGTGAGAATCTATTTATAATTAATTAAGAATATAGATATTCATATTAATTAAAATAAATAATTTATTAAGTATAAACTAGCTATATAAACTGCTTTAATTATATAACTTAATTTCTAATATTATTATAATATCCTTTATAATAATAATTATTAATACCTTATATAATTTTTATTATAATTAAATTTAATATAATTACTTTATATTAATATTATATTAAATTAATTAAGTTTTTATTAAAATTAATTAATTTAATATTAAAAATATTATTTAATTATTTAAATTTTATTTTTTTAATATTATAATAATAATATAAATATTAAATTATTTTAATTTTAAAATATAATAATAAATTAATTATTATAATTAAAATATAAATATTATTATAATAAATTATTATTAATTAATATTTTTTAACTCTCTTTTTTTTAAGAAATCTTTTTATAATAAATATAATATTTATAACTTTCTTAAAATTAATTTAAATATAATTATAAAATTTATTAAATTCTTTATTATTATTAAAAGGTTAAAATATAATTATATAATATTAAAATATAATTATAATAGCTAGCGATTCTTTATTATAATAATAAATAATATCTTAATAATTAAAATAAGCTATAAATAAAAAGTATTTATTTATATAATAAAAGTAATATTTAATAAGTAAATTTTAATAATTTAAAAGAAAAAATATATATATTATAGCTTTTAAGAAATTCTTAAAGCTTAATATAATTAAATAAAGTTAATATTATAATATTATAATTTTCTTATTTATATTACTTAAGATTTATTTTTTATAAAGCCTTATTAACTTAAGGCAGCTTTTTATTAAAAATATTTTTAAATTAAATTAAGAAATAATATAATTAAGAATTAATTATAAGCTTTTAAAGAAATAATTAAGATATTTATATATTTATTTAAATAACTTTAAAATAATTTAAAAAGAAAGATTATTAATATAAATAAATTATTAATAATAAAGGTAATATTATAAATATCTTTTAATATAATAAATAATAAATAGCTTAAATTTAAAAGTAATACTTTTTTTATAATTTATTATTTAATTATATATATTTAATAAATAATAAGAAAATATTTTATTTTTAAAATATAATAATTACTTATATAAAGAAGATTTTATTATTATTTTAAATTATTATTAATAATAAAAAGGAAGCTAACTTTTAATAGCTTTTTTAATAAATCTATAAACTTTTTAATAAATATAATATTAAGCCTTTTTTTTCTTTATTATTAATTATAATATTATTTTAATAAATACTTTAAAATATAAATTCCTTTAATTATATTATTAATTATATATTTTTTATATTAATATAAATATTATATTAAATATTAAAAAGAAATAAAGAAAGTTAATAATAATAATATTAATAATATTAAAAAATAATAAAGTTAAAGATTTTAAAAAAGATAATAAAGATCTTACTTTTCTTAATATATTAATAAGAAGTATAATAATAATATCTTTAAAGGTTCTTAATAATATTCTTTATATTTAAATAATTCTTCCCCTTTTAAATATAAGGGTAATTAAAGATTTATAATTATTTTATTAATTATTTATAAATAGAATTTAATATTTTATTAAGTTATTTATTTTAAAACTTTTATATTTTTTAAATTATTTTTTTAGCTTCTTTATTTTATTTATTTTAAGCTTTCTTATTTTTAATTTAATATTTATTTAAAATTTAATTTCTTTAAAATAAAATTTATAGTTTTTAAGTATAATTATAAATATATTAATCTTTTTAAATAATATTAAATTTAAGTTACTTTTTAAAATTATCTTTATTTTAAAAAAGATTTATTTATTATATTTAATATTTATTTTTATAATTATTTATATTAATTTTATTAGCTTATTTTATTTATATAATAAAGTATATTTATTTTATTAAGTTATTAATAATTATATATATTAAGTTAAGTTATTTTAATTAAATAATTATTTTTAAAGGGTCTTATAAGCTAAATAATTATTTTTAAATAATCTTATATAAAGAAGTAAAGTTATAATTATTATATATTTAAAGTAAAGATAAATCTTATATATATATTATATAAGTATATTTAAAAAATAATAGCTTTATATTATTTATTTTAAGTAATTTATATTTATATATAAAAGGCTTAAGTTATATAATAAAATATTTAAATATAATACTTAATAATATTAAATTAAGTTAAAATAGCTTTATTTATAATAAATTAATTTAATATTTAGCTTAATAACGCTAATATAAAAAGATATAATTTAATATTAAGACTTTTAATATAAATTAATAGCTTTTAATATAATATTAATTTATAAAAGTAAATTAAATAATTATTATTTAAAGCTATATATAATGAATTTAATTATAATTATTTATAATTTATATTATCTTTTATCTTATTAAGATAATTATTATTATTTTAGCTTAATAAAGGAATTTAAAGAATATAAATAGTTTTTAAATAATTCTTTTTAATCTTTTAAAAATTATAAAGTATTTTATAAATTATAAGATTTATAATATAACTTAATAATAGCTTTAAAAGACCTTTTTAAATTAAATAATAATTTTTAATTATCTTAAAATATATTATATTAATAAAAAAAAGATTATTATTAAATAAGCTATTTATATTATTTATAAAATATTTAATTTTAATTTATATATAACTTTTTTTATAAAATATATATATTATTAAATTAAGCTTTAATTAAATTATAATATAAAGAATCTTTTTTATTTAATAAAGATTATTTATAAGGTTATTAAAAAAAAGCTTATAATTTTTATTAAATAAAAATAAATTAAAAAATAATAATCTTTATAAAATTTAATAATTAAAAATAATTAAAAATATTCCTTTTATAAATTATAAAAAATACTTTAAAGCTTCTTAAGATAATATATAAATAAACCTTTTTAAAATAAGCTTTTTAAAAAATATTATATAATATTTAATTATTATTACCTTATTTATATTTAATATAATATTATTTATATTAATTATATAATTAATAAAAAAAAGATTATTTTTTTAAAAAGAATAATATTTATAAAGATTATTATTTTAATTATAACTTTTTTTTAAAAAATCTTTTTTTTATTATATTTTTATTAAAAAGAATTATTATTATAAAGAATAAACTTTATAATATTTTTATATTTATTATTAATAAAAAAAGCTTTTTTAAAAAATATAAAAAGGCTATAATAAATAAAAAGATAATTTTAAATATTATAAATTTAAATAATAAAGTAAATAATAAAATAAAAGTAATAATAGCTTTTATATAATATATTAATTTAATATTTAAATAAAATAATTTAACTTTTAAATTATTAAATTAAAAAAATACTTTTAATAATAATATTTAATAAAGTATTATTTATTAAGATTAATAATTAATAATAAAACTTATAAAATAATTAACTTAATAATTCTTAAAATAATAAAGCTTTTAAATATTATAATATCTTTTAATATAACTTTATTAATATTTATATTTTTAAAAATAAAATTAATAATTAAAAAATAATATATAAAAGCTATAAGAAATATTAATTAATTATTATAAGTAATTATAAATATTAAGGATATTATTAATAATAATAATAATAAAAAAGATATTTAAAAAAAGATTATAATTTATATATATTAAATATAAAATAATATATTATATAATTATATTAAATTATTTAATTAAATAATATAATTAATTAATTTATAATCTTTTTTAATAAAGATAATAATAATATTATTAATAAAGTTAACTTAATATTACCTTATATTAATTTAATAATAAGGTATTAATTATATATTATAGCTAAAATAGCTATAAGCAGGTGGTTTATATTTAGTGAATTATTTATTTTAATTAATATGAATATTTATATTCTTAATTAATATATTAGATTTAATAAATAGTAAATATATTGTAAATATATTATAAATAGCCGTTTTTAGTAACTTTATTATAAATTTATAATGAATTTATTTAAATTAGTAAATTTATAGGTAATTTATAAATATTATTATAATAAATATTTTAAGTATTAAGATTTATAAATTAAAACTAGCCTTTATTAATAATTAACCTTAAAAGAAGAATAATTAAGATATTATTATATTAATTATTAGAATTAATTATATATTATAAGGATTTTATTAAAAAAATAATATAAAATTTAATAATTAAGAATCTTATTATCTTAAATTATAATAAAATAATTAATAAAATTAATTAAAAAATTTAAAATACCTTTTTTATTAAATTAAAAGAGTAATATAATTAAGATTATAAATTTAACTTATAAGTTAAAATTTATAAATTTAAATATTATATTTATTATTAAAAAGAGCTCCTTTTAAAATTATAAAAGCTTAATATCTGCTTTTAAAAATATATTAAGATAATTGCCGCTATTTAAGGTATAATTTCTTAAATAATTAATAAATTTAAAATTAAATTAAATAATATTAAAATTATTTAAAAGAAAAGGTAAGGCTATTAGCTATTATTAAATTTAATTAAAGCTAAATTTAAAATATATAATCTTAATCTTTAAGGGTATAAATTAAAAAAGCTAGAATATATTAAAGAATAAATTATTATTTAAAAGTTTTATAAATAAATATTTTAAATTATTGCTTTTAATTATAAGTTAAACTATTATTTATTTAAAATATAAATTTAATAATAATATTTTAATTTATAATAAAGGTATGAATTATTAAAAGTAGATAATTAATTATAAATAAAAACTTTTTATAAAAACGCCTTAAAGTTATTAAGGAATTTAAAAGAAGTATTAATTTAAATTAATAAATAAAAAAATATAATATTAAGAGTTATTTAATAAGGGATTATAGAAATAAAATAAATTATTATATAAATCTTAAATTTATTATAAATTATATAAAGTATATTATTTATATAAATAATTATATTTTATTAAATAAGAAAATAAGAAGTAGTAAATAGGAACCTTAAATTTCGGAAAGTTAAGAATTTCTTTTAAAAGGAGTTATAAGCTTTAAATATATAATATAAACTTATAAAGATTATAAAAGGAATATAAGTAATTATTTATAATAGTTTAAAGGGTTATAATAATAATAAAAATATTTATATTATTAAGGAGATAAGCTTATATTAAAGAGGCTTAATTAAATCCTTAAGTTTATTATATAATTTTTATAAGGATTATAAAAAATATAATATCTTAAGGTTAGAAAATTTCTTTAATATTTATAAAGCTTATAAGAGAAGCTATACCCTTATTAATTATTTTTATATATTTTTAGAAAAGATATATTTAAGGTTTAAAAGAAATAAAAGAATAAAAGAATAAGTATATTAAGCTTTTAAAAATAATGTTGATTTTTAAATATAGGTTTAAGTTATTTAAGATTTAAGATTTAAATTAAAATTTAAGATTTTAAGATTTATAAAAGAAAAGTTAATATAAGAGATTAATAATTAATTATTAAGGTATTATATTATTAATATTAAGAATAAGGGAGTTTTTATTATAAATATTATAAAAGAATATCTTTTAAAATATTTAATAATATTAAACTTAATAAATATAATATTAATTATAAATATTAATAAATGGTTAATAAATTTATAATTAATAATTTATAATAATTATATATAATTAAGAAATTAATAACTTTTAATTATTATTTATAAAATAATATTTATATAAATAAGTAATTTTATTTTATATTTTAAAAACGTTGCCTTATATTTATAAATCTTAATTACCTTTATTTTATTAAGGTAATTATAAAGAAAAGATATTTTTTAAAATAATAAATATAATTTAATTATTTTAAGATGGTATAATAAATTAATTCTTTATTTATTTATAAATATTTACGGTTAATATATTATTAAATATTAATTAAATATTATTTAAAATTCCTTTAATATATAAAAAAAGAAATATATAATATTTATTAAAAGGAGGCTATTTATAAATAAAGCCATCCTTTAATATAAAAGATTAGGTTACCTAGGATTAAAAGTATTTAAATATTTAATAAATTTATCTTAAGAGATATAAATTTATAAACTAATTATTATAAAATATAAAATATATACTTTTATTAAAATTATATAATAAATTTATTAAAAGCTAAGGAAGATTTATAAATAAATAAATAAAAGAATTATATTTAATTTCTATAATTATAAAAAAGGAATTTATAATTATAAATTATAGCTTTTATTAATATATAAAGTTATAAGATTAATATAAAATTATTACCTTATTAATTAAAATAATAATATATTATTTAATATAATTAAATCTTTTTATAAAATAATAAAAGTTTAAAATTATATAAAGATTAAAATTTTTAAATATAATAAAGAAATTTTTAATTATAAATAAGCTATTAAAGATTTCCTAGAATTAAAATATATTAAATTTAAGCCTTTAATATTAAATATTTAAGCTTAAAATAATAATATTAAGCACTTAGGGGATATAATTAAGGAGAAAATATAGGTAATGCAAATAAACTTAAAGCTTTTATACTTTTTATAATTAGAAATTAAATATATAATAATATATCTTAATAATTAAATATTAATATATAATTTAAAATAATAATTATTTTATTTTAAATTTTATAAAGTAATTATAAAATAAATAGGTATATTATATTTTAATTTAAAATTAAATTAAATTTATTTATACATTTTTAAATATAAGGTATATATTATAACCTTTAATATTTAATTAAGAAAAAGATAATATAAATATTTAAAATTATAAATATAAATTAAATATTTATTTAAATATTACTTTTTAAATATCTATTAAATATAAATTCTTTTTATTAAAAAGATTCTTAAAATAAAGAATATAATTTTTAATAAATATAAAATATTTAATAATAAATAAAAAGGATTTAAAGATAAACTTCTTATTATAAATATAAAGATATTAATAAAATAAATAAAAAAATATATTTTTTTAAATATTAATAAAATATTAAATTTAAAGGGAGAAGATTTATTTAAAAATAACTCTTTAAAAAAAGCTTTTAAAGATAATTAATTTATAATAAATTATAAAAATAATAATAATAAGGAAGGGACTTAAGATAAAAATATAAAAAATACTTAAAAATAATAATTTATAATAAATTAATAAATTAATATTTATATAAATATAAAGTTTATTTTATTTTTTATATTATTAAGATTACTTTTATTAATGTTATTAATTTATATTATTTAAATATAATTAAATAAAGAAATTTTATTAAATAATAAATTTATTATAAATATATTATAATAATTTATATTTATAATTAATATTAAAGTTACCTTAATAATTAAAATAAATAAAAAGATATTAAATAAAGTATAAATTAAAAAATATTTATATTAAAGGATAAAATTAAAAAAAAGTAATTTCCCTAAGCTATTAAAATAATATAAAGATTTTAAGAATTATTTATTTAAATATTTATTTAAATAAATAAAAGCTAATTATTTATAAAATTATAAAGAAATAAAATTATAAATAGAAATTTATAAAAAGGATTTTTATATAATAAGAAAGTAAATTCTTAATTATATATAGGTATATATTTATAAATTTAATAAATATAAAATCTTTTAAAAATATAAGGCTTATTTAATTATTTAAGGAAATTAATAGATAAAAAGGTAAATATAAAAGATTTATACTATTACTTTAATAAATAGATCTTTTTATATATTAATAATAATAATAAATATAAATATTAATTTATTTTATTTTTTATATTATTAAGATTACTTTTATTAATATTATTAATTTATATTATTTAAATATAATTAAATAAAGAAATTTTATTAAATAATAAATTTATTATAAATATATTATAATAATTTATATTTATAATTAATATTAAAGTTACCTTAATAATTAAAATAAATAAAAAGATATTAAATAAGGTATAAATTAAAAAATATTTATATTAAAGGATAAAATTAAAAAAAAGTAATTTCCCTAAGCTATTAAGATAATATAAAGATTTTAAGAATTATTTATTTAAATATTTATTTAAATAAATAAAAGCTAATTATTTATAAAATTATAAAGAAATAAAATTATAAATAGAAATTTATAAAAAGGATTTTTATATAATAGGAAAGTAAATTCTTAATTATATATAGGTATATATTTATAAATTTAATAAATATAAAATCTTTTAAAAATATAAGGCTTATTTAATTATTTAAGGAAATTAATAAATAAAAAGGTAAATATAAAAGATTTATACTATTACTTTAATAAATAGATCTTTTTATATATTAATAATAATAATAATAAAATTTAATTTTAAGCTTATTTAATATAATATTATAAATATATTTATTTATATTTTTATTAATTAAGATATCTTTATATAAATATTATATAAATATTAATAAAGAGGAATTATTTTATTATTAAATAAAATATTATATAGCTTTTAAATCTTATTATTATTATAATAAAAGGAATTTATAAAAACCTTAACTTTATATAAATATTAATAAATATCTTATAAATTATATTATTATATTAAGAATAATATCTTAATCTTTTTTTATATAAATAATATTATTATTATATATTAAAAGAATTATTAAAAAATAATAAATAAGCTTATATAATAGCTTTAAGAAAAATATAAAATTAATAAAGGAAACCCTATTTAATAATTCCTTAAAATAAAAATTATTTAAGATTATAAAAACTATTAAATTTAATTAATCTAGATTATATATATTAAGAAAATTACTAAATTAATTAATAAAATAAATATTTTTTATAAAATTTTTATAATTCTTAAAAAGTTATTATTATAAATTATTGCTATTTTAAATTATAAAGTTTATTTTTATTAAAGAAAGATTAATTTATTTTTATTTATTATAATTTTTACTTAATTAGATATTATTTTTATTATATTAAGGCTTATAAGATTTCTAATTAACTTAAATTAAAAGCATTATAATACTATTAATTAAATACTCTTATATTTTTATAATATAAAATATTTAACCTTATATTTTTAAAATTTAAAAGGATTTATTATTATAAGCAATACTTTATATATTAATAATACCTTTAATTAAAAGAATTTATAAATATTTATTATAAAACTTTTTAATAAATTTATTAATTAAAGAGTAAATAAATAAGATATAATTATTATTTTTATTATAAAAATTAAATTATTTACCCTAACTTAAATAATTAAAGAAATATTATTTATTAATAAGCTTTTTATTAAGTTATTTATAAAATTAAATAATAAAATTATTAAAATTAAATATAATAATATTTAATTAATTAATTTAATAATATTAAAAATTATTATATTTAAAATAAAACTTTATTATATAAATATATATAATTATTAATTAAAATAAAAGATTTAAAATAGGATAATTATAATAAAATATATATTATTAATAAAGATAATTATAAATAAATTAATAAAAGCATTATTAATTAAAAAATAAAGTAATTTTTTTTAATAATTAAGCTTATAAGATATTAAAAATAATTTATATAAGGGAATTTTAATAAAAGATATATTAATTTAAAGGTAATAAATAATAAAAGAAAGGTAAAACTTTAACCTTTTAATATTTATAAGATTAAAGGGGTATATTAAATTTAATAAATAGTAAATATATTATAAATATATTATAAATAATTATTTCTAATAAATTTATTATAAATTTATAATAAATTTATTTAAATTAATAAATTTATAAGTAATTTATAAATATTATTATAATAAATACCTTAAGTATTAAGATTTATAAGTTAAAACCAGCCCTTATTAATAATTAGCTTTAAAAGAGGAATAATTAAGATATTATTATATTAATTATTAAAATTAACTATATATTATAAGGATCTTACTAGAAAAACGGTATAGAATCTGATATAATGGTTAATAGGCTGCATTATACGTTCATATACCTACTCAAGCACCATCCCCCCCCCCTTATGCACACAAGACGATATATCAAAGGCAGTTTAAATATTCTGTTTAGCTTGTGCAATCCAGACCTAATAAATTAAATCTGGCGAGTTGAAAAAAGTGTTTTTAGACCTTCTGTAATTGTTTAAGGCTTGATCACGGCTGCAAGTGTGCGCGAGGGGGGTGGTGCTTGAGTGGGTACAAGGACTTATAGGTACCCAAGCACCCACACGCACCTAAACGAAAACCCCCTGCTCACCCCCTGTTAGGATGTGTGAAAGAAGGGTTAGGCTTAACTCCCCCTCAGGCACCTTCTGCAGTCCCCATTTAAAGGCTGCCTCGCCAGCGATAGATCACTTCCTTCTTCCTCCTTGCGGGACCCACCAACCGAGTGAACTGTCTATTGTTTGAGCCGACCCCCAGTAAGCTGCCACAAGTACCTTCGCATTGCGATCATCGTCACCCAGCCTCGCTCGCACGAACAGAATGTCCAAGCAGTACCCATACCGCCCTCTTGCCACCAAATCAACAGTCCGGCTCATCAAATTGGAAAGAATACGGATATTCGCACCGGCTCAAACGTCTATTTTACCGGGCACGGACCACCTCTCGAAGCAATTCTAGCCATAGCACGCAGTTAACGCCCTGCCACCAAATTAGTATGGGGCAATGCTAGATTGACTTTACCAATGATATCACCGTCACCCTCATCATAAATAGCTTTTTTTGCACTCCCTGAGGTTGCAAATCGATCAATTGCACTCAATTGCATAGTGTTCTGGTGCCTATCTAGCCTCCTCGCTGTTGCCGTCGCCAGATACAGTCACTCTGCCACTGCGCCTCGAGACTAGAGTAATCAGGGACCTATATCATCACTACAACACTAGAAAACCAAAATATAAGCGATTATTCATTATTTCTGATGCTAAACCGATTGATTCCGACAAGCAATTACTTGATTCAACGTGGCGTTGACGCAGGGTGATTGTGTTAAGTTTGGTGACGATGGAGGCTGCGCAGGGCACTGGTGGTTGCAGCAGCTGCAAAGGCTGCAGGTCATGTGACTTTGTGGTCCGTGCCCGGTAAAATAGACGTTTCAGCCGGTGCGAATATCCGTATTCATTGGAAAAGCTGAAGGTCGAAGGTCGAATAGCATGCAAGATTATCCACGCCCAACAGTCCGCCGCTGAATATGATGCGTTATCCTACGTATGGGGAGATGATACCGCAACAAGAGACATCCTTATATACAACGACGATGAATCTGAATGGACTTCTTTCCACGTTCACGAGAACCTTTGGCAATTCTTGGACAATGCCTGGCAGCGACAAATCTTCGACCGCTGGCTTTGGACCGATCGCATTTGCCTTAACCAAGAAGACGACGAGGAGAAGAGAGAGCAGATCCCGCGAATGGCCGACTTGTATCACAATGCCACACGGGTGATCGCCTGGCTTGGACTATCCGTGAGCCAGGGGGAGCATTTGCTCCCGGCTCGTGACATATTGCGGGTGGATAGATTTTCGTGGAAGAACGGGACACCAAGGATCTCAGAGGAATCCGCGCTCGCTGGCAATGCCGTCCTTGAGGCAGAATACTGGGAACGTGTCTGGATAGTGCAGGAAGTTTTGAGTTCCGAGGAGATCGTTTTCTTCATTGGAAACATTGATTTGACTTTCCACGACGTGAACGAGCTGAGGCTCTTTTACGATGTCGACAGCAGGTGTGGGCTCCACAAGAATATCATGGATAGCGCCTATTTCTCGACGGGCGACGATTCCCCTAAAGTCAGCTTAGGAAACCTGCTCATATCAGTGACCGCCAATCATTTCAAAAGTCAACAGCCTCATGATCTGGTGTATGGCATATTCGGCCTGGTCGCAAACCAAATCGACGGTACATCACCACTTAAGCATATCGAAATCGATTACGACAAGCCCCCTGCGGATTTGTTCCTCGATTGTATCCTCGAATCTCTTGAGTCTTACATTTACCACTCAGATTATGATTCAGCGATAAACATACTTCTAGAACGTCCCGATAACGCCAAGATTTGGGAGCCGATCTTCACCTTTCTCACAAGATATACAGACAGCGATCTCACGTCTCAGAGGCACAGAAATCTGGCGAAACTTATCCTCTCGGTCAGCGATGCCTTGTATATCATCCGCTCTGCTTCGGATTCGCCACCCGGAGGCTGGTCCACGTATGACGCCTTCGGCCAACTTGTTTACGATATTCGGGGCCCTTTCAATGACAGGTGTGTCAAACCTACCGTGGAGTCCAGCCGAGTTACATTTGGACTTGGTCTAGCTCTTGCAATCGACGACGAGAGAATGAGCGGGATGTTTGAGGACTGGAAAGCCTGCCGACTTTCCATAGTTGAGGCTAGTTCTCCGTGGCGATGTGCTGCCCACCAGTTGTCGGTACGCTCTTGGTCCCCGTCCCAGCATACAGCCCGGCCAATACCAGGTGGTAAGGAGCTAGAACTTGAGCTGACGTAATGTTTCGAGTGGTATCAGGCCGAGAATTGCAAACAAGACGCTCAGTGGGAACGCGAAGCTTGCTACAGCGGGGAACTAGAGTGGACTCTGGGATTGGAGTCACCATTTGAGAAGCTTTGCGGGGGGTTTCAAGATCTACAGAGCACAGGACCCTGCGAGGGCTCACTCTTGTCATGCGTGTTCCCCGAGGCGAATTTCCGTCTACAAGTCTCTATTCATCAAGACGCAGGCGACCGTTGGCGCACTAAACGGATTGATGTGTGTTTCGTACCACCAGAACTTAGCTAGGGCATGATGACAAGTCCTATTTCTGCGAAAACGATGCCCTATGACCAGCTATGAGCCACCTCACAGTGGTATCCGTGTATCCTCAGATTCCTCTGTGAACCATTCATCCTCCAACAACTCCGCCGCTGTCGGTCTCTCTCTGGGGTCCAGCTTCATGACCTTGAGAAGGAACTTCTTGTCGGCAGCCGGGATCTCCCTGGTGGTGACCAAGTGGAAAGGCTTCTCAGGCGGGCCAGAATTATTGAAGAAGTTGATGATCGTCATCGTGTCTGGGTTGTCGCTGTAATTCGTAGGGAAGGGCCCAAAGAACTTGTACATGCGCTTGAGCACAGTGAAGAAGTAATCATCGTCGTCTGGTGTGAGTCCTTCGATTGCAGGGTTGAAAAGGTGGTAATCGCCACCGTAAAGGAGGCTTAGAATCTGGTTGTTTTCATCCTCCGGAATTAGAGTGCGATTTCACGCATAGCGGATAAATTGGAAGCGTTGAATCGATCAAAAGACGGTGGTCCTGAAAAGGCATTGCTTACCGCGTTGCCAAACGACCAGACGTCAGTCGCAGTCCCCCAATGCAGTTGAAGTGTGGCTTCAGGACTTCGGCTTACGCCTGCTCCAATTAGGTGGCCCTCTTTCGCAAAGTCAGAATCCTGATGAACCACTCCTCCGAGATCCCCAAGTTGGATGTCTCCAAGTCTTGAGTGAGGTAGAGATCCGTAATTGACGAAGATGTTGTCCAGCTTCACATCCGTGTGGACTAGCCCGTCTTTGTGCAAGACCTTGAGGGCTGAGAGAATGGTTCGTGCCACTCTCTTAATCTCAGGACGGTACAAACGTTCTCTTCTGGACTCTTGTAGGATATGCGTGTCTAAGTATTTCAAAACGATGCTCGCTGGCTCTATGGGCTCTAAGATCTCCTCCAACAATGGTCGGAGGGAGGGAGTTGTGTGTTGGTAGCGTTTGAGAATCGACGCCTCGTTCTGTAACCGCCAGTGATTTGGGATGCTCTTGATAATACAGTGTTCATCTTTCAGATTTCTATCACATATCTCAGCTTGCTGTCTGGGAGCTGATTGATATCTGCGGACAAAGGAGGTTTACTTTGCTAGGTAGACGACACCGTCATCAGCAGAGCGATATAGATCCCGCAATAGAGAGTAAGATGAAAGTCGCCCTTGCAGCAGCATGCCAGGCTTGAGGAACGATGCCATGACGGGCCTGGACTCTGGAGCCACGCAATAAGTCAGCACCAAGAATAAGAGCATGGATTCAGGAAGAGCTCTAGTGGGAGTATATCTCGAGTCAAGGAAAGTGATACATGCGGCCGAAGGATTGCCAGGCAACCAACTGAACCTCTTCAACAACAGGGTACAACCCTGACCCTGCCGTGTAAACCTCGGTCCATATATCCGTATTCAACGTCAGGACTGTCTTTTTGCTGCAACAACCAACACGTCAGGTCAACCAATTGATCCCAGATCTTGGACCATCGGCTCATCGGCTGTCTCTGCCCTCGCCTTCGTAAAATGTGCACAAGATCGCCATTGCAGCAAGTCAACCTGCCCCATCGGAACAGCCGGTGTGGTTGTTGGGTGGGCGTGCCTGCAGGTCCTTCGTCGACGCTAATGCACCCGCACGGCGAGGGCTGCGTCCTCGCCAACCCGATCTATTCCCAACGCGCATACGCGAGTGCCACCTCACCTCACCTGGCCCACGGGCGGGCACTCAGCTTTTGTCTCTGTCTGACATGTACTGAACTGCACTGACTGTGTACTACTGTAGAGCTCGTCTCACCTCCCCCACCCGCTCCCCCAGCCCTATCCGGGCAAGGTGCTGGTAGGACGAAGGGGAAAATGCTCGAAGGAATCGCGCCACATCTTTCTTGTTGCTTACACCCTTTCTCTGACAGCTACCCTGAACCAGTGTTCACACACACGCACACACCCCGGGCCTTCTCGCCCCGCCTCATTGCCTTGCTGGCTGAGTCCAGACCAATCCGGTGACCTCCCGAATCTCACACAGCAGCAGATGGCGAGAGGGTAGTGCCCTCGCGCCGACCGACGCCTCCTGCACCTCGGGGTCGCATCGCATCCCGGCCGTCTATCCGGAGTGGGTCCCTCCTTCTCCTGTGTTACCTTGTCTCTCATCTCGTCTTGTTCTCTTTTCACCTTTTGTCTCTCTTTTCCCACCTGCACTCCCACAAGGCCCCGCATCGCCATGATTTGTTTTTCCAGCGCCGGTTATGTTGTGAGCTGCTATCAAAGTCGACCCCCTGTGTCCTGAACCGGGGACTCTTCAGCTCCGATGGTTAACCTCAGCGGGGACTAAATCACCTTCTCACAATGCGCCTCACACTCGCTTTCGCGGCCGTCGGCCTCGCCATCAGATATGTCGCCGGCCAGCAGCGGCAGTGGCAGGACTTTGGGGCCATGCCGGACCTCTTGAAGCAGCCCTTCTACGACGCCGTGGCCCGCACGCCGTCGCTGGCGAAGAGGGACGGCACCTGCGAAGAAAACAAGCATCCATGTGAGCAACACCTCTGCGGTCTCGCAGGCAGTCCATGAGGCCGCCTCTCCCCCAGTCAGTCCCGAGAAAAAGCCATACTGACCAAAGTTACCGGCACGCCCCTCAGGCTCCGACGTCAACTCAACCAAATGCTGCCCAAACACCGACTACTGCATCATAAACGAGACCTCCCTGGACGTGCAGTGCTGCGCGCTCGGCTCGACCTGCGGCGGCTCATGCGGCACGGACAAGTACTTCTCGGTGATAACGACCACGCAGACGATAACCTCGGCGTCCGAGTCCGCCTCCGTCGGGACCGCCGCCGTCTGCATCGACCGCCCGTGCGCCAGCACGAACTACCTCTGCCCGGAGTCCATGGGCGCCAACTGCTGCGCGTACGGCCAGAACTGCGCCAGCAGCGGGCTATGCCTCGACTACGGCGCCACCAGCACCAGCACCGGCCTCGTGGGCCCTACCGTCGCCACCATGATCCCCTCGGGCTGCTCCAGCCAGGGCGACTCCCCCTGCTCCGTCGCCTCCACGACGGGGTGCTGCGGCACCGGGTACACGTGCGCCGTGTCCTCGTCCCAGGCCATCTGCACGAGCGTGCAGTCTACTTCCTCCTCAGGGCCCATCCCCACGGGGTCGGGCATCTCCATCGTCCCGCAGTCGCGGGGCCTCTCGGCCGGCGCGAAGGCAGGGATAGCCGTGGGCGTGGTGATCGCCGCGGCGCTCGTCATCGGCGCGGCGACGTGGTTCTGCATCAGGCGGCGGCGCTCGGGGCGCTCCACCACGACGGGCAACGAGATGGCCAGCGGGATCAATGGCGGCGGCGCGGGTGGAACGGGCGGGAGAGGCGGCGGGTTGGCCGCCGCGGGCCGCTTCGAGAGCGACGACGGCGGGCTGCGCCCCTACGGGCCCAGCTCGGGCCCGCACATGTCCGAGGTGGACGGGTACGCGGCGTCGTCGTCGGCGCGGGGCGGAGGCCCGCTGCAGGGACTGACGAACGATTACTTCGGCCCCGCGGCCGCGAGCGGGCCGTACACTACGCCGCCCGAGCACCACTACGGCTCTGGCGGGGTAGTGGGGCCCGTCCGTGGCGACGACCATGGGACCCCGCACGGCCCGGACGACATCGCGGCCGCGGTGGAGATCGGGAGCGGGAAGAAGGAAGACGAACAGGGCAGCGGCGGGGTGTTCAGGCCGAGGCTGCCGTCCGATCAGGGGAGCAACCCGGAGGAGGGTAGCGAGCTGGACGGGTCGGACACCAACCTGGCGTGGCGGCGGCGGCAGCAGCAGCAGCAGGCCGCGCGGCAGAGCTCGCCCACCGTCAGGGACAGCATCGCCGGCCGGATTGAGTTGCTTGGCGACGTGCCGGCTGGAGGGGTGGTCAATACGCGCGCGCCGCGGCCGCTGGGGACACCGGGGAGCGAGTTGAGCGCCAGCGAGCTGGGGACGCCGAGTCCCATGAGCCATGAGGAGCAGCAGCAGCAGCAACAGCAGAATAGCCGGAGGGCGGCGGGATGATAGCATGAGAATACAGGATATAAAGCGGTCTAACGGAAATATATTTTAATGTCTTTCTCCCGTGTATATTAAACTCCATAACCATGGTATCAATTATGTCCTCAAAGGAATAAACAATAACCCTTTCTCTCCATCCCCCGTTGGCAGAGCCTGATGTTGTACAAATAATATTACAGAAGAAATACCACATTTCTCCTTTCAAGGTATCTCGTATATTTCCCAACGCCGCCCGCTGAATGACGACCAGAACAAGGGAAAGAAAAAAAGCACCATGACAAAAAGGAAAGCCCCGGATGTATCCTCTAGCCCCATGTACCATTATCACTCAGGCAACAGCCCCTCCAAAGGGAGCATACTGCTGCAGGTCCTTGACCAGCTCGTCGACATTAGGCAGGTGGCGGCGCAGCATCTCCTGCTTGACGAGCTGGTTCAGGGTGTTGTCCTCGGCCACCCCGTTGGCGGCAGTAGACTCACCGCTGTCGCCGTCCCTCCTCTTGTTGTTGTTATTAAAGGCCCGGCCGAGCTTGCTGGGGCTGCGCTGCAGCAGGGCGGCGGCGCCGGAGCCGTCGGAGCCGGCGCGGGGCAGCGACGGGGTCTCGGGCATGAGGTAGAAGTAGAGGAACTCCATCGTCTTGAATTTCACGTCGCGGGCGGTGGAGCGCGACTTGAAGATGGACGAGACGGTCAGCAGGCCGTCGAGGTTCTCAAAGGTGCGCGTGTTGCGCGGGGTCTCGAGGAGGGCGACGACCAGCACCAGCAGGGTGGCGGCCTGGATGGCCGGGCAGTTGACCGGCTCGAGGAGGTCGAGGAGCAGCTGGGAGGGGGATTAGAGTCAGTACACGTTATTACAGCCAGGGGTGGTGGGCGGAAGCCTGGTGGCAGCGGCGGGGCCGGGCGAAGTGGAGACTCACGTTCATGCTCTGCTCGCGCGAGAACAGCAGCCTGCTGGGCGGGTGCAGCAGCAGGGTGCCCTGCAGGGAGTCGAGGGCGCTCAGCATCAGCAGGTCCATGCTGCCGTCGTCGCTCTTGGCCAGCAGGCGGTCCAGGGTCTGGATCAGGCGCGTGGCGATGTTCCACTGGAACCCGTCCTGCAGCTTGAAGAACTCGCGGAAGGCGGCGTCGCCGCTCAGGTCGGAGAGCGGGAACCGGGAGGCCGCCTTTGCCGCCGCTGCTGGCTGTTCCGGCTGTTGTTGGTGTTTTGGGCCATTGGAGGGGCTGGTGGTTGGCGACTTGTTGTTGTTATTGTTGTTCTTGTTCCGGTTGGCCGCGTGCGCGGACAGGCAGATCTGGGCTAGCAGGCCCTCGACCTGGCGCAGGCCCTTTTTGACCTTTGGCCCGTCATAGGAAGAGAGGTTGTCGAATGCGACAGAGAGTAGGGTCTCCATCGTGGGGTTGCTAGCACGGGTCGCTTGGGTTTCGGGTGTGGATGCGGTTAAGCTGGGGTACGAGAATGAGTACGGAGGATTCCAGGAAGCGTCGGCGATGGTGCAACAAACTGCAGACTAATCTATGCTGTTGCGATTGACAGCGAGAAGGGTAGATTATGAGGTGAATTAATAGTAGAACAGAAATATGGTAGAAGGAGCAGACAGCAAGGCAACCGCTCGAATATGAAGGAGAGTCAGAGCTGACAGTTGGGCTCTTTTCAGCTGGTGCTGTGCCGTGTCAGGTCGAGGGTCTCGAGTGTTCGGAGTTGGGCTGGATCGGGTCGGTACGTCAATGTGGAGGAGGATGAGGATGAGAATGATGATGGGACCCGCTGCAGAGTGGATACCAACAGCGTTTTGGGCTGGAAATAAACAACACACTACAGGCTACTGACGCACCTGGCTGCATCACTGTGGATTCGCATTCCTGAGCCTCGTGGGAAGGGAGAGGGAACCATCCTTTGTACGGAATCAATTATCCAGTTTGGCCTGCTGGATACCGTACCGTCATAATTGATTTGTTTGCATTTCTGGATTATTTGGAGATAATCGGCTATCGATAGGTGGCAGGGCAACCACACGCACAGCAGCCAGCCGTCTCTCGCCAGAAGCAGGCATGTCCCCTCCAGCTTACACCCGCCTGCACCCTGCATATGCGTTGCCGTTTTGGGTGGGCATGGTGACAGGCGGAGATCCTCCTGTGTGCTCTGTAGATCAATCCCCACGACCAGACAGCTCAAGTAACAAGCCACCCTGCCATCATGCCTCGTGATGAGGGTCCTGTCTGAGGGTACTGATATGTGCATTAGAATCTGCAGCTGCATGTGCTGCCCCTTCAATTCTTCCCCACGATAGTTCCGAGCTTGACTGAATCAGGGTTGAGACCCACGAGCCTGCCTGCACTCGTCCAGGGGTGCATATTTACACGTCTGGAAACGGCCCATCACCGCCTGGATACTGCTAGGCTCTAAGCTAGAATGAACATAATGTCAGAGCGTGCAGTGACAACGTTACCTATGAGCTCGTCCAGCGACCGTGGTGAAGGGTAAATATTGTACCTGCAGCCATCTGATGGACAGTTTGTTTCAGCTTCAATGCTTCAGTCCTGCCCTTTAAGTGCGTGCGTACTTAAGCAGCGTTGTCTTGCATCCCATGTGGTCTATCTGGCCTGGTACCCTCTCAGCATAAAATACTGCATCCCATTAATTATTGTATACTCCATAATAAATTCCGTGTCATCAACATTCCTTCCGGATCATCAAAGCCATTGCGAAAGACTGCTGTGGAACTGGATTTCTGATAGACTATAAGCTACGTAGCAAGGTTAGCAAGCTTTCCCCCTCTTCCCATCCACCCCACTCCACACAAAGGCACCCCGCCATCACATCACCAGGGTTCAACCTTCTGGGCAAAGCTTCCTCATCCTGTGATGGGTCCTTTGTCGTCATCAAGCTGCACGAGAAAAAGCATGTGAGCGGCCAAGCCCGCCTGCAGCTCTCAGGCTCCAGCTCCGCCCATTGCGCTGGTCTGCGGTGCAGTGCGAGCAGATGGTGATCGTGCCCAGCAAAAGAGACGGTCCCGGAGTAGCCGCACAGCCGCGGGGCCACGCATGCGCTCGACCTCATCCACTTCAAAAACCCCATGATCTTGACCAGATCCCCGTGCTGACCGCAGCAGACGCCAGCAGTTCTCGACGGACCATCGACCCAGCCTGCGGGTCCACCAAGCCTAGCTTCCATTTCGTTACGTAGCATCGCACCACGAACTGTACCTGCCCGGACTCATCCACCTCCTCCTGCCTGGCCTCGCCCCCAACATTCCGAGCCAACATCACCAGGCAACTTACCCATCTACCCAACCAACGCGATAAAGGGGCTCCTACCACCCCTTGCCCTACCCACTGGCACGCTCTCCTCACCCCTAGGCACCAACGTCCAGAAGAAGCATGCCGACCCCCTCCAACTCGAGCTCCAGCAGCGTCTTCCTCCAGTCGCCCAATGCTATCCCGCCGCGAACATCCTCCACAGGACAGCACACCACCAGCCCCTCCCTCCTAGCAGCAGCAGCCTCCCCCTCGTCACGAGCCTCAGTCCTGCGCCCCGTGCCCGAGGGCGACTGGATCGGCTCAGGCACGCCACCTCACCACCACACCCGATCCCCTCCGACCGCCGGGTCCTCCTCCCACTCCAAGCGCCCGCGCCGCTCCTCGCTGCCCTCGACCTCGATCCTCGCCAACATGGCCCAGAACCCGCCCCCGCCCGACCCCTCGCGCTACGCCCACGAGGACTTCAACTTCATCGGCGGGCGCAAGTCGTGGGCCCCGGACAAGGACCGCGTCATCATGGGGCCCTTCGAGTACCTCAACGAGCAGCGCGGCAAGGACTTCCGCTCGCAGCTCATCGCCGCCTTCAACGCCTGGCTTGACGTGCCGCCCGCCAGCATCGAGGTCATCACCAAGGTCGTCGGCATGCTGCACACGGCCTCGCTGCTCATCGACGACGTCGAGGACAACAGCCTGCTGCGCCGTGGGCTCCCCGTCGCCCACTCGCTATTCGGCGTGCCCCAGACCATCAACTCGGCCAACTACGTCTACTTCTGCGCCCTCGAGGAGCTCCAGAGGCTCCGCAACCCCACCTGCGTCGCCGTCTTCGCCGACGAGCTGCTCAACCTGCACCGCGGCCAGGGCATGGACCTCTTCTGGCGCGACACCCTGACCTGCCCCACCGAGGACGAGTACCTCGAGATGGTCGGCAACAAGACGGGCGGCCTGTTCCGCCTGGGCATCAAGCTGATGCAGGCCGAGAGCGCGCGGTCGGGCGCCGCCGCCGAGGCCGCGGGCCGCGCCCCCATCGACTGCGTCCCGCTCATCAACCTGATCGGGCTCATCTTCCAGATCCGCGACGACTACCAGAACCTGCGGTCAGCCGAGTACAGCGACAACAAGGGGCTCGCCGAGGACCTGACCGAGGGCAAGTTCAGCTTCCCCGTCATCCACGCCGTGCGCGCCGACCCCACGGACCTGCGCCTGCTCAACATCCTGCGCCAGCGCACCGCCGACGACGAGGTGAAGCGCTACGCCGTCGCGCACATGGAGGCCGCGGGGAGCTTCGACTACACCCGCGCCGTCCTCGACGTCCTCGTCGCCCGCGCCCGCCGCGTGGCCGAGGATATTGATAGGATCGCTGCCGAGGGGGACGAGGGCCGGCCGCGGAACAAGGGCATCAGCGCCATACTGGACAAGATGGTCATTGGCGGGCCTGGGGAGATGCACTTCCCTGCCAAGAAGACTTGAGTCCGGAGTGGTGCGAGGTTCAGAGTGTTAATTCGGGGAGGTAGGGCAGGGTGAGACTAGGCTGGCTGGCATACATTCATCTCTGGCGATGGACGATTCTCTGTCGGCGGACAACGTGGTTGTGAAAGGGAAGCTCTGGTTCTGGCGTCGGCGTGGACGGGGCATCTGTTACAGCAGGCGTCTCACCTGCTCTTTATGTGCTTCTGCTTTATCTTTTACTTGTCTTTTTAATCTTCTAGTGATATCCCACGTGCGTATATACTCATTTATATACGCATGCATCTCGGGTGGGTCGGTGGAGAGAACGTAAAATACTGAGCTGGAAGGAAGGGAGAAAACAATGAGATATGATGACATGTGCCCTCCTCCATGACTTCCGACTTGCGTCTCTTGACACACAATAAATCTGAGCAACAATTTGCCAACGCCTCTTCGCATGCCCCTCTGAGGGCAGACAGGCCGGGATGATATTCAGTCCTCTGAACAAAAAACTGGCACGAATCTTCTCCCTCGTAGCTCGTGGCCTGGCAGATCCGAGTAAGAAATATCTCGCTGCCTTGACATGCAGGGGAATACAAAGCAGAGAGGCCACACATCGCTCATTCACTTCACAAGTATTGCAAGTCAGGGAAGTAAGTCCGGGCGAGGAAACCCAGAATGTATATCTAGAGACCTTTAGGTTGGCCGGGAGAGGGCTTTGATTTCCATGCCCACGCAACATCGCGCCCGCCGAACACAGGAGCGTTGGGGGACGAGGCTCTGAAGTGCCCTTCCACGCTCTTGCTGTTCGCTCGGGGGTAGTTCATCTCGCCTGACACAGAATATCTCCACATGGAGCAGATCAAGCCAAGGATGGACATACGTTAGGTAGGATGAAAGATGTGACTTCGTTCTCAGAATGTTTGGAGGGGAAGATGTTGGGTTGAAAGGTAGTGTTTATCACTCAATCACATGGATGCATGGACGACCTCTCCACGGCCGTCGTAAGATTTTCCCTGTGTCTCGCCAGAGTTTAGTGACGCACGACAGACAAGGCATACGGACGATCAAGCAAGCAAGCAAAGCCATCAAAATAGGCACTTGAGGTGGAGGCATGTCATGTCATATAACATTGAGTAAAGGACTAGGCGCCAGCCAGACAGACGACACGAAAAACAGGGCGCCCATCTCTATCGACAGTGTCTCCATGCCCTTCTCCCACACACCAAGACACACACGAAGATGGAAAAAAGACGGCTCTTTCCGTCAAGGATAAAGATATACCAGGAGAATGATATATGAAGAAAACGGGCGCAAGTGGGGCCCGGAGGGGACTGCGCGAAGAAAATCAAACACGGATCCGACCCCCCCGAACCAACCTCCTTCCCCCCAGCATAGATATTTATGTATGCCTCTCCTCTCTCACTTTCTCTTTCCCACTTCGGCTTTCCCTTCTCAGTGCCTCGCTCTTCCTCTGGCTGCCGCATTCCAAGTAGGGAAAGAAGGGAAGGTATGTCTGTCCGCATATATTCGTTCCGAAGTAAAAGCAAAACCACCACATCCAGGAGAAATTCAGCCAGGGGAAAATTGCTTCCCCCGTTCAATCAGGGTGCGGAAGTGTGTTGATTGGGATGGGGTACTCGTAAGTTCTCCCCAATATATAAAGACAACAGAAAACGCCGGGATAAATAATAGCGTCCTCCCGTGTAGATAGCATAACATAGCCGCCGCCGTAGCCCCATTCCCGTTGATGGAGTAAGCTTTGTCGAGTTCGTACGTATCCTTTCCCCCATTTTTCCAAAATAAAAACAATAAGAAGTAGTAGATGGACAGATGAATGGGTATAAGATCCTCCCTCCGGATAAGTAGATAGTGGGTAGATGAGTAGATAGATGGATAGTTAAGTAAGTAGGTAGGTGGGTAGACGCGAGTATTTTTCCTGGGAGCCTTGGAATGACATCGTAGCGAGATGACAGCGCAGAGCCTGGTGGGCACGAGGGCATGGTAGCTCACGACAGTGAGCCCTGCGTGTTAAATCTGCCAATAAATGGCCCGGGCAATGGTATATATACCAAGAGTAGATTGGTGGGTCAGCCACACTGCTTGGCACTGAAACTGATGAGATCAGGTCAAGTAAAACGAAGCAAACTTGTGCTACCGTCACCGACGCTGCTCATATTGTCTCGTCCCAAAACAGCCGGTTCGTTATAGATCACTGGGCTGAGGGCGCATCACCTGCTCTCTTGTGTGGCGTGGGCGTCACTGAACGGACTGGCGCCGCGGGGAGGGCCTTGCGACGCCCTCCGCGCAGCGTCCTCAGCAACGGTGCTCAAGCCCGAACCGCGTGCGCCCGCTGCCGGCGGCGACGGGCTCGGGTCGCGGAACGGGCTCTGCTGCTCGTCCCGCGGCGGCGGCAACGTGCTGGGTGTTGACAGTCCGGAGCGGGCAGTGACGGCGTCGTCTCGCTCGTCGTCGGTGCTGTCTGCGCCTGCCACCGAGGTGGTGTTGACGCTGGCAGGCGTGGACGACTGCTTCAAGTTGCTGCCGACGCGGACAACCTGGGCACGCACAGCGGTAGCACTCTTGGCGTTGTTCATGAACGTCGACCCGATGCTGAAGGTGCTGCCGGATGGGCTCGCTGGTTCGGGGCCTTGGAACCTGCTCTTGTCCACGGCGGGTACAGGTGGCACCGATCCGCCGTCGGAGGAGCCGCTGCCGGTTGACTTGACGCTCACCATAGCAGCCTTGGCACGCATGCCCGTCTGCGCTGGGGTGACGACCACGCCGGCCTTGCCGTAGATGGTAGAGGCGACGCTCGAGCGGGGCGCGTATGATGTCCGGGCGAACGAAGTGCGGTCGGTGTATCCGGTCATGCCAGAGGCCATCGAGTCGCGCAGGTCACCGGGAACGAAGAAGTGCTGGTCCTCGGTGGAGTTTGGCGTGCCGGCCTGGGAAGAGACGGCGATGGGGATTGGGGGCACGGGCGGCACCAGCAGCGTCGGCGACGTTGGCGTTGCCCGGTTCGTGACACCGGGGATGTAGGCGATCTGGATGATGTTGGAGGCACGGGTAAGAACGGTAGAGGCGATCGAGTTGCGGGCTTGTGTCGAGGCCCTTCCGTCCCTCATGGCATTGAAGTCCTTCTCGCGCTGCCCAGCGTACTCCCCATCGTCCTCCCACTGTCCTTGCTCGAATGACGCCCTCTTGTTCTTGACGCAGTGCTTCCATGCGAGGTACGTGCCGACTCCGACGAGAGCGACAAGAGCAAGACCTCCTATCACGGCACCAGCGATGGCTCCCCCGCTGGCTTTTGGGCTAGAACTTGACGAACTTGATGATGATGAGGCGGTGGAGGAGACGGCACAGTAGGCTTGCGGACATTGGGTGCAATCGAGCGGGACTGAAATTTGACACTCTTTGCCATCGCCGCATTCAGGACATGACGGTGTGCCCTCCTGACATTGTACACAACCGCTTTGACGAGCAAAGAGGCCGTGGTACGAGCCTGCGAGCAAGCGAGGTTAGCCATGGGTCGTCGGTTGGCGAGGCCGGACTGCTGCTGCGAACGGGGACGAGGAGAGGATGAGGCAGCAGCGCCGGGCGGCCAGGTCGCGATGGATGGTATGGGCTCGACTATACCTTCTTCTAAGATCGGCATCGTGACGTACGATGCGAGACTGGGGGATGGGCTCGACAGCCAGGTACGGAGGTGAGGTTGGATATCGTAGCTTCAATTGGGCTTGACTTGTGAGAAGATCGACAAGCAGGTAAGCAAAGCAACCGCAGATCCGGGTCGAGGATCAGACAGGTTCAACCACGGGGGCCAGACGGATGGCGCCCTTTCAGCTGAGGCTTGGCGAGGCTGCTTATTCTTTAAATAGGATGCACGCACTCATGCACGGTACGGTACAGTATTTCGGTATCTCGTGTCGGGTCGATGACGGTGAGTAGTAGTTCTCCTCGAGTAACGATGGGATGATTGCCAAAAAGGAATGTGTTGTATCTCGAGCGAGTACGAGCGTGTTGTGTGTCGTCGTCGGAATCGTCGTGAAAGGGGTCGTCGGGAAAAGGGGAGTTTGTTTCAAGGGCGGAGAAACCAGCAACGAGCGGGCTGAAAAAGGTGAGGGTAAATAGCGAGCGACTAGGAGAACTAGCTCCTGGGAAGGCGAAGAGAAAGATAGAGGTCGATGGTCAGAGGAGTCGAGACAGTCAAGTCAGTCTATCCTGAGTGGAAACCCATCTGCAGCTGGCGTGGCCCTTCTGCTGCGTTGCGTTGCGTTGCGTGCGTTGCGCTGCGAGTTGTTGCTTTGACAATCGGGCCAGTCGTCGTGGAACGGAACGGCACGGCAGGGTGGCAGGTCAACGAGATTTGAGTTGGGATTGAGCACGGCACGGAGAGAATCAAAGTCAAGCCAGGTCGAGAGGAGTCTCCAGGTTGGGAGAGGTCAAGGTCAGGTCATGGGTAGGTACGGGCGCGAGATTGTGATGAGATGGGCGGGAATATCGATGCGGGTGGATGAATGAGTGGAATTGGGGAGTGGAATGGCTGGGTGCGAGGGCGAATGAATGGATTGGCCGGATCATCAGGGCAGGTGGGGATGGGACGGGCATGGGATGGGGTGGGAGCGAGTGTGTCGACAGTCAGAGTGACATCCGATATAGATTGGGTCTATAGACGACAAGACCACTAGATTACCGGGTCATGTACCGCGCTGCAGCTGCAGAGAGACAATCGACAAGCCAAGAGCGAGAAGAATGCTCGAGTCTAGGCCCTGGCCCCTGCTCCTGCCCTCGCCATCTTGTCAGCTCGTCTTTGCTCCTTCTTTCCTCCTCTCTCTCTTCTTCCCGCCTCTCACCAACGGCTACTAACACTGCAGCCCTGCAGCAGTACACAAGTCTGGTAGTCCGGCAGATAAATACGTACCGAGCCTAGTATACGTACCCCAATCTAGCTCGAGCCGGCTTTGCAAACCTTGAAAGCCTGCTTCAGGCACGACTCCTTGGCCCCAACCGAGCGGGTCCATGGGGCCACACCACCACCACCGCCCCCTCTCCTCCGTCCCTCGCCCTTCCTGGTCCTGGCGCCTCTGGTTGGTGAGCACCTGGGCCACAAGGCCTTCATTCACACTCATCAGGAACTCTGCTCCGGCAGGGGTGGCTCGACAACCGAGCGCCTTGGCCCTGTCGGTCCTTGATGGTCCTGTCTGTTCTCATCGTCGGTGGGTTTGGATGGTCGACAGGACGGCTCATCGAAGTGTTCGTTCCATGGCAGCAAGCTTGCAACCACAAATCCCGAAGCCTTTTCAATCTATCTACTTCCTTCCCCTCCTGGCGCGCCGAGCTGCGGACGGACCTTGTTCGTATCGGGGCTAGCCATCCCATCCGTCCTCCTGGTCGCTGGGATAATGCCGACCCCTGCAATTTCAATTTCTCTTGTCCTACCCAGCCCTCGCCAGCCGTCTGAGGGTCAGAACCTTTTTGCCTTGGTCATCAAAGCAAAGCTTGTGACACTTGCCCGCTGTCTTCAGCCTGCTCTGCACTGGCCTCGAAGTGAGTTGAGTACGGCCCGACTCTTGATCCGGCTGCTGAACCTGCGGTGCGCATCGTCAGTCCTGTCATCATCACTGCCTGGCATCCACAGGAGAGCCACGCGCGGCATTGAATCAAGGCCCTCTGGGCACTGTATGACCTTCATGCAGAAAGCCGAATGTGTCCAGGCACCGGATAACCCTGGGGGCGCAGAGGTCCCGGCCGTACCCTCGATCTCCAATGACGAGTCACCCGCCCACAGCACGACATGCCTGCCCCCGGATCGCTGATGGGCTGGTCAGCAGCTCGGCTGCCCTTCGTTGGATGAATCAGCCGGCCCTGCATGCTCCGAAGGGTTCACAAGCTCACACGCTCGTGTGTGCGCGTGAGTGTTGTGTGCTCCCTGCAGCGACGATCACCCCCGGGCGGCCAGTCCTGTGCCATCCAACCCGGGGAAATCGCGGGAGGCCGTTGTCCTAGGCGAGGGCGTTGCCTTTGTGCTACCCACGCGAGATTTAATCGCTGGGCTCCCGCGGCGTGGCGTGGGAGGACAAAGGTGAGGAGAAGAGGACTGGCATACCGGCTGGCATCCCATTCGTAGCATTAGAGTTTGCTGCCAACGGCGGGGCAAATTGACCGCAGCCTTGAGGAAAGCATCACGATTTGTGCCTGGAATGACCTCTCATCAGGCATATGTACGGTAAAGTCGCTCATGAGGATTGGTTGAATCCCGGCAGCATTTCAAGACGGCGCGGTGCTCATGCTCTGAAGTCGTCAGATTGGTGCATTCGACACGGCCAAAAGACCTCTCACTGTCACAGAAAACAGCGTGTGTCGAAGATCGCCCGTTCTCGTGAGGTCCGGCACACCTTGCGTGCCTCTACTATACTTACTGCACCTGGAAACCGTCACTAGCACATCGTCTAAATAACTAGCACAAGCTCAAAGGCCATGCTAGAGTCGGTTCTAGCCCCTAGGCCTTAGGTTCTCGTTGGGTCCCGACACATCGGGATTATCGTCGAATTGGGTTTCTGCGTCGAGCCTCCCGGCCCAGATCTCACGAGGTCCATTCCGGTACTCCCAGCGCTTGTGTAGCGAGGGGAAGAATGTAGGGTGGGGAACAGTAAGTAGGACATGACACGAGGAGCCAGCCCTTCGCAGCCACAACGTGGTTACTAGCGAGGTACACACCACCCCACCAGGACGGGCTGCGAAACACAAACATTCTCGGGATGGAGGGCCGGCCGGCGGTCTGCCCGGGCTCGGGATGCCCACCCCGTTCCTACGCCGCGCAGATCGGGGCCGGGCCCAGATGTAGGGCGGTGGTGGTGTCTGGGCGTGTTGGTTCCGTTCGTTATGTGATCACCTTCGTCCCTGCTTGTGTGGCTTATACTGGCTCCTCTGTCTGGCCGGTAAAATCAGCACCAACTGTGGGCAAAGGATCTGAGTTCAGGCTGGGCCGCCGAGCAGACGTGTCAAAAGGCTTCCCGCCAGTGGCTGAAGCAGGAGTCGCGCTGGATCCCCAACCTGCTGCGAAGATCCATCGCGCTGCATGCGCTGAGGTGAGCATTTCCGCGTGCGCGAGTCGTCCGATCGGCAGGTGTTCCCTGAGACAAAGCCTTTGCCGAGGCTCTGGTCTTTTCTCTGTCTCCCTTTCTGACTGGGCTTCCGTGATGCTGTTTGGCGGGGATGGGTGGGTGGACGGATGGATATCAACCGCGCGATGAATTCCTCCTTGAGACGCGGCGGGAATTATTAGGGAGTGAGGAAACCCAGAAAAACAAGACATAATGCCCCTTGGCTGAGCAGCGAGCACAGCCTCATGATTGCCATGCCGGATGGGGGATAGGGCGGAAGCTGCCGACGGGTTGGGTCGTCGACACGAGCCACCCAAGGCCTCCCGAGGCCAGAGGGCTGCGTGTTTCTATTTTTGGTGACAAATGTCGCTCACTCCCCTCAGTGTATTTCAGCGCCAAATAGTACAGAAAGTGCCATTTCAAGTAAAATGGATATTGGCAGTGAGCCGCGCGTGTGGGTCGCCCGCTCAGGCCAAGGGAGACTCGAGGGAATCCTTTCCCCAGCGGGGCCAGAGGGCGGCAAAGGCGTTGATCGTGCCCAACGGCGGCCACGAGGTTGGTGTCTCTGCCTCTTATGTGCGTGCCTAGTCGCGGTTGACAACCGCTTTGACGCCGTCTGTGCTGTCAGGTGTGTGCGACCGGGTGGTGGCTGCGTGCCAGTACAGTGGGGACCAGCTGAGCTGGAGGGGGGGGCTGCAGCAATCCGCCGGCCCAGCAGAGCGGTGAAGGTTGACGGGTGGTTTATCATTACGGGGGCAAGGAAAATACGAGCGAGGAGCTGCCAAAGTGGGTGGGTGTTTCAGAAGGGGGCTTCCAGTGCTAGGGGCCTGCGGGCAGCTACTGGCTGCGTGGCCAAGGTCGTGCAGGAAACCGGGTGCTCACTGACATATGATCCCTGGAAGCACCGCGTGCTCCTCGGAACGAGATTGGCAGACGGCAGGCCGACCATCCCCAGATCTCAAGTTGTGATCAGCACGGAATAGGGGGCCCATAGGGGTTGGAGGGGCTGAGGGGCCGGAGGGATAATAGACTACATACATACATAGACGAGTGAACAGCCTGGACAGTCTGACGGCCTGACACCGAAAATGACAGACAGACACACAGATAGATTCTCAGGGTCCTTTTCGCGAGTGAAGATCTCAGAAGCTATGGGGCCGTTCTAGAATGGAGGATTGGCAAGACAGCATGCAGCGTGCAGGTACTGTATAACAATAAAGTCAACATCACCCTGCTGTCTTGTCACCACCCACCGAACAAAGATGGATGATGTATGTGGTGTTCCTGGCTTCTACCCCAAGGCCTAAGATGCAACGGCCGGAGGCTAAGAGGAACGTTTCGACGGTGGGACAAGACCAGGAGCGAGCTGTCGAAGGCCAAGTGCCGGCGTCTGGGCCGCTCCTAGCTCGGCCCATCAATCGTCGATGGGACAGACGTCTATTGCTGCTGTTGAGAGCTCTGTGCAATATCACATTGCCAATCTCATCTCATCAGTGCTCGCCGGACAGGCAATTAAGAGGCTTGCATGGCTCGAGCATGGCTGCGGCATAGCTGCACGGTTGCATTGCTGCATATAGAATACAGCAGCTTCAGTAGGGACTGGGGACGTTTGGGGTTGCAGGCTGGGAGGCTGTGACGTCGTCATCGTGTCCGGCCTTGTCTCCTAGCCTGCCCACCCGTCATGATGGCACCTCAGAAGAAGGGAGCCCCTGCCTGGTGTTCATCATGCCCCAAGCTAGATGCGGCCTCCCCCATACTGTTGACGGGCAGAGATGGGATGGGGTGGCCTGTGATGTCTCGCCAGCACCGATGGAGGGCTGGCTGGTGGCGGGTGGGTGGCACGGAGCGGATGGTACGCCAACAGAGTTTATGCCAGGCAAGATTGGATGAATGGGTGATGCAGACAGCATCGAGAACAGACAGGCAGTGATTGACAGACAGGCCACGGGCTGAGATGGGGACAGACCCCTGGGTATTCTTGGGCCAAACGCGCCCCTGTCCTAAGCCACAATTGTGTAGTCCCGATGCTCTCCTAGTGGTCGCTTTTATGCGGACCTCCTTTTTTTTTCTCCTTCGCTCTCCTCCCCTTTGCTAGGCCAGACCACACGCCAGACGCACGTAGTTGTTGGCCTCTTGAGGAACAGCCCCAGCCAGCCCAGAGCCCAGGACCGGGAGGGGACCCTTTTTCCTTTTTTTCCCTTCTCTCGGATGCTTCTTGACCGGCAGAGCAATAAGATATTTCACTTCGCTTCTCTACCCAAAACTCTTTGATTTTTGCACATCACCGATCCCCCCCATTTGCTTGTTCTCTGGATCGCCTGCCTGTCGCTTGCCCGGGTCGGCACACCATCATCCAGCAACCTTGCCTCCTCGCCCTGCCCTTGGCGTGGAGAAGCGGGTGCCTCCTTTTTAGACTTTCCCAGTCCAGCAAGCCTGCCAAAGCAAGGCCAGAGAGCCCAGCAAGGCCCAGCTCAGCAAAGCAGCGCTACCGACCAGGAGCTCCTTTGTCTCCGTCACCCGAACCGCACGCGACTACTCGTCCCCATCCAAATCCATCCCATCCCAGAATCGCCGGTTCCCCCTTTTCGCCTTATTACAATCATCATCACCAGCAATCCCAACGCTGCCGCACCCCAGCCATTCACTCTAACGGCCCCCCATTGGACCTGTACCGGACACGCAAGCGTGGAGCGGTCCAGTCACTCGACCCGCTTAAAATAATCGAAACGGCCGTTCACCTAGCCAGCTCCTGTCCAGACGGTTGCCGACATGGCGTACAACGGCCATAACGATGGCTACAATAGCCATGGCATGCAGGACCTCAACCAAAACCCAGCAGGCGTTCGTCACAAGCTCTTCTACTACTACTGCTCCCCCTCTGCACATCTGCTACCTCACATCGATTCCCACCGCGATCCTTGCCTTAACTTGCCCTGCCCTGCCCGGCTTTTCCCTCCTGCCCTTGACAGATTCCCATCCTGCTCCTCCATCTCGACCTCCTCGCCCCCACTTTTGGTCCCTGATGATCTTGAGCAACTGTGACCGCGGTCGTCTAACATTCCTTTCGCGCCGCAGTACCACCTGCCCCCTGAGAACGAGCAGGACGACGAGGCACAGCGATCCCTTCTGAGTCAAGGCTCGACCATGTACGAGCAAGATCGTCTTGGGGGCACTGCCACCCCTCCTGCCCGCCCCGTCTCCGCATACAGCTTGACCGAGTCCTACGCCCCCAACGCCGCCACCACCGTGCCCGGCTCTGGCGGCCCCGGTAGCTACAGCAATGAGTACGGCGGCGGCGCTGGCTACGGCGGCGAGTTCCCAACTGGAGACCCCGGCCACCCCCCGTCCACCGTGGGCGACGAGGATAGCTGGCTCAACCGCCAGCAGGTGCCTGCGGGAGGCGGCCTGGGCCGGTCCAAGACCAGAAGGGTCAAGCTGGTCCAGGGCTCCGTCCTGAGTATCGACTACCCCGTGCCCAGTGCCATCAAGAATGCCATCCAGCCAAAATACCGAGATGTCGAGGGCGGCAACGAGGAGTTCACCAAGATGCGTTACACGGCCGCAACATGCGACCCCAACGACTTCACCCTCAAGAACGGTTACGACCTGCGGCCTCGCATGTACAACCGCCACACTGAGCTCTGTATCGCCATCACCTACTACAACGAGGACAAGGTCCTCCTCGCCAGAACCCTCCACGGTGTGATGCAGAACATCCGCGACATTGTCAACCTCAAGAAGTCCACCTTCTGGAACAAGGGTGGCCCGGCCTGGCAGAAGATTGTTGTGTGCATGGTCTTCGACGGTATTGGAAAGACAGATAAGAACGCGCTTGACGTTCTGGCCACAATTGGTATCTACCAGGACGGTGTGATCAAGAAGGACGTCAACGGCGAGCCCACCGTTGCCCACATCTTCGAATACACCACACAACTGTCCGTCACCCCCAACCAGCAGCTCATCCGGCCCCTCGACGACAGCCCTCAGACCCTGCCCCCCGTGCAGATGATTTTCTGTGTCAAGGCGCAGAACAGCAAGAAGATCAACTCCCATCGTTGGCTGTTCAACGGCTTCGGCCGTATCCTGAACCCCGAGGTCTGCATCCTGCTCGATGCCGGTACAAAGCCCAGCCCCAGGTCGCTCCTCGCCCTGTGGGAGGGTTTCTACAACGACAAGGATCTTGGCGGTGCCTGTGGTGAGATCCATGCTATGCTCGGAAAGGGAGGCAAGAAGCTCCTAAACCCGCTCGTGGCCGTCCAGAACTTCGAGTACAAGATCTCCAACATTCTGGACAAGCCCCTGGAGAGTGCCTTCGGTTACGTTAGTGTGTTGCCCGGTGCCTTCTCGGCTTACCGGTTCCGAGCTATCATGGGCCGGCCCCTGGAGCAGTACTTCCACGGTGACCACACGCTTTCCAAGATCCTCGGCAAGAAGGGTATCGACGGCATGAACATTTTCAAGAAGAACATGTTCTTGGCCGAGGATCGTATCCTCTGTTTCGAGCTGGTCGCCAAGGCCGGCCAGAAGTGGCACTTGAGTTACATCAAGGCAGCCAAGGGTGAGACTGATGTTCCCGAAGGTGCTGCCGAGTTCATCTCCCAGCGTCGACGATGGCTCAACGGTTCATTCGCTGCCAGTTTGTACTCGTCGATGCACTTTGGTCGTATGTACAAGTCCGGCCACAACATCATCCGCATGTTCTTCTTCCACGTCCAGGCTCTCTACAACTTTGCCAACCTGGTCTTCTCCTGGTTCTCTCTCTCGTCGTACTGGCTCACCACCTCGGTCATCATGGATCTGGTCGGCAACCCCCAGTCTCAAGACAACGCGGCGGCTGACGCTGTCGGTTGGCCTTTTGGCAACACCGTCACCCCATACTTCAACGCTGTTCTGAAGTATCTGTACCTTGGTTTCGTCATCCTGCAGTTCATTCTGGCCCTGGGTAACAGGCCCAAGGGTTCGAGGTACACTTACATTGCCTCGTTCGTTGTCTTCGGTCTCGTGCAGCTCTACATTCTGTTCGACTCCGGCTACCTGGTCTACCGCGCCTTCCACGGTGGGCTTGGCCTTGACACGGACAACACGGGTGACTTCCTCAAGAGTTTGTTCGGCGGCGAGTCCACCGGAGGTGTGCTTCTGCTGGCCCTGTTCACCATCTACGGCATGTACTACCTGGCCTCGTTCATGTACCTGGACCCATGGCACATGTTCCACTCCTACCCCTACTACCTGCTGCTCATGTCGACCTACATCAACATCCTCATGGTGTACGCATTCAACAACTGGCACGATGTTTCTTGGGGTACCAAGGGATCCGACAAGGCCGAGGCGCTCCCGTCTGCCAACATCATTAAGGACGACAAGGGTGATGGCCCAGTCATCGAGGAAATCGAGAAGCCACAGGAGGATATCGACAGCCAGTTCGAGCAGACGGTCAGGCGTGCGCTTGCTCCATTCAAGGAGGAGCCCGAGGACGACAAGCCCGATCTCGAGGACGGTTACAAGTCTTTCCGAACGGGTCTGGTCTCGTCTTGGCTGTTCTCCAACTGTCTTTTGGCGGTGATCATCACCTCGGACAACTTCGACGGACTGGGTATCGGCGTAAGTTACCACCATCAACCTGGTCTAATCGACCTAACTGCTCGTGACCATCCAACGCTAACCGGTAATTACAGACAAACTCAACTGCACGTACCGCCTGGTTCTTCAAGGTCCTGCTGTACGCTACTGCATTCCTGTCCATTATTCGTTTCATTGGCTTCTGCTGGTTCCTGGGTAAGACTGGTATCATGTGCTGCTTTGCCAGGCGGTAAGCGCATGTTTTACTGCAAGACTTCCAGGTCATTTGGTGCGGCATCTACACATTTACACGATGAGAAACGAAATCTGCTTCTCAGTCATTCTGGGTTAAAGGGTAAATTGTTGTATAGTAAGGCAGAACCCCGCCAAAAACATGGCATGGCAGGCTGGCCGCTGGGTCTTGTATGGGGGGACCCCTGCGAGATTTCTTTCAGCTGCCTACTACATAGTGGCCTCTCCTTCGTGGTTTGGCGGTTTAGAGCAAAGGGGCGGGAAGGAGGCTGGGGATCTGGAGCATCTGTGACTGCCTCTCTTTCCAGGCTGTGGACATGGACACAATTACATTGGTGGCGAGAAAAACAGGAGCATATTGACGATGGCGTTCTACGAGAGTGTTTTTTCTTCTCTATAGGCAGGACTAGGAATTTCATAGCCCAAGTGCATAATCTTGAAACCAGACCTGTGTTGTTCTTGTCTGTGACTTGCATCATGATCTGGATGTGTGGATGGGTTTGGTGGTTATTTTGAAGTGATATTTGCTTGAGCTGCAAGAGGAAGGCCTAAGCGCGAAACTCATTTCGGTCCTACTAGAGTTGGACAGGTTTTATCTTATCGGTGACCCCACGTTCGGCCAACCTTGGAACTGTAAGCCGGACACACTCTCGCCTCCGACCCTCTCAGGCACCAACTCGCACCCCGCCACCCACTGACCAGCAAACGGCCTACACTCCAGGCAGGTGACTCGGTACTCAACATCTTCACTATCCAGATCAATCTTGATGACTTTGTTTTTCATCTGGGTCAATAACTAGTACCGACCGATATCAGGACTTCAACTCCGCAACCTTATCCACAGGCACACCAGCCCGACCATCGCAGCCACCCTCGCCCCATAACTCACGACTTGCGCGCGACACTCGAGATACTATCACACACCCCCCTAAACCACTCCACCCCGTGCCCTGAACCCAAGAACACCAGAACTGAGTCCTGGGGCGGCCACCCATCGCACAGGCGGGCAAGATGTTGAAGATATGGTCGATCAAGAAGGAGCAGCAGAAGGCCGACGCGGCGGAGGGCGCGGCAGCTGGGGGCAAGAAGAAGAAGGTGACGGCGGCGCAGCTGCGGGTGCAGAAGGACCTCTCGGAGCTGTCGCTGGGGACGACAATGAAGACGGAGTTCCCGGACCCGGACAACATCCTGCGGTTCGTGCTGACGATCGAGCCGGACGAGGGCATGTACCGGGGCGGGCGGTTCACGTTCGACTTCGACATCAACCAGAGCTTCCCCCACGAGCCGCCCAAGGTGCGCTGCACGCAGAAGATCTACCACCCCAACATCGACCTCGAGGGCAAGGTGTGCCTCAACATCCTGCGCGAGGACTGGAAGCCCGTGCTCAACCTCAACGCCGTCATCGTCGGCCTGCAGTTCCTCTTCCTCGAGCCCAACGCCAGCGACCCCCTCAACAAGGAGGCCGCCGAGGACTTGCGCAACAACCGCGAGGGCTTCAAGCGGAACGTACGATCTAGCATGGCCGGCGGCTCCGTCCGCGGCGTCAGCTTCGACCGGGTGCTGAAGTGAGCGGCTTCGGTCACCCAGGAGAAGGGGAAGAAGAGGAGGAGGGGCGATGGGACTGTCGAAGGCAGACGTAGTCTTCTCAGACCGTCACCCTTTCAATGACTGCCTGGACCGCCACTGCAGTCGCACTCCTTGCACCGGGTCATTGCAGCAATAGAACATTACACACTGACAATGGGGGAGGACGGCACGGACACGTGAAGAAGCTGGGATGAAAGAAGGCTTCTTGAACTGTCACATATCAGATTGGCAGCGGAGGATGGAGCGAGCGAAAACGTGGTGGGCATTACGATCACAGCGAGGCGCCCATTTTCGGCGAGGTGTCTAGACGTCTTTTTTCTTTTCTTCTACAGGTGGCAGAACGTCGGATACGGAGAGTGGAAGGAAGAGACATGATAGACCATGAATCGATCGAGAACAAGGACGAGGTGTGAGGCAAGGCTGGGGTTCATGAGCGACTACCACTACTACAAATGATATTATCATGAAGAGCCTGTCACACACGGCAGAAGTTGAATACAGATGCTCCGGACTGGAAAAGTTCTATGTTTTGTGACGCCTACTCGATGCATGGGTATCGCGTCTACAGCAACGGTGCATTGTACACTTTGCCGGCTCCTTTCCCAAGCTTGAAACGGGGGTATTGGGCTTCTCTTGGCTGTGTCTGGACCAGATCTCTGCATACCAAGTGAGGATAGAGACTGAAACGGCGACACGCGGCCGACCATAGCACTGAAGGGAGTTGTCTTTTCCCTCGGCTTGACTGGGCGATGACTCTTCGCGGTGGAGAGCAGCTAGACAGGCCAGACAGGCCAAGGCAGTGACCCCCCCTGTTCCCCAGACGGGCGTGAGTTGGAGTTGTGCCCCATTGGCTCCGTTTGGCCCCCCACAGCCGGGACCCTAGCCCCACCGTCACAGCAACGCAGGGCCTGTACCCGTGCTGCACGGTGCTGGGTGCAGGCCCCAAAGGAGATAGGGCGAGCGAGCTCGGAGCTGACAAGAAAAAAATTGGTCCAACACCATTCGGTGAGTCGAGCAGATCGGAGCTCTGGGTTTGGTCTGGGGCCTGGGTGGTAGGTGCCCCGGTATAAGCTTCGAAGCTCGCTCGGTCAACACCACGTCTTCTCTTCTTCCCTCCTTCCTCTCCTGCTTTTCTCAACCCCCTTCTCGTGACCCCAATCTCCACTCAGAACAGCCCTCAACATGTCTGCTAGAGGTTTCTCGTCCGCCCTGCGGCCCGCCGCCCGTCAATTGACCAAGAACACCGTCCAGAGACGCACCTTCGTCGCTGCTCTGAACGCCGCCTCGCGCACCTCTGCCGTTGCCCGCCCTGCTCTGGCCCGCCCCGCCCAGCAGCAGATCCGTGGCGTCAAGACTGTTGACTTTGCCGGCCACAAGGAGACCGTCTACGGTGAGCCTCGAGCCCGCCTCAATTGATGCATTGGCGCCTCTCTGACTCTAATTGCCCCTCCCCAACAGAGCGCGATGACTGGCCCAAGGAGAAGCTCCTGGTGAGTCACCTAACCACCTTCGACCTCGCAGCAGCTTCAATGCTGCTCCGGGCGACCAGTCTGCTGATGACAACCACAGGACTACTTCAAGAACGACACCCTCGCCCTGATCGGCTACGGCTCCCAGGGCCATGGCCAGGGTCTCAACCTCCGTGACAACGGCCTGAACGTCATCATCGGTGTGCGAAAGAACGGCAAGTCCTGGAAGGACGCCATCCAGGATGGCTGGGTCCCCGGCAAGAACCTGTTCGAGGTCGACGAGGCCATCTCCAAGGGCACCATCATCATGAACCTGCTGTCCGATGCTGCCCAGTCCGAGACCTGGCCCCACCTGAAGCCTCAGATCACCAAGGGAAAGGCGAGTCATTCCAGCGAGCTAAGCACATCCCGGTCTGAATTCGTTCCCCCAGGGCTAACATTGTGCATCAATCCAGACCCTGTACTTCTCCCACGGTTTCTCCCCCGTCTTCAAGGACCTGACCAAGGTCGACGTCCCCACGGACGTCGATGTCATCCTCGTCGCCCCCAAGGGCTCCGGCCGTACCGTGCGGTCCCTCTTCCGTGAGGGCCGTGGCATCAACTCGTCCGTCGCCGTCTTCCAGGACGTCACCGGCAAGGCCGAGGAGAAGGCCATCGCCATGGGTGTCGCCGTCGGCTCCGGATACCTGTACAAGACCACCTTCGAGAAGGAGGTGTACTCTGACCTCTACGGAGAGCGTGGCTGCCTGATGGGCGGTATCCACGGCATGTTCCTCGCCCAGTACGAGGTCCTCCGCGAGCGCGGCCACTCCCCCAGCGAGGCCTTCAACGAGACCGTCGAGGAGGCGACCCAGTCGCTGTACCCCCTGATCGGCGCCAACGGCATGGACTGGATGTACGATGCCTGCTCGACGACGGCCCGCCGTGGCGCCATCGACTGGTCGCCCCGCTTCAAGGACGCCCTCAAGCCCGTCTTCAACCAGCTGTACGACTCTGTCAAGGACGGCAGCGAGACCAAGCGCTCGCTCGACTACAACGGCCAGCCCGACTACCGCGAGAAGTTCGAGGCCGAGTTGCAGGAGATCCGCGACCTGGAGATCTGGCGCGCCGGAAAGGCCGTCCGCTCCCTGCGCCCTGAGAACCAGAAGTAAGATGGATCAGTCCGTCTTGCTCGGTCACTAAAAATGTAGGGGGGGAGAAGTCCCGAGTGGTTGATGGAGGGCTGTTGATCACTTTTGGCTTGTCTATTTACTCGAGAGGGATGGTTCTGGAAAACTTTCCTGGGTCACGGGGAATGCGTTACGTGCGTTTTGCGCTGGCAAGATGGGAAAAAGTACGGGGATTGTGTATTTTATATCCAATTTTTTATTTTTATCCGTGGGATACTTTTTTTCGTGGTTCCCGGAATCTTGGGGCTCGAGAAAGAAAAAAGTTCTGGTGGTTTAAATTACTTGTCTTCGTGTTGCTCACTGGTGACATGATGTTTGATGATATAGTAGTGTCTGTGTATAGTGAACGTACTCCTGTCACTGCCAATTGCAGACCATCGAATGAGGCCCGGGGTGAGTTGTGAATGTGTGCCCGTCCGGCTTCCGGTCTCGGCCGGCGCTCCCCTCATGCGGCTCGCGCATTTGAGCATGACGACGGCGTCTGGCAGACCTCTAGAATCAACAGCCAGCCGTCGCTGCGGATTGAGGCAGACCGAGTCAAGGCTATCTATCATTCTGCCCGCCGTTTCGATTGCGTGTTTATTTAAAGTCGCGCAGTCCCCTGTGCCGGACTCCTTCTATCTTTTTGCTCCTCGTCGCTGTGACTTCTCCCGTCACACTTGCCACCTCCACTTTTGTTGTCGACTGGCTTACAAGCAGCACGCCATTGGGTCATTCGGTCGTCTCGTAGAAATTGTGTATAGAAAGATTTACACAGGCATTATTTGGTATTTTTTGGGCCGTCTGGCTGGTTGGTGACCTCGACAGAGACTCGACAGAGGAGGGAATCTCGAAGCGAAATTCTGACCACACGGGCGGAACTGGACGGTGTCTAGGATACCACCACAGACTTACACAGCACAACGGGAGCATCACGGCACAGGCAACAGGAATAGGCACACGCCAGTTGCCCACCGGCACCAACCAAATCACACAACAATGGCAGACTTAAAGACCTGCCCGCCGCTGACGCGCGCCTCGGTGGTCGCGGCGCACGACGTCGTGCGGCCGCACGTCCACCGCACGCCGGTGCTGACCAACTCGACGCTGACGCGGCTGGCGTCGACGCCGGCGGGGGACCGGCCCGGGGACAGGGAGGCGGCAGGGGGCGAGGAGAAGGAGCAGCAGCAGCAGGCGGAGGAGGGGCAGAAGAATGGCGAGGGTGACAAGAAGAAGGCGCGCCCCGTCATCCGGCTGTGGTTCAAGTGCGAGAACCTGCAGCGGGTCGGGGCGTTCAAGGTGCGCGGGGCGTTCCACGCCGTCGAGAGGCTCAAGGCCGATCAGGGGTGGGTTGCTGGCGGGGGGCTGGAGAGGGGGGTTGTCACGCACAGCAGTGGTGAGTTCTTTTCTTTGCTTCACGTCTTCTTTACTCCCCATACACTCCATCATGATCGACCTCATCTGACACATACCACAGGCAACCACGCGCAGGCCCTCGCCCTCGCGGCCCGCGAGGCCGGCATCCCCGCGCACATCATCATGCCCGAGATCTCGGCGCCGGGCAAGGTCGCCGCGACAAAGGGGTACGGCGCCAACGTCGTCTTCAGCGGGTCGACGTCGGTCGAGCGCGAGGCCGTCGCGGCGCGCGTCACGGCCGAGACGGGCGCCACGCTCGTGCCGCCCTACGACCACCCGGACATCGTGCTCGGCCAGGGGACGATGGGGCTCGAGTTCCAGGACCAGGTGGCGGAGCTGATGGCCGCGGACGGCGGCACCAAGAGGAAGGGCCTGGACGCCATCATCACGCCCTGCGGCGGCGGCGGGATGCTCTCGGGCGTGGCGCTGTCGTGCGAGGGCACCGGGATCCGCGTCTTTGGCGCCGAGCCGTCGTTCCAGGGCGCGGACGACTGCCGGCGCGGGCTGGCGGAGGGGAAGCGCGTCGAGAGCGTGTCCACGCTGACGATCGCCGACGGCCTGCGCACGCCCGTGGGCGCCATACCGTGGGGCATCATCCACGACCGGAAGCTGGTGCAGAGTGTTTACGCCGTGACCGAGGCGCAGATCGCGGCAGCGCTGCGGCTCGTCCTGGAGCGCATGAAGGTCGTCGTCGAGCCCAGCTCCGCGGTGCCGCTCGCCGTGGTGCTGTTCAACGAGGAGTTCCGGGCGCGCGTTGAGCGGGAGGCCGGGCCTGAGGGGTGGGATGTTGGGGTTGTGTTTAGTGGTGGTAATGTTGGGCTTGATAAACTTGGGATGTTGTTTGGTTCATAGATGGTGGGGTGGGCAGTGCTTGTTTTGCGCCTCTCCCACCGATGAGGCTGAGATACCAGTTTGTAGCGGTAAGCACTTGGAGGGTGCTGCAGATGGCAGCTTGGGTATCTGCATCTGCCCGTCAACACAGTAGAGGACATATGTGCTCGGTTTAGCTGTACTTAGCATAGTAGGATATAGCTTTTGGCTTCGATACAATCTAAGCATAGACATGTGCATGCTGATATCCACATACGTCCTTCATTCCTAGGAAACATTTCCTCGGCTGTGTTTTGCATAGTTAACATCCTGGCTGACCATAATATATGTATGACCTCGACATTTGCAAGGCATAGTCCGCACAGAAACTTATAATATCTATCCCACAGGCGATTAATCGTTTTGAGTTGGTGGGGGGGGGGGGGGCGTTCGCGACGAATTCCAAGTCATGTAAAGAAAGTTAGACGCGTGCAGTCAAGTAACAAGCGGACATGTCAGTTTCTGCTCAGCTAAAAAGGGGACAAAATTATAGATGCTGACACTTGCAGCCGGATTTGGCAAAATCTGGATAGTATACTTGAAATCACCAAGGTGGGGGTGGTCGTGGAAGGAAGGCCTGATCTGGGACAACCTTTTATTGGACAACCTCGCGCGAGTGACCTCTTTCTTGTGACATTGAAAGTTTTGTTGCTGTACAGAAACATGTGGCTGTCAAGTGCGTCTCCGTGTTGTTCAAGTATTGCTGAGCTACGCGCCGGTGTAAGTTTCAAGCCATATCTGGTGTGGTGTGAATTGGCTTTCCCAGCCTATGGTCGTAGGAGGATTCCAAGGATGACATTTCAGCATGAGTTTGATCCACCACCCACGAATCCTTCAATGCAACGTGGGGTCGGCGTGCCATCAGGCCTCTCTGGGGGCCATACAGGCAGGATCAGAAGCGAGATACAGGGCTGCGGCTGAAGGCAATTGGTGTGCAGTATTCGTCGGTAATTTCCCTACCTGCATGCCCCTTTGGCCGCTGTCCATCGGGCTCAGCCTGTATGCACGCGCTGGTCTTCTTATATGGACCACAGCCCATGGAGCACCTTTCTGGGCACAGATCAAAACTCATTAATGATAAACCTCCTTCGCTCTGCAATTCTCGCATTCCTTTTCCGAGTTTGATTTAGCTACACGACGACATTAGTGCTAGTGTAGTTCAATATCAACACAGACGCCTCCATCAACACCACATAATGACAAGTGCAACACCTTTCCTGACAACCGAGAATGGGGCCACAACATCTTACCTCCCATTAACGACAGCCTGGCCCTCTGCTGGACCGGAATGCGCTTCAGGGGTGTACCAGCAGATCGGTGGAATTTTCTTGGGATGGGATCCTTGGTATGCGCAGAACGTTGATAACAGACTTTCAAGCTGTTGGCCACCCGAGGCGTCAACATGGTGGACCCAATCCGCCCAGCCGACAACAGCCCTGGGCCCAGTCTTCACGTGCCCAGAGGCGTACTACGAAGCCTATACGACGACGCTCGACAGCCAAACGAAGCAGACGATATGCTGCCCGTCAAACTACGGACTCAACGTCGTCAACTTTGCCGCGACGTTCCCCTCGCAGTGCACATCAACCCTCACCGCCGGGCAGTCGCTGTCGTGGTTCCGGCTATCAGGCCAAGCCAGCACGTCGACTGTCATCCCTGACAGCACGACCCTGACGGTCTTCGGCTGGCACCTGAACGGGCTCAACGTGGTTGCCCCCAGCACGGCCACTCCGAGTCCTACCAGCAGCAGCGCTGTGACCGACACCACCACGGGGGCGACATCGACGGCGCTCACAACCTCAAGTGCTGCGGCTTCGACGGCCAGCGCTGTGGCCTCGACGGCCAATAATTCCAGTAATCTGGGAGTAATAGTTGGGGCCACTGTTGGTGTGGTATTGGGGATACTTCTCGTTGCCCTTGGGGCGTTCTTGGTGTGGCGGAAAAGGCGTGCTGGGGGAGGCGGGGGCAGGGGGCCGGAGCAACCCAAGGCGATGGAAGCTTACAGCACTCTCGCAGCAGAATCACAAGCTCCGAGCAGCCTACGATCAGAGCTCCCTACAATGAATCGTCCGGCAGAGTTGAATGCATCAAGGAATGTATATGAGCTACCTCATTAAGTGTAAAAAATAACTACTTGTAATATCGCCTACTTGAGTAATGATTATATTTAGGAGCAGCTAGCATCAGATAGCAAATCAATTACTGTCGTCCAAGTCCTCAGAATCAACACGAAAGCAACTGGAGAATGCCAAGGATTACAAGAAAAGAAAAGAGTAGGAGATAAAAGACTTACATGCTTCTGTGGTCCAAGTTAGAATATACATGGGGTGGTACAGACTTCGATTTGGCATGGCTTACGACCTCGATATCTTCTTCTGCCAAATTTTCAGAGTGCAAAAACTGTCGCCAACCTTCATGGAAATTTCAGTGTCCAGACCCAGGATGATAATGCCCCAAACTGAACTGATTACTTCCGTCCCTCGATATGGGCTGCCGTACATCGTGGTACATGACATCGAACGTCGTCCGGTCGTTGTCGTTATACACAGCCCTATAAGGACCGGGTCTACAGAAATAGAGTGGGTGCGGTGGTTCCTGCCGCCCAGGAAACAAAGGTATATGTTGTCGGGGCCGAGGGGCTTGGAAGTTTAAAGGAATTGTGCCCTCAGATGTGGCGTTGTGGTATACGCTCGGATAACTGGGACCCGCGCCAGGAGCTGGGGCATTTTGGACTTGTGCGCGAGCATCACTCGCACGTATGCGTCTCAGCTTGTCTTCCTTTTTGTGGGACTTCCAGTCAAAGGTATACTACAAATACTTTTGAGCTACACAAGAAACGGCATTATGGGTTTTCAGGGCAACCTTGCTTACGTGTGACGAATCCGTAGCCGGGCTTTCCGATTTGACTCTTGAGCTTGACGAGGACTCGGCATGAGTCTCCGAGGTCTGCTTGCTATGGCCAGATTCAGAGTATGACATGCGATTTGAATTGAAGGAAGAGTCTGCCAGCAGCTCGTATGAATTGTAGTCTGGCCCATATCGGGACTGCAAGGAAGACGCGGGCCGGCGCCTCCTGCCTTGCCGGTGGTTACAGCCTGGATGACGCCGTGACCCTGAGGAAGGCATAGCAGGATGTAGATAAGTGTTGGATCCTAATAGGAAAATTGACAAAGTCAAGTAAAATTGAAATTTGAATTGTGAAACTGGCTTATAGAACTTGGCTGTGAATGGAAATTTAGCGAGAATGTGCATACGAATATTTCCCCAGTCCCCATAATGCTGAGGCGCTGTTCATTTATATCCAGCAATTTGATTTGCAAAGCTCTGTGTACGAAGCATTGAATGTTCTGCTTGGACCAAACTGGTATAACGTCGCCTGGACTGGCCTCGAGCCACCTCGAGTCTTCTCGAGTCACTTTGTGACGTGTCGGGTGGATGTTCTGAGGACGTCCCAGCACTTATGAATGCGCTACAAGACTTCCCGCTCCAGCATGTGCTTCCACAAATTTTCAATTGCTGCTATATGAGTCTATATGATAGTTTGATAAACTGGAACATTCCATCAGTTCTGTAAGCTATCCATAACAATGTCAGCAACATTGAGGTGCGCTGGGCCAAACGAATCCTTCCCCACGGTAGTCCTAATCTTCTCATATTGCTGTATGTTCATGAACTAGTAATGAACTACCAATGTTAACTTGTAGAAATTCATCTCAGTGTATTCACAAAACCCTTGATATGTGTGATTTTGCTCCATGTTTGCTATAATTAGCTATAACTGATGGGCCCATGCTCGAAGCTGAGCAAAAGTCCGCTATCACCTTCCACAGTGAGGCTTAAAACTTGATTCTCTCACATATGTTACAGACATCACTTCTGTGTCTGTGAAAGCTACTGAGTTTGGTCCTGTGTGGTGCTGTGTGCCATTGTGCTCGGAAATCGTGCTCACGTGAGAAGCACGCTTCCTGCAACCACAACATCTGTACACACCGTTCATACCACAATGTCACAATGAGCATACTGTGTGGAATTTAATGTAGTCAGAATGAAAGGCATTGCAGTAACTGGGCCATAGCCATCAGCTGACGGTAGGCAGGCAAACTCAGGGCCAGTGACCAACTGAGCCCATCTGCTCATTCATGGTGACGGCTCACACACAGCCGAGTCACCGCTTAGTGCAGAAAGTTTATGGGCAGAACATTTGAAAAGCCTCTGATTGTTTCTTTCATTCATTTTCCCCCACAGCATCTTGCAACCTTGACCAAATCTTGCATTTCAAATCCTCTTGACTACGTAACCGAACCTCCCAAACTTATCGAACTCCAACTTCTAGCTAACAGTCACACGGACTAAAATTATCCTCCGATAATCATCCAAACTCAAACTCATCCTTCAATATATCAAGACTTTCAACTACAAATTCTGAGCCATCATGGATATCAATCTTGATGTTTCGGCCCCAGAATGGCTTGCTGCTCCGAAGCAAAAGTTCTTCTACCAGACCATTGTAGACGCTTTGCAAAGCTCAAGACTGTCGGACTCACAGGCAAAGTCCCGCGCCATCGAAAACAGCACGATCTACCTCTGCACCTCAGCAGGATCCCGAAAGGAGTCCCAAGATGTTATGCGGAGATTCTCAAAGGTGGTGGTTGCCATCATTTGGCAAATTCCCCACGACCATGTCTACCAAGACATCCTGACCGACGCTGTGGTCAGCTTGCGAAAGCGGACCGAGCTCATCGCAAAATTTGGCAAAGGTAAAACATTCTGGGACGACTGGGAGAATTTGCCAGAATTGTACATGTTCATTGCAGATATGCGGCAAGGTACGAAACCCCGGTGGCGAACATACTGGATGAACGTTTTGCTGACAATATTTTTTCTGACAGACCTGATCGCTTGCTCCGGGGAACAGGCTCCCCGAGAGAAAATCACAAACTTTCAAAGACTGACTTCATTCACTGCGAGGCTGACAGGTGCCGGCTACACGAAGTGGATGAATTGGCCAGCAATCGACCTCAGCCACGCCCTTGGGGCATCCTGTGAGAAGGGTATGGCGTTCGACTGCAGGCTCTGGATTGCTACTGAGTGGCTTTTGCGCTCTGCGGATGCGATATACATCGCATTGAGTGATTGGAAGGAAGACTTGGAACTTCAGCGTACCTGGGAAGTATTAAGGCCGGTTGGCCCGGCTTTGCAGAAATGGCAGGCCTGGAGACAGCGGCTGGTTGAAATCAAAGAGAATTGGGATGAGTGGGAGTTCAAGGATACCACACTGGAACGCGTGAAGCAGGGCATACAAGCGATGGAGACTGTAGAACAGCGTGATGCAAAGCCCGCAGAAGAGGAACAGAAGGGAGACAAGTGTGCTGACAATGCGATAAAGGGTGCCAGGTAGAAATTTGGGAAACTGCTTCCAATGAATTAGTTCCAGATGAAAGATATGTGAAGGTTGAATTACAAACATGACAACGCAAAAAGATAGAAGAAGTGCTCACTCATTTACAACCTGTGTGCCTGCTTAGTGATCTATATCCCATACGTATACAAGAATTTGCTATTTGCTAATTGACATGGGTTTTATAACAGAATTCCACATCAGTCTCCACAAGGGTGTTTGGGAGATGCTAGCAGCTGACTTCAGTGCAGCAATGCAAGCCGACACAACCTTTTGAGAAAGTAAGAAAAAGATAGCTCAACCAGTTCAAATTTCGTTCACTTTGATTGAATATCGCCCAAGTCCTCTGGAATCCTCGGTCACCATATAACCCATTTTGGACTCAGGAGTCTTACCTACACCTCTTGAGAGATTGGCTGAGGTTGAGTTGAATTTTCTACTTGCCTTGCAGAATATTGTTACTTGTCATTTGTTCTGCAGGTTGGCTCGGCTTCCACCAACCAGGCGAAGACACCAAAGCAGCCCATCTCGCTGCTGATATACACAGCCACAGTGTACGTTGCACAAATGGGGACCCTGCACTGCCCACACATATGCACTGCCTCTTGAACAATTTAAAAGGCGCTGGTCACATCGGCAGGTCCTCACCACCGTGTTCGATTTCCTAGGAACTGTAGCCTACTTGATCGATTCAAGAACTGTCAACAAACTAGACCACTTACAGCATGTGCTGGTTCTACCGTGTCCGATACAGCTGCGGAGGTGAAGTATGGGGCGAGCGGCAACGACAGTGTGTTGATGCCATCGAGAGCGAGAGGGCAACCCCTGGACGGCCATGCTGGACAAGACGCCCAGCGCGTCGCCTCCTCGACCTCTCTGAATGCCCTGTCTGCACTGGCGAGATTCTTCTGGATGAAATCGGCCGTCCAGAGTATGCTGGTGTCATCAGTGGACCGGTCCGCCAAGATCTCAATCCTCCCCGGGGTAATCTCCTAGACAGGGAGTCCTGGTTGGTAAACCCCGGGCACAACGGCGCGCATTCTTCGTTCAAGTGTCCCCAATTTGACTGCACCCTGGAGCCTGACCACGAGGGGCCGCACGGCATGCTGGGTTATCAGTGGTGCAATCTACTCGACTGCACGAGGGAGCTGAACCATCCAGGACCTCATGTGATGGTGAAGCCGGGGACGCCTCGCGGCATCTGGGAATATTCGCCAACCATGGGCCATTCGCTGAAATCGGACTCTCGAGAGCTCACAGCCAGACTGAGTGTTTTTGCCAGAGAAGGTCGCCGACAGCTAGAGGAACTGAACCGTATAGTTCTCGAGGGCATGACGGGCTTAAATTCCTTAACCGAGCATCGGGGCTTTGTGGTTGTGCAAGCCAGCCTAAGGCAGCAGCAGAAGCTAGAGAGCGACAGTGGTGGCACTTCAAGTGGGCAGATCGACGCCGTGTCACTCTACAATTCTCAGCGATTGATGGCTTCCTCGCCGTACGACAGACTCGACCAAGCGAGTAATCAGATACGCCTTTTCAAGCTCTACCCATGCCGTACCGGGGACAAGATAATGGGCTCATTTCTCTACGCATATGTTGAGGAATGCCCCTCCTATACTGCACTTTCGTACGCTTGGGGTGACGGCGTGGCTGCCGGCACAATCAGGGTGGGACGGGATGACAGGCTGGGCAGCGCCCTGGGCGTAACCGACAACCTACTGCGGTTTCTCCGCGTCCAGAGCCACATGATCACGGAGCCAAAACTGTTCTGGATAGATGCTATTTGCATCAACCAAAGAGATATCCTCGAGCGCAACCACCAGGTGGGCCTAATGAAGCTCATCTACATCAATGCGGACGACGTTCATGTGTGGCTCGGCCCTGAGGCCGACGATAGCAAGATAGCCATGGGATTCCTTTCACGCGGCGGACCCAAACCTTTACGGCCGCGGGGATCCGGGTTCTATCCGATCTGGACGCCACGGGAAGCCCGGGCTCTGGGCGAGTTATGTGAAAGGCCATACTGGCGCAGAATGTGGATTATCCAGGAGATTATACACGCTGACAAGATTAGAGTATGGTGCGGTGAACAAAGCGCCGATTGGACGGCCTTTGACAGGCTGTATCGTACTCTAAAGACTCTGGACGATATGAGTTGGGCTACTCACCACCGGCATGCTATTGCTGTGCTACAGAGCTCCGCTCTAACGATGGTCTGGCAGCGCGCGCATTGGCGTCACCCCAAGACACCTGTACCGACACTTCAGACCCTCGTGGAAGTGTTTCAGGAGTGGAAGTGTAGTGACCTGCGGGACAAGGTGTACGCTCTCGTCGGTATAGCGGCTACCGGAACCGCCGTCGTGCCGGATTACTCGCGGTCCGCGAGGCAGGTATATTTGGATGTGATCGATGGCGACGACGTGGTTGACAAGCCGAAGTTCAGCAACTTATTGTCGCAGCTGTTAGGTCTTGGCAAGGAGGACGTCGGTCTCGACAACCAGGATTTGTGAGAAGGTTTCCGTTTTATTTGAGATCGCCTTTTCCCCAGGCCTATCACTCCTGTTCATATCTCTTTCATACCCCTACTAGTACTAATAAGTTCTTAGGATCGATTACAAATTGCATCCTGCGGACTTTCTTGTCTTGAAAAAGAGGCTGGATCCTAGCGCTTGGACTAGTACAAGCGAAGATGGGCAAATCACATAACATCCAATGGGACAAATGATATCGCCAGCTGGTGACTCTTAACCTCTCGTAAATCTCAAAATTCAACTTATATCATATTTCAACAGCTACAAGACACCCATAGATACAACAACAATTCATGTGTCATATTGAACCCCACTAAGGAGTTCCACTGCCATCTACGGAAGATGAGTTTATGTTACACTCAAATGCTTTGCCCTGCCTCAGAGCCTAATTCCTCATAGAAGCGACCACGCGACAGAAATAACACATTAGGACCTGTGCGATCCACCGCAATGCTGTCATACAATTGAAACTCGTCCCTTCTTCCACGGCTGCCCGTGCTGCCGGGCCACTCTCCACCCAGCTTACCAGCCTCGCCAGGCGCCCTCTCAAAGTCGAAGTACCAGAATGTTTTGGCAATAGTCAGCCTCATCTCAAGGTATGCCATTGAATTGCCAGCACAGGAGCGGTCACCGATCGAAAATGCCACGAAGTAAGAGAAGCCGCAATAGTAAGTCCTTTTGCCCTATCTTTGGGAAAGGTACATTACGCTGTGTCTAGTGTCAGAAATTTGTTTTCAAGAAGGTCTTAGTGAGAAACGTATACTTTTGCAGCCAGCCCTCCGATGCAGCTCTGACAACTTTAATCTAGGGGTTAAATGTGATATGAGAGCCTTCATACATGTACCTTGCTTTCCGCCCTGTGAGGCACACACATTGAAGGACTCGCTCTCAATGATGGTCTCTGCATCCAACCTCTGCAGATGCAATAAAGTGTGGGCCCAAAGAATTAAGCACCAATCTCCTTCCTTTCCATACATGCACATGTCTGTTAACCGAGTACAAGATTACATGCGGGGGGTTCGCCAAAGTCTGGGCGGGGATATAAGAGACGGCAGGCATTGCTTATTTTCCGTAAGCGAAGTAATACTTTCATCATCCTTCAAACTTTCTATCACCATGCTGGCTTACTATGTCTTGTTCTTGGCATTTATCTTGTACCGCCTTTCCAAGGTAATCTACAACCTGTACTTCCACCCGTTGGCCAGATTTCCAGGACCCAAGCTCGCCGCCGCATCCCACTTGTACGAGTTTTACTGGTCCGTCATCCGGGATGGAGAATTTATCTGGGCGCTAGAGAGGCTGCATAAGAAATATGGTACGTGTTTCGGGCAAGTCCTCCAATTTCTTACAGCAGACTGACAGAGGGGAGGCCCCATTGTCCGCATAACTCCTCGCGAGCTCCACATCAGCGATCCCTCGTTCTACAATGAGATATACGCGGGCAACCCAAAAAGGGCCGAGGGCGACTACCGGTTCACACGGTCCCTCGGGACTACAAACTCTATGTTTGCGGCCGTCGATCATGATCTTCACCAGGCGCGCCGCAACAGCTTGGCCAATTTCTTCTCCAAGCGATCGATCTCCGGCATCCAGCCCATAATCCAGGACAAGGCGGAACGGTTCATCAAGAGGCTAGAAGAGGCTTCTCAGAGCGGGTCCTTGGCCGACCTAAGCAGCCTGTCGGCCGCTTTTACGGCAGACACCATCTCGCATTACTCATATGGGGCTTCCCTGGGCTGTTTGGACGGGTCCGGGGCCGAAAACACCCTGTCCGACGCGACGCAAGCATTGTTTGCCCTGGGTCATTGGCTCAGGTTTATACCCATTAGGTTCACAGTAGCAAAGAAGCTGCCTCCATCGTTGGTGGAGCGCATCTTGCCGAAGGCAGCAGCGGTGGTGCTGAAGACGCAACGCACCATCAGGTCGTTGGCTTTGGAAGTGCTCAACGCCAAAGAGCCCAAAGCTCCCGACGTGAACATGTTTGCGGCTCTTTCTGATCCGTCGCTGCCGGCGGAGGAACGGACCATCGAACGCCTTGAAGACGAGGGATTTGTGATTCTGACCGCCGGGTTAACCACAGGCTACAGCCTCAGCGTCACCATGTTTTATCTGTTGGACAACCCTGTCATCTTTTCTGAGCTCTATGGCGAGATTAAGGGAGTCATGCCTGATCCAGCAGAGTGTCCGCCCTTGGCGACGCTGGAAAATCTACCCTTGCTGGTAAGAAGCTTGTTGCCAACAACATGAAGGAGTGATCACATCATGCTCAGACATTCTGGCTAATGGCGAACAGAGGGGTGTTGTGAACGAGGGCCTTCGACTGTCCATGGGCACACTGACACGGCACCCTCGCATAGCACCGGACAGGGTGTTACAATATAAAGATTGGGTGATCCCTGCAGGCGTAAGGCCCCCCCCCCCCCGGGCCCGAAAAGACAAAACATTCTAGATATGGGAATAGATCGTCACTAAGCCGACCAACAGACACCCTGCAGCACCATCACCTATTTCGTCCACACCAACCCGGAGATATTCCCAGACCCTTGGTCTTTTGACCCATATCGCTGGATCCGCGCTGCGGAACAGGGCGTGCACCTTGAAAGCCATCTTTCGCTGTTCGTGAAGGGGACGAGATCGTGCCTCGGTATCAAGTATGCCTTACCAACCCACAATAGCGGCTTCGGGCGCGCCTGCCCCCCCCCCCCCCCCCGGGACGCACGATATGCTAACACGATGAAATTACAGCATGGCCACAGCTGAGATGTACATACTCACAGCTAACCTAGTGCGACGTGTCAAGATGAGATTATCGGAAGACACCACGATAGACTGTGTTCTGCCGGCGAAGGACCACACCGTTGTGGTACCGAGAAACACTTCTGGCATCAAAGTCAGTGTGTTGGGAATCAATACTGTGTAGAGCGCGACCGGAAGCTGGTGTTGGCTGTTGGTAACTCGGCATCAGAATGGTGGTATCGGAGCAGACTGGTCATCATGTGCACACCATTTCCTTCTCCTTGTGGTATGCCTTGGGGTGATTTCGATAGGTCAAGAGATGCATGTATGTAGGTTGAAATAAGAACTTGTGGCTCCCGTCAGAAAAATGGAGTCCAATTGGCCGACCCATTTCCTATATTGGTTCCCGTGCCTCTAAACTGGCGGGCCTGCCAGTTCCGTCTTGCATGCAGAGGGGTCAGACAACACATGCTTGCCTCTTACTCTCACTTGCAATCAATCGTTCCATTTTGGCGCTAATAGCCAGCATATGGCACACTATATATAAATCTATATGCACTTCATTTTTCAACTATTTTCACCTCCTTTATAATAAATATAGCTTTAATTAAATAGCAACCTATATTAAAAAAAAGCTACTTCTTTTCTAATTCTTTTAATATATATTTAAAGAAGGCAGAGGAAATATTAAGTATATAAGGTATATTAAAGTTGAATTTTAAAGAAAGATCTGAAATTTTTAAGGGGGGGTATTTTTTAATTAATTTAGATATATTTACTATATCTCTCTAATAACTTTAATAAAAGTTTTAAAATATACCTTCCTTAAAAATTAATTCTAACTTAAGTTATTTTCAACTTTAATTTAAATATACCTTATACCTTTAATCCTTCCTCCGCCCTTTTTAAACATATATCAAAAGAATCAGAAAAGAAGCAACTTTCTTTTTATATAAGTTATTATTTAATTAAAGCTATATTAAAAGACTTAAATAAAGTATATATAGATTTATATATGATATGCTATATGCTGGCTATTAGCGCCAAATTGGAACGATTAATTGCAAGTGAGAGTAGTGCTTACCAACTGGTCAGACCGGTGTGCGTGCACTACATACATGTCATTCGAGCCGGCTGCTTTCTCGCCTAAAGGTTCTGGGTCGGCTTTCCCCAACTGTGAAGCCTCGCCACACAATTCTGAGAACTGACGCATCGAGCTATTCTCATCCGCTTGATGCAGAATAGGGGTCGCCGACGCTCGGCCGACGAGTTATGCCGATGTTGTTGTTTGCTAATGCATACTACATGCTGGGTGTGCCTTCAGTCGAGATGTCCGCTGCTGTCGTTTCAAAGTGACGCCCACCCCAAAAATGACCTCCTAAAAAGGCAACCTCAGTGCTGAAACAGGGACAGGAAAGCTCCCCACATGCCGGTGGAGAATTCCAGACGAATAATTACCCGCAAGGGCAAGCTCCCGCAACGTGCTTCAAACTTAACGATGCTTGTCCTCAAACCTTGATGGGCTAATGTCTTGGCAACGGCTCTACCGTAGCAGCATCCCATTGTCCTCAAAGCTACACATAGGACGACTGCAGATCAGATGAAACCGATGCAGCTAGGTTGGCAGCTGTTATTCTTCAACGGCGAAGCTCACAAGAAGCAATGGATTCGTACCCCCTGCCCTAATTCAGACTTGTCTTTCCCCCGTGATTGGTCCCACGACAGGGGAAAATGCGGGGAGAAACATCAGACGAGACTCTAACCAGGTCTAGATGGGATGGGATTTGGTCTCGCCGAGCCGCACGATCACATTGCTGATCCATCGGAGCCTCTGTTCGGACGAGGTCGTGATGCTTCGCTTGCCTGCGCTTAGACGACAGATGCCCACATCCCGTGTCGCGTTGTCCGTGCTGGATGAGCTTCTCACTGAATTTCTCAAACGGTGACGGGTCTGGAGGTGAGACGAAAAGGTCGAGGATATGTTCGTTTTTTCCTGTGACGGCAGGTTTTCACGAGAGATCTTCGTCGCGAGACCTTGGCCCCCCCTTCCACGCTCTTCTAATTTTGGAGCCTGCCTGATGTTCGTTCGCTGAGGACGCCCAACTCGAACTCGTGTCACGGAGCGCATCGACGATGTGGTCATCAAAGGTATATAAGATGTGTCTGTGTCGCCTCAACGACGTTCAATCTCATCATCTTCATCCAACTCATCATCCACCACCAACATCAGTGCCTTCATTTGTCTGTTCAGAGCTGGGCTCTCTCTTTACTGTCTACTACAATCTTTATTGCACAGGCTTAGCCCTATCTCTATCTCTACATCTCTAAAGCCAGCTATTTCAATATAAACTTTTCCATTAATCAAAATGGTTTACTCCGCTGCCCTCGTCAAGGTCTTTGCGGCCGCTCTCCTTGCCTCCACGGCCGTCACTGGCCTGCAGCTCAACGTCCATGAGGTCGTCCAGCGTGATCACGTGGTGAGTCTCGACATCAGTCCCTTGGAGCAACCGAAGAGCCTGAACTGATTGTCCTCTACTAGGGCTCACCCGCCGCTCGTGCCGTCGGCGCCTACGCTCAGGGCCAGGACGTGCGCCGTGATGACATCTTTGTAAGTACACACATATATATATTTATATGCACCTTGCCTGCTGTACCTATTCCTCGACACATGAACGAACGCTAACTAGAAACCTCAAGGACTCCGCCAACAAGTTCGAGGTCCGCCAGGCCAAGGGCAAGAAGGCCAAGGGAGGCAAGGCCGCGGCCAATGGTGGAGCTGCTGCGGCCGGAGCCAACGCAGCTAATGCCAACGGAGCGAATGCTGCGAATGCCAATGGAGCAAATGCTAATGCTGCCAACGGAGCAAATGCTAATAACGCCAACGGGGCTAATGCTAATGCTGCCAACGGAGCAAATGCTAATGCTGCAAACGGGGCAAATGCCAACAACGCCAACGGAGCTAATGCTAATGCTGCCAACGCAGGAGGCAACGCAGCTGGAGGAAACGCAAATGCGGCCCAGGGCGGTGGCCAAGGTGCGGGAGGCAACGCCAACGCTGCTCAGGGCGGTGGACAAGCTGCGGGAGGCGCTGGGGGCGCCGGAGGCGCCGGAGCTGCTTAATTCAAAGCTGATCTCTTTTTGACTCTGGGCCTAAGCTATAGACCAGACTGAGGGACGATGAGGATTTCAATTCTCAAAGGACAGACATGGAATGTATCGAGTTGGTATGGTATGATGTCATTCCTTGAAGAGAGAGACAGAAACTTTCACTCGTTAGGGAAATATTACAGTTTGATTAAGTAAGGGCTCAAAGTTTCGATTCATCATCAGACAACCGGGTAAGGAGAAACTTCTACATTGTAAATGATTGAATTCGAAGCATCTATTGTGTAAAATATAAGATTGACCGTGCTCTAAGTTTTGAAAAAGTAATAAGATCTAATCTTTAAGCTCTTATAGGAGCTCAGGGAATAAATGGAATGAAGTAGCCAGGTTGGCAATGTGGACGTTGGAACAGCAAGCGGCCTCTATTTTCCGCCTGCCCAATCATTAAGGATGAAAAGCAGAACTGGGGCAATGAAGCATTTGATAGAGAAGGTTTCTCCATGCCATCTGTATCTATAGTCCAGCCAAGTTGAAGTGGGGCGTGATTGCCAGCAGGCTGACAGAACCTCATATCCTTGTCATTCAAATACAATCAAGTTATTAAAAAAAAAAAAAAAAAAAAGGGAAAAAGAATGGTCTGGACTATGAATCTGGCTTCTTCCAGAGCAAGGGTGCTCCAAGTAGCCTGTGGGCGGGCGCTGCTTTTGAAGTGCTTGTCCCGAGTGACCGACACTTGTAACAGAGACCTGGCGAGTTCCCTGATTATGTAGTGTCCGGAGATAATACCGCTTGATGATATATGATGTGGAGACTCTACACACAGGACTTCACACTGGTAATTTGTAGAAAAATGTTCTATATATAGGAGCAGTCTAAAATTTAGGACGATGCGGGTCAGCAGGTCTAGCCGCCACTGAAACAGCAGGTTTTAATACATGCATGATCCGTCGTGAAAATTCCCATTAACATTTGACACTTGTTGCGCACCTTCTACTGCTGTACAACACAAGCTGAAATCAAAAGCTGCTGACCGGTGCTCAGGGGCGCATGGGATTCGTTATGAACGCAAAGACCCTAACTGTGCCTAACTTAGTCGTATGCGGCAATGGTCGCACAATACTTGCCACTTTGAAAACCTCTGTTCTGAGATCCAGCTTGAGATACCTGCGAAAACCCCGAAGTCCGGGAGCCAACACTTCACTGAAAAAGTGATCAACTTCCATCACTATTTTCCAGAAAGGCTTGCTATCAGCGTATGCTCACTTATCAACGCTCCAAGAGCACCAATCAAGAACGCTTTTATCATCAACCTCAGCAATCTCGCGATGGCTAACTACGGATATGAGGAGCTTTCGTCCGCCTTGCCGGTTCAAGCAGTCCACCTCTGCGTTCCACTCCCACACCCAGACAAGCAAATTCGCGTACTCGACTTGGATCCAGTCCACTCGGAGACTCCACCCATCGCCCAGGCACTCCACGGTCGTCTACGCGTCCTCAGTGAACCTACAGACCATGGATATACGGCCCTGTCATATGTCTGGGCACAGCAGGACCCAGGCACCTTAGAGCGCGAGAATCGGCTCATCATTCACTGAAACGACCACCTACACGAAGCCCGTCTCGGGCCCAACTGCTGGTCCGCCCTATGGCATCTCTGCAAAATAACGAGGCATTCAACCTTGACAATATGGGTTGATTCAATATGCATTGATCAGAAGAATGACGAGGAAAAGAAGCAACAGATTTCTCTGATGTGCAGCATCTATAGATCAGCTCAGACAACCTACTTCTGGCTCGGAGAGGCCACAAGGGATACTAATGAAGCAATGGATTTCCTTTCGAGAAACAAAATCACAACAAACACACGCGGGGTTGGACATACGTTCTTGATTTTCACCCAGATCTTCAAGTACATGACAACATTCCGACCCTATCCCCACAGGTCTGGTCTCCGAGAAATCTTCAGTCAACAATGGATCAAACGTCTTTAGACTTTACAAGAGTGCTTACTGTCGCGGCAAGGTATTATTGTGTGTGGGGAGAAGTCAGTCCCATGGGCGGTCTTCGTGTGTGCTTTGGAGTCTATACACTATTTCCACACTCACCCTTGGTCGCTTCACTTCGATGGCTCATACCTCCCCTGGCTTAACTTGGCTAATCTCACGCGGTGTTTTGCAGAGAACTCTTGGGATTCATTGGGCGGGGTCTCGGAGAATTTCACCAACCCTGATTCTAACGTTCAAGCCCATCTACACTGTCTCAAATTGGCCGTGAGAATTTCGTTCATCATATTTGGACTGTTTCTTGTGATCGCTGGCCTGTATTTTGCGACTATTGGACTGTATATTCTTGGTGTTGGTCTGTTTTGTTTTAGTTTTAGTTGTTTTTATGTATTTCCATATGGCCCCCCAAAAGCCAGACTATACTTTCCGAAAACCCAACACCCCATTTTGGATGAACTACGATATCGGGAGGTGAGGGATCCAAAGGAAATATACAACGGCATGATAGGAATTCTTGGTGACGACGCATCTAACACCGAAGGGAGCCTTTACGTCGTTTACAGAAGGCTTTGTACCAGTCTAATTGACAAAACGCGATCACTGGATATTCTTCTCTTTGCCAACACTTGCGCGGACAACAATTACTGCTCGTGGGTTATCAATTGGAACTCGACAATTCCCCAACTCTGGGGTAAAGCCATCTACTTTATGGAGAAACAGAGATCGAGAGGTATTGTCCCTCATGTATTGAACAACGAGTTGAGGAGAACAGGTGGACGCGGAGTGCTGCCCATTTTCGATCCTACCCCAGGTATTAAATGTTTCTACGAATCTAGACCCAGTTTTGTACTGACAATTAACAGAGTATCTGCTCCGTATGTGCCTGTTTCTCAAACACTGGTCCCTGAAAAAATACCAGGGGGCAATGCCAGAAACACAACCACGGTGGCAGTTCCGTGATCAGGGCGAAAGTCTTTGTGTCTATGGCTTGGTCTTGACACATATATCTTCTCATCTAGCGCCAACGCACGCAGATGCCGAAGACGCCCCGTTGCACCCACTTCATCGAGTTCTCCTTTCGATACAAACTTGGGCGACAAACGTCATCTCAGCCAAGGCAAAATGGGTATTTCAAAAGACGACTGACCATGACATTGAAATGATGGTGCCCCAAGACACGAGGCCTACTGCGGAAGTCACTCATCAGCAAATCGAACGCAACACGTTCATTTCTGTTCTGCATAATGCGCTCTCCGGAATGAATAAAGAGGATCAGCGGCGGGCGCAAAAGCAGCTCACAGCATTAATGATTGTGGCGACGGGGGAGAGGGGCTTAGAGCGTGACCTGAAGATGTGGTGGCACACTCTGCGCCACATGAGCACAGGTGATATTCAAGGAAGCGCATGGCTTAAGAACTTGATGTTGACAGACAAGCTCCAGCTGAGAAATCTGATCTTAGTCATGGATATCCTCCGAAAAGAGGGGCTAAGTGCTGTTAGCTGCGAGGCGAATAGATCACTGGGAAGTCCTGGAGGTGTGGCATTTGCTGGGGCAGCTGCTCAAACCGGCGACGCTGTGGCGCTAGTATCTGGCGTTTCATTCCCTCTTGTGCTTCGTCCGTGCGGTCAGGGACGCTTCAGGCTGGTTGGACCAGTGTTTTTGCCTGGAGTCATGGACGGAGAGCTGAAGGACAAGGTGATGACAAATGCGCTTGATGAAATAGTATTAGTATAGGCTGCGAACGGAGCAAGAGAAAGGGAACGCTGTTGTCAATATGTCAGAGAAATTTATCGTAAGCAAATTTGCAACTTAAACCTACATGAATGTAGCTATTCCTCTGTGATATCCATATAGGACGTAAAGCTTCCTTGATGACCGCTTGAAAGAGACTCATGTGAAGCGAATCGAGGCATAATCTCACTCTGACAGCTGTTTCCGCCCTCATTGCCAATTCATCGTATGTGATAGTGAGCACTAGTAAATGCTAAAAGCTCCATTTTTACTGCTTTGGCAGTGCTTGAAAATACCTGATCTACTTAATCATCACCTGTCTGCTAGTCCTTAAATCCCTCATGTCCAGATTCCAGTCATCATCATTTCGGGCATCTGGGTCGAACCTACTACTCGTGACCCGAGTTTCTTGAGTTTTGCTAATTACAAGCCTTGGTGATACTGTTGTGCTAGTACTTCCTCTACTACTTTTGTACTTGTTGGATATGATGGTGGTATAGCCCTTGATCGTAGGTATGATCTTCTTATCCTTGAGCTGCCTTATGGCTGGGAGGCAGGCGATGATGAAGCAGCATGTGAGTTCAATGTAGACGGCGTAATATGTCGCCCAAGTAAGCGAAGGGAATGTGGTTTCCTTGGCTAGAACGGATATTAGTAAGTGGGTATTTTTGTTCAGAAACGGCTGAAGGGTATTTACTAGCGTCTGAAAGGCGCCAAATGGCGAATCGGAAAAGTGCTGAGCAGAATGTGCTAAAGACACATGTTAAAAGACTGAACGTGCCATCAAGGATGGACAACGGGTTAGTGGAAGACTTACAAGAAACCGGTCGCAAATATAGCGATCACGCCGAGCTTCTTCGTGACCTTCATCTGCAGTTTCCAAATCAAGAAGGCCGCCACGAGAACCATCCAAAGATCTAAGGCCGCATTGAGCGCCGAATATGCCCCGGAGCCGTCAAAGATGTCGTGGTAAGTACATTCAGGTCCCTGGTCGAAAGTCCACTCGCAGTAGAGAGGCTGGGATACGAAGCATTGAGCGATGAAGTACGCCACGGCCAGGGAGATGTTGAAGAATTGTGTGGCCCAGAGGACTCGCTGGACTTTTGGACCCTCGAAAATACGTTGATAAAAGAAGAGGATAGACATCTTGGTGACTGCTAGCGTGATTGCGTATAGCTGCGCGCGAGCGAAGTTGATCTTGTAGAATTCCGGCACTTTCTCGAAATCCAGGTCCCATAAATGAACATAGCACCCAATCACTCCCTCTGCGCAGTAGGTCAGCCAGAAAGGAAGTGTGGAGATAGGACTCAATAGGCAGCTTACCAAGAACACAGAGAACGAATTGTGCGATGAGAAGTATCTTTCAAATTTGTTAGCATCGAAGCATCCTCGTAACACGATTTTAGTCCAGGGGTAACCTCTACAGGATCATAGGGAAACTGACGTATGCAACCACACAAGATGTATCGTCTTTGTACCATTGACCCAAGCCGAATGACAGAGTCACAATCCGAGGAAGAAAGACAAGAGTCTGTACCACGAAGAGAACAATAGCCGTGAGCGTGTACTCAGGATCGACAGTCGAAATTGGGCGTGGAAGATTGCATTTGTAGTAGAGTTCACGCCAGTTCACTACCAAAGCGTTTCGCATCAGTGGTCGGGTCTTGAAAGGCTACAAAAGTACTGGTATAGACTTGCTGTAATAGTCTGTCGCGTGAAGGCACGCACCGTACATGCAGGTCTCGAGATCATGGAGATGGGCATCGCATGCGCACTCGCCATGCCCTGTTGAATTGCAAAACAACTCATAGCAGGAAATCTAGAGAATCAGTCAGTTTTTCTTTCTCACTGAAGGAACGTGATCAACTTGGCTCTGCTTACACCACACGTGGTTGTGTTCCAAGTCGTGACATCCCTTTTGTAGGACACGACTGGGTCGACGAGGAGGAGGAACAGCGCGGTAAAAGCTGCAAACTTCCTGAACAATCCCGACATGATACGCAATGGATCATCTTGTTGGTGTCCGGTCAAAAAAGTGAAAAAGAGAAGGCGAGGAAGCCTGCGTGGAACGTGTCGAGAGCCCATAAGAGTGGGCATTGTGCCCAGCTCTGAGGTGACTCTGAGGTAAGAGCTAGCCCCCACGTTAATGTGCTCTCGTGGTCTCAGCCGTACGGAGACCCCGCGCTTACCCGCGATTCGGTGTGGCGTTTGGGATCGGTACTTGTGGATTAACACTTTCTGCTATTCAAACCTTGCTAGAGAAACGAGCAACGAGACAGCACGGACAAATACGTATGCGGAAAGAATATGAAAGAGCGTGAAAGCGGCAGGCCCAAAACGTCATCTTGGCTCGTATGCATAGTACTTCTATCATTGTTAGGTCCGATCGTGCCAACTGCGAGGAATGACGCTTGTTGTACATGTGTGGCGCCGACTAGGGCAGAGACACACTGCGAGGAGGTCTCAGCCGGGCAAGGACCGCAAATCTAGAACCCTCACAACGTGAATGTAGGAGTTGACAGCGAAGGCGAAAGTGGTTCCAAGCCAGAATTCAACGTGACCTGCATGAAATTCTACGAAGATGGTATCATTCTAATTGAAGATCAGGTCTCAGTTCTTCCAAAAAGAAATAATACAGTAAATAACACCACGCACATTGTAGTTGTTGAGCAAGGTTTAGCCAAAAGTTAAGACTTCTGGCGGGCGAACTAGTCTGGGTTGCACGGTTTCTAAATTTACGGTCCAGTCGGAGTACAGCAGATTGAGCAGTCACACAACATTACAATATTGCGGATGCCGCATTTGAAATAGAACCTAAACTTGAATGGAGTAGAGTATTCGAGGGCTTAATATACACGTTCTGTCTAGCCCCAGTGTGCCAGCTCAGTCCGGAGCGGTTAAAAATTGCAGATATACGGCGCCTTGCCCACAAACCTCTCCGCCGCGATCTCCTCAACAAGCCACTCCGCGATGCTGGCCCTGCTGATGCCAAGTGAGTCCTCCCCGGACCCAGTGTACGTCGCGTTGACGGGCCGGGCGGGACCATTATTCAGCCAACCGACGCGGAACAGAGTCCACCTCAGCTTGTCTGTCGGTATCGCTGATACGGTCTCGCCGATGGCTATCATTTCGGAGTATGCGCTGCCGCCGATTAACCTGACCACCGTCTTTGAGGCAGTCCACTTCAAGCCGCCTTTATCCTCAGGCTGCGGGAATGAGGGAGTAGTCAAGATCAGCGCGCGCTTGATGCCGCTCTCGATGACCTGGGGCATAAACTCCTTATAGAAGGCTCCGGGAGGCTTGATAGGATACAGATGTCAGCATGGGTGTTGAGTTATCTGGGACGGTGTACTTACCGCGCCTCTAGACATCGTCACCGGTCCCATGAACGTAACTAACACGTCGGCGCCAGACTTGGCTGCCTTCTCCCTGTCCTTTGCGTCCGCAAATTTCCCTTCGATGGTAGACACCTTTGGTGAGTCCTTGATATTGGGAGGTAACTTGCTTGGTGCGCGGGCGAAGATGATCAGGGAGTGGCCGGCCTTGAGGGCTTGGTTGCAGAACTCCACTCCACATGCACCTGCCCGTGAAAAGAGGGGACTTGGATTCAGTCAATGTTCTTTTGGAACCTCGATGGTAGTTTGTCACTCACCTGTTGCACCGAGCACGAGAATGGTTTTCCCTGACATGGCGGATGATTTGCTCAGGGGCTAATTAGACGCCCGTCGTTGGATCCCTACCTGACTGAGTTCCACCCAGCACTCTCACCGATATTTGTGAAGGCTGTTGATATGGCTTCAAGGCTTGTGATGTTATGAATAAATGTGACAGAAACAGGATGAAAATGCATGTCTGCCATGATGGTGCCGACTGCTTGCACATTTTTATGTTAAATGAGACATTACAAAGCACCACCACATAACGTTGCTGAGCGGAAGGCGGACACAAATTAGATCCCGCCATCCGCTGGCCCATGACCCAAGCAGACATAGAACCCAATCCGTTATTGTACATCGTCCCATGCACCTAGCGGCACAAATCAAATGGGGTTTGATTGACCTGAATGCGTTTTGAAGGGTCAAGAGCGATCAACGCCGTCTGATTAGTTTTTTGTGGAAATGTTCTACGGGCACTTATTAGCAAAATGTTAAGTGAAGAATGGTTGGGATAGTTTGGACAGAGGACGGATATTCGCACCGGTAAAAACAGATAGTACACTGATACAACGCCCATTTTGACGCTAGCCTACAATTAACGCCCTATGTCAGATCTGATGAGCGGTAAATATACCGTGAGTATACTATGAATAGCCGTTCTTAATGAATTCACCGTAAATTTACGGTAAATCTATTTAGATTAATAAATTCATAGGTAATTCATAAATATAACTATAATAAATACCTTAAGCATTAAGATTTATAAATTAAAATTAACCCTTATTAATAATTAATCTTAAAAGAATAATAATTAAAAGATTATTATATTAATTATTAAAATTAATTATATATTATAAGGATCTTATTAAAAAAATAATATAAAATCTAATAATTAAAAATTTTATTACCTTAAGCCATTAAAAAACATATTTAATTATCTAAATATAAAGAATTATATAGCATTTTTAATAAAGCCTAATAATTAAAATAATTAAAACTATAAATTTAAGTTATAAATTAATATAAATAGATTTAAACTATATATTTATTAAAAGAAAACTCTCTTCCTAAAGCTTAAAATATCAAATATTTATTATAAAAAGTATATAAAGAAACCCTTTATATAATAAAATATCTAATCTTAAATAATAATTAAAAAAAAAAAAGATAAAGAGATTATTTAAAAGAAAGGATAAAGCTTTTAAATAATAAATAACTTAATTAATAATAATATTAAGATATTTAATTAAAACCTTATATAATATAAATAACTTAAAACTATATATAATAAAGAAAGATAAATAATAAAGAAACTTATTAAATAGCTCCTATAAATAATAAATCCTAAATATAAATTAATATATTATTAAGTAAATAAACTCTTATAAAAATAATATAATAACTTATAAAAATATTATAGCTAAAATACTTATAATAAAATAATAAATCTTTATTATAAATATAAGAAAATCATTTAATTATTAAAATCCATTAAACAAATATATATTTAAATTAATTAATAAAAAGTATTTATAATAAGAAGAATATAAAAGAATATTATTAAGATATTAAAGATAATTATTTAATTTATTAACTTTATTTAAATAGCTAAATTTATTATACCTATATAAATAATATCATATAATTAAACCTTAAAATAAGCTAAAATAAATAAAAGCCTTTAATATTATAAAATAAAGCAGAATTTTTATTAAAAATTAAAAAGCTATTATAACTTATAAAAAGATAAAATTATAAAAAAAGCCTTTATAACTATTTATAATAGCTAAAAGAATTATAATAATAATAAGGATATTTAAATTATTAAAGATTTAAAATTATTATAAAAAGGTATAATTAATTTATATAAGAAGAAATATAAATAAGCTCCTTTAAGATAAATATCCTTAAAATAAAAAAACTATTTAATATATAAATACCCCTATACTTTTATTAAATATTTTTATATCTTTTTAAAAAAGGCTTATAAGAAATAAATACTTAATTAAGGAGTTAAAGAAAAAATGTAAAAAACCTTAGAAAATAATATTAATTTCTAAGCTTAAGTTTAAGTTTTTAAAAGTTTATAATTTAAATTAAAGTTAAAAATATTAAAATTAATTAAAGAAGAATTAATATAAAAGATTAAAGATTAATTATTAAAGTATTATATAATTAATATTAAGGTTAAGGGAGCTTTTATTATAAATATTATAAAAGAATATTTTTTAAAATATTTAATTATATTAAATTTAATAAATATAATTTTAATTATAAATATTAATAAAAAGTTAATAAATTTATAATTAATAATTTATAATAATTATATATAATTAAGGGATTAATAACTTTTAATTATTATTTATAAAATAATATTTATATAAATAAATGGTTTTATCCTATATTTTAAAAATATTATCTTATATTTATAAATCTTAATTATCCTTATTTTATTAAAATAATTATAAAGAAAAAATATTTTTTAAAATAATAAATATAACTTAATTATTTTAAAATAATATAATAAATTAATTCTTTATTTATTTATAAATATTTATAATTAATATATTATTAAATATTAATTAAATATTATTTAAAGCTCCTTTAATATATAAAGAAAGAAATATATAATATTTATTAAAAGGAGGTTATTTATAAATAAAATTATCCTTTAATATAAAAGATTAAATTATTTAAGATTAAAAATATTTAAATATTTAATAAATTTATCTTAAGAGGTATAAATTTATAAATTAATTATTATAAAATATAAAGTATATATTCTTATTAAAATTATATAATAAATTTATTAAAAATTAAGGAAGATTTATAAATAAATAAATAAGAAAATTATATTTAATTTTTATAATTATAAAAAAGGAATTTATAAATATAAATTATAATTTTTATTAATATATAAAGTTATAAGGTTAATATAAGATTATTACCTTATTAATTAAGATAATAATATATTATTTAATATAATTAAATCTTTTTATAAAATAATAAAAATTTAAAATTATATAAAAATTAAAGTTATTAAATATAATAAAGAGATTTTTAATTATAAATAAATTATTAAAGATTTTTTAAAATTAAAATATATTAAATTTAAGCCCTTAATATTAAATATTTAAGCTTAAAATAATAATATTAAGCGCTTAAAAGGTATAATTAAGGAGAAAGTATAGGTAATATAAATAAATTTAAAGCTTTTATATTCCTTATAATTAGAAATTAAATATATAATAATATATTTTAATAATTAAATATTAATATATAATTTAAAATAATAATTACTTTATTTTAAATTTTATAAAATAATTATAAAATAAATAAATATATTATATTTTAATTTAAGATTAAATTAAATTTATTTATAAATCTTTAAATATAAGATATATATTATAACCTTTAATATTTAATTAAGAAAAAGATAATATAAATATTTAAAGCTATAAATATAAATTAAATATCTGCTTAAATATTATTTTTTAAATATTTATTAAATATAAATTCTTTTTATTAAAAAGATTATTAAAATAAAGGATATAATCTTTAATAAATATAAAGTATTTAATAATAAATAAAAAGGATTTAAAGATAAACTTCTTATTATAAATATAAAGGTATTAATAAAATAGATAAAAAAATATATCTTTTTAAATATTAATAAAATATTAAATTTAAAGGGAAAAGATTTATTTAAAAATAACTTTTTAAAAAAAATCTTTAAAAATAATTAATTTATAATAAATTATGAAAATAATAATAATAAAAAAGGGATTTAAAATAAAAGTATAAAAGATATTTAAAAATAGCAATTTATAATAAATTAATAAATTAATATCTATATAAATATAAAATTCACTTTATTCCCTATATTATTAAAATTATCCCTATTAATATTATTAATTTATATTATTTAAATATAATTAAATAAAGAAATTTCATTAAATAATAAATTTATTATAAATATATTATAATAATTTATATTTATAGCTAATATTAAAATTATTCTAATAGCTAAAATAAATAAAAAGATATTAAATAAGGTATAAATTAAAAAATATTTATATTAAGGGGTAAAATTAAAAAAAAGTAATTTTCTTAAACTATTAAAATAATATAAAGATTTTAAAAATTATTTATTTAAATATTTATTTAAATAAATAAAAATTAATTATTTATAAAGTTATAAAGAAATAAAGTTATAAATAAAGATTTATAAAAAAGATCCTTATATAATAAAAAAGTAAATCCTTAATTATATATAAATATATATTTATAAATTTAATAAATATAAAATCTTTTAAAAATATAAGGCTTATTTAATTATTTAAGGAAATTAATAAATAAAAGGATAAATATAAGAGATTTATATTATTATCTTAATAAATAAATCCTTTTATATATTAATAATAATAATAATAAAATTTAATTTTAAGCTTATTTAATATAATATTATAAATATATTTATTTATATTTTTATTAATTAAAATATTTTTATATAAATATTATATAAATATTAATAGAAAAAAATTATCTTATTATTAAATAAAGTATTATATAATTTTTAAATCTTATTATTATTATAATAAAAGGAATTTATAAAAACCTTAGCCTTATATAAATATTAATAAATACCTTATGAATTATATTATTATATTAAGAATAATATCTTAATTTTCTTTTATATAAATAATATTATTATTATATATTAAAAGAATTATTAAGAAATAATAAATAAGCTTATATAATAACTTTAAAAGAAATATAAAATTAATAAAGAAGATTTTATTTAATAATTCTTTAAAATGGAAATTATTTAAAATTATAAAAATTATTAAATTTAGCTAATTTAAATTATATATATTAAGAAAATTATTAAATTAATTAATAAAATAAATATTTTTTATAAGATTTTTATAATTCTTAAAGAATTATTATTATAAATTATTATTATTTTAAATTATAAAATTTATTTTTATTAAAGAAAGATTAGTTTATTCCTATTTATTATAATTTTTATTTAATTAAATATTATTTTTATTATATTAAAGCTTATAAAATTCTTAATTAATTTAAATTAAAAGTATTATAATATTGCTAATTAAATATTCTTATATCTCTTTAATATAAAATATCTAACCTTATATTTCTAAAATTTAAAGGGATTTATTATTATAAATAATGTTTTATATATTAATAATACTCTTAATTAAAAGAATTTATAAATATTTATTATAAAACTTTTTAATAAATTTATTAATTAAAGGATAAATAAATAAGATATAATTATTATTTTTATTATAAAAGCTAAGTTATTTACCTTAGCTTAAATAATTAAAGAAATGCTATTTATTAATAAGCTTTTTATTAAATTATTTATAAAATTAAATAATAAAATTATTAAAATTAAATATAATAATATTTAAATAATTAATTTAATAATATTAAAAATTATTATATTTAAGATAAAACTTTATTATATAAATATATATAATTATTAATTAAAATAAAAGGTTTAAAATAAGATAATTATAATAAAATATATATTATTAATATAAATAATTATAAATAGATTAATAAAAGTATTATTAATAAAAAATAAAATAATTTCCTTTAATAATTAAGCTTATAAGATATTAAAAATAATTTATATAAAGGAATTTTAATAAAAGATATATTAATTTAAAGGTAATTAATAATAAAAAAAGGGTAAAACTTTAATTTTTTAATATTTATAAAATTAAAAGGGTATATTAAATCTAATAAGTAATAAATATATTATAAATATATTATAAATAGCTATTTTTAATAAATTTATTATAAATTTATAATGAATTTATTTAAATTAATAAATTTATAAGTAATTTATAGATATAATTATAATAAATATTTTAAATATTAAGATTTATAAATTAAAATTAGCCTTTATTAATAATTAGCCTTAAAGGAATAATAATTAAAAGATTATTATATTAATTATTAGAATTAATTATATATTATAAGGATTTTATTAGAAAAACGGTGTAGAATTTAATACCCTGCCACTAAATTAATATAAGGCAACATTAAGTTAACTTTAATAATGATTTTATTATTACCTTTATTAAAAAAGATTATAAATTAATTAATTATATTACTTAATTAAATAATTAATACTTAATTTAATATAATTATATAATATATTGCTTTATATTTAATTTAAATAAATTATAATTTCCTTTTAAATACCCTTCTTATTATTATTATTATTAATAATATCCTTAATAATTATAATTATTTATAATAATTAATTAATACTTTTTATAATCCTTATATATTACTTTTTAGCTATTAACCTTATATTTAAAAATATAAATATTAATAAAGTTATATTTAAAGATATTATAATATTTAAAAATATTTTTTATTTTAAAGATTATTAAATTAATTATTTTATAAGCTTTCTTATTAATTATTAATCTTAATAAATAATATTCTATTAAGCTTTATTATTTTTAATATCTTTTTTATTTAAAAACTTAAGAGTTTAATTATTTTATTTAAATATTAAATTAATATATTATATAAAAGTTATTATTACCCTTATCTTATTATTAATTTTATTATTTAAAGTTATAATATTTAAAGTTATTTTTTTATTTATTATAGCCTTTTTATAAGCTTTAAAAATATTCTCTTTATTACTTTTAAATATAAATATATTATAAAATCTACTTTTTATAATAATAACCTTTTTTAATAAAAATATAATAAAGAAAGGATTTTTAAGGAAAAGATTATAATTAAGCTAATAATTTTTATAAATATTAATTTTTTTAAAAAAAATATTATTTTCTTTTTAATTAATTAAATAATTAATATAAATAATGCTATATTAAATATAAATAAAGTAATAATAATTAAAAGCTGCTATATAATACCTTTATTAAACTTCTCTTTAAAATATTTATTTTATTTATTTATAAATTACTTTAAAAAGCTTTAAAGCATTTCTTATAATTTATAAAAAAAGCTTTCTTAGCTATTTTTAACTATTAAACTTTTAAAAGGCTATTATCTTTTAAAATACTTTCTTTAAATAAAAATTATAAATAATATTCTTAAAGGCCTTATAAATAACTTTTATTAAATAAAAAAGATTCCTTATATTATAGCTTAATTAAAGCTTAAAATAATAATATATATTTTTTATAAAAGAAATTATATATAAGCTAAAATTAAATATTTTATAAATAATATAAATAGCTTATTATTTAATAATCTCTTTCTTTTTATTAATATAATATATTTTAAAATAATCAAGGATTATTATTTAATTTAAAAAGATTTCTTAAAGCTATTATTAAGTTATATTATAAGTTTTATAATTTATAAAGTATTTTATAATCTTAAAAAAGTTAAAAAAGGCTATTTAAATATATAAAATATTATTAAAGATTTTTAAGGATATTATTATTATCTTTTTTATTAATATATTAAAAAAGGTAAGATTTTTATTATCCTTTTTAAAATCTTTAGCCTTATTAGCCTTTATAATATCTCTTATTATTATTAATATTATTATTATTAACTTCTTTTATTTCTTCTTAATATATAATATAATATTTATATTTATATAAAAAATATATAATTAATAATATAATTAAGGGAATTTATATTTTAAAATATTAATTAAAATAATATTATAATTAATAATAAAAAGGGATAAAAGGTTATTTTTATATTATTTAAAAAGCTTATAAATTTATTTAAAAAGTTATTAAAAACCCTTCTCTTTCTTATTATTAATAATATCTTAAAATAATAATAAACTTTTCTTTATATAAGTTATTATTATTCTTTAAAAATAAAATATTTTTTTATTATTTATTAAATATATATAATTAAATAAAATATTATAAAAAAAGTATTATTCTTAAATTTATTTAATTTATTATTTATTATATTAAAAGATATTTATAATATTATTTTTCTTATTAATAGCTTATTTATATTAATAATCTTCCTTTTTAAATTAATTTAAAGTTATTTAAATAAATATATAAATATTTTATTATTTTTTTTAAAAATCTTATAATTAATTCTTTATTATATTACTTTTTAATTAAATTCCTAAATATTTTTAATAAAAAACTACTTTAAATTTCTTTAATTTTATAAAAAATAAATTATTAATAATATAAATAAGAAAATTATAATATTTAGCTAATAGCTATACTTAGCTATATTAAGCTTTAAAAACCTCTTAAGGATTATAATAAATATATTTCTTTTTTTAAATTATTAAAATTTATTTATTAAATATTTATTTAATTATATAAATAAATATTTATTATTAATAGCTTATTTTAATTATTAAAATATTATTTTTTATTATAATAAAGGATTATTAAATATTATAATTATATATTAATATTATATAATTAAGTTTTAATCTTTTAATAATAATAAAAAATTTAATAAATTTTATAATTATATTTAAATTAGCTTTCAAATCCTTATAAATATTATATTTATTATAAAAAAAACTTTTTAAAAAAAAATTTAAAAATATTAATTAATAATAATTTATTATAATAATATTTATATTTTAATTAAGATAATTAATTTATTATTATACCTTAAAATTAAAGTAATTAAATATTTATATTATTATTATAATATTAAAAAATTAAAATTTAAATAATTATATATTATTTTTAATATTAAATTAATTAATATTAATAAATATTTAATTAATTTAATATAATATTAATATAAAGTAATTATATTAAATTTAGCAATAATAATAATTATATAAAGCATTAATAGTTATAGCTATAATAGGTATTATAGGGTATTAAAGTAATATTAGGTACAGGTTATATAGCTAGAAGTAGTTTATATAGGTAATCCGTGCTCAGTGAACTATCCATTTTTACTGATGCGAATATCCATCCTCGTTTGGACACGCTGCTGACAACGCTAATATCCCGAATAAGGGAGCGGACCTGCGGATTTTGAAATAGACCCAGGCCATTGAGGGATAGTACACCAGAATATCTCCTAAAGGCCCGGTGCTAGCTTCTTCAAATTGTTCGGTAGACACCATTGCCTTGGATCTCCATGCGATGTAATACCACGGAATCTTCCAACCTGTTCTCGGGGAATGCTGTGGCGACTGCTAGTTGTCCCAGACGCAAGCCACCAAGTGAGCCATGCCGCTTGAAATGTGCGGCGCGGCACAAGGTGGCGTTCACTTTGGCCCTACTGTCCGAGATATCTAGTAAGGCCTTGATGGTCGACCCTACCAGTTCCAACAAGCGTATCGAACCAGCGGGTCAAAGCTGGATGCATTTTCATCTTGCTCAGATCTCTGGCCCTACCCTAGGGTAGAGTCCCACGCAGCCAAGCATAACCTGCCGGTGCAAGTAACTGAGACGCCACTGCCGTTGTATGTATCCGCCAAATTGCACCGAGGCCCGATGTGGCTTGTTCGGAACCCCGAAAGCAAATATGGCCTCCGAGACAAGCTTTGGGACAAGCGGACTCTCCCAAAGCCCAGGATTTTCACTGACACGATTGAAGATTAGGTCAAGACGGATACATTTCGGGTGGAAGCAACGGAAATTCTCTGTAATGCCTGGGACACAGTCCGCGCTGCTGTTTTCATGATTAGCTATATTAGTGCATAGCTTATATAAGATAAGAGAATAATTGATTATTCTACATGATAGAAGTAGTACAAATAAACGGGATATTGGAATGTAGGCTGCTGGACTTGGAGAAGTCTCTATGTTTGTTCTGTGCTTCAAGTTGTGTTGCTTATTCGGAACGGAAAAGCTGCACTGCTTTTCCGGCGCGGATAATACTCTCGGGTGTTAGAAATCATGTCCGGGCGGGGGTGAAGACTGTGAGGAGGAGGGGGGGGGGGGGATGGTTGATCTTGACCCAATGTAATGAGGACCCATGACAATAGGGGAATTATGATCAACTAATATCGCGCGAGTCATTGGTTTGAATACTACGGTAGCCGTAGTTGAAGAACCCCTCTTGTGTAATAGTTTGTATTGTAACGGCTTGAGCTATAGTCGCATTCACCGCAATGAAGTTAGCTAAATGGAACGATACCCTCGCTTCCCAGCGCGGTTATTAAGTCTGGTCCTCTAGAACCTATCCTGTGTATCTGTTGAAGTCATCTGTGTGATCTGTTCATTCATCCTGTCACGATGAAAACAAACCTACTCCGGCCTTTGCTTCTTGCTGGGAGACAGAATTCTTCTTCAGAAATAGATTGTGGTGGCCTATCCCGACAGTTTAATTTGCCAAATGTCACAATTCACGAAAGCAATTATGTCTCGGCCGGCACCAACCTTACTTTCCCCAACGACCATCCGACTTGCAGCCCCCTGTCCCAAGTCGCCAGCACCGATGTTTGCCAAGTCTCCCTAACTGCAATCACTGGACCTCAGAGCCAGATCAGATTCCAAATGTGGCTGCCAATCAACTGGAATGGCCGTTTCCTCGGCGTAGGCAATGGAGGCATGAGTGGCTGTATCAAATACAACGACATCAACTACGGCGCCTCGCATGGCTTTGCCACCATCGGGAGCAACAACGGCCACGACGGGACTTCTGGTCTGCCTTTCCTCAACAATTCCGGCGTGGTCGAAGACTACGTTTCTCGCGCCATCCACACCGAGTCTATTCTTGGCAAGGCAATAACTGAGCAGTTTTACGAGGCCAAGCCGCAAAAGAGCTATTATCTAGGATGCTCCACTGGCGGCCGACAGGGGTTCAAGGAAGCGCAGGATTTCCCCGAAGACTTTGACGGGATAGTAGCTGGCGCACCAGCTTTCGACTTGAATGCGCTCATGTACTGGACTGGTCAATTCTTTCTCAAGACAGGAGGTCCTGACTCTCCCAACTTCATCTCGGCGGCTCAATGGGATCTTGTCGTTGAGGACGTGCTCAAGCAGTGCGATGGCCTTGATGGATTCACTGACGGGGTTATCGAGGACCCAGACCTGTGCAACTATCGTCCCGAGGCACTGATTTGTAGCGAAAAAGCAGAAGACTGTCTGACCGGAGCCCAGGCTCAAATTGTTCGGGCGGTGTTTGAGCCCGTGTACGTTGATGGAACTCTTGTCTACCCTCGTCTTCAACCTGGCGCCAATTCTACCTCACGTTTCTTTACTGGAGAGCCTCACCCTTATCCCAACGATTGGTTTCGATACGCTATATACAATGACCCCGGATGGGACATCGCGACACTTTCTTCCAAAGATTGGGACGCGGCATCAAAGAAGAACCCCTACAATGCGGCCACTTGGGAAGGTGATTTGTCCCGTGCTCGCGACGGAGGGGTCAAAATCCTCCACTTCCACGGCCTTGAGGACAACGCGATAAGCAGCGACAACTCGGCTCGTTATTACAATCACGTGTCGCAGGCTATGGGATTGTCATCCGATGAATTGGATGAATTTTACAGATACTTTCGAATCTCCGGAATGGCCCATTGTCGAGACGGAAATGGAGCGAGCTTTATCGGCGCCAACGAGGAAACATTTTCGACTTTTGACCCGGCGAGCAATGTTCTTGCCGCTATTGTCGACTGGGTTGAGAACGGGAAGGCTCCCGAGTCGATTCTCGGGACCAAGTACGCGGGCGGATCCAAGAGCTCTGGTCAAGTTCTGGCGCAGAGAAGACACTGTAAATACCCACGGCGGAATGTGTATCAAGGTCATGGAGACGCTGCATTGGCCGATAGCTGGCGTTGTATATAAAAATAGAGTCCTTGCATGCGTCTTTGCGGAAAGTCGAGTATTTTAGAATATATAAGAGATAGTCCAACATCGTGTCCCAACTCCAATGCTCTTAATACATTTCTGCTGCTGTGAGATTGGTGCTCGTCTTCCCACCCGGAGTCTGACGGAGATGTGGGGCCACTTCCACCAACACGCCGAATCCTGACGAAGAATCCTCCGCCGCCGCATTTTCTTCCTTAGAAGACCTTGTCTCTCGCATAAGACCGTGCAGTTCTCCAATCCGTATCCGGCATACCAAAGACCACCACAAGCGCAGCCATGTCCGAATACACCTCCACCCGCGAAGGCTTCCAGCGCGCCATGGAATGGAGCCTCACAGGCCCTCCCGACGAGGCGAAGCTGTTCGGAGAGGCCCTCTCAACTCCCGGCTTCTACCAGATATTGAACGGCCAGCTGCTCTCGTACGATGCCTACGTCAAGCACATCGAGGAGATGCGAGCCAAGGTTGGCGAGTACAAGCCTGTCCTGTGAGTTATCACCACATCTTCCTCCACGCAAACGGGTACCTAGATACAGTATACACGAACACCCTTGCACGTTCCAGTCCACCTTCCCGGCGGCATAGAAGTTGAACAGCAGCAGCGCGTCGGTTCTGAACGATCCAATTACAGTCACGAGTTCCTGCGCGACGGCGACCAGCTGGCGGCGCGTATGACGGGCACCATCAGTATCGACGGGGTCGCCATCGAGTTCGAGAGCTTCATGTTTGCCAAAGTGGACGGGAGCGGCAGGCTGGAGTGGTTGAAGGAGAGGGCCGTCAGCGGCCCCGTGGGCGGGGCGTCCTGAGCATGGAGGGTCAAGACCTAGTCTCAGCTTGTCATTTCCTTTCGGTTCGCCGTGAGTTCGGTGTCTGACCAATAAACGATGACACTATATGGAGAGGCGGAATTTGGCAATCTATTTTTGAATGGTGTCACGCGGGATCATATCTATAAGAGATTTGTTGTCGCTGGAAGCATATCGTTCACTATTCTGGCTCCGACCAAAACCGAGGAGGGCCTGTCACCCTCCTCCGGAGCTATCTTCGTATACCGACGGCGAGAAAACCAGCTGAGAACGGCTTCGACCATTTCTGTACCAGATAATCCCGACCCGTGTTTGCTATTGAGCTCGAACAGTACTTCACCAACCCCGCGCATGCAACCATCTCCAGTCCACCGGGTTCAAAAACTGGTTCATGTCAACATCCATCATAGCCTGCCCGGGTATCTCCGGATACGCTCCAAGCCCGGGACCAGGAAAGAATTGGCGCCCAGGTCCCTGACCACCGCCGAAGCTCACAGGTGTGGGCAGCGAGGGCCCGCCAGAGCTGATGATGCCCATAGCCCCGACACTAGGCTGGCCAGGGCGAACTTGTTGCTGAGGGGCCGCAGCCGAACCCGTCCCCGCCGCCACGTCCCTCATCATCTCCACGATCCGCGGCGGCCGCGCGGGTGGCCGCCCCTGCCCCCTGCAGAGCTCCTCGCGCGCCGCCCACACCTGCAGCACGACGCGCGAGAAGACGTCCGAGATGCCGTACTCGCCGGCCTTGGAGTACGCCGCGCGGGCCTCGTAGTTGTCGCTCAGCGCCTCCCACGCCCTGTCGGCGTGGCCGTCGCCGGGCCGCCTCTGGAGGCCGTTGAGGATGTGCACGTACGCGAGGGCGGGCACGTTGCAGTCGACGTGCCAGAGGAAGCCCTTGACAAAGGGGCAGGTCCGGAGTTTGGTCTCGCACTCGAGCATGCGCAGCGCGTGCGAGACGGCGGCGCCGCGCTGGGCATCTGTTTGCGGTGTCGGTGAGGTCGAGAGTGTCGAGTAGTGCTCCAGCAGGCGGTTCCGGGCGATGTATGCCCGCGTTGTCCAGATTGTCATGAAGTGGAGGGGGTTCTCGGGGTCGCATGAGCTCAGGTATTTGTCCTCGATGGTCTTTTCGAGGAGCGTCAGTTCGTCTCCGTCTGGGGCGGGGCCATGTCTTGGTTTGGCGATGGCATTCAGGGACGGGCTGATGAAGTTGATGTGGAATGCGCTATGGCGGATGAAATCCGCCAATTCGCTGCGGACAACAGCGAAAAGGGCCTCGGTGGGGTGATCGTGAGTCGTCGGCGGGTTCTTCATTTCCGACCGGATCTCAAAGTCGTTGATATTGAGAGGTATCTTGCAATCCCAGGTCGGTGTCAAATTGGTTGTTTTGAAATCCGACATCTCGCATAGGCGGTGGTCAAAGTTGACCAAAGACCACCACAGCCTTCGGCGCATCTCAGCGTCGAGAGCATTGCAACCACCATATGTGGACTCATCGTGCAAGCTCATCCGTTGTGCGACGCGGATGGCGGTGGCAAGCGTAGATGACAAGGATCGAGGGTCTGTCTGTGACCTGACTGAGACCTAAGGATTGATTGATGAGATTTGAGATTGGGACAGGATCTTGACGGATGGCCAATATGATGAGGCTTACAAGATATAGGTACAAGGCTGTCAAGCTTTCGACACTGCCAGACCGCAGAACCTTACAATTGAGGAGGGACTGCTGACATGCGAAATGGTAACGTGCCTGCAGGTCCTTCCGGGGGGATCTAAACAAGGAACGACACTGCTGGTTGGTGAGGCTCATGACAGAGACACAATATATGCTGAAGAGAAGGGCCTCCAAGGAGGGACTGATGCCTTCCAGATTGCTGACGGCATTGACGATGCGTGCCTGCAGGGTCGGTGTGTGGGTAACCTTGAGCAGTGGGTCGACGTTTTCAAGATAAATCTGCCAGAGCCTGAAGATCTGGACTTGCTCTGGGTGTAACGTGGATAATTGAACATCTGCTTGTGTTGCGCCAAATAGCAGATGGTCATAATCCTCGAAATGAGTACCTGAGTAGGTATCCTCATGGTCCCACGCGTTCTTCTTGATAGAAGTGTGCACACTGCTTCCACCATCGCCGTGGCCGCTATCCTCTGGACTGGCTTCGGCACTACCGTCACCATCGTCATCATCGGTGTCATCGTCATCTGGGTCCAATGTCTTTTGTTTATATAGTTAGTACCGCTTGCCTCCAGCACAAGCAGAAACCATGAGAAGAAATGATACGTACCATCCGGCTGATGGCATGCCACAGATTCCTGGAGGAAATCAAATACGTTAGTCAGAAAAAGCTCCCGTTGACAATGAGTGAATAGTGGTCTGTTGCTCACACAGGTTTCGAATCCGACTTCATGGGTGCCTTGTCCACTGGTGACATCTCTGAGCGAGTGTCTAGGATTTCGGAAGCTTCATTGCTCTGGGCTTTGGTGTCAGCGCCAGCTGCAGTTGCGGCTGCGGCCAGAGAGGGTTGCTCGGCCGACATGGCAGTGGCACTGGCCGGGGAAGTGGGGTGCAAAGGCTGGAAGTCGACGTGATTTTGGCGAAGCAGGTCTTCATAGTGTCTCAGGCGCTGGAGCAGGTCCCTCTCCGGGAACCTGCGACGCCGCTGACGGGGCACAAGAGAAGCCGGCACACATGGGGTCCCAGCACGAAGACAGTGTGCGCAGGGAAAGTGGCGATCGCACTTGACCTTGCGCTGCTGACATGATACACAAGCGAGCACCCGCTGCTGCTTTCCGGGGGCTTGAACCGTGTGCTCTGTGGCCGTAGAATTCACCTGAGGGTCCGTTTCCTTCAGCCCTGTCGTCGAGCTAGCCATTGTGACGGGAAGGGTGTGGGTTGCATGCGTGTGTCTGCGGCTAGAGCCTGTGGGCGTTGACTCTCGGTATTTGACTGCCTGTGGCAAGCACAACTATCACTTGTCACGAAGGGCGTCGAACGTGACAAGGGACGGGGTCAAGCCATGCCGCAGACAAGTGAACGGGCGAGCCGTCTCGGGTTCTGGAAAATAGACCAAACAGGCTGACAGGTTGATGCTGCGTAGGCAGTCCCTTTCGGCTCGGGCCCGAGGCGCTTGTTAGTGGACATTCCTAACTCCCGAGCCAGATGAGGGTTAGGGGTGAGGCGGTCACCAGGGCTGGGGGAAAAGGGGGTTGGTCTGCTTGCTTTTAAATTAACGCGACTATAGTCTAAGTCTCCGAGCAGATATCAGAGATCACACGAATGGTCTTTTTTCCTTGTTCGATAATTTTGAGATGAACGAATAACTCCTGATTCCGTATTGCAATTTGGAAAGACGCAGCATCAACCTGTGGTTGTGGACGCATTGGCTGGCCAGGCCGGGTTTTAGTAACGACCGAGATGTGCACGCGCTCTGCTTGTTACAGCCAGCAATTCACCACCCCTTGGCTCGTGGCGTTCCAACGTCCGGTCAGCCTAGTTATGTTTGTTTGGTTGCATCCTTTAGTGCGTTCCAAATATCTTCATATAGGACCATAAATTTCGCAGTGTCTAGCTTTCCTTCTGTCCTCAACATCTCATACGGTGCAGTAGCAAACACCAATGTCCCCAGTCGTTCCCTATTTCCCTCAAGCAGACCTCACAATTCGGCATTAAATACGTCCTATTTGATATTCCGAACAAACAGAACATATGATTCAACGTGAAATGGCCTCTCAAGCCTCGAAACCCGGCCCTGATGACATCCATGGAGCCACCACCCCGGCAAAAGAGAGGACCTCCCATGATGATGACTCTAATGGCACTCCTCCGAAGCTGGAGGACCCGGAGCCGAAGACCTCCAAGTCGAAGACCGTACTCGTCATGGTCTCGGTCTTCCTCAGCATCTTCCTCGTTGCACTTGACAGGACCATCATCTCCACTGTACGGATTGTCAAAACGCCAGCCCGAATTTCCTATGCCGACGGTAATGTGCTAACCTGCTCTTCTCTGCCCAGGCCATACCCCAGATAACCGACGAATTCAACTCTCTGACCGACGTCGGCTGGTACGGAAGCGCGTACCTCCTGACGTGCTGCGCCCTGCAGCTGCTGTTCGGGCGGATCTACACCTTCTTCTCAATTAAGGGGACCCTCCTCAGCAGCGTCATTCTTTTTGAGGCAGCGTCTGCGCTGTGTGGAGCAGCGCCAAATTCAGTCGCATTCATAATCGGGAGAGCTATCTCTGGAGTCGGCGCCGCTGGCATATTTGCCGGAACTGTAAGATCACTATTTTCCCCTCGGGTGCAGACAGCAGCTGACACTCGCCGCTAGATCGTTTGCGTCATCTACGTGATTCCCCTGCACCGCCGCCCACAGATGCAGGGGATGATGGGCGCCCTCATGGGCGTGGCCTCCATCGCTGGCCCGCTGATAGGGGGTGGATTCACGTCCAATGTGACCTGGCGGTGGTGCTTCTGGCTAAACCTTCCCATCGGGGCTGCCGCGACGGTCGTCATATATCTATTCCTCGACGTACCTGACAGAGAGGAGACCAAACTCCCCTTGGCAAAGAAGCTGAAGCAGCTGGATGCCCCTGGCACAACGGTGCTGGTCCCTGGTGTGGTGTGTCTACTGCTGGCGCTCCAGTGGGGCGGCCAGACATACTCGGTGAGTTCCTCTTAAACACGCTCTGTCTTCTGCGTATTTAGCTAATATTTTCCAGTGGGGCAGCGGGCGCGTTATAGCATTGCTTACTCTTGCAGGAGTGTTGCTCATCGCCTTTGCCGCAGCCCAGGTCTTCCTTCCCGCAACCGCGACGCTCCCTCCGCGCATCTTCAAGCAACGCAGCATCGTTTCCGGCTTCTGGGCGACTGTCTGCATAAACTCTGGAAACTATGTCTTCAGTAAGCAAGGAGCATAAACTGACCACTTTAGTCCTGCGACTAACACTGCGGTACAGTCTACTTCATCCCGATCTGGTTCCAGTCCATCGAGGGATCATCGGCTGCCCAATCCGGCATCCAGACCCTGCCTCTGATGTTGTCGATGGTGGTCGGCTCAATCTCGGGTGGAATCATCAACGGCAAGATAGGCTACTACACGCCGCTCGCAATCATAGGCACCTGTATCATGTGCGCCGGGGCCGGGCTCCTCACGACACTCCAGGTCGACACGAGCGCCGGCAGGTGGATCGGCTACCAGGTCCTGTACGGGCTCGGCCTGGGCCTGTGCTTCCAGGTGCCGAACCTCGCCGCGCAGACCTGCCTGCCCAGGAAGGACGTGCCGACGGGTCTTGCGCTGATGCTGTTCGGCTCGCTGATCGGGGCTTCGGTGTTTGTCGCCGTCGGGGAGAACGTGCTGAGCAATCAGCTCGTGCAGAGGCTGGCTGGCCTTCCCGGCTTTGACCCGAGCCTTGTCACCTCGGGTGGTGCCACGTCGCTCCTTGATGCACTGCCTGAAGGCCTACGCGAAACGGCTCTCTTGGCTTACAACGAAGCACTGCGGACTGTTTTTTTCGTCGGCTTGATTCCGTCCTGTCTTGCCGCTCTCGGGACATTTTCGCTGGAGTGGAAGACTGTCAAGAAGAATAAGGTGGCCAAGGCCGCAGCGGAGGATGTTGGCGCAGGTGAGGAGAAGAAGCATGGGGAGGAGAAGAATTAGAGCGATCATGACATATTTACGTAACGAAGTTGTATGAATATTGTTTTGGAAGGATATAAAGGGCTGTATAAATCGGAGGAAGGACTCTGGATCAACCGGGAGGTAGACCGTCGTAATGCAATTATTCCTAGAACTCGTGATAATTAAAATCAACTCCTCACTGCTAGCTTCTTGCACAATGCCCATTGAACCGTTGAAAGTTTAACTGATTTAGCTACCTATCGATATGTCTCGGTTCTTTGACCGACTGGATGGTGAGAGGGGCCCCAGGAACAATAGATTGATGCGCTGCAAGCTTCAAGGGATTGGGCTCTGGAATATTCGGCACGGCCGCGAAAGATCGAGAACCGACACTGAGACCCGACTGGCAGCAGTGGGAGGCTTGAGCATTTCGGTGGATATGAATCACGGCGGAGCGAACGAAGACTGTCAGCTCCGAGCTCCGACCCTAAGACCACCCCAACAAATGTTCGATTCAGTGAGGATAAGACTGGCAAATCTTGTATATTGAAAAGCTCGCGGAAAGCTTTTCGGGTAAGGTTATTGGTCGTATCGAGGTGCTCTATTGTTTTCAACGGCGATTCTTGGCTGATACAAGTGTGCAAGTGAATGGAAGGGAGTCGTTGCCGAGCATCAAGACATCGCGATCAACCGTGGACAAAATGGCTGATGATTATAGCAGCCATTGCATGCTCATTCCGTGCCAAGGTCACCAGTTGCTAATTAATGAATTGGTTTATTAATGGGCACCCTCCCTATCCCCTCATGAACACGGCTTCTATCATCAATATCGCAGTCACCTAAAGCGCCATTCTCATCCCAAAAATATCAAACCCACCCCAGCCAACTGAATAAAGCCCCAAATACTTTTGAGAAACCGAACTCATTAAGACATCTTCCTGAACAGTGATCGTCATGATTGGAGCCAAAAAAAAAAGTATGATGTCCTAGCTCTGTCGCAACCCGTTGATGATCTCCGAAGACAACGCGCTCAGGCTCTTGCGCACATCACTCTCCATCTGGCCCAAAGTGGCAGCCGAGAACGGCGCAGCCGGCCCCGGGCCGCACCCCCGCGGCACGTCCCGGCGGCCCCAGAGCTCCGAAAGCTCGGGATCCAGGTCGTCCCGCCACTCCGCCTCCCTGGGCCGTCTCAGCCTCGGCGAGAGCTGGTTCACCAGCCTCTGCACGCGGTAGAGCTCGCCGAGGACGAGCTGGGCGGACCCCCTGCGCCCGCGGCTGTTGCGCGGCGTGTTGTTGTTGTACGTGCGGCCCAGCGCCGTCATCTGGTCCTTGCTGCTGGCGAGGATGCCGCTGGCCAGCCTGGACGTCCTTTCTGCCTCTGAGTCGCTCGGCCTCGCGCCGCCGGACTGGGTCCGCGCGGCGGCGGCGTAACGCTCCAGGATCTTGAGGACGGTCATCGAGAGGACGGCGAGCAGGAAGGTGTCCCCTGCGCAGTTTGTGCATGTGAGCCACTCGCTGACTGCCTCGATGCTTTGTTTGTTCTCTGTGAGTACCGGGTGGGTGGAGCCGTATGGGAGTGTGCCTGGTGTGTCTTGGGACTCGGTGCCGGACAGGCCGGCCTGGGAGGCAGGTTGAGCCGAGAGCGTCTTGAGAAGATCGAGCGACTGCGCCAGACAGCCACAAGACGGCGTGTCGGTAGCTCGTGTCACTTCGGGTTTCCCGGCTGCCAGCACCTGTATGTCTGGTGCGAACGAGTCTGTCCTGGATGGGGCGCTGATTGGACCTGTCGAATATGACATGTCGGGTGATGGGAGATCGATGTTGATCCCTTGTGGGGGTATAAGTAGCGATCCGATATCATCATGTGCCTCCGTCATCGTGTGGCTGTCCATAATTGGCATCCCAAACGGAGAATCCATCGACGACATCATGAAGTCCACGTCATTGCCATCAGAGCCAAAGACCGCCAGTGCAGAAAACATGTCGGCCTCTCCAAGAACGGAGAATACATCCGAGGCCTCTGTGGAGAACACATGGTCCGGGCGTGGTGACTCAGGAATGCTCAAGGTCTGTGGCGACATGTCGAGGTAGTTGTTGCTGGCGGCGGGAGGCGTTATGCTGGGTGACAAGAAGCAAGCCCCGACGGATGGCTGCATGGCCTGGGTGGTGTCTTTTCCCACGGGCAAGCCATTTTCGGTGTCGAGGCTGGAGGCGGACTTGGTGCTAACTCCTGCGTTGGACTGACGGCGATTCGCATCTCGCCTGCGACCCGGGCGTCGTGTAAAGACATACTGACATGCGAGGCTCCGGCTTACGCATCTCGAGCAAGTGGGCTTTTCTTTTGGGCACTTGACCTTGGATAATGCACAGGCTTGACAGCTGTCACGAAGCTTGTTGGTTGTGCCTGCTGCCGAAGTTTGCCCAGGGGCGCCCGGCGTCCGGATACCCGCAATGTCAGCTTCCGAGCCAGCCATTGGTGTCAGTTAGGTGTCAGTGGTAAAATCCTAGATGATCGAATTTCGGAGTCTTGAAACCGGCAGATTTGATCTGAGTCTGGAAATGGCTGCGAATGTTGCTTATTATGTTTATAATCGCGGTACCGGGGGCACCGCACTTGTGCACACACACAGACATTTCTGATATCAATAAAGACTTCTTCGTTCTTTGGGTAGCGATCGGCATGCATGGACTTCTGAAAGAAATCAACGACTATCCCTCCAGGGCCCTTCACCGCACTGACGACTGACGCCACTGACAGGGCCGTTATACTTCTTTAGAAGAAATACCTGTGGGCACATGCATATTAAAAAAGCCTCCCGAAATCGGGCGTCGAATTATATGCGGTCTAAGCCTTGTCACCATGGAGTCGCGCGTGAAAAGCTTCCGTAGCAAATTAGATTAAAAAAAGCGACCGGAAAAGCAACTGCCACTGGTGAGACACACTTACTACCTGGGGAAAGTTTTCATGGACCTGATCCGTATTGGGAGACTATGTGAGACCAAAGTCACCCAGTCGCAGGGATCGACACAAGAATGAGCACTGGCAGAATTCCTACCTCTCGACATATCGAGAATTAGCAGTCGCAAGATCGACACTGAAAGTCGATGTTGAATCTGCAGTAAGCATCATTTCTCGCCACACAAGTTAACGTTTTGCATAACTGACCCTGATCATCCCCTCTGAAAGCGATCGGCCCAGTCTGGAACACGCACAAATCTGATACACCGCTCAGGCAATATTAATCTAGGTAGTAATCCTCGAGCGTGGGCAGTCGATCAGTGCCTCGGCACCATCAACGTGACACGTACCTGCACCCAGCGGGACACCCATACCTTTCAGCCCGCCACACCCTCGTCACCGAGTGGGGGAGCCCAAATAGCCTGTGTGTCTCACGGCATTTACCGCATGCTACCGTGGGCCCCAAATCGTCGATATGCAGCTTGGCTTGTGGTTGGGAAATGCTGTACACCCTTAGATGCTCAGACAGTGGGGATTCCGTTGTCAGATGGGACTGGGTTCTTACTGATTCATTCTCGTCCATGCATGATGTGCTGCAAAACCGTCCCCCCGTAGAGGCTGAGGATCTGAGTTTGGACAAGTGGCTCTGGTGGAGGGAGTTGGAATTATGGCATCCCGAGCGGTGCCATTCCAACGTTCTTGAACTAATTATCTCTGGAGGTCATCTTGAAGCTGTTGACCGGGAAATAGGCACGGCGCCTCCATTCGCCGTTCATTTTGTTATAAGTACCTACTAGAATAGTGCATGAGCCTGTCTCCTGCTACCGGAATCAAGGCGCCGGAAACCTTCCGTGATCAAGAATGGATCGCCTTGCCCAGCTGGAATTGCATACCGAGCAGCTCTCCACCGCTGTAAAGAGCCTCATGAACCATCGTCACAACATTGACCCTCCCGAAGACACGGACCGAGAACTAAGCAATGCCAAAGCAAGCATCCTTGCGAACATCTCTTCCATAAAAGCAATCGTTGGCGGGCCAGACGACTTGCTCCAAGGATTGGCAACTCAGGTTACAACCCCCACTCTCTCTCTCTCATTCTCATTTTCCTACCTGTCGTTTTCGTCACATGTCCTTAGGCGTGACTGACAGACCATGTCCCTCCCCCCCATAGGCTGAGATTCTCGCGTGCCTCCAGTGGCTTGCAGAGTGCCAGATCCTTGCATGCATCCCGCTGGAGCTGAGCATACCGACAAAGGACCTGGCCGACTTGGCAGGGGTCCCGGTGAGCCAGCTCCTCAGGGCCATCCGCCTGCTCGCGACGGTCGGGTTTCTCCAGGAGCAGCAGCCGGGCTCTGTGGCACACACACCCCTCTCGGCCCAATTCATCACCAGCCAGTCGCTACTTGACGCCAGCGTCTTCGTGGCCGAGTGGGCCGTACCGGCGGCCCTGCAGATGCCAATAGCAACGCAACGTTTTGGGGCCGCGCAGGGTGGCCCCGCCGAGGCTGCAATGAGCTCGATGCGCCCGTTCCAATCGGCCCTTCAGGAGCGCTCCAAGCTGCGCCGTCAGTGGTCCGCTTATCTCCGCCATGCAGCGGGCTTGCAACAGGAGGAGGAGGATGTGTTGGACGTGATCTCGAGACTGAACTGGTCCAATCTTGGCAGCGCATGCATAGTCGAGGTGAGTTGCTCTCCAGGGCGTCCTGTTATTTGCTCGTGACAGTCGACTGACCAGATGTGGCAGGTCAACGCAAGGTCTACATCGATGGCACGATCCCTTGCAGAACGGTTCCCCAGCCTGCGGCTCACCGTGCAGATCGATGACGCACAGTCCGCTCCGCTGAGCCAGGACAGCCTATGGCACAGCGGGCCGACGGACATTGACCTGCGGGACAGCCGCGACGGCCGGATGGAATCGGGTGCCGAGCAGAGAAATAAAGACAACTCAGGCACCATCGCCAGCTCCGATGCCAGCCTCAATGTCACGTATCGCTCCGCGGGCATGCCCCAGCACGTAAAAGATGCCGCGGTGTACATCCTCCACCTCCCTGCGGCGAGACCGAGACCGTCGCCGGGAGGATCTCGAACAGCTCTGATCAAGGCTGAGCTGCAGAGCTATCTCGACCTGCTCCGAACCAGCGGCAGCGTCATGCTTGTCTTGACGACACGTCTCCTCCCCGAGCCAGGCAGCCTGTGCGGTCCCGAGGTCGAAGCAGTCGCGCGTGCCCGCGACCTGTGTATGCTCCGGTTAACCAACGAAGGCGAGCTGGAGTTGGCCGAGGTGCTTGGCATGATTGAGGCAGTCAGAGACAACGTTGGAAAGCTTGTCGTGACGAGCCAGCTCCGGTCACACAACAACCTGATTGTGGCTTTGGTGGTCAAACACCAAGCCTCGTGAGATATGCTTTTGAATCTCGTCCGTATCACAATGCTCCGAAACTGCTCGGCCGAATACTCTAATTGCGGTAATGCCTTGGGGATAGTTTAGAATATGTACCGAATCCTGGTTGGGATTTACTATTAGAGCAATATAATCACACTCGTTTACAGGGAGCTACGCCATCCACCTCCGGATTAGGGTAATTTTCATCACACTATCTCACTTATTCCAAGAGTCCATCTAAAATACAATCAAACAGCGAGATCTTCGCTCAGTATAGCGAATTCTGGGACAATTACCTCATCGGCAGGCCATAGGCACCAGAGTCCTTATTCGACCGAATTTTCAGCTACTACCAAAACAAAGGCGGCGCCTTCGGGACAGTTCACGACGTCGGAGCCGGGAACGGCCCATACGCCCAAGAGCTGCGGTCCCGATTCGCCCATGTCGTCGTCTCAGACATTTGTGGCGGAGAACGTCCAGCTCCCGCGTCACCAGCCTCCAGGAGGCGGACGACATCGAGCCCGGCACCGTCGACATGGTCTTCGCCACGAAACGTGCTGCACATCCCAGACCCGCAGGACGCGGCCGTGGCCACCGCCGCCCGCCAGCTGCGGCCCGGCGGGACAATTTGTCGCGGCATATTTTGGCCCGGCGCGCTTCTACGAGCCCGACCTGCAGGACCTCTGGGCCCGCATGAGCCATGAGGGATCTCGTCAGCTCCTGAAGGGGAAGGATGACCCGAGCGAGACCATCCGTGTCATGGGTGACGCAGGGCAGGGCCAATATCGCGCCGCTCTCCCCGGGGTTCTTCATACTAGGGGCTCCGCGTTATACATCTGAATATGGATAAGGGTGGTATCCAGGGGGTCTTACCGCCAGAAGAAACCTCTTGTGATACACAAACGGACTATACATGGCCGGAAGGACGTTGTGCTTTACGAAAATAACACGGGATGAACCTTTGGGGCTGGCTTGGCTGGCGTCAAGGCTCATTTTGGCTCGTTCCCATTTGTCTCTCAAATTCCCGGCGCATTTGAAGACCTATACAAGGATCTGGAGGCCTTGATGGCACACGGGAGGATAGCCAAGGGTTGTTTTCCGGCCAAGATCATCCTGGCGGCAAGGTGTTGAGACAATTCGGCTGAATGTCTGCCTGGATCGCCAGATCTTAGTAAGAATTCCGAGCCGTCAATTGTAGACTTGTCTGAATCTTCGCGTACTCCAAGCAATGATGGAAATATTGCCTCACAGTGAGTCCAACGTCGGATCGCCGTGATAAGACTCAAAAAGGTAACATTTGTCGTGAGATATATCAATGCAACTGGTCATGGTGTTGAAATCTTAGCGAGCAGATCTGCCCGCCGATCCTGTAAGCACCCGCGCCGTGGGATGTCCCGAGATCTGCTGTGCAACGGTCTCACTACTGACATATGCACGGCCTTGAGGAAAATTCCCGTTCTGGAACTCGGGGCAATGCTAATGATCCGAAACTGCCCCTACCCTAACGTTCAACTAGTCTATCTGAGTCACTATTTCCGCGGGAGCGTCGTGACGACTGTGAAATTAATCTACCGACCACAGGTAACCGTCGCGCGCATGGTTTTGTCTCCAATTTGTGCGCCACAATCCGGAGAAATGGGGAAATGCATTTTTCTTTTTTCTCATCAGACGCGGTCTCCGATGTGGACTGTCCGCGACGCAAATGTAACAATGTGCGCGACCCTCATGAACAAGACAATAACGTTGCATCACATGCAGATTGGCTCACGAGAATCTTCTTTGTAACCGCAAGGCCCTCTCTGACCAAATCAGACCTGACTAGCTCCATTCAGCCCATGGAGAATACTTGCTTCGGCCCACGTCCAAGAAGCTACGATGGACAAGTTCCTCGCGTCGTGGAAACAATTCAACCTTGAAAATACAATGGCGCTATGGTCCGATGACTTCACGCGAAGAATTCTGCCCTTTTCGTTGGGCATGCCGGTCAAGTCACTCATCGAAGCTGAGGTTTATTATCCGAATCTTGTCAAAAGTCTGACGAATTGGCAACTTAGGTCCTGCCATCTTGTCTTCTCCAGACTCAATCTATGATATGATTGGGTCAACTTCTTATCACTTTCAGGACTAATTCTCTGATACGCTTGATATAAAACAAATCGTCCACGATGTAACCATAGGCACAGCGGCTGTCTACGGACCTTCGCTGGTTGACACGCCTGTAGGGAATGGACAAACGAATACGCCATCTTATCACCTTCAGCGAAGACGGCTCGGGGGTTAAGGGTTAGTGGGCTTGAAGGGATTTTGGACTCAGCCTCCTTCCGAGATTTCTTTCCAGCACTCCGAAAGCGCATCTCCGGACCTGCAGATAGCCAGACATAGACGCATAAAGTATGGCCCCATCGCTTTCAACCAGAGCAATTTGTCCTCATAGACAGGTGTTGGCATCCTGTGAGGCAGGACGTCATCTTCAATCCTCGTATGTGTGAGACACCTGAGACATTCCTCCGGGCGTCTCGGATGTCTCGCGTGGCCCGACGCGGCCACACCTCCACGGTTCAGGTAACACGAGGTGCACTGCGCCTCTAATTATGGCACTGCAGCCATCGAACTGCCACGGGCATGACATCAATAGGCAGGAATGCCACAATATCTGTAGTCGCAGTCAGCAAATGCTGTCCCAAAAAAAGCATTTTCTTGGTGTAGTTCTAAGCAGGGCTGAGCAACGGGTGGTCCCTTGAAACATACCGTAGTCGACGTACAGTTTACCCCGGGTAAGTACTACTAGTCCTCTTTGGTCCTGACATCATCGAGAGAACGCCGTGATAACAGGAATGAAACGGCGAACAAGTCTCACGGAAGCCGCTGTATTGACATGGGAGAGTTTGCATTCCCGATTTGGTAGCATTTGTCTGTAGTCAGAGTCATCAATAATTTCTTGAAGCGATGTCATCGACGATGCACGTTGCACTCGTCTCGGGCAGAGAATTGTCTGTAACACCAAGGCCCGTGGCCCTTCCCCTTCAGAATCTTAGGTTTTCTTCTCTGAATTGGCTTTTTCTCCTCCTGTCACTTTACCGAGTTCTATTCCTGGCACATTATTGTCCATACTACTAAACTATCTACCGTTTTCATCATTGACACAACAGAAGGGGTAAAATGTGCTTCTTGTGCTTTTAGAAGGATTAAGGGTTTCCTAGGTACATAAATACTACCTGTCACTCCCCCTGCAGCAGCTGAGGTGTTTACCAAATCATCCCTCCTTTTGTAGCCACATGAATAATTGAATAATAATTGAATAGGAGTTGCTTCGCTACAGCCATCAATAGATCATTTCGTGAAACATCATGTAGTCAGCAGAACATACATTGCTCCACTGCCTAGATAGACTGTTTGACCTATTCGCCCTTCCGGTGATTTCTAGTTCCCAATTTCCCCCGGCACTTGTAGAAGGGGCTAGTTTGCCATTCGACCAGCAGTGGTCAACAAGCCCGACCCCATGCCGTGATTTCATGTCCCCCAGGCCTTCGGCCTCGATAGCTCAATGGCGCACCACTTTGCCGTAGCCGTCCCGGTAGAACACCCCGAGAAGCTTCTCGTCCAGTGCCTGTTGGTCGGCGACGAAAAGCGGGCCGTTGCCAGACGCGGCGCTCTTTTGGATCTGGTCGACGATAGGGCTTACTTGATCTAGCATGTCTTCCTGGTCGAACTCGGCGAATTCCTCGCGGATGCCAGCCACCCCGGTCTCACTCAGGGCCTCGGCGCATTCGTTGGCGCCGGTGGTCCAAAGAGCTCGGGCAGGACGTCCAATTTGGGCCATCCACCCGAAAGGCAGCTCCTCCGCCTTCATGAAAGATTGTATGCGTGTCTCTGCTCGTCGGGACCTCGGGACGATGCGGCATCACAGCGGCGCTAATGCTGTCAGCCCGTATTTCCCGAACACCTCGGCTGCATTCTGCGGTCTTACGATAAGAAATTGCTCTGCGGCGAACCACCCTGAAGAGGGGAATACGGTGTCAGCCTGGCTCGGCTGGTCCGCCATGATGATGGCTGGTTGGGCGAGGTCGGTCAAGCGTGGCTAGTGAGACAGCGAGATTGCGAAACACGGTTTGGGGTCAAGAAAGGAAGCAAGGAGTGGAAGATAAGATGAACGGTGCTACCGTTGTTTACGAATTCCCGAAACTTAGGCACAGCTTTTGTTGTTGCCAAGCCTGGTTGAACGAGACTACCGAATGTCGACACTTGACTTGAATGGAAAGCATGCCTTGGCATCAGAAGCTCATGTCAACCATCAATGAGCCACCAGCAGTGATCTTCAGTTAAAAATAGACCATCAGTCACCCTCAAGGTGCACAACATTACCTCTCGTTATCCTGCTGACGTCTCGGAAAATAACGATTTGGGAAAGGGACATGTTAAGCATATCCCGGAAGTCCGGTCCACGCGGCCCCTGGAAAGTCCCCATTGTGCACCAACCACGAGTCTGACACAGCTGGGTATAAATTCTGTAGTGTGGGCAGCGCCGATGCGATGACCTACAAAATGTGACTTGGCTTGCAGAACATTGTGATTGTATTACTCCCATCTGGCTCACACCTTTTCAATCTCGTCTTGCAAACGAGCCAAAATGCCCGCATCAGCTGAGGTTCAGGCGGCAACACTTGACGAATTCATCAAGGGATGGGATGGATGGACACCTAGGGGATTCTTGGATACTTGGTCCAGTTCATGTACGCAGAAGGCGCTGCCCTTCAGCGAGAATGTCCCGATCCGGACTAAGGACCACATGGCACATCTGTTCCCCATTCTCATGTCACTTTTGACAGACTTCCAGGTAAGGACAATTCTCCGTGTTCAACAATCATATTCATTCGAGCCGGAGGTCTTACTCAGGATGAACAGCTTACAGTCCATAATGTCGTTCACGACGTGGCGAATGGGAAAGCGGCCATATATGCTTTGTCTAAAGCAAGCACCCCCATTGGGCCCTACCAGAACGAACATGCCTTATTCTTGTGGTTTGATGAAGACGGAAAGAAGGTGGAGAAGATCGAAGAGATGTTCGATGGAGTTTTCATGAAGGACTTCATGCCGAAACTCGAGAAATACATAGCTGAACACGATGCCAAAGCACAAAATTAATCGGCGTGAGACACATACATATGTAGCAAGGGCGAGGGATAAATCAGAGTACAAGAGAGAATTTGTTAATGCATAGTAATGCATATGTGTTGCACATCCTACAGGTCGATGAGATGAGACCTAGATAGAGGAACGTTCCAAAATGCATGTCAAGAGCCTGTCTCGGGGCGTGATGTTTGTGCTTCCCAGTTTACCGCCAATTCTGAAGATTGATTACAATGAGAGAGAATGAGGACTTGAAAAATTGGCTTACAAACAACATGTCAAGTGGCTCCCGGGTGGTAGCTTGTTGCTCTGGGACTGCATGCATAATGTGTCACCGTGTGTTTTCTGGCACTCAAAGTACCTCAATTCTGCTACTTTTGGATTAGATATTGGTGGGATTCAGCCGAGAAGAGAATAGGGCAGATCCAGAGGTCCTTATTGGGATTTTGTTTGTACTAGGCTGCTTGTAACACCTTAGATTGTATTTTTCTTCTATCCGTACTTATCAGGGGTCTGGGATTGCGGTGAAACCAGCCTCGGTCCTAAACCGCAGTTGATCACTTCGGGACATTTGGCCAACGGGCGATTATCAGCTGCCCGGACTTGAGCCAGTAATTTCGGGTGTAAACTTGATTTACTGTCCTGCAAGCCCGGGCTTTGCTTGACTCCGAAAATGCCACCGAGGTCTTTCCCATCATGTATGATAGGATGTGGTATCAATGTAATGGAAACGCTTCTCTTTACTGAGTTCCCTTGCCCTGTGATGAGAGTAAATCGAGCTTTACCTACAAAGCAGCGTAATGCACGTGACGGTCTCCGATGTATAGAGTGAGAGATATCACCACTAAACACTGCCCAAATGGACACTGTTCTTATGGTGTTCAAATGGACCAGACTTATCACGTCTCTGTGGCTATTGAAGATTTGCTAGTTTCATCCGAAACCTGGGCCTTGGGCAACTTGGACCCAACTCCAAAGGCTCGATTGAGGCAACAAGTAATTTGTTTTTACAGAAACCATGAAAAATGGGACATGTTATTCCGCGAACTTGCTGGTCACAATCACATTCCGCATGCAATTCTGAGCATATTTGCCATGGGCAACGGTCCGAAGGAGCTGAGAAGGGCATACGACGACGAAGAGTCCATGCAACGGCCCATGCCTCCCGTCGACGACCAGGCCATCAATAAGATGACCCAGCCGTCCGAAGGTTGGCAGCCACAGGATGTTTGCGGTGCGTGCGGGCCTGGTTGACGTCCGCGCTGTTGCTGGCTCGAGAGCGGATGGCGATGCCAGTCGCTCACTCCAGGTCGCGTGCATCAATGAGCCCAGAGATACGCTGCTGAGCGGGCCCGCGAGTGATGTTGGAGCCGCGGCGGTGAACCTCGAGGGTGCGGGCTTCGACTGCTTCGTCCTCGATGTGTCGTTCGCCTTTCACTCGGCGCAGACGGGGCCCATCCTCGACGAGCTGATGAGGCCAATGTGACAGGGAGAAACCCGACTGACTGGTTCTTTACAGCCAATCCACGCGGACATCGCGTACACACGGCAAGCACCTCATGTCCAAGCTCAGGCCGGACAAGAAGACGACCGCGGAAGACGTGAAAATAGTCAACCTCGTCGTGCGGGAGGGTCTGGTGGCGCAGAAGAACACCGCAGTGCCGCAGCTGATACAGGTAAGTATCACGACGGCGCATGTCGACTCGGGCACAACCAGCCTCGAGTGGCACAACTTGACCAACGACGGCCAGTCGCTCGTCGGGGGCGAGGGCGTCGAGCCTTTAGTCACGGCAGAGGTCCTCCTCGGACGTGTGGGCGGTTACCTGTCCTCGTAAGGTCCCGGCGAGGCACCTCGTCCAGGACCCGTATCGAGGCGCTGGCACAGACGGCCGATGCTGGCGTGGCCAACCGCTTCTCGCACGGCATGGCATACCTGCTCTTTGCGAACAATCTTGATGACTGTGCATATCTCAACTGCTTCCATGCCCTGGTTCTCAAACGAATTCAACTGACACTCCCACCGAAGCAGAAAGCCTGCAGTCCTCCACAGCCTCGAGGCCTATGTAGACATAACCCTCACGACGGCAGCCGGCGGCGGCACCTGGACTGTCCCGCCTTTCTTCATCGACAGCGTGTGCCACCAGGTGGGTTTCGTGATGAACGTGTCCGACGCCGTCGACATGCGGGCCAACTTCTGCGTCACCCCCGGCTGGGGCTCGCTCCGCCTGACGCGGCCGCTTGTAGCAGGCGGCAGGTGTCGCTTAATCCGGACCCCGCCGACCCGACCGTCTACCTCGGCGATGTGTACGTGTTTGCAGCATGGTGGCAGCGCCGTCGAGGGGGACGGCGAGATTGTGGGAGTTATGCAGGCCATCAAGTTCCACCCGTATCCGCGCGTGCTGCTGAATCGCTTCTTCTCGGCCGCCGAGGTGGGCGTGGATAACCTGATGAGCCTGGTGATCGCGGAGAAGCTGCGTGAGCAGCTCGGGATAGCCGTCAGCCGCAGCCTCTTCCTTGAGTACCCGACAGTCGGAGACCTGCGGGCGTAGCTGCTGGATGTGATAGCTGAAAAGCTGGCTGGTGGCAGGGCCGTGCTTGGATGGGGGTGGACCTGTTCTTGCCTTGTGCGTTCTGGTTTCGTTTCACATGTATGTCTGTGTTTAGTGGTGGGAAGAGCGTCACGGCAGACATGGCGACTTGGGATCTCTGACCGTTTTGATAGACCCGCGATTAGATTGAACTTGCTGGAGGGCCGAAAACCAAGTTGGATACCCATTCCGGCGCGTCAAGCAGCCGTCACGGTAGACAGATAGCCCATGAACATTTGAAGTCAGTCTAGGCACATGATCTATTTAAAGCAACGATGTCCACTTCAAGATATGGTCATCAGTCGGGGAAGTCAAAGTGGGGTGGGTATTTATGCTTTCGATTATCTACCTAAGGCCTAAACAGAATGCTTCGACATAATTATCCTCGCCTATGCATCAGTCATCGCCTCCTTCCTCAATTTCGGGGTATCAAAATCATGTTCTCGCGAGCGCATGTGCTAAAACTCGTCCAGCTTAAGTTCCACGTCCGTAGAGCATCCCTTTACTTGGACTCGGCCTCGGCCTGCTTCTGGATGTCGTGCTCGGCACCGCGCTGCTGCGTCTTGCCGGTGTCGTGCTGCTTCTGGTACTCTGTCTGTGCAGCCGTGTTGCCGGTGATGCCGGCGACGGCGCCGCCCACTGTTCCAGAGACGCGGTCTGCGATGCCCGAGCCGAGGTCCGAGAGCTGCCCCTTGGCCTCCTGCTGCTGGCCCTCGAGGTTCTGGTTGCGGCCTTGGCTCTTCAGGTTCTGGTGTGAATGGTGTCAGTATTGTGAAGGTGGGTGAGTGGGTGGGTGAATCGCAATCAAGCTTACCTCAGATCCGATCAGGTTGCCAACGGTCTCCTTTGCGGAGCCAACGGTCTGGTTGTAGCTGCCAGCGCTGCGGTCGGGGTGGTCGCTCGTGGCGCCTGAGGCGGAGACGGTGGCACCGGGCAGCTTGACGGCGGCCTTGGAGGCATCATGCTCGGCCGATGCCTTGTCCTGCTTGGCATCGCCCTTGGTCTGGTCGGCAGTGTTGCCCGTAACAGCGCCAATAGCGGACTGGACGGTGCCGGTAACGCTGTCAATAGCAGCCTGGAGGGTGGAGGTGTTGTCCTTGTCGGCAGACATGATGGTTGATTGTGAAGTGATTTGGTTTGTTGAGTAGATTGGTCTTGAAGACGAAGGGTTTAAGATGGCAGGTTCTTGCTTTTGTTTGTGTTGCGTTGTGTTGCTGGTTGGGATGGGAGATCAACAGAAGCTGTTGGTGGAGGAGGGAGCACCTTTTAATATGTAGACCAGAGCTCGTCGTATGTACCACCGTACCAAAGGCAGGCAACCTTGTTTGCCATTCACATGCACTTACGTACCTTCCCAGTCCCCTAGTGCCCCTCCTGCCTGAAGCTCGTGAGACAATGCATCTACAGTCGGAAGCCAGTGGCTGCTGCTTGAGGCAGCGGGAGGTGGCGATGACGTCAAAACGGCCAGCCCTTTGACGGCCAGGGAGTGATGTCACCACCACCTACACCCTACACACTCTCACAAACACGCCCCTCTACGAGCATTCTGGCCCACGCTACTGCTTTGGACTAGCGGCCAAAAAGAACCAACCACCTGCTCTAGATCCGTCACGCTACAGATGGCTCTTTGACAGGCTGCCCGTCTTTTGCGCGATGGAACGTGGCCTGGATCTGGCGATGCGTATCAGCTTCGGCCGTAGTGCAAGACACATACGTAATTGGGCGGACCGTGTTGATGGTCGCGGAATGGAAGACGCCAACCCCGCTGCCCAACGCGTTAGCAGGTGGACAGCGTGGGTGGCCTGCCTCTGCTAGACGAGAATTTCCCTTGTGACTCGCTGGCTATTGGACCACACCCTCAGGCAAACCTAACCCACCAGAATTGACAGCGGGAAGGGGCAGACCGTCGTCCTGACCGACCTTGGCAGTCAAGCATCTCAGCCAGTCCATGAGCGTGCGGCTTTCAATTGCCGGCATGGCACGTACACACCCGTGCAGCAGGCGAGGTGCCTTTAGGCCGGGCAGCGTCAAGGAAGCTCGCCATATTCCGTCACAAGCATACAAAGGCATATCATCTTAGTGCAGGGAGAGCCGACATGTCCCATCTTTGTCTCGTGATTGTCGTGACCACCGCAGAGAGTGTATTTCCGTGCTTGTACATATCCGCCCGTATCATCCACCAGTCCAGAGTGACGTGCTTGCCTGACCGCTCCCGTGTGTTCATGAATGCCATAACGCCGTAAATTGAGTTTGTTGACCGTTGACGAAAATGTCCGCGCGCCTCACCCGAAGTCCTGAACCATGGTATCTCCCAGTACAATTATTTACACAAGCTTGAATGAAAGTAGCTCCCCTCCAACACACGCTTGGAAGGCAGGCGGTGGGTGCTTGAGGATTCAGTCGCCGCTAGTAGCCCATTAATGCTGGCTCCACTGGATGGTGTTCAAATCGACACCCTCCTGCACCAGCTCCCAGAGGGGGCTCAGCTCGCGGAGGAACGTCACCCGCTCCTGCACTGCCTTGAGAACGTATTCGATCTCGAGGTCTGTGGTGAACCGCCCAATGCCAAACCGGATGCTGGAGTGCGCGCTCTCGTCACTGTTACCCAGGGCCCTCAAGACATAGCTGGGCTCCAACGATGCGGACGTGCATGCACTGCCGGAAGAAAGAGCGATGTCCTTCAAAGCCATAAGAAGGGACTCGCCCTCGACGTAAGCGAAGGAGACGTTGACACAGCCGGGATAGAAATGGTTCGGGTCGCCGTTCTGGCTGGTGTGTTCCAGGGCGAGGAGACCCTTCAGCAGCTTGTCTGAGAGGTGCTTGATGCGCTTCGTGTCGTACTGTTCGATACGTCAGTCATGATAGTGAACGACGAAGACAGGGGGTGGCGGTAGAACATGTGTGGGAAATGGTTCCAAGTCAGACAGAGTGCTATTTTTCAACATGAAATTCCTTGTCACGGGAATTCAGAAAGCCATGCAAGTACAGCATATCATCAGGTGATAGGGGGAAGCAAGCGGGGACGTTTTGAGCTTACCGGCATCTCTTCGTAGGCGATGCGGCACGCCTCTCCAAAGCCGACAACCAGCGGCGGCGCGAGGGTGCCGCTCCTCAATCCTCTCTCCTGACCACCCCCGCTGATGATAGGGTCGATTCTCACACGCGGGCGTCTCCGGACGTAACAGGCGCCAATGCCCTTTGGCCCGTAAATCTTGTGTGATGAGATCGACATCAAGTCAATGTTCATGGCGTTGACGTCCAACGGGATCTTGCCGACGGCCTGCGCGGCATCTGTGTGGAAGAACACCTTGTTCTGCCGGCAGAGCTTGCCGATCTCCTCGATCGGCTGGATGACTCCGATCTCGTTGTTGACAGTCATGATGCTGACAAGCGCCGTTTCGGGCTTGATGGCGGCCTTGAGCTCGTTCATGTTGACCAGGCCGTTGTCCATCACGGGTAGGTAGGTGACTTCGAAGCCCTCGTCCTGCAGATGCCTGCAGCTGTCCAGGACGCACTTGTGCTCGGTCTGGGTGGTAATAATATGCCGCTTCTTGCCCGATCGGCCAAAGAATCTTGCCACGCCTTTGATACTCATATTATTACTCTCCGTGGCACCGCTGGTGAAGATGATCTCCTTCGGGTCGGCACCGATGAGCCTCGCAATATGTCCTCTCGCTTCCTCTACCGCCTTCTCGCTCTCCCAACCGTAGGCATGTGTTCGGGAGTGTGGGTTTCCGAACACATTGACGTAGAAAGGGAGCATCGCATCGAGCACGCGGGGATCGACGGGTGTGGTGGCTTGCATGTCGAGATATATCGGCCGTTGACCCTCATCCATCAGTGTTGCTTCCTTCAGGACCTCTATTCGGGGTCAGTCAACCAGCTCGCGCGATTCCCGACGGATCCGGGAGCTCTTACCTGCCATGGGACTGACGAGCATGTTCCCATCCTGCTGTGCTCCCATGGACAGACCTGAGTTCTGCAGGGCTGCCTTATCTAGGCGTATCGCAGTCTCAATCTTGGGCTCTGCTACCTGTGCATTGTCTCTCTTGGTCTCGGTGACGTAGCATCGCCGTGATGCCGCTGTCTGGGGCAGGACTGTCGCCACCTTAGGTGTCCGTGAGGCCCGTCGGAGGGAGGCTGATAATGATGTATTCTTGGAGGTCAGGCGGGATGCCTGCCTCAATGCAGATGATCCGATACTGGACATCGTGGGCAATATGGGGGATTTTAGGTAGATGAGGTGGGTTGGTGTGAAGGGAGAAGTTGAAAAGAAGCTCGGAGGTCCTCGATCTGATAATTTTCTCAGGATGGATTCTTGATGATTCAGTCGGTTGGCAGTTCCTCGGTGATCGGTCCTAAGATCTGATAAAGTGAACCGTGTGATTGGCCAAGAGAGCCGGATGAATAAGCGCTATTCCGGAACGGGTCACACAGTTCCACTCTAGCTGAGTTGGGCTTTTCAGTGCCCGCATTCGCCCACGGAGTATCTGCAGAGCACTGGAGAGTTTCTGCGAAACCGGCAGCTCGGCCCCGCCGACTGACACCAGGAAAGATCTGTGCAGGATACCGACATCGATTATGCGAACCCAACTCGGTGCATCATGCAATGTAATTTCCAGATATTTTGAGCAGCAGCTACGAGAGATTGTTGTGAATGGGCCGAGGTGGGAAGGGGATATCATGTACTGGCGAGAGGAGCAAGCGAAACGGTATGGTTGCAGTACGGTTCCACGGCACAGTCAGCCAGTCACATGTGCTGTTGTACGGGTAGTACGTACCGATGGGATGGCGAGGAGCAGCTGTGGTAAGGCGATGACGCATGTCCACTCTGCCACCAAGCCCCACCGTCTGGGCACTGACGTTTTTGGACTTGGACGGGGTGTGGCAGTGAAATCGAAGTTGCTGGACGACTGGACTGACCCGAATTGAGCTGCCTGACCTGACTTGGCTGGGTTTTGGATGAGCATAGACATCGTCACCACCTACACCCAATTACAGTTCCTCGTCCATACATAGCACCAATACATCAGCTGAACCCCTCTGTCCCTTCCTGAAACATTTGCAGCCATCTACAAAGCACCGACGTAGCCCTCAGAACCCGTCAACACCGCAAGCACCTCGAGCCCGACGATCCCGCGCGGCCTCGGCTCCGATCTCTGTTCGACGGGACCCTCATTTGACCCGTTCCCTGGGCATCCTCTTGGACGGGCGATGCGCTACCACCTTGGCCTTGGCCCAAGATCCTGAGGAGGGAGCAGCGAGCTGACGGGTGCCGGCACAGCCACATTGCCGTCACCGAATTCCTTTTTCTGACTCCTGCAAAGTCAAAGTCGCAAGACAAGCCACCACCAACAGCAACATCATCGTCATCTCCGCGGGTCATCGACGCTGCTTCTTGATCCCGCACATTCACCCTCGCCAGCGCCCCTCCCTGCGGTCGCAACCACAACAACCACCACTACCGTGACTACAAACTGTACGCGCAACCAGACCCGAACAGTCCCGCCCGATCGCAAAGCCTGCGCAGCCGTAGAGTGATACAGGCGCACTTGACTGAGCAAAGATGAGCTTTCGGGGGTTTTCCAAGAGCCTAACGCGGGTCAGTGCTGCACAGCTTCACCACCCCCTCCCCCTTTCCTGCGATGGCTAACGTATTCAAACCATAGGCGCCGCAAACTTTCAAGCACAAGTTCAACATTGGCGAACACACGAAAGATGCCGTCTACATCGACTCGGAACGGCGGTTTCAGGAGCTGGAGAACGAGACCAAGAAGCTGCACGATGAGAGCAAAAAGTATTTCGAGGCCATCAACAGCATGCTGCTGCACCAGATCGAGTTCTCCAAAGCAATTGCCGAGATCTACAAGCCCATTAGCGGCCGGATGTCTGACCCAGACTCCCTGGTAGTCCACGCAAACCCCGAGGGCATCCAGGCCTGCGAAGAGTACGAGGCTGTCGTGAAAGATTTGCAGGAGACCTTAGCACCCGAGCTGGAAATGATAGAGAGTAGGGTTATCCGGCCAGCCAACGAGTTGACGGACGTCATCAAGATTATTCGCAAGCAGATCGTGAAGCGTGAGCACAAGAAGCTAGACTACGACAGGCATCGGGCGACCCTGAAGAAGCTCCAGGACAAGAAGGACAAGTCAATCAAGGATGAGAAGGCCATGTGGAAGGCAGAGAACGATGTGGAGGCGGCGACCCAGGACTACAACTACTTCAACGATCTGCTGAAGGATGAGTTGCCAAAGCTATTCCTTCTGGAGCAAGAGTTCATCAAACCCCTGTTCCAGTCATTCTATTACATGCAGCTCAACATCTTCTACACACTCCACGAGAGGATGCAGCGCTGCGACATCGGATACTTCGACTTGACGCTTGACATTGAGGAGGCTTTCCACCAGAAACGAGGTGACATCCAAGAGCAGGCCGAGAAGCTGTCGATAGTCAAGTTCAAATCAACCGGGCAGCGGAGACCGCCCAAATACCAGCCGAAGCCAGCAGCGCTGGAAGGGAATCGACCAGCCGGCCTGCTCACCCAAGGCCCAACAAGCCCGACGCCCTCGGCATCAACAACTGCAGGTCCGTCAGCGCTCGGTTCCGCAACCCCGGGATTGGGGTCCGCAACGCCAGGGCTCGGGTCTCCCACTCCCGGTCTTGGCTCTCCGTCAGCCGCCCCGACCAAGGCGGGATTCCACCAGCGCACAGCAAGCGTGGAGAACCCACCTCCGCCGTACTCAGCCGGCCCGACATCTCCGCCGCTGACGAGCCCCAAGTCAGCGTCCCTGGCCGCGGCTGCTGCCGCAAAGGCCAAGCCTCCACCCCCGAAGCCTAAGCCCAGCAGACTGAGTGCTACCCCGGCTGCCGAGACGGTGACAGCCCTGTATGACTACTCGGCGCAAGCAGAAGGAGATTTGAGCTTCCGGGCTGGAGATGTAATCGAGATTGTGAGCAGGACACAGAATGAGAATGAGTGGTGGATTGGAAAGCTTCAAGGCAAGCAGGGGCAATTCCCAGGTCAGTACATGAAATCGGTTTCCCCCTCCCCCTGTCCCCTCTCGCACGGGATGTTGAGCCTGGATCAAATGGCTGACAAGTGTTCCTACAGGCAACTATGTCAGTCTGGGCTGAGTCGATGGCCGAAGTCTGGCAGGGACGTCCGCCCTGTGCCCTTCAGGAGGACCACATGGCCACCACATGGTGGAAGTAATTGGATGGATGGTAGGAAGCAACTTGGCTTCTGTCGACCAGCCGACTGATCGATCGATCGTTTTGTATGGAGTACAGAAAAGGATAAAGCATACAGGGTGTCCTCACGCAATACCCCGCAAGTGCCGTTATGCGTTTTGTTTTCGGTCTTCTCTGTGAGCGGCGTTTGGCTAAGAAGGGTGGGGAAGAGAAGCATTTTCATGGTATCTGCTTGACCTGCCTGCCTGCCTATCCCACCTCACCCACTCTTCCACCTCGCTCTTGGAGCCTACCCGCATGTCGGTGTGGGAATGGCATTCTTGTGCAAGCAGGACAGGAAGGGGAGTACCGGGGGGATATCAGCCCAGGTTTGGTGTGTTCTTCACCTTTAGATAGGGCAGGGGAGCCTGCTACGTTGGGTTGACTTGGGAGTATCTATCTATGACGAGGTGCCACCGCAGACTTTTCTACCACCCTCTGTTCGCATGTCTATCCGCCGGTGTTCGCCTCGTCGGTGGGTAACAGAGCCTCGCGTATGCCTCTGGTCATGTGCGTCGGGGAACTATACGAACTGAGAAGCCTCCCGTAGTAGCCGGCCACTTGCACGGCGAGTTGGACGCAAAAGGTGACCACCCCCGATCATGTGCCTGCGCGTGGGGACCCGCCTTTGCCTCGTTGCAATACACTTAGACCACGGGACTTCGTCTGACTTGCCCCTTGGGGTGGGTTCAATATGCAACCAGCTGGCCCGATCAGTCCTCACACAGCTCGGAGCTCCTGCCGTGCACGTACAGATAGGCGGGCGGGATCGGGTACGGGCAGATCGATATCGTCTGTCGTGCTGGGACTCCCGGGAAGATGCTTTTAGTACTGTCGTACATACGTGATAAGTTATCTGGAACACAGCCTTGCCGAATGTTGGAGGGTGCGGCCGTATGTGGGCATAGACATAGACGTAGGGTGGGCGGATGTCGTGAAGAGATCAAGTTGAAGGTGTGGGAAACGGGTCGACTCTGCCGCAATTTGTCAGGGCCCTCCCCATTTGTTTAGCGGCAACAATCATATTTAGATGGCAGGGAATTGAATGCCTACATAGAATTAATATCATGATGAACAGCGTAAACAATTCCGCCCTGGTGTCGGGGAGTTGGCCAAGAGAGTTTGTTCACCTGAGAGCCTTGCCACGAGATGTGACCCCCAACAACCACACACCATCGGACGAACACCACCCTCACCGAAGGATTCACGCCAAACTCGGAGAGCCTCAAAATGTCAAAAGATTCCGGCGGCACAGGGCCCTCCCCCGCATCGAGAGCCCCATCTTACTGCGTTAACAACCCTCGACCCCATCACCAAAGTAAAAAAAAAAAAACCCGGGCGCGCCCTTGCTGCTGCAAAGGAAATCTGACAGAGCTTGCTTAGACAACCCCCTTTGGCCAAATTGGCCCATCTTGGTCAGCAACGGCGCTTTTTAAGGCATATCTTTTTTTTTTGGCCCCCCCTCTCCGGCCAACCAGATTTCCAAAAAAGCACAGGCCCGCACTCTTTTCTCCTTCGGTTCGGAAAGAAGGCCCCCAGCCCAGCCCAGCCAAAAGTGCGAAGCGTGTGTGCGGCACTGCGAACCAGGGCGACCCACCCCCCTCCCTCGGCGTCAGGCTGCCTAGGCATCAAGGGCCCCATGGAGGTAGAATCCTGCGAGGGCCCGCCGCCCGCCCGCGCGATCGACCTCCCGAGTCAACCTTGCCCCGCGCACACACCACGAAATACGCCTTGTCTGCTCGGAAGAACAAGGTCTAGCGCATGCCTGTCTTACACACAGGGCCAGACGGGTCTGGTGTCGTTGTCCTTCCTCCCCCTTCCCGACTCTGCGCATATGTAGGGCTTGCTTCCCAGGGCTGGGCGGGCTGGGGCCGGAGGTGACTCCTCTGAAGATCATTGGATTGATTCCTTGGGAAGATGAGGTTGGTGGCTGCTTTTGTGCCGGAGCATTCCAGCGTGTTGAGAGGCGTTGCTGGTGTGTATGTCTATTCCCCCCCAACGTTTGAGGCTCTTTCACGTGTGGTGGTTGGGAGATCCCCGGGGCAGGCGGGCGCCAGCTGACTGTTGCGCGAGGCTTCGAAGAGAAGGGGTGGGAAAGGGGGGTGGCATTGGCAATTATAGTCTCTTGTCTGTTACTTTCGGTTATGCGTGATAAAATTACCAGAGTATTATCCTCCCACGAGACCTACAGTACTAATCTACATTGTTCACCTTCTGCATGGGGGAAGAAGAAGAACGCCAGAGTGTGACCACCTCGCGCCGCGAACATGCTGTTTTCCATTCACCTCTCGTCGCGTTCTCGATGATAACCATGCACCTTCCGTTTCACTGCAGGGTGTCTCTCTCCGTTGTGCACTTGTCCACCACTTGTTGAGCCAGGGCTTGTGTGGATGGGTGGACGGGTGGGCGGACGGGTGTATGCCACTGTCTCATTGCCAGCCTGCATTTCCTTCTCCGCCCCTTTGCATCCTCGGGCTTGTGAAATCCGGCAGTCCATTGAATCCAGTCCCGATCTCCTGCCACATAGCCATTCCCGTGCGTGCCCATTTGCAATCGGGCTCTTCTTGGTTCGTTGGCGTTGCAGATGCTGCTGGCACGGCGCGAGGCTGCGGCTGTTGTTGTGAAGAGGACGCGCCCGAGCCGCCTGACGCACCATCGTCTGCCGAGGAATAAAACGAGGAAAAAGAAGAGAATGCCTGCCCGGTGGAGCTGAACGAATCACCGACGCCAACACCCAGCAGCGGCACTGCGTCTGCATCTGCGCCTGCGCCTGCGCCTGCGTCTGCATCCCGCCCTGTTCCGTTGAGATCACCACCACCGCTGGTACCTCCTGCACCACCAGAGATATCACCACACGAGGCTGCAGCTTCCCCTGCCGCCTTCCCCTTCTCCTTGGCCCGATCGTCCCCACCGGTGACCTCGACACCCCAGTCAAATGTCGCCTCAGGCGTCCAGCCGGGACAATAGCCGTCCGACTGGAGGGGGGAGGGGGGAGCCGGGTCACCATCCTCCACTTCCAGCGGCGGGGATGCGGGCACCTGCTGCTGCTGCTTTCCTTTTCCCTTACCCGTATCGTCTTGACACCTCACTTCCTCGCCCGCAGGCCCAGTAGGCCAATAGGGAACTCCCCTGCCGTTTTCTCCCTGCCCGTGCCCAGACTCGTAGCCACTATCGCGCCGCTCGTCTCCCCACTGCTTCAGCCCCGGCAGACAGATGCCAGGGTCAAAGCTCACGAAAACGAGCGCCTGCATCGAGCCGTCCCGGGACTGCCCACCGCCCGTGGAGTAGACCAGTGACCGCTCGTCCCACGCGCCCCTGACGGCGCCCGCGTGCTCGGGCGGGTTGACGACGCGGTGCAGCTCGTCCAGCAGGGCAGGGTCGGTGCGCGTGTCGTCGGCCTCCTCGACCGTCGGCGGCCAGAATGTGATCTTGTTGCTCGCCTCTGACTCGTACAGCCTGGCGGCGCGGCGGCCGTGCGGCTGGGACGGGTCCCGCGCCACCGGGTCCGCCAGGATGGCCTGGGCGGGACGGAGCTTGCGGGACCCGGCCCGGAGGCGGAGCCTCGGCACAGCGTCTGGGGAGGTGCTGGTCTCCGGGTCGTCAACCAGGTCTAGAAACGTCTGGCTTGGCGGATGATATGAACGTATGAAGCACTTGCTGAGGGTGAACATGAGTGCCGTCGAGGCGTCGTCGCCTGCGTGTGTGTTGAAGGGACAGCGTGGGCGGGGCGGCGGCGTGCTGTGCGGTTGGTCGTAGCTGGTCTGTGGGCTGACCTCCGGGACGGTGTCGGTAGCTGGGTTAATTATTATGCCACCGCCGACGGTGTTGGGGTTTGGATCCCGGGTGCCCTCGTCCTCCGAGTCGGCTGCCTTCTCCGGGAAGACCAGCCGGGTGGTGTAGTAATTACGCCGGCCCGAGCTCCCAGCAAGCCATTCCTTCCGGGACTCGAGGACCTGTAGCTGGGTTGGGTCCCGTTCATCCCGGAGGAGGCGGATGAACGACCAACGGTCGTCGATCGGTCCCTCTGCGTGTTGTCTTCGCCACATCTTGTCCTTGACAGACCTCTCGGTTGTCTTTGGCTTCGGCGCTGCAACGGGGAACCTGAAGCAGTGGTAGTGCGAAGTCCAGTCGACCTCGTCAACCTCGAAGCTTGTCTGGTTGGACAGCCCATAGAACTTGCCGTCTATGATCTCAAAGGCGATTGATTGCCCAATGTCGGATCCCACCATATCCAGGAGGTGGACCTTTTGGTCAAACCACCGGTCGCCATGGATGTCGTAGCCCATGAGAACCCATCGCCGGAACCCATCGTCGCCGAACTCCGAGTGTGTTCCGAAGTAGAGATAGTTGCTGTCATTTCGGACAAATATCTTGTATGTCGTGTCCAGACTAAGGGTGGTCAACAGCCTGCGCTCGCTGACGTTGAAGACAAGCAGCCAACTCTCCACGACCGGTCTGCAGTGGATGTAGAGGCATGAGACGATCCCCTCGGCGTAATGAAGGATCTGGAACTTGTATTTTCGGGCACCCCGGGATGCTGTGATGGCCTCGTCCAATAAGGCTCTGATATCGATGATGGTTTCTTCACCGCTAGACTTGTGTAAGTCCAACACACGCAGGACCCGCTCTGACATGTGGCACAGGGTACCGTTCACGTAGATCCATGATTCCGCCACCGCAACGATGGCAGCTGTGAAGGGGGCGGCGGTTCGTATGGCCTGCCGCCGTTTGTACAGCCTCCGGAGGGCGGAGGCATATTTGTGAGTCGTTCTTGCCTCTGCGGCCTCAGCGGTTGCGGGTGCCCTTGACTGCGCCACAAACTCGTCAGCTCAGATTGCTTCCATGCGTGTCGTGCTGCCCTTGATGGCGAGCCCAAGCCAAAACCTCGTATCCCTCAGTCAGAGCTGGGATCGGAAAGGGCTTGAGTTCGTGGACAGTACCTCTAGAATTGACTTGCAGACGCGGTCCTCCCGTATCAGGTAGTTGAAGCGGGGTGACAGGCTCAGATGGAAGACGTCGTCGATTTCCAGCTCCTGTACTATGAGGCTAATGATCTCATATGGGAGTTTGCTTAGAGACATGACCCTACTCTCAGTACCTAGGCATTCCTGACCGTCCTGGCCATAGTGTCTGGGTCGTCTATGAAGAGGTGCCTGGCTCCCTTGTGGACCCCGCTTGTGTCTGCGAGTCCCAAAGAGGACGTGAAGGGCCAAAGTGTAGCTTTGAGAGAAAAAAGATGGACTTTGGCCTTGGAGAGGGATGCATGAAATTGAGAGCCTGATGTGACGAGGGCTGGTGTAGAGTAGATATAGTTGCGAAGGAGGGGTTAAATCACACACCGCAGCCTTATTGAATTCAGCAGAGGTCCCTGCCGCGTTTTTGGCCCCCCTACCTGTATGATTCGGGAGTGCGAAAGTCACTGGATCAGAGATGGATTTATGGTGGAATGAAAGTCAAACCTATGGCGATTGTTTTGGTGACAACAAAGTCGCCTCTCGTACAACGGAAATGAGATACGCAGCACCCAAGAAGCCCATGGTGAGTGAGCACTGTGTAAGGGCTGACAGGTCGCCAAGAACAGCAGACCCGGGAGTGACAAGTGGGAAATGACACGGGTTGAGACAACAGCAACTCGCTATCGTCTCTCAGCTTCTCTCGCTAAGTCAGGATCACTTGAGCCGCATGGCCAACTTGAAGGCCGTCATCCATGGCACGCCATGGTCAAGAATGCGGCTCCGCGTGGGGAGCCTCGAAATGGAGGGGTGGAAGCAGCAGGGACTTCCATGTCCAAACACTGATGCCAAGGCGCAATACTTTGGTGTGGGATTGGGAAGGCTGTCAAACCAACCGCTCGGAGGGGGTCGGTGGGAAGGGGATATGAGCCCTCAGCCCCGGCGTCAAAGCTGAGCTGGCTCTGGCTCGTTGCGAAGGGGACGAAAAGGTGTTGGTCGGCATTCCAGGGCAGGGTGTTCCAGGTGCCAGATCTCCGCCCGCATTGGAATCGGCTCGCTGAGTCTCATTGAACCAATCACACACCGAGGCGAGCTGCGTAATGCGGCTCTGTGGAGGCAGGAGGCAGCTTCCCTCACAACCAAGCTTGGAAGGGTCAGTCCAGCACTGCTTGCTAAACGAATGAACCCTGCACATGCCCTTCCTTCCATGGTTCCCACTCGGCTGTTGCTCACCCAACCAAGCCCAACACCCAGGCATCGGACAACGTCAGCTCGGCATGACCTCCGGCCACCTTTTTTGCGACTCCTCAGGCTTGAGGCTCAACTTGCCGCCCCCAACACTATTTCTGTGCATCGTTGACCTGGACATGCACCGACCGCGGGCTTCCCCCCGAATGGTCTGCCTTCCCTCGAAATGAACCTCATCTTATTTTGTATGAGCAGAGCCTCAAGCTGCAACTTCGCTCGCCCCCTGATCCTTGTCCAGCGGGGTTCTGACGGGAGTCGTCTCGTTCGATGGGAAGGCTCCCGATGGAAAAGCTCCCACTGAGGAACGCAACGTCAACATGCCACCGAGCCCTTTGGCCCTGGCCATTGGATGCCTTGCTCTTCATCCTGACGAGACGACGACAATCTCCGTTCTAGGTCTTATCACCCATCCACCGAGGTGGCAAGTGTGGCTAGCTGCGAAGGCAAAGGATGCATCAGAAATGCGCTCGACCCCCCAACAAGACCCTCTCCCAGCCTCTACCGGAAAGCTATCCCCGACGAGGCTGTTTTAAGCCGCATTATTGAGCCGCAATATTGACACTAAGACACACCGTGGGGCAGATCCATCGCCTGGTGTCGTATTTCGAGTGGCACACAAGCTAGAACTGGTCAAGAGGAAAGGGTCATGTGTCCAGTTGGACGAGGAGCACCCGCAGCCCAAGGGAACGACAGGGAACGACACCACCCGGGGATGTCTCGAGCCGGGAGGGGCAAGACACCGCCCTCGAGACGATCATCAGCAGGCTCTGGCCGATTATCAACGTCTAGTCACCGATTCATGTTGTGGCAAGGATTCGGGTAGGACGGGCATACTCCACTTCGAGCTCACCGTCCGTTGGGCACGTCCAGGCAGCAGCAGATGGCGTGGAGAGGCTTCCCGAATCTATCGTCGCCACCACCAACCCGCAGGACCGAACTCCTGGGCTAGAATGATCATATTGCGGGGAAGGAGCCTCCAAAGGGTTAGGCCCGCGTTTACCGCGTGCGCCCTGCGGCCCATTGCTCATGCTCGCAAAGGCGGAATCTGCCTTGCGGAACAAGGGGACGGAGGGCCCAGCCGGTTCACGGCCAGCTTAAGTGGGACGGCACGACGTTAGACGAACACCCATTGATGCAGTCGCGGGTGGTGTGCAGCCTGCGCGCTCGGCATGGTGAGCGGGGTGTACAAATCTCGCATCTGAAAGCCGTTGGCTGCCGGACTTCACTGGTTCCGCACCTGCTCCAGCCCCCGTGCTTTGCCCGTGCTGACAAGTGCAGCTTTTGTTCTGCAAGGAGGATCTGAAAAGGAAAGGCTGGTTGAGCACGAAGTCGTGCGTAAGCCATGCCTTGTGCGATATCGTTACAGGGACGTCCCGGACAACTTGTCACGAACTCTTCGAGGCGTTCAACGGTTTGGGCCCGGCCTGCTGACACAGTACATATGTGTCTTGGCTGTTCAAAGCACAGACAATTCACCTGTGGGACATGGAGACACATTCCACTCATGAAACGAAAGTTTATCCCAATGATTCACAAACACTCGGATCATAGGGCTCTATCAGTCTCTATTCTCATATCGTCAATCGTGGATGATTAGCAAAGCTCTTTGTACCGCCGGCCCTTGGTAACGAATGACAAAGGAGTAACGTACTCCAGCTGTACAAGCCAGTCCTTCTAAACGAGTGCCAATCCACCACGGAAGCTCACTGAACCCCACCATCTTGTTGGTACCGCATCAACTTGCTACATAGGAGATCATCCCCGATGCTTGGAGCCGAGGAGGCTTTCAGGGGTTCTGCAAGGAATCAAATATGCTAATCAATCCCAGGGCGACACAACCGGTGTTTCTCAGAGCTCACCAGGACACTCTGACCAGCGCCACGAGCACATCATTCCCTTGGCCCAAAGGACAGGGCTAACCCCTTAAAAACTCCATTCCATACCCTGGAGGGGGTCGATGCCTCCCTCCTTACCTCCACAGGCAACATACACGGCAGCAGAGACGTCAATGTGGTCGGACCCGCAACCCATACACTTGTCCACGACCTGCGCGGAAACGGTGGCGCCGTTGCACTGGATGGAGATCGGGGCCGGCGAGCAGTCGGCCGGCAACAGTGACGGCTGGACGGCGACGAACATGCTGCCCGTGACGTACTCCTGGCCGCAGGCTGAAAGCGCACCTGCGTTGCTGATCTCGCCGATGGGCGTGATATAGCCGCTAAAGCTGGCGCGCTTGCTGAAGGGAGTTGCTGTTGCCATAGCGGCCAGCGCGGCGAGGGAAGTGAGTGCGGAGTTGGCCGTGAGCTTCATCTTGGGGCTTTTGGTTTCACTTTGCTTTTTCTCTTGATTTGGCAATGAATAGCACCTGGCTATTGAATTTTCTCCAAATGAACGAATGACTGGAAGCGATTGAATTGATATTGAGGTTCTTGCTATCGAGTCTACATGATCTTTATGGTGATCGACGGGAATGGGCCAAGGATATATAGCAGAGACTCTAGCCAGCACCACTCGTCTTGTTTGGAGTTGAAGAGCGTTTTGGTGGCTTGAGGCCACCTTCATCTCTTCATCTCTCGTACGACTTTGTTTCGACCACGTCTGGTCCCTGGCCACTACGCCATGTCTTGCTCTGCGACTGCTTCGGGCCCCGAAGAAGTCGGGCTTGTGTACAGGCCGTGGGTCTGGCGGCGAGCGCCTCTGCAAGCCATGCAATCAAATAGAGACGTGGCTTTGAGTTGCATTTGGAGGCGGTTTCATCAGTCTGGAGTTTTCGGACCCCACTGAATTCCACCACTCGTGGCCGACTGGTTCCCACCGCCTCGGGCAGGCCACGAGTCTGTCAGTTTGGCCGCCCGCGATGCAGGCGTTCAGGTGTTTAAAACCATGAAACGTACGATCTCGCCATACACGCTGATTAGCACCTGATCCTGGGCCACCAGTTCGTCCAAGAGTTCAGAAAAGGGCTAGACTGGCTTCACTGTCGGGTATGGCCCCCTTTTCCCTGGCCTCGGGAAGAGGACCCGATTCCGTCCTCGGGCAGACATGAGGTGCAGCAACCCAAACGTGACCGGCCAATCGTGCTGGGGCCACAGCTCTGGGGGCAAGGGACAATGACGCTTAGTAAGAGGCACGATACCGTGTATGGGAAACATCATCTGTCCCATATTCCTCACCTATCTCGCGACTGCAGGTAGTCTGTTATCCGCGGATTCCCTGTCTAAGCTTAGTCAGCTCCAATCCCGATGAGGAAAGTCGGCTTTCGTCGTTTGTACTCCCCCACCTCCTTCGACTACCGTAACCATCTGCTCGTTGCGCCTGGAGTTCTTCCGATTTGCAGGCGAAGCACTTGATAAATTCTTTGTTTCAATTTTCTCGCTTGTCTGCTTGACAGGCCGGACCGTTGAGTTACTGTTTGGAGATTTGCAAGATGGCCCCAAGGGAAGACGTCGCCGATCTGTACGCGCCGTTCACCAGTGACACCATCCTCGAGGTCCGCTCAGGCAAGTTGAAAAAGTACAAGGGGCTCAACATCGAGTCTGGGATTGACAAGTCGCTCCTCAACGAGCCGGTTCATGTCGGCAAGCTCGGCATAGACGGGGACGAGCATGACCTTACATTCCACGGTGGACCGGATAAGGCTGTTCACGGGTGTGAGTCTCGCAGCTGAGCGTGCTGCTTTTTCTTTTTAGTCGTCCCCTTTCTGCAGAGGTATATTGGGCCTGCGCACCTAATAAACGGCCCCCAAAGCAACTATTCGCTCACACATATACACACATGCCCACACACGGCACTAGATGCTGCATAGTCACACCACGAGACCCTGCTGACCCCTTCTAATGCCACTAGATTGCTGCAGCCACTACCCAACATGGCAGTCAGAATTCACCTCCGCAGCTTCGCGCTTTATTCCGGGTGGCTTTGGTGAGAACTTTGTCACGCGGCACATGAATGAGCGCAATGTATGTATTGGTGATATTATGTCCGTTGGCGGGGCCGGCACCAATGAAAAGGAGGGCAGAGGCTTGCTGCTGCAGGTCAGCCTGCCTCGGCAGCCCTGCTTCAAGCTGAATCATCGATTCGAGCTCAAGGGCTTCGCGCCAAACACGTGGCGCTTAAGCCGCACCGGCTGGTACTACCGTGTCCTGCGCGAAGGGAACGTCGCGGCTGGCGACGAGATCCGGCTGGTTGAACGGCCCCACCCGCGCTGGACGATCGAGCGCATCCAGGAGTACCTCCACCGCAACACGGGAGACCTGGCCGCCACCGAGGAGCTCGCTGCCATCCCTGAGTTCGGCAAGGAGTGCCACGACGCGTTCGTCAGCAGGGCCGCGAAGCTCAGGGCCAAGGCCAGGCGAGATGCAGGCTTGGTTGAAGACGAGGAGGACGACCCTGCCCAGTGGAGGGACTTCAAGATCGCCTTGAAGCAGCGGCAGACGGGCCGGATCACGTCCTTCGTCCTCGAGGCCGAGGACCCTCTGCCGGAGGCCGAGGACATAAGCCAGGGCTCGCACGCCAAGGTCCGCATCCCGATCCCAGGGCGGGCCGAGCCCCTGGTGCGCGCGTACTCGATCGTGGGCGGCGACAGGAACCGCCTCGAGCTGGGCGTGGCGCTCGAGCCCGACTCGCGCGGCGCGTCGCGGCACCTGCACGAGACGGCCGCGCCGGGAGACGTCATCCAGGTCGGCCGCATCACGGGCATGAAGCTCGTCACCTCGTGCAGCAGCCACGTCTTCGTCGCGGGCGGCGTGGGCATCACGGCGTTCCTCCCGCTGCTCGAGGCGCTGAGGAAGTTCAACTTCGACGCGAGCCTGCACTACGCCGTGCGCAGCGCCGACGACGTCCCCTTTTCGCAGCGCGTGCTGGGGCTCGGCGGGGACGTGGTGACCCTCTACGACGCGTCCGCGGGCGAGCGCCTCAGCATCCGCGACATCATCAAGGCCATGCCGTGGAACTCGCGGCTATACTTCTGCGGGCCCCCGCGGATGATGGACGAGGCGCTGCGGGAGACGCGCGCCGCGGGGGTGCCGCCCGACGAGGTGCACTTCGAGGCGTTCCGGGCCGACAGCGGCGGGGACCCGTTCGAGGCCGTGGTCGCCAACAGGGACGGCGGCGCCGAGGTCAAGGTCGGCGCGGAGGAGTCCCTGCTCGAGGCGCTGCGGGCGCGCTTCGGCGCCGACCAGGTGCCGTCGTCGTGCGAGGTGGGGAACTGCGGGACGTGTGTGGTCAGGCTGCGCGTGGGGCGGGCGGAACACCGCGGCTCTGCGCTGGGGGACGAGGACAGGGCTGCCGGGTCCATGCTGAGTTGTGTTAGTCGCGGGGTTGGGAGGATTACTATTGAGATATGATGATTTGTGGGTTTCGGCCTGGTTGGTCGGTTGATTCACTGTCGCCCTAGGCGACTTGTCGCGTCGATCTTTCACCAGCAGGCTCGCTAGGGGTCCTTGCGGGCTGGTGGTGTCGAGCCATAGGAGGAGACATTACGTACGTGGCGAGGCTGCAGACCACTGTTCATCGAGTCTGAGATCTATCCACGGAGCATGCCGTCTTCCGAGGTTGATCGGCTATGGTTTCCCGAGGGCTATCGGTTCATATTGAGGGGGGGTGTATGTAGGTGTGGCCCAATGTGCACAATTTCCGCGTCAACCATTACATGCACGACCTTGGATCAGGAAACATGTTTCACTCCGATAAGTGACGGGGACGGGGAAGAGCGGCATAAGGAAAATGCCGTTATTGAAATGGGGTTCTAGACTTTTGCTGGAAAGTTCTCGCGGGCGTAGAAGCGGACCCAGAGTCACCGTGGTCCAATGAAGGTTAGGTCAGGCATGCAGTGTGCGCGTAGAACTTCCTGAACGTGCAGGGAAAATGCCTTGGAATTATGCGGCTCTGCAGTCCCATGTTCGATTAGAGGGCGATCAGTGAGACAGTCCCGCATCGTAGGACGCCACGTGAACAGCCAGAGCCTTATTCCTGCTCGGAACGGGAACCCACGGAAGACGGATACATGTGCCATAGTGTGACGTCCCCATTCGGACCGTACATTGATGTGTTTCACAGAGTTCGAGGCAGTGCAAAGCCGCTGTGTGAGGTAGAGACATGTGGTTACACAGCAGGGGAGCACACCTTAGCCAGCCACACGCGAGGGCGAGCGTTGGCCACGTCTCTCGTCCGATCCCGGGATCAGCAGCAGCAGTCAAGTCCTCACGGGGTCCCGTGATCCCGCCGAGCTTTCTATGTCAGCACCAGCAGCAGCCTCGGGGCTTCCTCTGGCGGTCGAAGTCTTGCCTCCTCCCACGCCCAAGGCGACGACAACCGCGCCGCTCGCCATCCACACCGCCAGCACCCAGGTCAGCGTGCCCCAGCCGTCGCGGTCCATCACGTACCCCGACATCAGGCTGCCCGCGGAGCCGCCGAGGGCGAACGACGTGCAGAACAGCCCGTAGCCGAGCCCGTACACGCCCTTCCTCCCGAAAACACCCGGGCTGGCGGCCTCCTCCGCGTCGATGGCGTAGGTGATCTCGGCCATGAGCGGCGTGTTGGCAAAGGTCAGGGTCACGCCCAGGAGGGCCAGGAGGGCGCCCAGCAGGACCTTGTGGCCGATGGTGTTGTCGGTGACGAAGCGCAGGCAGACCAGCACGGGGATGGAGGCTGCGAAGCCGGCCGTCGTGGGCCACCTCGCGCCGTAGCGGTCGCACATCCAGCCCACGACCGGGGATATGAAGGCTGGTATGAAGATGGCGAAGAAGATCAGGCCCGCGGCCGTCGAGGACCAGTTGAAGGTGTCCTTGACGAACAGCGGCCCGACTGTGTCCCACGAGATCCTTGTCGTGGTGGTATGATGGTCAGCAGAGTTTTCTTTTCAGCTGGACGGAGGAGCGGTGAGCGGGGGTTTGGAGGATGCGTGGCGAGGATGGTGATGACTCACATCGCACCGGCTTGGATGATGATTCCAAAGTTTGCAGCCAGCAGACGTCGCGATTTGAGGAGCCGCAGCTTGGGGTGCTTCGCTGTCCTCGCGCTCGCGACGATGGACGGTGCTGCTGGTGGCACCGCAGTAGCTTCTGGATCAATGTCACTGTTGCCACCATCGTGACCTGGTCCTGGTCCTCCGACTTGTTTCTCATCGTGCATCACGCTCATATCTGGCATTTCGGTAGCCTCGGCTGTTTCTCCAGCAGACTCTCCAGCAGCAGTCAGGTCGGGACTGGGATCTGAGGACTCCTCTTGATCACTAATCCACTGCCTCGCGATCTTCTTCTCGATGAGAATCAACCGGAGGATTATGTCGAGAAAAATGCAACCAAAAGCAATATAGTACACAGCATAGTAACCATTCGCGGCAAAGACAGCCCCTCCGATGGCGGGCGAGACCAGGAGGCCCATGGACATGGCGATGGCCGAGTATCCCATTGCCTCGCCAATTTTCTCCGGCACAGTGTCAACCATGAGGGCCAGTCCAACTGTCCATACTATGGCCGCACTCAGGCCTTGAAGGATCCTGCCGATGATAAGAAGGGCGATAGTCCTCCCTAGGCAGAGGAAGATGGTTGAGCCCGCCAGAGAAACCAGGCCGATCAGAAGAGGCCATCGCCTTGAGGACGTGTGATCGGCATACAGGCCGACCAGGGGGCTGCCGACGAAGAGGGCGATGGTGTAACACGCCAGGAGGATGGCATTCCATGTCTGTACGGAATCCTCGTCGACCCCGACTCGACTGGTCAAGGCGAAGGGGATGACCGGCACGATGATGCCATAGAGCAGGATATCGGTGAAGATGGCGATACAAACGGTCGCGAGGATGAACGTGCTAGACGACCGAAAAGCCAGGAAGTGAGGAGGCCTGGAGTCTGGCGCCCTCTTTTCGCCCGAGACGAAGTGCTGGAGGTATCGGCCAACCTTGAAAGCCATGGTGCGAGGCGTCAAACGGCGGCGCAAAGGCCCGAAAGGATTTCTCTGCGCTCAACAAGCGCGGAGTTTGTCCTGGAAGTGCTTGATAGACCTTATGAAGCTCAGCAGGCCGGTAGCCTAGGCGGGACTAACGATTGATGCCAATAACATGGCAAAGAAGGGCCGTGGTGATTGCCTCGGGGGTGTGAATCTCAAACTATAAGACGGATCAAACATCGTCCATTGACGACATCGACTACCGGTAATGTGACGGTCGGCGGGTCCCGCGTCGGTACCGTGATTTACACTCTTGGCGGTCTTTTGGGCGTGGACGACAAGGCCTCGGGGACCGGCCCAGGGCTAACTGGCCCAATTCGTCGTGATCCATGGTCCAAAATATGGCAATGGAGTCTTTAGCTACAGCTCCGTTGTAACAGAAGAAGAGAAAATGCGTGGTGTTGTGGAATGTCTCACACATGTTGCAGTCTGACTTGCACCTGCCTTAGTTACAGTGCCTGTCCATGCTCGGAGCCGATTCGGCGTGGCATGAGTGCAGTCGTGCCAGCGACTGATAAGATAAGGAACCCAGCTGTAAATTTCTTGACCAGAATTGAGCAGCCATCGAGTTGAAAGTCATTTTATGATTTCGCAACTACCACCAATCTGCACCCGCAGCAAGTGCCACAGCAATCATGCCTTCAAAACCAAAGACAATAGGCGAGTTTTCGGTGTTGCCACTGAGTATACCGCCTTTACCGTCATATCCTCACACCACCACACATTATGTCTACGCCCGACGGCACGCGCCAAACCGTCCCACTCCCGATGACGACCGCAGTCTCTTCGTGACAAACGTCCCTGTCGACAGCACGGAGGCGCACTTCCGCGCCGTGATCGCCACACTCGCCGGCAACGGCAAGTTTGAGTCCATATCGTTCGAGTCAGACAGGAAGGGGAAGCCGGTCTCACTGGAGCCCGCCCAGGCCGCACGGCTCGCCGCCGTCGCATCGCGGAAGCGCAAGCGCGACGAGTCCGACTCCGATTCCGAAGACGAGGTGGAGCAAGTGGCGCGGCTGCCACCAACGTGGACGCGAGAGCTACACCGGAGCGGGAGCACGGCGGTCATCGTCCTCGCTGACGAGAAGAGTGTGGAGATTGTGCTGAAGGCCATCGCAAAGGTCCACAAGAGCAAGAAATACCCGGTCTGGGGCGAGGGTGTCAAGGAGAAGGTCCCGCCGCTGGGAGCCCATTGGGTTCAGGCGCACAACAAGCTATCCTTCCCACCAACGGAGATCCTCCAGCAGTCCGTGGACGCATTCTTCACCGTGTTCAACCGCAAGGAGAAGGAGGCCGCCGAGATGGCCAAGAGGCTGCGCAACGAGCCGGACGAGGACGGCTTCGTCACGGTCACGAGGGGCGGGCGCGCGGCCCCGGCGAGGAGGGACGAGGCCGAGGAGGCGCGCAGGAAGATGCTGGACCGCGAGCAGAAGAAGAAGGAGGAGCTGACCAACTTCTACCGGTTCCAGCTGCGCGAGAGGAAGAAGGCGGAGCAGGCCGAGCTGATCAAGAAGTTCGACGAGGACAAGAGGAAGGTCCAGGCCTTGAGGCAGAAGCGCGGCAAGTTCAGGCCCGAGTCTTGAGATCGAGGTGGTCTATGGATTTCGCATCTGAATATACGGGTGGAAATCCTATGTTCGCACGACATGTATGCCTCGACAAAGTTCTGGGGTTGATACGCATTGCTGCAGAGGCAGCAAGTAATCAAGCATACCTCGTAAGCATATTTCTCATTCCTGTTTTTTTTTTCCATTTATCGACCATGATGATCGCCGCGGGGCCAGCAAAGTATCACGACTCCATGGGATCGAATACCATGCAGGCAGTGGTACTGTGACGACAAAAACCGCGTTTAAACAATCTTCTCACTTTGTCTGAAGTCACTGTCCGTTACATATGTATCTTCAATCCATGTCCCGGGGCTGCGCTAACTATGTGCGAATGCTGCAGGACCTGGTGCTCGTCCAGTCTACTTTATGCGGTTGTAGTTGGGAACTACTTACTGGACACGAAACTGGGAGATGAGGCTGAAAGATGTAGAAGCTGCGCAGCTTGCTATTACCACATGGTCATGATCCCATTCGGCCATGATCATGAACACCCAAAGACGTGGCTATTGCTCGTCCACCCATCGAGAACGGGTCTCATTATAGTGACCTTGAACTGGAACAATATACCCTGAGCCATGACAGTTTCATATAGTGTCGTCAGATATTTCGGATCCTGCCTCCGTCTGACGACAGACAGCTCTCCCAACGGTAGAAATGACAAATACAGTTCATCTGATTTGTCATCTTGTTGTCCCCTCGTATTCGAATGTCCAAACATGTACGGCAGGAAACGAGTGACCTGCCAGTGGTGGTAGTGTGGCGCAGGTGTGGGTTGAATGCAGGCCCAAGATCGGGCGTCCACCCCGATCAGCCTCCACCTGCAACGGCGATCAGTGTGGGGAAGAGTGCTCCTCTTCGGGGTGCTGTCGAGCTGTCAGGCACGTCAGGGATAAGCTGTCGGGCGTCCATCCCGCGTGCTGGTGGGATGCAACGGGCGATCCGGCAGCACGCACCCCGCTAATACCCTTATCGCCCGGGATCGGAGCGGAGCGAATAATGACGAATAATCTACTAAATAATACCACAGGGAAGGCGCGAGACCAGCTCCCATAGGAATGATCTTTTACTCCTAAAACATTCTATTACCATCATTTCACGCTTCTTAATTCGCAGGCCTCATAATCGCCTCATCCATGATCTCTCCCACATCCTAAATTTCCGGACAGTGAGGCAGTAATCCAGCAGCCACGACAGACGTGAAGATGGGTTCCAGCCAGGATGAGCGGGGCATCCGCATCGCCATAGACCGTGGCGGCACCTTCACCGACTGCGTGGGCAACCTAGCAGGGGAGGACATCGTGATCAAGCTGCTGTCCGAGGACCCTGCTAACTACCATGATGCGCCGCTCGAGGGCATCCGGAGGACCATGTCGCACTTCCTCGGCCGCGACATCCCCCGCGGCGAGCCCCTCGACACCTCCAAGATCGACTCCATCCGCATGGGCACCACCGTCGCCACCAACGCCCTGCTCGAGAGGAAGGGCGAGACCATCGCCATGGTCGTCACTCAGGGCTTCAAGGACTGCCTCGTCATTGGCAACCAGTCCCGGCCCAAGATCTTTGACCTCGCCATCCGCAAGCCCGACGTTCTGTACTCTGAGGTCGTGGAGATCGACGAGCGGGTCACGCTAGAGGACTATGCCGAGGACCCGGAGCGGCACGCCACCAAGCCGGAGGTCAAGGCTGGCACGGCGGGGGCAAAGACGGCGGACCTGGTCATGGGTCTGTCGGGCGAGGCGGTGCGCATACTGCAACGGCCGGAGGAGGAGAGGATACGGGCGCAGCTGCAGGGGATATACGACAAGGGCATCAAGAGCATAGCCGTGTGCCTGATGCACGCGTACACGTTCCCGGACCACGAGGCCGCGGTGGGGAGGATCGCCCGGGAGATCGGGTTCAACCACGTCTCGCTGAGCTCCGAGCTCATGCCCATGATCAAGCTGGTCTCGCGCGCGACCTCGGTCTGCGCCGACGCGTATCTCACCCCGGCCATCCGCAAGTATATCGACGGGTTCCAGAAGGGCTTCGAGGGCGGCCTGGGCACGCAGAGCGTCAAGAACGAGTCCGGGAGCCGGGGGGCCCGCTGCGAGTTCATGCAGAGCGACGGCGGGCTGGTCGACGTTGAGAAGTTCACGGGCCTCAAGGCTATCTTGTCTGGCCCTGCGGGCGGTGTCGTCGGCTACGCCATTACGTCGTATGACCCGGACACGAAGATCCCGGTTATTGGATTCGATATGGGAGGGACGAGTACCGATGTCTCCAGATACGGTGAGGGCCGGTACGATCACACGTTCGAGACCACAACGGCTGGCGTTACCATCCAATCTCCGCAGCTGGACATCAACACCGTTGCAGCTGGTGGTGGCTCACGACTGTTTTTCAGAAACGGTCTGTTTGTTGTCGGTCCTGAATCCGCCGGCGCACATCCTGGACCAGCATGCTACCGAAAAGGAGGTCCTGCTACAGTCACAGACGCCAACTTGTACCTGGGCAGGCTTTTGCCAGAGTTCTTCCCCAAGATTTTCGGCAAGAATGAAGACGAGGGTCTTGATGTCGAGGCCAGTAAGAAGGTTCTCCAGGAGCTGACCAACCAGGTCAACAATGAGACAGGAAAGAAAATGTCTGTCGATGAGGTTGCTTACGGTTTCTTGACCGTCGCCAACGAGAGCATGACTCGTCCTATTCGGTCAATAACAGAAGCGAAGGGACATGACTCCTCAAAACACAGACTGGCCACATTCGGTGGAGCAGGAGGCCAACATGCTGTTGCTATCGCAGATGCTCTGGGTATCAAGCAAATCCTCATCCACAGGTATTCGTCCGTCCTCTCAGCCTACGGCATGGCGTTGGCAGATGTCGTCGATGAACGCCAGGAGCCAGACTCTGCAGTGTGGTCGGATGATGGCAAGACCGTGAGCGAGCTAAAAGAAAAGATGGAGAAGCTGAAGGAGAAGTCCCGCAAGGCACTACAGGACCAGGGATTCAGCGACAAAGATATTGTGTTTGAGGAGTACTTGAACATGAGATACCGCGGTACAGAATCAGCATTGATGATTGTTAAGCCGAGCGAAGAGGATACAAAAGAGCATTTTGACGGCAAGGAATGGGCATTTGACCAGGCGTTTGTGAAGCATCATCGGTACGAATTTGGATTTACACTAGACGACCGGGACATCATCGTCGACGACGTGCGAGTAAGAGGCATTGGGAAGAGTTTCAGATACGCCGAGGAGACGGTGGACCAGCAACTTAAGCAACTGAAGAGACAAGAGGTCTCTGGGAAGAACAAGCACTCCAGTGCTCAAGTCTATTTCGAGGAGGGGAGGCTGGAGACACCAATTTACAAGCTTGGTGACATCCAAGTCGGAGACGTTGTCAAGGGCCCAGCCATGCTGGCCGACGGGACGCAGACTATTGTTGTCACGCCCAAGGCGGAGGCGGTCATCCTTCAGACCCATGTGATTGTCAACATCGCGGCTGACAGCGGCAGGGATGAGTCTCAGGGAGTGGACCAGTCCAAGCGGGAAGTGGACCCCATTGTGCTCAGCATCTTCGGTCACAGGTTCATGGCAATCGCGGAGCAAATGGGTAGGGCACTCCAAAAGACAAGTGTCAGCACGAATGTCAAGGAGCGTCTTGACTTTTCATGCGCCATCTTCGACGCAACAGGAGGACTCGTTGCGAACGCTCCCCACTTGCCAGTGCACCTGGGCTCCATGGGCACATGTGTGAAGCGGCAAGCCGAGATATGGAAGGGCGAGCTAAAGAGAGGTGACGTGATCATCTCGAACCACCCTTCATATGGCGGAACGCATCTTCCTGATGTCACGCTCACAATGCCTGCGTTCGACGAAAAGGGGGAGAACATCCTTTTCTATGCGGCATCGAGGGCCCACCATGCTGATATCGGTGGTATCACCGCCGGCAGCATGCCGCCCCACTCGCGCGAGCTCTTCCAAGAAGGCGCTGCCATCAAGAGCGAGAAGCTTGTCAGCGAGGGCAAGTTCAACGAGGAGAGGGTCGTCGAGCTTTTCTACAATGAGCCCGCGAAGTACCCTGGGTGCAGTGGTACTCGGTGCCTGGCTGACAACATCAACGACCTGCGAGCGCAGGTGTCTGCCAACCAGAAGGGCATCTCCCTCATCGAGAACTTAATCCAAGAGTACGGCGAGGACACTGTGATGTTCTACATGAAGAATATCCAGGATAATGCCGAGTCGTGTGTGCGAAGGCTGCTGAAGGACGTGAGCAAGAAGTTCGAGGGCAAGGATCTCTCGTCCGTGGACTATATGGATGATGGTAGCCCGATCAAGTTGAAGGTTACCATTGATCCTGAGAAGGGCGAGGCAGTGTTTGACTTTGAAGGCACTGGGCCGGAGGTCTATGGCAATATCAATGCCCCAGAAGCTGTGAGCTACAGGTGAGCATACACTACACTCCTTAATATCTCAACATGATTAAAGCTAATCCGAACCAGTGCCATCATCTACTGCCTCCGCTGCCTCATCTCCGAGGACATCCCCCTCAACCAAGGCTGCCTGAAACCAATCCACGTCAAGATCCCGCCCAAGTCCCTCCTCTCGCCGTCGGACCACGCCGCCGTGGTGGGCGGCAACGTGCTGACGAGCCAGCGCGTGACGGACGTCATCTTCAAGGCCTTCCAGGCGTGCGCCGCCTCGCAGGGCGACTGCAACAACCTCACCTTCGGCTTCGGCGGCAACGCGGCGGGCCAGGACGCCGTCCGCGGCTTTGGTTATTATGAAACCATCGCGGGCGGTTCCGGCGCGGGCCCCCACTGGGACGGCACCAGCGGCGTGCACACGCACATGACCAACACGCGCATCACCGACAGCGAGGTGTTTGAGCGCAGGTACCCCGTGCTGCTGCGCGAGTTCAGCATACGGGAAGGTTCGGGTGGGGAGGGCCAGCATCGTGGTGGGGACGGTGTTGTTCGGGATATTGAGTTCCGCATCCCGGTGCAGGTGTCTATCCTCTCTGAGCGGAGGGTCTATCACCCCTACGGCCTCGCGGGCGGTGGGGATGCCGCGTGCGGGCTGAATGTGTGGGTGCGCAAGGTGGAGAAGGCGAGCTGGGAGAAGCAGTTGCGGCGGCTGAAGGCCAGCAACGGTGGGAATGGAGATGTTAATGAGGTGGACACGGAGGATATTGAGTATGAAGAGAGACATATCAACCTTGGGGCTAAGAACAGTGCGCCTATGAAGGCTGGGGATAGGATTATCATCAACACACCTGGTGGTGGTGGTTGGGGCAAGGTGGGCGAGGCGAAGAGGCATAGGGAGGTGGGAGACCCGACGGAAGGGTGGAGGAAGGGCAGTCATGCTGCGAGGGAGGATGCTGCGTTGCAGGTTTAGGGAGAAATGAATGATATGCGATGTGAATGTGCTTGAAGTCAGTTGATATTTGTCACCTCACTGATGGACGGCGTGCGAGATGGCACAGTAGGGTGGGTAAATGATTCAATATGCTATGAAGAAATGCTTCCATCGCTTTGGGACATATGCTGACCGATGAGTTATAGAAAACATTGGTCTTTGATCGACGCTTTTCATTGGGTTGTAGAGTGAGGGTGATCCGATCCCGACCTGCCCTGGGAAGTGGGTGGAGGTGGGGGGGGGGGGGTGCAGGCGGGCGAGTGTGGTCCTTGTAAAAGTCAAACCACAACAACAGATACGTGTCTCACCAACGACAACATCCACCAATCTCACTTGTTGTGGTAATAGTAAAGACCTGCAAAGAAACTGACCACGGTAGCGATAGCACCAGAGAGTGCGATGCCCCACGGTATCTGCTTCGTTGCGACCCCGAGAACGAGGCCCGGCACCACCACCAGGGACAGAGCTGTGAAAATGAGGACCGCTATCCGCTTCTTGGTTGGCTTGGAGCGGATGGGGAGTTCCCTGCTGGATTCAAGATCGCCGTCTGTGGGCACCTGGCGGGCTGCCCCCGAGCTGTCAGCTCTCGAGGTGAAGGAGCTATGGTTGCTGCGGAGGGGCGGCCCCAGTGGGCGCACGGGATCCTGACTGGTGATGGCGGCTTGCTGACTCTGTACAGGCTGGGCCTCGAGATCGACTGACTGCCGGATGGGGGGGTTAGTGACGGCCGGTCCAGGGTGTGAGTAGGTGTGGTCAGTAGTACTGACCTCCTCCGGGGTCGCGCCTTCGGAGACATGACGATTGATGTGGCGCGGTGTGATGTTCGGAACACCATGATATTCGCCGAGAAGGATGTTGGTCATTTCGTCGACGGGCACATCTGGACGCAGTCGAATACTGGTCAAGGAGTTGGCGCCGCCGTGTTGGAACACCACGCACAAGGTACGGCCGAGGCCCGGGGCAGTATTCTCACTGGGCATAGTGCTGGTCCTGGTGTATGAAGCGCTAGAATTCTGTGAGTTCCAGCAGAGAACGGAAGAAGGGAGGGAAGAGGGTCAAAGATCGGGGTAGGAGCCTCTCTTTACATCCCATCATGATTTTCACAGCCAATGGGAGGTTTGTCTGAGCCATAGACTGTGGCATCCATGTGCCCATGTATTGATGGTACAAACCAGTAGGCTGCAGGTAAGATATGCAGGATGCATGGGCCTGAAAGATCTCATATTCAAGATCCACTCCGTCTATAGATGTCTTCACCAATCGTCAACAGTGGGAAAATAGCGCGGGGGATTTAGTCTCGGATCGGATGACTATCCGGTGGGGCAACTACGACAAATACGGCAACCGAAGTCCTTTTGGCCTACAACTGATAGAAACTTGTACTTGGGTATTGTTCATAGGAGAAGCAGCGCCTTGCAAAGTTCCCCAGATAGAGATGTATCGCAACGAACCCAACCATCACCCTGACTCGGCAGCTTGGCGAGCCACATTTGACTCCTTTTTATCGCAAAGATGTAAATCGGACGCTCGATCGCCAGACCTCTGCCCTCGTTAGGAATTGGCCTGGCAAATCTTCCGACACTATCGCCCAACTGTGCTCTGCTGGTGACCTTGACAAACGACTGAGCCTCGTCGTTTGACCGTTGGGGCCATTCTACCGTGTAGGACAAGCATGCACGCTGTTGAGCAGACCTGCAATACCGCAAGGCAGCAGCATTCCGGGGGCGGCTCCCTGGTGGACGGCCAATTACTGGCCAATCAACTTACATGAATTCCCCCGGCCTTGGGGGGGAGAAAATTTCTGACGTAGACTGGATTATGTACATGCTGCCAAGCACATGTCGGGTGAGAAGTGATCGGGAGCTCTGCAGGTGTGGACATTTAGGCTACCCGTTCTGGGGCAAGCCTGGAGATGTCCCCACCAAAGCAATGGCTTTGACCAACCGAACGTCATTGCTAGACTCCTGGAGCCATGCACAGTTGGACAAGACCGCCGTGCCAAGGGCTACTTCCAGCGATCTTACTATCGAAAGCTTGCTCAGAACTTCAAACAAGCATCAGGCCCAATTCAATCACAGCACATGCGCCACCCAAAACGCCCCATGTCCGCCGCTAGACTCCAAATCAAAAGCTGGCCTCATACGCCATGGGGTTCTATTCAGCTCGTCGAGGCAGGGTCGTTTAGACCAGGGCCCCAGCGGCACGAGAAACTCTGGACTTCTACTCAGGGTACCTTCTATGCAGGTTTCTAGAAATCAAGAGCTGGCAAGGCTCAACAACGGTGTCCTAAGCATCATCGTGCCCAAAGCCAAGAGGCACGAGGACCGCCGAGAGCCATTCAGTAAAAGGCGCTGGCCACTGAATCTTACTTGAGTACCTTGCGTTTCCAGCATGTGTTTGGACCAGGCTGAGTTTGCGCGACGGGGAAGAATTTTCGTGGTCTGAACCGCGAGGCCCCAAGCTTTGTATGATCTTCATCGGGGACTTCATCCAGTTGGGCACAGAGCCAAAATCGACCGCGTCTCACTCAAACCACTCTCCTCCAACCAGAAGTAATCACAGCCATACAAAGACTCCAGGCGCAGGAAGTCATCTGAACGGGGCGAAGCTGTCTGACACTGCCTGTTTATCGGTTTCGGTTCGGTCCAATGCGACTCGCGGGTAGGAAGAGGGTCCCGATGTGCTGTGGGTGTAGTGCCCCAATGGCGGGCGCTAGCCTCTATTGTCTGGTCTAGGCCTGGTCTGCACCTGCTTCTGCATCTGTACCTAGGTAGGTATTCTGCCCTGTCACGTAGACATCAACATCAGCACTGTTATCTCTACCAATCAGGTACTGTAAAGTTTCGCTGTGGTCTGCCACGCATACGTCTCGAACCACCAGCTTGTAGAAGTTTTCTGTCAGGTGCTCCGGACAGGGGCCGCTCGATCTCATGATGAACTACAAGGCACTATGCAGTTTCTTCTCATCCTCATACTGAGTGCGCAAGCCATCCACAGTCCTGTCGCCAACCTATCAAGGCATGTAGTGCTGCAGCGACAGGATACCTAGGTAGGTTTCCTTCTGTCCAGGTGGGCCAGGTGGGCTGCAAATTGTCCCCACCACTAGGAGATCTCAGCAAGCATGGGATGGAGACCTGCGAGAAGCCGTCGTCACGAACACAAGCTTGGATGCTGGTGTCTGTCCGGACCCGGCTGGGCCTGTCATTGTAATTTTTCCGCATCCAAGCTCCCTCCCTCCCTAGTCCTGGCCAAGCAGTGATGCACAAGGTGGCTCTAGCTGGCTCGCGTCCCGAGAGGCTGGGGGGATACGTGAGCCTCGAGCTGCGACTACTTTCTGCCAGATGCAAGACTCGAGATCTGCATGCTTTGCCGGGCCAATGTGGCCCAACTCAACAGGGCGTCCCCTGACGTCGGGATCATTCAAGGTATCACGGCAGCAACCGCCTCCCCCCTTGGTGACAAGGGTATCCCCTAGACCCGAGAATCTGACACCTGAGGTACACAGTAGCACCCCGCGCCTTGCTCCGTGCCGGCACCTGGCCCCGTTGTAGCTCAACAGCTGGAAAGAACAGTCCGTAAGCTTCAAATTTCGTCACCAGATCTTGGCGGTCGGTCCGGCTACGCCTCAACAGGGAAATTATCGAACGATCCCCCGGCCCCGTGGGTAGTGGGAAGTCGTCCAGACAAAGAGGATCGGACAGTCGGCACCTTTCTGGACCAACAAGGAGCTGGGAATAAAGCCATTTTGCAGGAATGCAAGCTGCTGCAGAGTGGAGAATAGTTACCCGCCTGGGATGCGGGAAACGGGTGCGCCACAGCGCTCCAATTAGTTCCCCAACAGCAGGAGCCTGACTTGCAGCAGACAGACGGCTAGCTGGCAGGCGCCCCTGGGAGCCCCGTGGCTTTACTGAATCTATACTGAATCAGGTGCATCAATGCAACTCTACCACCCCTGCGAGGAAGACCGCACTGTTCTCTAGCAGCAGGCAATATTCCGTGCAAATTCCGCGGCCCATTGTGAGGATTCTCGCCTTGCACAGAATGGGGCGGTGCGATGCGCGAATTTTGTTGCCATGTGAGATCTAAAAGTTCCAAGTATTTCTGATACAGCCATGAGGGATACAACGACTGGGTGGCCTGGGCCGGGTGGGTAGGTCGCTTTGTGGAAATCGACCTCAGGACAGTCAGGTGGAAACACCTCGTCTGGCCATAGTGGCACCAAGGTTCCTCAAACTCTTCGTAATTGTACCTCATCATTTTCATCGAAATCTAGTGACTTGATTCACTGATGCACGAAATACCGTATATCAGAAAACCTACATGAATGTGTTAATTGAGAGAAGACCTTCTGTTCCTGGCCTGAGTTAGTAACTTGAGGAAATTTCAGCCGGCGTGGACCGGCCACACTCTCTATCATTGTGACCAGTATCGGATCCGTGCCCGCCTCTGAAGCTCTGTGTGACCGTTCCTTCAAGGTCAACTCATTTAACTTGTCCTCACCTCCCCTCATTACCCGCACCTACATGATTTTGCAGTGACGCCACAATCCCGGTTGCAACGTCAGTGGATGCCACGGTGTCGATGAAACTTTGAAGACGACATAGAGCTAGTGGCATAGCTTTGATGAGCGCGGCAAATTGTCTAATCGTGTAAATGACATCCAGCCCTTTGTCCGCGGTTTCGACGCCGCCGTTCTCGTTGCCAACAGCTTCGCGCGGGATCAGCGATGGTCTGCGTACGAAAATGAGCCAGCCTCCTGGTGTCTCGTCGCTCAGTCTTTCCAAAAACACTTCGCTGGCCCACTTACTGGCTGGATGTCCTTCGAAACCATCCGTATCCGTTGGGGGGCGGATACGCCACGACTGACACCTCGGCGAAGTCTACTGTTTTTCGTCGACGCCACCATGGGATTTCGTTTGTGCATTCAGAAAGACGGCAAAGTTTGTTATTGATACGTAATGCAAGAGGATGGACATCTTTGAGATATCCGGGGAAAATATAAGTACAAGGCCACGGTATCAGTGTCTCTGGTATCAGACGGTAAATACTGTCGTTGACGCTGTGTGACATTTAATTCCATTATCACCCTCATTGCATCCACACGATACAGAGGAAAAGCCTAGTAAAAACATGGATTGATCACAGAGTTGTTATCAGCACATACAAATAATCAATACTATTTGAATTTGATACAATCACAATCTCAAAGACGATGAGGAACACATTCTCCCGTTCTTCTAAAATTCTTTCCCCTTGTATCTAAGTTGGATCGAAGATTCTAGTAGAAAGGGCAATTCCTTGAGATACCGAGTTGGTCAATTAGGCTATTGTTGAGGTGCTACTCAGAACCTTTTGAATTTGATCATGCTCCTGAAATTTCACACTACCGCTACTAAGCCTCAGCAATGACCCTACACTACGACTGCCCTATCAGGCATCACAAAGCTTAAACATTTCATTTCTTGGTAAGATAGCCTGTTGTGGAGGGATGATGGATTTGTTTAACACGATTCCATTAAACCATCGCTGGAAGTACTTTGATCCAGTTCAATGAGAAACGAAAAGAAAACCGTAACATCATGAAATATAACATGTGGGTTGCAGCTAGTGCCCGCCGTCTTCAAGTACAATTCCTTAAGCGTGCGGTAATACTCTAGGATTATGACGTCACGGCATCTAAGGGAAGGGCAAGAAAGAAAGCATAATTTCTCTAGACTGGGCCCCTCCGGTGTTTTTGACAAACGCAATCCATTGTATAAGCCCAGACCATCTGGCATTGCCAGTCTGGCAATTTCTCTTCCGTGGCACAAAATAGTCTTCATATGCTCTCAGTTGAAAATAAGGAACCACCCGGCAGCCTCATGCCAGGTATGTCTGAGGTACACATGGGATTGACCGATAAGTACATGTGAAGCATACGAGGTGGAAGCAGCAAGATCAACTCACGCACATGTATGTATGTGTCCACGCTGCGCAAGCTCTTCATGTGACGGCAGGGTACGCAGAAGATGTCTCTTAGTACACGTTTGGCATTTGATTACTCCACACAGTGCAACCCATCTGTATTGAGACAGCCTATATACCTGCCTGACTTCAGTCCTCTTCTGACTTGCACATGATCTCGTGGGTGAAGGTACCCGCAATGATGAAAGGCAGATAGGCACACAGTCATTGAGCGTGCCCGGTCTGCCCACGAAGATTCCCCGCCAATGCAAATGTCCCAGCGATGGCCGCCGATAGTGTGATTCCCAACTCTGCCTGTCCCACCATCACCCCGACGAGCAACCCCGGTGCGACTATAGCAGCCAGTACTGCTACCGTGGCGAGGCTTAAGCCAAGGGATGAGAATTTGGGGTGGAGCAGAATTGCCTTGGGAGGGCTAGTTGCTCCAAGTGTAGACGAGAAACCGACGACAAGTGTATGAAAAGTGGCGGGGTCAAAGCTTGATGGGCAGTCGCTCGTGACAAAGACCTGTTGCTCATCGTTGAGGTTGAATTCGCTATCGATGGACTACATGAATGTCAGTAATGCTTGGGCATAACGAGGTTGTCTCTGCTGTGGAGGCATGCCGTATCTTGACACCTAAAAGGAAATGCCGACATACACGCACGATAGTCACTATACCGATGGCAGGTCTGCAGAGCCAACGTGACCACCACGGCTGGCCTCGGTGATATAAGGCCAGGCTTCTTTCTTTCAGGACGTCGATTGGCAAGTGGGAGGACATGGGCATCAGGTACAGCCAGTACCTGTCGCTGCGCTGAATGACAACGCGCCTGGTGATGATATTGGTGGATGGAGGCTGGGCAATGGCAGCCATGACGGTGACTCGGGAACAAGAAATTGCAAAAGTTTTGTTAAACAACGAAGTCAACGGTCTTCTGAGATGGAAGGAAGACCAGATCAGCTTTTCTGCCCGGGTGGGTGGCAGGTTCATATAGGGAGCGGCCCACCTAGGCATGCATTTCTTGCAGACAGAATTCGCCGCATAATTTCACTCGTGGGACAGGGTCCCGGACAGGCAGATGAAAGTTGCACGAGTGATAATAACATATTCGAACACGAGGGCAGCACTGGGGTTCTTCCACGCCACCGGACGAACACCACCCTCACCGAAGGATCTACGCCAAACTCGGAGCCTCAGAATGTCCAAAGACTTGGCGTGCAGGGCTGTCCCCCGCATCGAGAGCCCCACTGCATGAGTACCCTTGACCCCGTCACAAAGGACAAACCGGGAGCCGTACCTGAACCCAAGCTGCGAGCGAGGCTATCAGTTTATCGCTAAGCAATGTCGGGACTGGAGACAAGATTATGGGCACTTAGGCCATGTACCCAGGCCCGGGCATAAGGCACAGCACCCCAGTCAAATGTCGCCTCAGGCGTCCAGCCGGGACAATAGCCGTCCGACTGGAGAGGGGATGGGGGAGCCGGGTCACCATCGTCTACTTCCAGCGGCGGGGATGTGGGCACCTGTTGCTGCTGCTTTCCTTTCCCCTTGCCCGTATCATTGTAACACTTCATTTCCTCGCCTATAGGCCTAGTAGGCCAATGGGCAACGCCCCTGCTGTCTTCTCCCTCCTAGTGCCTAGACTCGTAGCTACTGTCGCGCGGCTCATGTAAGGATGGCATGGGGTGAGCAAGGGTAACGCAGTCAGTTGCTGATGTGCTGTGTGCTGTGTGCTGTGGTCAGTCCGGTGGTAGTATCAAGTCCGATGTACGCAGGCAGGGGTTGGAAGTCCCGAGCTCCCCAAATCGGCCACTTTTCTCCTCCACGACTGCGACAATGTGCCGGTTCATACACACCAACCATAAATTCACGGCGGCGACGATTAATGTCTCTGCTCAAGTCCGGCGTCCATCAATTTGTGGCCTATGCACTTATCGCCCGTCCAGCCATTGTATCCGCCTCTTTTCACTGCTTTCCGATCTCCGCCTGGCGGCCTCTACTTTTACGGGCGGAAGCGAGCACTCTTGCTCGGCCCACGGCTCCATCAAGAGTCTATCACGAGAGCAATGCTGCAGGATCTCGGTTTCTCGCTTATAGATGAATTGGGATGGCAGTTGGCTGCAGAGTCATGGTGTCCCAGCAGTGGCCAAGCTCATGCTGTGCGACCACATAATGAGCGCAGTGCTGCAGGATCTCGGTTTCTCGCTCCTAGATGAAGTTGGATGGCGGTTGGTTGCAGCGCGAGGGTGTCCTAGGCGTGGCTAAGCTCTTGCTGTGCGGCCACATCATGATGATGATGTGAAATAGAATTCCGTGGCCATGAATACACGTACTAAGCACTGATAAGACTGAGGATCATTATGTAAAGGAGTTTGTGTGGCTCAGGAGTCAAAAAAGGCTTGTAACTACCTAGGTACTGCTGCCAATGCTCGGGTGTCTAAGGCCGAGAAGAAAGGGCGTCCAGGGCCCCCCATTGAGCATTACATTACAAGTCTTCCGCTAAACCTAGGATTGTTCTCACCGAGGCAGGGATTCGGCAGCATCATAAGAGAATTACAGTTGCTGAAATCTAACGAAGTGTCAAGGAAAAAACTGATCGTCAATGTTCGGCCTCAAGATTTCAAAACTTGCATGGGTATCTCTTCATCAGTGTCCATTATCATAGCAGGTTCGAAGTATTGAGCTGAATGTCCTTCATCAACCTCGAGTCTGAGACCAAAGACCTGTTGCAACTTTGGAAAAAAGGTACCTTTGATTCAATGCTCTCCATGCTCCTATTCTGAATGTTTGACTTTGACATTGAGTAAGTACCAGAATTATAGGTTATTGTTTCCCACACGTATTATTGCAGCCTTTGTAAGACTCTCAAGTCGGTTTACGTGATATAATGTCCCACTCTTCTGGTAAATTTGCAATTACTCCTCAACAGAGGCACATAGTGCGCATAGAACAGGGAATAGGCTTCATGTCGAGGGCTAACAAAACAATGTGAAGTAGAGGATATTGCTGCTGGCTTCGATGGCCTTGAGTATTGAGCTGTGTCTGTCTATGTTTCTCCGCCACAAGAGCAGTTTGGCCTTCCCATGTCCCCACGATATTGCCGTCTCTGTCTTGATATGCCCAGACTAATCCTCATCACACTGGCAAGCGTAGATTTGCCATTCTCAACTATCAGCTCGACCAACGGCAAACTTTCCAAGGTAGTTAATGCTTCGCTCAAAGGGGGCAAGGTCCTCAGGGGACTTGGACTCGGCGCAGCAGTTTAACCACTATTAAAACACGCTTAGCAAATGAATTCAGTCTTGAGATACTTTTTAAAGTACACAATGGAATAGCGGGACTGCGTGACCGTGATGCTGCGCTATGTGTTTGTGGAAACATACAGGGGGGGTTGTGCAGTCACCCACTAAGGGGCCGCAAGCCGTGAAAGTGCAGCCCACGCATCCATTTAGGCACTGCAATGATTGAGGTTAACATTAGTCCAGCATAAGGGGATAACCAGTACGAGAACCCGGTAAATGCAGCTGAAGAGGGATGATGAGTCCTTGCCCGTAATGAAAGCCTGTAAAGTGCTCTCTTAAGACTTCTGGACCAAGGGGATAATTGTCTGAGGGTGGTACACACGCAAACTCCGTCACCTCTTGTTGGATTCATGGCACCGAGACCGAAACCAAGCAGCATGAGGTTGATGATCATTCGCATCGTGATGACTGGTTTCGTTGAATTCGTCTGTGTAGTGTCTGTGGAGGAAAGTTCAAGCGCTGGGCTTTTTGATTTTGTTTGGGTGCAGAAAGTTGGACATTACAGCTGCAAACGCCTGGACTTTCCTGCTTTTTATATAGGCCTCAAGGCTGGTGAATTGCTTCCTCTGGTCAGTCAGTAAACGGAAGTACCACGGTCACCCGGGGCAGTGAATAATTGACTTCACCTTTCGGACGTTTGTCTCCATCTGTGACCGTTGTGGAATCCAGACAGTGACTGGGGCGAATGCGTGGATCAAAAAGGGAGGCATCTTTGTAGGAATACAAAACCCCTTCCTGTAATCAACAGCAACACAACCCAGACTCAACACTCCATTACACTCCATCAACACCAGACACTACAAAGTCTAAATACTCCATCATCAACAACAATCCGTCAACATGAAGGCCTCTTCCATCACCACTCTCGCCGCCCTCGCCTTGGCTGGCACCACCTCTGCGGCCAGCGGCTTCCTCAAGTCCTGCTCCGACCTCGCCCTGACCAACCTCAACGGCGACAAGGGCCGCTCCATGATGCTCCAGGCCAACTGCAAGGTCGACGACAAGGACAAGAACTGGTCCCAGCTGGACCTCAACACCTGCTTCGGCTGGTCTGCCGACTCCTGCGGCTTCACCTACCCGCCTTCCGGCCACTTCACTGACTCCGTCTCCTCCTGCGACAACAACTACAGTGGTGGCGATGAGCACTTTGGCGCCAACTTCGGCTGCCGCGGCCCCTGCAGTGGAAGCGGCGAGGTCTACAACGTCTTCGCTCTGGGTAAGTTCAACGCGTTGATCCTTTTCCTCCTCCTCACCCCAACCCTTCAGCCACTAATGTGTGCCCTGACAGATGCCTACGTCGGAAACTCGGGCGGCAAGCTTGTCTGCTGAACTCGCAACGGCAGATCCTCCACAACCGGAATCTTTTTGGAAGCTGGTGAATAATTTGACTAGGTTGCTGTTTGGCAGCGGTCAGCTTTGCATGGGCATGGAGTTTAGGCGTCCTTGATCTTCAGATACCCTACCCTGGCGCAGGCCAAATCAATCAAAGTCGTACCACCTCAGCATTTGTGATTTATGACCAAAAGAAATGTCAGGAAAGTGCTTGGCGACCGCAAAGCAGGAACAACCAAACCATTCCAAGAGCTCTCTTCGTCACTCCAAGTACCGTGCGTGTGACGCAGCAGCAAAGCACCTACCATTTTTACAGAATGATCCTCGACTCATTGAGCCAGCATTCGTACGATTGTTTATTGGCCGGATATATTCATAAATTACGACATATGAAGCAACCACGCAGAGTAGATGCTTGCGGGCTCCTGAAGTCCACAGCCCTTCCCACCCTGATACAAAGACCACGGTTCATGGAATAGACATCAGGATTTGAGGAAGATGATACTGTTATTCAAGCCTAGGGCCACACATCTATGTTTTAGGAGTTTAATACTAGATATTGTACATCACCTCCCCTGCTGTCTCGCAGTGGAGTGGACAGGCCATGTCCATGAAATTACCCACTTAGCTGCTGCAGCCAATGGAAATACCCTTGGCGAATAGCCCACCGGCGACGGGGATGACATACCCAGCCAGGGTACCAGCAATGTCCCCAATGATACCGCAACCGCCATCCTTGGGGGTCTTAGCAGAGGCAAACTCGATGATCAGGTCGTCGGGCTGCAGCCGGTCGTCGATGTAGGCGGTGACGCGCATGGACGAGGGGACCTGGTGGCCCCACGAGTGGTTCATGCACTGCGCCAGGCCGGGCGAGCCCTCCTTGCTGCACGGCTCCTCGCAGTTGCGCGAGCTCTTGGGCCCGCAGGCCGCGGCGTCGGTGTAGCCGACGCTCTCCTGCCAGGTGAGCCCGCGGCACTCGGAGAAGACCTCGTAGCCCGAGGGGTTGGTCACGGCCTGCAGGGACTCCCACATGGCCGCCACCAGGCCCTCGCGCATCTCGTTGTCCGCCAGCCCGGGCGTGCGGCCCCAGGCGCCGTTGACCTTGACCTGCACGTTCAGGTCCGGGTCGGGCTCCTCGGCGGACTTGCACGTGTTGTCAAAGGTGCCGTACGAGCGGTCCATCATGACTGAGCGCTGGTTGCCGTCCTCGGCGTAGATTGCCTGGTAGGTGGCGGCGAACAGGTCGAGGTTCCCGACTTCGATCATGGCGTCGCTGTATCTGACCTCGATCTGCACCAGGGCGGAGGCCTGGGCGGCCATGGTGGCCAGGGCGATGTTGGAAGAGAGCTTCATGGTCTGTTTGCACCACTGTTGTTAAGTGGGATGACGGGGGGAAAAGTTGGGCTGAGAAATTTGAGACTAACAACGGCGGAATAATTATACGGGCCAACTGGAGGGCTTATTTCTTAGGGAGTGTTTGCAATGAGTGTAAGTGAGCCGGAAAAGACTGTGATGGTTGCAGGACAAGGACGAGAATCCTGATGGAATCAACCAACACCTTTTATAATTTGCGAGCCCTCTCCGATGGCACACATCCAACCCACGACCTTGGGGCTTAGCCTACATTGCCAAGAATCTTTATCTGGCATCGTCAACTTAGCCATAGAGGTAAAAAGAAGGCATCGTGTGAGACATCTGACATGTCGAACCTCATTACCGGCAAGCCGAATAGGCCAGGCCCTATGCCCCACATTACGGTAAGCGGAAAGGGATTACATACTAGCATCCGCACTGACGTACAGATCAGGAATATTGTGGCCCGTCCCGTAACACGAACCACCTTTCCAGGGACTAGTGGCAGTTCGTCCAGCAAAAGGTTCCCACGTACCGCCGCCCCGGGGGGGACAGCATGCGGTACCGGCATGTTTCAGCCGGCAGCCCGGATGTCGCTCCCTGCGCCCTCCTTCTTCACCTGCGAGCGCCAAGGCGTCCGAGTCATGGAATAGGCTGAGAATGTCACCAACATCTACTTCTCCCCCTGTTTTAGCAGCGCGTTATGTGGTACCGGCTCGCATGGAAGGATCACTCCCAAGAAGCCGCTTTACTCGATGTGAGCTCGGAGAACTTCCTTCGTTATGCCCAAGGACTGAGTGGGCGGACTGGAAATTTCCGCCGCGGCGGGCTCGCCCAACCTCGTATTGAGTCCATCGTGACACCTGCGTGGGCAAAATCCTTACCGTGGCGGTTCTCACTTGGTAGAGTTTTCAGGAGTTGACCCAACATGTGGCCTCCATCAGCTTGTTTATGCTTGGCTGGCGGTAACACGGCCTTGTGTCAACATGCTCGGGGTGGAGACGCTAATACTTCAATTGTGCGGTCCAACACAGTTGCCCGTCACCGTGCCTCTCCTGGTCGAGGAAGCATGTTTATTTTTCCGATATGAGTGCCACTGGACTGTGACGCCTGAGGCAGGCCATTAGGGTGAGTTTTCACCCGGTTGGCGGTGAGTATTGAACCTGATATATAATAACAAATAGAATTGAATACTTACTAGCTGCTACTCACGTCTTCTGATTGGGTAGGCCGAACGACCTGTGAGCCTCTTCTGGTTCGAATCCGAGTGGCTCGGCAAGACACATCATGTGCGCCTACCCCATCGGTACCGCTATTTCTAAAGTTTCTTTGCCACCCATGTCACTACAAATATGTTCAACTATTGATGAATTGCGGGCTATGATATGTTAAGCATGATTACGATTGAGCCATGTGCACTGGTCTTACATCGCTATCCACGTGTCCAGAGATAATGCTACGAAATCAATCCCTTCATTGTAAGCCATGATGTCTACGTTACTAGACAATTGCAAACTTGACTGCTGGAGGAAATAGCTAGTTGCTGTAGCTAACACCACTGATTTCCTATGGTAGACTTGCAGTCCAATTTCAATAAGTCTCGGCTAGGTTGGTGTGCTAAGAAATAATAAATCATATGTTATTGGCACAAGTTGAAGCCCAGACAATGACTCACTCGTCTTCGCTACTTCCGTGTTCCACTGTACATCCAGCACCTTAAATGCCTGGAGCAGTGCATCTTTGATAAAATCTTGGCCTATTTGAAGCCTAACCAGTAGCTGTAGCGGCTTGTTCGGAATCTTTCTGAATGATATCATCAGGGTCACATTTTGAGTGCCGCTTACCCGGCCCCACAGCATCAGACAGCACCGGTCATGCTATTTCGATCATAAGGCCCTCTATATATACTGCCATTCCTTGCATGAGATACCCCGAGTGCGGTACCCCCTTCCATCTCTTTGGCAGCGTGGTCGTCCTCCCGGTCAGACTCAAGCGAATTCGTCTTTTCATGAGACTCGTCGTGCCTTCCATACAAATACCAAAAGACCATGGCCCCAAATATCGTCCCACCGACAATGTTCCCCAGGGTGACGGGTACAATGCTCTGGTAAATAAATTTGCCGACGCCAAAGTTCGTACCGTAGAACATACCAATCGGCACCTGGAAAAAGTTCGCAATGCTGTGTTGGTAGCCCAGGATGACAAAGGCCCAGATGGGGATCCAGATGCAGTATATCTTGCTGACGAACTCGACGCTGCCGAGCGAGAGGAACGACGCCAGCGCCACGAACCAGTTGCATCCAATGCCCCGGAGGAAGTTGGCGCTCCACTGGACGTTCACCCTCCCTTCCGCCTGGGTGACGGCATAGGCTGTTTCCGCGTCCGTGCTCAGAGTGTCAGTCCACCAGGCGAGGAAGCCTGCGACAAAGAGGGCGCCTGCAAGATTGCCAATGTAGCCGAGAACCCAGTTCTTCACCACGTCGAATAGTGTGATCTTCCTCTGGAATAGTGTGATCTTCCTCTGGAACCAGGTGAATGGCATGACGAACATGCTGCTCGTGACTAGCTCCATGTTGGTGAGCATGATGAGCACGAAGCCCAAAGGGAAGGTGAAGCCAGCGATCATTGTTGCGAGAGCTGGGTTCGATTCGCGGAGACCCGGAGACCCCGAGGCGATGACCAGATCTGTGAGGGCCCCGAATGAGATGAAAACGCCGCCAATGAATGATTTGATGGCAAATTCCGGATAACTCAGCCGGGACTTGGCAACGCCCGCTTGCGAGACGAGGCGTGCTAGTTCTGTTGGTGGATAGGTGTTGACTGAGGCCATGGTGAGAAGGCCTACCCGGAGCAAGCATGCATCGGCGACTGGAGGAATTGGTTTCTTTTGAGTGTCACAGGTTCCCAGATTCATCTTTTCTTTTAAAAGAGAAAGATGTTGATGAGCCTCGGCCTATCGTTCATCGTCGTCCTATGATGTATCTCTCTGCTTTTATGACGCAAGCGTACCGCTAAAGCTCAACTGTCATAACTGTCAGAGCGTCTTATGGATAGAGAATTCGGCTTCGCGCTTTCTTCCACAGATTTAGCGAATCGCTAACAATCCTCTTCATATCGACGGTTTTAGCCGACGCACTGCATCATCCACCTGGGCACCACCAGTGTCGAGAGCTACATGAGAGCAATGATGTAGACGTTCATTTGGGAATTCTTTTCGATTGTTTTCACTGAAAATGATTTCCAGCAAGTGTCATTGCCGTCATAAATAGCTGTGACGAGGTGCGTCGTCAAAATGACGACTAGATCTGCATTGCGTTGCGGTGGGCCGAAAGCAAGGGGAGGCTTGCATCCGGGCCTGCCGACACCATCTTTGCCTTTGCCTTTAATTCGGCGTTCGCCCATAAAAGCCCGTCCGAATCGCGAACCAACAGTCCATGTGCCGCTGCTAATCGCGGGTTCCTATAACACGGCGAGGAGAATCTAACGTCGCCCACCGGCGAACCTTTGCCGCTGACATTGGCGATGCGTAATGTTCACCCAACCATAAAATAGTCGCGTGCCATCGAAACACCCTAGAAAGTGGCTAGAACGCTGACGGAGTTTGACAGCGGGCTAGGCCAGCACTCGTAGCTCCAATCTAGCGCGGGAGTAGCGAAATTGTGACCTCAAGCCATGCGCTGAATCAATGGTGCTAGCGATTGGGTAGTAACCTAAATATTAGGAAAACACCGCTGGACACAAGCTCACGTAACTAAGGCCGTAGGTCTCTACTCTAATGTTAAAGTGACATACGTGGTCATCAATTGCAGCACACCAAGGCCAGTGACAGACGATAGCTAGGCAGAAAAAAGAAATTGCCAGAAAATAAATAGAATTTATTAGGCCATCGGCAGAAACCAAAGCCAAACCTTCTGCGTCCAAAGTCTGGAAGATTCTCCAAAGTCCAGGATACCCCATGCACCACCCAAGTCCCAGCATTTCAGCATTTCTGTACCTAAATCTCTATTTACGTGCGTCCGACAATTATGACACAATCCACATCCATCATGGATCAATTATTCCGGCTCAAAATACCGCGCCGATGGAGGCTGCATCGGCGAGGCCATTCATCGACGACTGCCCATGACACGCCCAAGAGTAGCACGATGAAGAGCGACACAACGAAGAGCGACACGCATTCGAGGAGTGTCATTGAGGCGCCAAAGAGCCCAGAACAGCCGATCAAGACTCATTCAGACATTCAATATAAGAAGGGAAGTCCTCAAGAAGACTACTTCTTTGTGCCCTCAATAGACTCCTGTGAAGAAGAAGAACAGACGAATGCGAAGCTTGCGACTGAGGGGGTAATGCTGCCTTTGGAGGAGTTCAGGTATCTGCAAATTCGGTTTTTCAACGCACAGTCGAATAAAATAAAGATCGATGCCCTTGAGAAAGAGCTTAAAGAGGCCAGGTGGAACATTTCGGAGCTCGAGCACTCCAAACAAGTTTATCACAGGGAGTTTAAGGAGATCACGGAGGAACTGCGCAAGCTCCGCAAGAGACGTAAGACTTTGGCAACAAGGATGATTGGCGACGAGAGGCTAATTCGTGATACAGTCGAAAACTGCCAACCACCATCACCACCGTCCACAGATACCACTGACGGAGGAATATCAGACTGATGCATCCTGTTTCGAAATGATCTGTTCGAGGCCGCCGCATGGCTTGTGAATCCGGAGACAGGACCGGTGGAAAGTATTCTGAGGACACGGAACATTGAAGAGCGCGACCAATAAACTGAACGGCACGAACTCGCCCAGTTCACATACAAGGTGACTGAGCAATCATCATGAAATGCCTGCTAAGGCTTCATTGGCGTTTCCAATTAAATAATTAGAGCCACAATTTCTTTAACGCCTAAATACAAATCTACTTGTCTAAAGCCTGAGACTGGCACTGCGCAATCGTTAGCATACATATCACAACGTTATTTCCAGTGTGAAACAGACTCACCATCTGATAGTACATGCCACGTTTGCCGAGAAGGGTCGCGTGGTTTCCCTTCTCGGCTACCACGCCATCGCTCATCACGAAAATGACATCGGCATTTTGGACAGTCGCAAGCCGGTGCGCAATCATGAGGACAGTCCTCTTCCCCCTCTCGGCATCAAATACCTCCTGAATCTTCCGCTCCGTCTCGCTGTCTAGACTACTAGTTGCCTCGTCTAGAAGCAGAACGCTGGGGTTGCGGATGAGAGCACGTGCGATGGAGATGCGTTGTTTCTGCCCCCCTGACAACGCGACGCCCGCCGTGCCTATGTCGGTCTCGTAGCCCTCGGGAAGGGATGCCACGAAATCGTGTATGCCGGCAGCGCGGGCCGCCATGTGCACGCGCTCCTCGTCAGCCATCTCGTCCTCGTCCTCGTGTCGACTGACACCGAACATGATGTTCTGGCGAACAGAGCCGCTGAAAAGACAAGGCTCCTGCGCTACTAATGACAGATTCGAGCGGTAGGATGCCAGGTCTAGGTTGTCAATAGATCTTCCATCGTAACGCACATCTCCGGACTGGGCCCTGTAGAACCGCTCAATGAGCGAAATGACCGTGGTTTTACCTGAACCGGAAGACCCCACAATCGCTGCTACTTGTCCCTTCCTGACCTATGAACAGCAAACGCATCAGTCAGTTTCCGGCATCGAGAGGTCATCCAACATTACAAATGACTAACCTGAAGGTCCAGGCCCTTAAGAACCGGGACGTCTGGCCTTGTTGGGTAGCTGAACCACACATTCCTGAAGTCGAGTGCAATTCCTTTCTCCGACTCATCGCTGTATTCATCATTGCCGCTGGATCCGTCGTACGTCGAGAATTCATCGTCGTCATGGTCTTCTCGGGCTGCAAGTACACGGTCGGCCGCGGCAGTTGCTGCGGCAATGTCTGGATAGCGGGAGACATATCAGTACTTGAAAAAGGGTCATTGGGCAGATCCGGAGTATTCTCACTTGGTCCGAAACTCAGCCATGCTCCGGTTGCTAGGGCACCCTGCGCACCGCATGTCAGATCCACGCCGCTGCATAGTGCGGCTGAACGAGACTTACTTGTACCACGGCGTTATAAACAAGGACTGTAAAGGTCAGCGTCCGTGTTGTCTAGGGGTTGGGACGGAATATGTTCTTACTGTACTGAAAGGGGGTGTATTCATGTGTTGCCAAGAGGCGCGTGCCCAGCCTAAAGTCCGACGTTGTCAGAATCATGTGCTCACCGGAGAGGCTCAGGGGTTGCTCCACTCACCAGAGGACGAACGCCATGCAAAGTAACGCGATGCTGTCGCTGAACGAGAACAGCCATATCGACAAAACACCCTCACGGAAAGCATCCTTAACATGTTTCCGCAGGACGTCATCGTAGCGCTTGCACACGCTCGCCTCCATAGTCAAGCTAGAGACGGTGCGCATGGCCGCTATGCTCTCAGCCGCGAAGGCAGCACTCTCTGCGAACACGACGGCTCCCATCGCGTCCAGCTTGCGCTCGTGGCGGATACGGTAGACAGTGGCGAAGATGATGACGGGCATCGAAGTGCCGAAGGCTGCGAGTGCCAGTTTCCACCCGAAGGCCAGGGATATGGCTACGCAGCCCAGCACGTTGATGAACGAGACGAGCATAGCTGCCATGTTGGCACCCAGCAGCTGTTGCAGTTGGAAGGGGTCTGCAGCGATACGACCCACTAAGGCTCCTATCGAGTTCTCTTGGCTGTCGTCAAAGAATGACGTTGGCTTGCTTAGGATGTTGGAGAAGTATTCCTTGCGATACGCACGAGTAATGGCCTGTGGGATGTTGGTCAGTGATGGACAATGAAACATGGAGAATTTAATATGACCGTAGCTGCGTGAAAAGAAAATCGTATGCTCTCTGGACAAGGAATGCCAGGAGAGAAGACTTACAAATCCAACCGAAGTGGTTGACCAGACAAGTACAAGGTGGCTCAGACCAGCAGCAACACCAAGATAGACGAAGATGACACACCAATAGTTGGTGAGCGCGGACAAGCTGTATCCCCACAATGAAAACAGGGATATTAACTTAGCGAAGATGAAGGCCTGAAATGGTGTACTTGCTAAAGTCATGGGTGAGGTCAGCACTGATCGTACATCGAGGCAAGTTTGCTCAGGGTTTGGTGTACACTGCTACTTACAGCCTGCTCCCAGTGCTGCAATTGCAACCAGCGTGTACGGTATCCATCTGGATCGCTGTTCATACAGCAAAGTGCCGACGCTGCCAAGGCGATTATCTTCAGGCTTCTTCATCACGATTGGGCGTGAGCCCTCTTCGATGTCAGCATCACCAAGAAGAGTGCCCTCAGAGCCACCGTCGTCGCTAAAGTCGTCTCCATGGTCGCTCTCCAGCTCGTGTTTGAACCCAGGTCTTCGTTCAGCGGGTTTCTCTTCAAAATAAGACGCGTCGGCGACATCATCTAGCTGCTCCATGGGTGGTGAAATAGGAACCTCAGCTTTTGTCAAAATCTTCTCATCTGGCAGGACGTCCCCCGTGTTGACAGACTGAGTCGTAGCAAGAACGTGATATGGCCCACCAGTCTGACTCATCAGGTCTTGATGGTTGCCCTGTTGGATGACGCGGCCACCGCGCAGGACCACGATGTTGTCAGCTTTCTGGATGGTTCCCAGACGGTGCGCTATCACGATTGTGGTGCGGCCCTGGCTTGCGCGATCTAGCGCTGCTTGTACTATCTGCTCACTGTGAACGTCGATTGCGGATGTCGCCTCGTCGAGGATCAGGATCTTGGGCTGTTTGACGATGGCGCGGGCAATCGCGATGCGCTGACGTTGACCGCCGCTTAATTTGAGGCCCGACTGCCCAACCATGGTATCATAACCCTGCCATCGTACAATGAGTGGATGCCCAATGGGTACAATAAGGGAACGGTACGTACGTCTGGAAGCCGCGAGATGAACTCGTCTGCGAATGCGTCTTGGCAGGCAGCTCGGATCATCATGGCCTTCTTGTGGTCACTTGAGTCTTCCCACTGAGTTCCAATCAAGCCATATTCTACATTCTTGTAGATCGTTGTGTTGAAGAGGATGTTGTCTTGTTGGACGAGGCCAATCTGGTTTCGCCACCACTTGACATCAAGCTCAGACAGTAGCCGCCCGCCGACAGCGACAATCCCATGCCGGAACCATAAGACCTGAAACAAAATTAGATGCCGATATTGAGAAAGGGATGTTGGACACGAGAATGGTCATCAACAGAGAGCTTACCATGGGATTGGAGACGGGATCACCATTGAACTCATACCATCTCTGTAGAATCCCCACGATGGTACTCTTTCCAGATCCGGACGGGCCCACAATGGCAGTAACCTTTCCCGCGGGGAAGCGAAGGCATAAATCATCCAAGACCTTGACATCGGGTCGGGAGGCGTAGGTAAAATGGACGTTGTGGAGTACAAGGTCTTCAGCACCGGCGTCTTCAATCACGCCTGTACCGTATGTGGTCTTTGGAGCGTCGATGATGGTGTGGAAGATCGCGCATGCCTCCGCAGCTTGCGAGGCAGCGGTCAAAGGACCGGTGATCTGACCCACTGAGGATGCAATGGTCATCACGCAGAGAAGGACCCTTTATTATACCCGTTAGTTCGAATGATATGGGGATTTCAGAAGGAATTTCTCGACATACACTATCACTGATTGAGGGCCGCTCGAGCCTAGAAGCTGGTACTGATACATTTGGAGAGCCACCCAAAACGAAAAGGCAAATGTACTGTAGCGAGCGTGGGCGAGTTAGCAAGAGACTCCTCACCTGTATGGAAGATGCGCGTGGGTCTTACATGTTGATGATCAGATTAACTGTAATAAGACGCTGTAAGCAGGCATCCTGACCACGAAGACACATCCAGGTACGCCACTTGATGAGACTACTTACTCAGTCCATGCTGCAAACCCAACAAACATGCCATCTGAGCTCCAATCCGCCGAGTCTTATCGACGACCTCGGAGTACCTATCCGCCATTTTCGATTCTGCTCCACAGGCTGCTAACATCTTCATCGATGTAAGGGCGTCAGTGGCCACAGAGGCAGACTGGATGTCAATATCTTGTATAGCAGCCATCTTCGTGGAGACAGCGCCCGTGGCAAACGTATACACGAATACCACCAGGACCAAGCCCAAACCAACAACAATAGTAAGCGCCCAGTCAAACACAAGTGACAGTATCACTCCAGTAACAACAACTGACAGGCTGGAGCAAAGATGGCCCATCTTCTCGGATATGCCTGCCTGCAGAGAGTTGGCTGTCATAGTGACGATTGCGGCTGTCTGCCCTGGGGGGATCATATCCAGCGTCGAGATGGGCAGATGGAAGAGAGCCTTCAGGTAGGCTAATCTGATGGCTGATGATATCCGCAGACTTGTTGTCCGGAACCCGAGCTTTTCCGGGGCTGTCAGTGATACGAACTGTGGCTATTTGCTTGTTTGGGCGCAGCTGCTTACATTCGCGATATACAAGAGGCACACCTTGGCAATAAAGATGTAGACTATGTACAGACTTTCAGGAGCACGTCAGCTAAACTTTTCCTCCAAATTTTCTCAAGAGGTTCGGTGGATCGCCTACACATATTTGTTGACGGTGTCGGTGAAGACTGCTTCGGTCTCGTCGGCGCCCTGACGGAAGAAACCCGTAAACTCCTCCGTCAATTTGCCTAGGTAACCTCCGTCAGCGAACTGAATACTGGAGGTGAAGGTTTGCGCTCTCCTTGGAAAGAATTGCGTCCAAAACATACCGAAAAGGAGAAAAAGTAATGGCATTGACAACCCGGACACTGCGGCTGCCGCCATCGACAGCAGCAGCACGAATTTGTCCCATGTTGTCGCGTACGAGAAGATCCTCTGTCAATGTCAGCAGTTGAATATTGATTAATAGAGATTCAGTGTGAATTAATTCCCAAACGTACAGCAAAATTGAATGCAGCTGTCATATGCTTCTGCGGGATGTTGATGCCAAACACGCGGGCCTCTGCCGGCGCCGCGGGCGGCGCGTTGGGTGCATTGGAAGTCATGATGGCTTCAGTTCACCACGCGGCTATTCTCAACACACAAGCCCACATCAGACGTTTCTGGATTACTGACGATCCGGTGCGGGCGATAGTTCCCAGTTTGTGCAGTTGCAGGATACCAAAAGGCGAACCGGCACTTGTGTGTCGTGGCAAACAGGGTGTAGGCTGTGCTGAGCATGCTCAAACCGGGACACGGCGCAGCCCGTTTTGGTGGCGAGGCAGATTCCAGCCCGCGAGGCAGGATTGGCCACACGCACGCGCCCGGCATGTGATAAGCTGTGGTGGTGCGCATATCTGTTAATGACAGGTGCCATGGCGATCGTCTGATGTTTTTGTCCCTGATCCCGGAGACGCATCCGAAACCATGCCATATGCTGGGTGGATTCCAAGGGGAAGCGCTAGGGGGGCTCCTGGGTGTTTGTTTCGTGATTTGTTTTTCTCCTACGGCCCCCCCTTTTTCTTTAGTGAGTAGCGTCCCGTGGGGTAGGTAGCGCTCGAACTCGGGTGTCAGTGATGAAACGTGGCGAACGGACATTGTGAGGCTTTAGGCGTTCTGCCAGCCAGTCTCGCTCTCGGCATGTTTCTCCCCCTCGAAAAATCGTAATCGTATTGAAGCAATCTCCAATTTGGAAAGGCAGGTTTTTTAGTCATGCAGGTGCAAGGTGCTGATCATGTAACATGCTGAGCCACGTTGGGAATATTGGGTAAAACGAAAGGGGCATCTTCAGCCCCAGATACTCTGTGCCGGAAAAGGAGCTGTGAACAGCGTGATTTCAAATGCGATAGGCTCCCAGGTTTCATTGAAGTAAGCATTGCTTAGGCTTGGTATTGCAGGTACGATCTCGGCAACCGGCTACTGCGATATTTTGCACAAATTAGGTTGTTGAAATAGAGTTGATCGCCTGGATGCTCATATTGATCTCCACTCCCGAGGATAAAGTTTCGCCAATCATGACCCCGGTTCTCATCCATTTAGGGAAAGTCGTTTTGATTTCCAGGGCATCAAACTCCACCCGTGGTAACACGACTCGCGACAATTTGCATATGAGGCAAAAGAGTAACACAGAAATCCTTTTTCGAAGCCACAAACGAGTACCTTCACACGTGTCCTAGCACAAAATCACGTGTCTCAGCCTCATGGATATAGTCATTGATGCCATAATTAATATAATTCCCGCATGTAATATATGTACAGTACATGATGGCGCACATCTCTAATTATTATCTAGATTCTGAAAGAAGGCAAAGATGCGATTGGTTATGGTAGGACGCCCCCATCCCTCATCTCTTCGATGGCCTCTCGCACAATGTCCCCGATTTCCCGGTTTGTCTCCCTGTCACGAGGAAGTGTGTGTCCTTTGGCATGGTCGAAAAGATAGGCAGTGTCGGCATCACAGACGTTGTACAACGCCATGGAGCCATCAATGTACGGATCCAAAGAGCCCACTTCATAAGTTGTTAGTCGAGCTCATATCAGTTTGTCTTCCGACGAGGATGAGTGGGGCCTTACCAATGTGCAAGGTCGGGATGTCTATCCTGTCCTCATTCTCGTCCGATAACACCAGGTGGTGCGTGATCGGATCAACCGGTGGCCAGCCTGCGAAAAATATCGCGTACTTGAACATGGGCTCGATGCCGACTTTTCGGAATAGCCTCTGCTCGTGCAAAAGCATCGTCGCAGCGACAGTCGCACCTTCCGAGTAGCCGATGATGCCATCGAACGGACCGTGTTTGGCCATCACCTCCGTAAGGTACTTGATCGCGCGGTCGGTGCTGCGGTGAGATGTTGCGAGACCCTCCCGCATCAGCTCTCGCATTGTGTCCTCGGGGGTTTCGCACCAGGATGGGAATTCGCGGATGCGAGAGAGCACATCGTCTTTCTTGGCTTTCTTGATGATTCGAGGTGCGTCCGGCTTCTCATCGGGCTCGATGAATCTGTAGTATGGTGGATGGCCGAAATAGTCTTCGAAGCCAGGAGGGGGAACCGCCTTGCATGGGCCGTGGCAGAAGTAGAATGAGGCGGTACCGTCATCGGTAAGCTCTTTCAGGAAGGGCGCTGGGAGCGTATAGCTTGTTAGATGATGATGTCTTCAAGGAGAGGCTTGAATGCGCTCATACCTAGTTGAACTTGGAATTTCTAGAAGTGGCATCAGTAACGACCTTCTTTGCCACCTCTATTTCACAGGTGGAACTCACATCAGCGCTGCCGTATGCGCCGGGCAGACAGAGAAACCTCATCTTGATCTAGTAAAGGGAGTCGATGTCTTGCGTGATGAAAATGCTGCAAAGTCTAAAGTCGGCGCCAGCGCTGGGTTGATAGGGAACTGGATGCAAATGTTATGTACTTTGGAATGAGACCATGAAGTTGAGAATCGTCGAAACGATGGGATCTCGCAGCTTCTATGAATACGCGCCCACGAGCCCGGCTGGGAGAATAGCAAGGCATCCGTGGAGTCTTGCGTGCTATGGGATCAATTTCTCCACCATCCGAAATTAAGCATACTGTATAACTGACATCTCAGGATCTCACCCGAAGACGCCAGTCCAATCAACCCATTGGACAGAGCAAGTCTCACAGGCAATCGCATTCGGCTTGTGCAACAATGCAACACTGGTGCTGCAGTCCCCGAGACAATTCATCTGAGCGACAAATCTCATGTCCAAGCCATTCTTCTAGGCCGATTTTACATTGATGCCCCCTGACCCGCCCCCCGGCTTAGCATAGCCCCGGTGTTTCCAGCTTGGGCCGCGCCCGGCCCGTGGCTGGACACCACCCAACACCAATCGAAACTCCTTGGCATTAGTTGGGATGATCGCTTGACTGTTTGGGCGTCAGCACACGACAAGATGAAAGGTGACAATCACCGTGTCATGTAAACGGTACCCCCGCCAAACAGCCTAACTGCGAGGCACACATCCGGGATCTAGAGGATCGCTGCATGGACGCCACAGTGTTCGATACACACAGACGCTGGGGGCTCCTCGATTCAAAGGAGCGCTTCGACTTCCCGGTTGGTACTAGCGCGTGGCCCCTAATATAGTCCCGTACTCTAGAACACCAGGAAACATGGGAAGAAGAACATAGAGAAACAGGATCCGAGGCCGTGTATTGGCGGGAACGTTGCCAGTGGCAGTGGCGAGAAGGAGTGGATCCCAATTTGATACTCTCCCGAGCCTCCTTAGGTCAAACCTTCTGTCTTGCAAATCTCCTGCCAAGACTCGATAGAACCGACCGATGTAGACGGGTGATCTACGGGCGAAGCATAACTAACTTTTGTTCATCGAGTATACGCTCATATCTCATATCTGAGAACTCTCATTCATCGGCATTTCCTCTCCATCTACAATCCTGCCGTTCTCCGTTTTTTTGCCTTATACATTTAGACAATGCTGGTTCTGCTTCGAGTAATACAGTAGTCGCGAAGCGTACCATGGCGCCCGCTGTTGTCAATTCTTGTTCGACCACGGACTCCTCGCCTACCACCGACAGTCCGATCATGGTCACTCCTCCATCTGACTTCTACGGTCCAGGGGACTATCCCTTTGATGGCCAATCTTGGCGGCATCACCCCGACAATGGATCCGCACGTGGGCACACCAACGGGCTGAACGGCACACATCCAGGCCCAACACCCCCACAAGATACCATGCCTATAGCCATCGTGGGCATGGCCTGCCGCCTACCCGGCAACGTCTCAAGCCCTGCAGAGTTCTGGGAGCTGTGCTCCCGCGCCAGGACAGGCTTCGGCCCCATCCCCAAGGATCGCTTCAGCCACGATGCCTACTATCACCCCAACGCGGGCAAGATGGGCTCCTATCACGCACAGGGAGGGAACTTCCTGACGCATGTTGACCTCAAGTCAATGGATGCACCCTTCTTTGGGCTGACTGAGAAAGAGGCCGTGTCAATGGACCCTCAGCAACGCCTCCTTCTCGAGTGCACATTTGAAGCGCTGGAGAATGGAGGAATTCCGAAGCACTCAATCGTGGGCAAGGACGTGGGTGTCTTCGTCGGCGGCAGCTTGGCCGAGTATGAGCACCAGCTGGCTCGGGACATCGACTCTATGCCCATGCATCAAGCCACCGGTTGTGCCCAGGCGATGCAGTCCAACAGGATATCACACTTCTTTGACCTGCGTGGGCCCAGCTTCACAGCCGACACAGCATGCTCAGCAAGTCTTGTTGCGCTGCATCTCGCTTGCCAGAGTATGCGAGCTGGAGAGTCTACACACGCCATCGTTGGGAGCTGCCACCTCAACATGCTGCCAGAGTTTTGGGCATCGTTTTCTTCAAGCCGATTACTTTCTGACTCTGGGAGGTCGATCGCATTCGACAGCCGTGGTACAGGATTTGGTAGAGGTGAAGGCTGTGGTGTGATTGTTCTGAAACCTTTGGACGAGGCTCTAAGGAACAACGATGTCATCAGAGCTGTCATCCATGGTTCAGGGATCAATCAGGATGGCAAGACGCCAGGCATCACAATGCCCAACGGTACTGCACAAGGTACGAAGCCAACCCCCAAATAAAACTCACCAGCTGTCTAGTACTAATTCATCATGTTCAGAGCGGCTCATCAACAAGGTTTACAGAGATGCTGGCATCTCGCCAGCAGATTGTGGTTTCGTTGAGTGTCATGTAAGTACCTCCGGGATAGACCCTCATGTGGCCAATTCTGGGTTCGGGCGACCGTGTCCCCATACTTGGATTAGAATGCTCGAGAGCTTCTGGACTCTACCGTTTCAAACAGGTACTAATTCTCACATCTAGGGCACTGGCACCAAAGTTGGGGACCCTATTGAGGCCACCGCCATTCACAATGCCCTTGGCCAGGGCAGGACAGCCCGAGACCCGCTATACATAGGGTCCATCAAGTCCAATATTGGCCACTTGGAGGCTGCATCCGGCATAGCTGCCGTTATCAAGGCCGTGATGATGCTTGAACGGGGCTTCTTGCTCCCCAACCATGATTTCAAGGAACCAAATGAGAAGATCCCGTGGAAGGAATGGAACCTGAAGGTCCTGAAACGCCAACAACCATGGCCAAAGTCGAAGAAATACATCAGCGTCAACAATTTTGGTTTCGGTGGCACCAATGCCCACGTCGTCTTGGGCAAGGCCCCGTCAATCCAAAAGCCTCAACCCGCCAAGCCCACTCAGGCAGCTCCACAAGAAAGCACATCCATGCTACGCCTATTCACAAACGCGCGGTCGGCGAAGGTGCAAGAAGCCAAGCCAGCCAGCCCGAGCAACACAAAATTGTTCGTTATGACAGCCAACGACAAGGCCTCGCTGTTGGCAGTCATGAAGAAAATGGTCGTGTACCTGGAGCAAAGACCAGAAATCTTTCAAAAGGACCTGATGGAGAATTTCGCGTACACCATCGGCCAAAGGCGCTCATTACTCCAGTGGCGAGCTGCCATTGCTACCGACAGCTCATTCGACCTGATAGAAAGCATCAACAGCGACAAGATTATCCCTTGCAAACAATCCGCAGAGAAGCCCAGACTCGGCTTCATCTTTACCGGGCAGGGCGCACAATGGCACGCCATGGGCCGGGAGCTCTATCATCAGTACCCCATTTACGCCGCGGCTATAGATCGCTCGAACGAGTGTCTCCGCCAGCTTGGCGCTGACTGGTCTCTCAGCAAAGAGCTTCTGGAGAGAGATGCGAAAGACACCAAGGTTGGCGAAGCACATATCAGCCAGCCCTCATGCACAGCAGTGCAACTCGCCCTGGTCGACCTGCTGCGGTCATGGGACATTGAGCCCGTTGCCGTTGTTGGACACTCTAGCGGGGAGATTGGAGCTGCCTACGCGGCAGGTCTCCTCTCGTTCGAGTCAGCCATGTCTGTCGCTTACCATCGAGGACGTCTAGTTCCAGTCTTGAAAAAGAGATATTCTGGACTCAATGGCGCCATGACGGCAGTGGGAGGTACTCCTGACGAGATTCAGCCTCTCATTGACGATGTCACGAGCAGCAAGAAGGTCGACGGAAAGGTCTCGGTAGCATGCTACAATAGCCCCTCGAGTCTTACAATTTCGGGAGACTCCACCGCTCTGACGGTGTTCGAGGACCAGCTCAAGTCAGAGCACCCAGACATGTTCTGCCGACGGCTGCAGGTTGATACTGCATACCACTGCCATCATATGAACATGATTGCCGACGAATACCGAGAATCTATCGTCAGGCAGATGGAACAGGGGTCCCCAAGCAACAACAACGAACCGGCACAATTCTTCTCTTCCCTGCATGGTCACAGGGTTGACGGTCTGGAGTGCGCTCATGCCGAGTACTGGGTCCGCAATCTCACAAACCCAGTTCGCTTCTCAGAAGCACTGGATCATATGGTGAAGGAGGCCGACTTGGACATGCTTGTGGAGTTGGGACCCCACTCAGCTTTGCAAGGCCCCATCAAGCAAATACTCAAGGCTGCAGCTACATCGTGCAACGGGGACAACGGTGCAGCTCCTACTCGCGACTTCTCCAAGCTACCTTACAGCTCGGCGCTGGCAAGAGGCAAGAATGCAATTCAGACTTCCCTGGACCTGGCAGGAAGCTTGTTCATGCGCGGTGTCTTTGTCAACATGGAAGCCATTAACTTCCCAAGTCACTATCACCACGGCACCAATGGCAAGCTTCCCTCTCTGCTCACGGACTTGCCGACATACCCATTCAACCACCAGCACAAATTCTGGCACGAGCCACGCCTCGCACAACTGCACAGGCACCGCGGCTCCTCGCCCCGGAACGACCTGATAGGTCTTGAGGCCATCTACTCCAACGATCTGGAGCCGACGTGGCGGAACATCGTCCGCCTGGACGATCTCCCCTGGCTCCGCCACCACGAGATCCAGTCCGTGACAATCTTCCCCATCTCCGGCTACGCAGCCATGGCCCTCGAGGCCCTGGCGAAGTGGTGCCAGAAGAGGGATGTCCGGGACCAGGTCGCCGAGTTTGAGCTGAAGGACGTCGAGGTCCTCAAGCCGCTGGTCTTCTCCGGCGGCGACGCCGACGTCGAGATGACGATCTCTCTCAGGCCGACTGACCCTCGGGATCCTGAAGCCTGGATGGAGTTTCACATTTCGTCCTGGACTCAGGATGCCGGCTGGACGAAGCACTGCGTTGGTCTGGCTGCCGCTCAGCTTGCAACGTCTCAGGGGCACGAGTTGGAGGGCACACAACTTTCCGGCTCGTCACTCAAACGTGAGGTCAGCGCAGAGCTCATCAATGACGAGACCCTCGCTGCTTTACATGGTGAAGAAATGTACGCCCAGCTTTCGGATCTTGGAGTCGCCTATGGACCGTCCTTCCAGGGCATCAGGCAGTCCAACGCGTCAACGCGGTGTTCCACGGCCGATGTCTCAGTCATCGATGTCGCTCACGACATGCCGAGCGAGCATATATCCTGCGACATAATACAGCCCAGCCTCCTCGAAGCCATTATTCAGCTGTATTGGCCAGTTGCTCTCGCCAATGGCGTGGGCAGTGGCGCTGATGCGACTGTTTATCTGCCGTCGTCCATTGGCGGATTGAAGATCTCAAATGACCTCGTGGCACTAGCCAAAGAGTCAGGGAGAACCTTAAACGCGTATTGCAAAGCAGGCTTCCCAGCCATGAGCAAAGGAGAGCAGGCTCGTCCAAGCAAAGCTTCTATCGTCGCAGCAGCATCCTCTGTTGAAGAGGACGGCAAGACCTCAGATGTGCGGTGCTTGATCCAGGTCGATGATCTCAAAGTATCTCCTGTATCTGGTGGAGAGGCACAGGATGACAGCACTGCCATTGCGGCAGCCCGTGAGCTCTGCTACAAGATCGAGTGGGAGCCTTTGGAAGCACAAGATTCGAGTACCTCGTCATTAGCGAAGCTCGAAGCAGAGATTGTGATCATCCACGGCACTTCAACATACCAACACACCCTTGCTAAGGCGTTGGCTGAAAGTCTCTTCAAAGCGACATCGTGGCGTTCAAACACTGGCGCTCTGGGCGAGGTTGATTGTGAGGGCAAGGCCGTCATCGTCCTTGACGAGATTGACCAACCCTTCCTCACAAGGCCAACCGAAGTCCAGTTCCAGCAGCTGAAGTCTGCTCTGATCGGCACCGGCTACACGAAGCCGCCCCATGGAGTGCTCTGGGTCACCAACGGAGCCACTCAGCCGGATTGCGGCATGGTCACCGGCCTCAGTAGAACTATTCGCTCCGAGACTCTGCTGCCATTTGCAACTCTCGATCTCGAAAACACCGACCAAACACAAGCAGTGACTTCGGTTCTCTCCGTGCTTGGCTCAGTCTTTGGTGCCCCGTCAGACACTTCCTCGGAAAATCAGGATAGCCGCGAACTTGAGTTCGTGAGCCGCAATGGCAAAGTCCTCACCGCGCGGATCGAGAACGACGAGCCCATGAACAGCTACGTCCAGCGAAAGCTAGACCCCACCATACCAGAGTTTCAGCGCTTTGGAAAGGATGGTCGGTGTCTCAAGCTCAATTACAACGGCTTGTCAAAACACTCAACCGGAAGCCTGCACTTTGTGGACGATGACTCTCTCAGCGAGCCTCTCTCGCCAGACGAGATTGAGTTCGAAGTCAAGGCGATCGGGACAAACACCTCGGATATCGAAGGCGATGTGAACTCCGAGAACCACCATCTTGGAATCGAGGCGTCCGGAATCGTGACCCGGGTTGGCGAAAAGTCAACCACTTTCACACCGGGCCAGCGAATCGCCGCCTTGGCACTCCCCGTCCCATGGCGACAGCATGGTGGCATGTACAGAACGCGCGCCCGCTCGTCCACCGCGACCGCCATCCACATCCCCGCGACGCTATCTTTCGAAGATGCTGCTGCTATGCCTCTGGCTTACTGCACTGCCTACTACGCTGTCGTAACTCAGGCTCGAGTACAGGAGGGCCAGAGCGTCCTCATCCAGTACGGTGACTCTTCTGATGCTGTTTCTGTGGCTCACGCGATTATTTGTCTCGCACAAATGTTACTTGGCTCAACAGGCCAAGTCTATATGGCGGTTGAGTCTGAGGAGCAGAAGAAGCTGGTGAGCAGAGAGTACGGTATCCCGCAGGACCGTGTCTTCCTCTCATCTCGAAGGGGTAATATTTCTTCCACTTTGTATGAGTGCAGAGGCCCGGAGAATCCCAAGGGTGTCGACACGGTCATATCTGTGGGACACTCTACAAGCGCTTCGGGCAATAACACGCACGTAGCTCAAGACTTGTGGTCCTGCGTGGCTCCTTTCGGCTGCATGGTGGATATCCGAACAGGAAAGATGATCGAGGGGAGCACTACGCTCAGTCCGGTCGGCAACAACGCCTCTCGGTCGAACACCTCTTACTTCAGCCTTGACATGTTCGAGCTAGCTGCTGAAAGACCAGATGTCCTTAGGAACGTTGTCTCCAAGGTCGCGGGCCTCGTGGGAAACAACAAGCTGCGTTCCCTCCCAATGGTCAAGACTAGACCATTGTCCGAAGTCGAAGATACTCTCAAGCAGCTCCAAAGCTGTCAGCAATTGGAAAAGGTCGTGGTCGCAGTGGACGCTGATTGCAGCATTTTGGTACGTCGTCTGAGCCCCAGACCCAAGTTTGAATTATACTAACCAACTTCGCAGGCAACACAACGAACGAATCCGCTGAAGTCCTTGCTTCGCCCAGACGCGACCTATGTACTCATCGGAGGCACAGGTGGTCTGGGTCGCAGCATGACTCGGTGGATGGTATCCAACGGGGCTATGAACATTGTTCTTGTGTCTCGGAGTGCTTCTGCCTCAGGAAAGGTCAAGGAGCTCATGAATGACTTGAGAGCCACAGCTGGTGCCAACATACTTTTGCGACGGTGTGATGTGGCAGACAAGTCCAGCGTCGATGCTCTGTTCCGATCCGGAATGACTGACCTTCCTCCTGTGCGAGGAGTTGTTCATGGTTCCATGGTGCTCAAGGTAAGTCCAACATTTTGTGATTCAAAAAACACAGGATTCAGCTAATCCGGATGCTTGCAGGATGTTCTTTTCGAGAAGATGGCATTCTCTGACTACATGTCAGTCATTGAGTCCAAGGTGCAAGGCGCTTGGAACCTCCATCATGCCACAAGTGGCAAAGAGATGGACTTCTTCGTCGCCATTTCATCAACGGCCGGCGTTGTTGGTAACCGTGGACAAGCAGCGTACGCCGCAGCCAACACATTTTTGGACAGCTTTGTCCAGTACCGCCTGTCACAAGGGCTGCCCGCCGTCTCATTAGACCTCACCGCCGTCGCAGACGCGGGTTACCTCGCCGAGGCAGGCGATGGTGACAGCGACGGAGCCGACAGAGCGGCCGAGGTAGCCAGAAACCTCGGCGCAGAAAGCACCATGTACGAGGCCGAGGTCCTCGCCCTCCTGAGCGCAGCCATCGAAGGACGCACCTCAGGCTGCAACCACCAAGTCGTGACGGGCGTGCGGATCCCACCCGACAGGACCAAGCTCCCCTTCTGGACCACAGACGCCAAGTTCAAGCACCTCCGCCAGGAGGCCGAGGCCCAGATCAAGCAGAGGGAGGACGAGGAGGGCAGCTCGGCCGCGGGCGGCGGCGCGGCGTCGCTGTCGTTCAACGCGATGCTCAAGAACGCCACGAACGCGGCCGAGGCCGAGGACGTCATCTGCAGGGGGCTGGTGCACAAGATCGCGGCGCTGCTGATGCTGGAGGAGAGCGACCTGGACGTCACGCGCAGCCTGTCGCACTACCCGCTCGACTCGCTCGTCGCCATCGAGATCCGCAACTTCCTCACGCGCGAGTTCGAGGCGAACCTGCAGGTGCTGGAGCTGCTGAGCAGCGGGAGCATCCAGTTCCTCAGCAAGGCGGTGTGTTCCAAGAGTAAGCTGTGCCAGGGCCTGGCGGCATAATGGGGATTTTGAGAGATTTACGATATACGCCCAGGTGGCTGGAGTTTTTGTACGGATGAACTTTTAGGTAGAAACATCTGGTGTTATATAATTGGCTTATATACCTGTAGAATATATATGATATCATTTTTCTTGTTACATTATTTCTTCTATGGTCCGTGATATTGGCAGGCTTTCATTTCAACACTATAGTGGCATAGTTGGCTGTGGCTCGAGTAGTACATGCCGGTTCCAGAGCTACCCATCCGATCAGAAGCGAGCAGAGACTCGGCGTTTTTCTCCTCCAATTAAGGCAAACCTTTTGCTCCCGTCCTGACACAACTCCGCGAAGCCTTACTGGCACTGCAGCTCCCAGCGACTAGACAAAAGCCAGTTAGCATAACGTGTCGGGGTAAGGGAAAAGTGGCGGGTTGTGATATACGCTCCAATAATAGCGTCGATGCACTTGGGCGTCGTGTCGGAGGGGCACTGCAGCAGAGTTAGAAAGCTGCCCTGGTGGACAGGGGATCGATACTAAATCTGATTGAGGACAGTGAGGCGTACATCAGACAAGTGGGCCTGGGATTCAGAGTATATACTTTGGACCAGTAGTACCTGTGTGCTGAACTTGGAGTCGTGCCAATGGTTGCGAGGGTGCTGAGCATCTGGCATGTTCACATGGTTTCATATGCCTTCAATGACAGATGCAGAAGATGATACACTTTGAGATTGAGCTATCTACAACCCATTCTTTCCAAGACCTATATACGCTGAAAATGAAAGATTAAGAGAGTTACGCGCTCCTAGAAGCTTCGGCGCGTCGCACTCGCCGTCAAGTTGCTAGACTTCTCGGGCGGGTACACCACGACCCGTTCGAGATCCGCACCCTTGTAGTCGAAGCCGTTGAACAGACCGCCCACAGTGATGGTGTTGTTGCTGCCCTTCTCCAAGGTCAACTGCAGCGGCGTCGACAGGATGATGCCCTTGTTGGTGTCCCTCTGGAACAGCGTCTCGACGTTCTCCGTGTCCCCGTTGACCACGACGCTGGCGATGCGCCGCAGCTGCCACTTGCCGCCGATGCGGTCCGGCGTGCCGCCCGGCTGGTTTCCGAAGCCCATGTCGTCTGTGTTCTGGTAGTGGAACGAGACCCACTGCGGCCCGCCGGCGCCCTCGATCCCCGTGAAGGTGACGGTGCTGTCGTTGCCGTAGATGCCCGTGGCGATGAGCCCCCCCTTCGCGAAGTTGGCCTCCTGCAGGAACGCGTCGCCCGCGACCTCGGCGTCGTGCGCGAGGTACGGCGTGCCCTCCACGGGGCTCCACTCGCCCGTCTCGGCGTCCAGGTCGTACACGTCGTTCCAGACTACCTCGAGCGACTTGTTCTCGTCGTCGATCTCGATCGGGAGCCAGATGTAGCGGCTCTCCCAGAGGGAGTTGCTGTCCCACTGGTCGCCGAGGTACAGGTTCGTGACCTTCTTTGTGCCGTTGATCCGCAGGATGAAGCCGCTCTGGCTGTTGTAGGTGCGCGTGTCGAGAGGCGCGACGGTGAAGGGCTGGCTCCAGGGCCCGGCGAGGCTGTCGGCGCGGAAGGCGACCACGTCGTTGGGACGATAGCCTGTCTTATGGCTCATGAGGATGTAATAGCTGTTGTCTGTCTGCACGATGCCAGGTGCCTCGAGGTCGAATTTGTTGAAGCGGTAGACGACTTCGTCCAGTTCAGTGACCGCGTCATTATACGAGGTGATGTAGTCGTCCCGTCCCTCGACGGTGTCACCATTTGAGTACAAGGCGTATGATCGCCCGTCCTTGTAGTCGGTAAACAGACCATAGTCCTGGGACCAGTTGCCGAGAGGCTTGGTCGCCGAGACAAACTCGTACGGCCCGGTAATGTTGTCGGAGGTCGCCAGGCCCTGCAGCAGGAGACCATAGGTAGAATTGTCCGCATGCCACAACATGTGGTACTTGCTCGTGACCTCGCTATAGACGACTTTGGGCCGCTGAATGATCTTGTCGAGGCCGAGCAAAGGGTCACCCTCGATGGGAGCGAGAGCGAGCCCGTGGTGAGTCCATGTTGCGAGGTCGCTGGAGCTGTAGACCGATACGCCACCGCCCTCTACCTGGCCCTCGACCTTGTACTCGCCAAACCAGAAGAATTTCCCGCTTGCCGAATCGTGGACCACGTTTCCGGCGTGGGCGTTTACCAGGTTGCCATCGGTGTCACGCCACCGTCCACCTGGCACGATGTAGCGCGCCGTCGAGGTGGCGGTCCATACCGCGGTGAGGCACAGGAGCTGGAAGGGCAACATGGCGGATTGGATTACCTCGAAGGACACAAGGGTTGTCTTCCCGGGTCACGGGAGGCGGCCGTGGTCACCCAAATCAATACGTCGGCCTTTTATACGCAAACAGGACCCCTGATGCTATGCCAAGGCCCGCCGTCGCGTTGATACGGCGCGCTTTACACCGAGCATATCCACTCCCCGCAGCACGCCATGAATTCTCCCGGACAAGCCATTCTGCTGTCTGGGCAATTCCTTAGTATGATGAAATGTACATAACTTTATGTCAACTAGCAGGGGCTGATGGGCTTTTATGATGAAGGATTCTGGCCATTTCTTGGTTATGTGGCTTAGGTCGCCGGAGGTGGGCCATTGTCGGCCTACCCAGCTTCTTACGTCAGCCTACCCAGCTCTTTCCATCCGCCCACCTAGTATAATAAAATGGCTATATACACTATTAAAATATAGGTATAGCTTAAATTATAACCCCTTTAAAGATAAAGCTACCCCATTATTTATATAAAATAAGCACATTAAGTATTTCTTAATAAATATATACTTATTATATATTTAAATATATTTATTTAAAGTAATTATTTATATTTATTAATATTAACTTTTATAAATAATAAGTAATAATAATAAATTATAATATTATTATTAAATTAAAATAATATTATATATTAAATATTTAATATAATTAAGCTACCTTATTAATATTATTAATAATTATTAAATAAGTAAAAAGCTTATATAATTTAAATATATAAATAAATAAAAACTTTATTAATCTTAATTAAGTAAAGTAATGCTGCTAATAAGCTTATTATATAATAATTTACTTAATTAAAAAAGGGTAATAAAGATTTATTTATAAAGATAACAGAATTCTTTTTTTTAAAATATTTAAACCCTTTACTTTTTATTTTTTTTTTATTTCTTTTTTTATTTTTATATCTTTTTATCTTTTTTCTTAGCTAATTATTATTAATAATTTTTTAAAATCTTATAAATATATAAATTATTTTTTTATATTAATTAATATTAATTTTAAAGATTAAAAGTAAATAAAAAAATAATAATATAAAGCTTAAATTTAAAAAAAGTTAATAAAAAAAGCTATAAAACTTATCTTTACTTACTTAAATTAATTCTTATAAAAAAAAGCTTAAGGATTAAAAGAATTCTTTAAAAAACCCCTTAAATAAATAAAAAGCTCTTATAATACTTATCTTAAAGCCTACCCTAAAAATTATTATAAAGATTACCTTAAAGATTATTATAAAGCCCTTTTTAAAAATTACTATAAAACTCCTTATAAAAACTATTATAAAGCCTTCCCTAAAGATTATTATAAAGCCTTCCCTAAAGATTATTATAAAGCCTTTTATAAAGATTACTATAAAGCCTTTTCCTAAGATTATTATAATTATTTTATTTAATATTAACAATAAGGATAATTTTAAAGATAAGCGTTTAAAAACTCCCCTATATTTAATTACTCCTAGCTATAATTATAATAATACTTATAATAATTATAATAATAAAAGCTATTATAATAAAATTAATAATTAAAATAATAATACTTTAAAGGCTATAAATTAAGAATTAAGATTAAAGTTTAACTTATTCTTTATATTTAATAATAACTTAAAAGGGATTTTATTATTATTAAGCTTAATTAAATACTTAAAGGTATTTATAAATAATATTAAGATTATATTTATAAAATAAAGCATTAAGTTTATTAATTATAGCTTATTTATAAATTATAGCTATTATATTATATATAAAATTAAAAATAATAAAGGTAATTACTTAAGTATATTATAATAAAATTAAATCTTAAATATCCTTATATTTATTAAATATTTAAAATATATATTTAATAAAGATAAGGAAGCTATTATTTAATTAATGTTTTTAAAAAAGAGTTATTTATAATTTACTTTTTATTATTTATTTATAATTATTAATATAAATATTATAAACTTAAGCTAAATCTTAGGTTTCTATTTTTATAAATATATTAATTAATACTAAATAACCCTTAATAAGTTAAATATAAAATTTAAATATTATAAAGTTAATATTAATTAATATAAAATTTAGCTATTTTTTTAAATTTAAAGATAAAACTTTATTTTTATCTTTAATTCTTTTTTTTAATTATCTTATTTTATAAAAAAAGAGAGTTAATATTAAGTAATATTAATTATTTCCTTTTAAATAATATTAATTAATATTAACTTTTAAATTAACTTTTTTATATTACTTAAGGGTATACTAGCTTAATAAATTTATATATTTTAATATTAATTAATATTAATTTTATTATAACTTATAATCTTTAAAATCTTAAGATTACTACTAATAATAATTATAATATTTAAATTCTTTAATTTATTTTATTAAGCTAAAATATAAAAGTTTTAAGGTTATAAAGTTATAATTATTAAATCTATTAAAATATTTAAGGATTTAATTAAAAGTTATAATAATCTTTAGAAATATATTATTTTTCAGCTAGTAATTAATAATTCTATATAGCTTCCCTTTATTATTTAAAATAATGACCTAAGTAAGCTTAAATTAAATAAAATTAATATAAATATAATAGCTAAATTTAATATCTTATAATATTTAACTTATTATCTTATTAATTTTAATTTTAATATTATAAAGATTAAGTAATATTAATAATATAAGCTTAGCCTTTTATTTCTATATAAGTTTTTATTTAATAATATATTTTAAAGCATTAATAACTATATTATTTATATAAAATAGTAAATTAAATCTAATTATATTAATAAAAATAAGAAGAAAATAAGTGATTTAATTTTAATTAAAATCTTAATAGGTAATAATAATAAGGTTTATATACCTTTTATTATTATAACTTAGCTTTATAAATAATATTTTATTAATTTAAATAAAAAGGATTAAGTTTTTAAGAATAAGGCTTAAAAATAAATTATAAATATAAATATAGTTATTTAAAGATTTTAAACCTAATTATATAAGGATTAAAAGGCTAGTAATAATAATAATATTAACCTAATAATAGCCTTTTAATAACTTTAAAAGTATATAAAGTAAATGCTTTATTTATAAAAGTATATAAATATTTAGTAAAATATTAATAAAAATAAGAGATTAAATAAATATAATCCTCTTAATGCTATAAATTAAATCCTCTTAATTACTTATAATATTATATATAGCTTAATTAAGGAAATTTATAAATAAGAACTTTTTAATATATTAAAGATTTATTTAATTAAGGGATAGAATATTTATAAAGAGTTTTAAGTATTATTTTTTAATAATTAGAATATTTAATAATATATTATATAAATAAAATATAATATAAAAGTACTTTAATAATTTATAAAGAATAATATTATATCTAAATTTAAAGAAATAATAATAAAATATTACTTAAAAGAATTTAAATAATATTATACTTTCTTTAGCCTTATCCTTATTTAAGCATTAATTTAAAAAGACTTTATAAATATTTTTAATTACTTAAGCTAACTTAATAAGTATATAAAAGGTAATATTAAGTATATTAATTTATATATTAATTAGCAAAATAAAGAAAATAATATACCTTTAAATCTTAATAACTTTAAGCTTATTTTTTTTTAAATAATTAATAAGTTAATTAAGTTAATTTAATATTAATTAATATAAATATAATTATATTAATTTATATTAATTAATATTAAATTAGCCCTTATAAAGCCCTTATATACTACTAGCTAATATATAATATAAATATTATTATTACTTATAAAATAATAAAAAGCCCTTTAATTTATACTTTATTAGTTAATAATATAAATATTAATAAAATTATAATAATATTAATAAAGCACTTTATAATACTTTAAAAATATCTTAAAGAGCTTAAAGCTAAAAAGCTAATTAAGTAAGATAATATAATAACCTATAATTTATTAAAAACTATATTTATTATATTATTTATCTTAATAAGTATTATTAAATAGTATTTTAATAAAATTTAATGCTATTTCCTTAAAAATACCTTTTTTATTTATATTTTTTATAAGTTAAATAATAATATAAGTTATAACCTTATATTATAAATTACTATTATATCTTAAAATGTACTGGATTATAAGATATATATAGCTATAGATTATATTAAAATATCTTTAATAAGTAAATATTATAAAGTTAATATTAAGTAATGCTAATTTATTCTTTAATTTTTATATTTATTAATATTAATTATAATTATTAATTATTTAAATTAAATAAAATATATAAAAAATATAATTATTTTTTTATTTTATTATTATTTATTATTTAATGCATAAAATATAAAGTATAAAGTATATAAAGGATGCTGCTAATATATTATATAATTAAGGCTTATAGGAATATAATACTTAAACTTACTTTAAGCTAAATTACTTATTAAATATTAAGCTTCTTTTTAAAATTACTATTAATAGCTATTAATTTAAAAAAATAAAAAATAAAGTTATTATATAAGCTATTATTATTTAAAATAATATATTTAGCTTTAATAATATTTATTATAATAAAGATATAAATTTAATATTTATTATTATTTAAGCAGCAAAAAGTAAAGTTATTAATTATTAAGGTAATAAAGATAATAATAATTTAAATAAAGATTTAAATAAAATATTAATTAATAATAATAAGTTAATTAACGGGATTTTAAAAAGTATTAAGGCTAAGGTTTAAGTTAATTATTAAAAAGAATATTATTTTAAGTTATTATTAATTATATAAAATAAAAAAAGCATTAAGATAAAGATATTAATTAAGTTTATTAAGTATTATTAAATTAAAGAATTTTTAATTAGTTTTTACTTTAGCTATTTAATTTTAAATAAAGTATATTTTTTTTATAATATTAAAGTAAGGTTTTTAAGGTTTATTTATTAATTAATTAAGTTATTTAATAAATATTAAAAGGATAAAAATAAAATATTTATTATATTTATAATATTAATAATATTAGCTATTAATAATATTAGTAATTATTATAGGTTTAATAGCTTATTATAAGAAAATATAACGCTTTTTTTAAGTTTTAAAGCTAATAGATTTAATAAGGTTAATTTTATTATAAAGACCCTTATTTACTTAAATAAACTTAATATTTTTAATAAATAGAAGTATATATTTATTAAAGTTATAATTAAATAAGGTTAGGTTTAATAAAACCTATCTTTTATATTATAATAATAAAATATTTATTTTAATAATAATATAAGTTAAATAATTATAAAAGATATATTAAAATATATAAATATATAATAAAGTATAAATATAATATTAATATTATTAAATTATAAGGATAGCTTTAATTAGCTTATTTATTTATAAGATAATATTTTTATTTATTAAATTAAGTTTTATAAGCTAAATTATTTTATATTAAAATCTTAATTTATTTATATTTTAAATAATTATTTTTAAGATTTAAATATTAATATAATAAAGGCTAGTCTTATTAAGATTATACTTATAATCTTATATAATAATTAAGTTTTATTTATATAAGAAGCTAAAGGTAATAATAATAAAAATAATAAGTTTTTAAATAATAGCCTTTTTAAAGTTATAATCTTTTTAAATATTAACTTACTAAGTTATAAGGTAATATATTAACTAAATCTTATTAATAAATAATTTAATAAATTTATATTAAAAGATCTTATAGTTATTAATAAAGCTAATAGCTTAAATATCTATAAATATACTTAAGAAATAATTAAAGATATTAAGAATATATTTAAACTTAGATTTTATTATTTTAAAGTAATACTTTAAGATACTTTTAATAAAGATATTATATATATTTAAACTTTTAACTTTATAAATAATCCTTTTAATTTTCTTTTTATTAAATATAAAGCTATCTTTTTATATATAATATATTAATCTTTAATATTTACTTATATTTTATAATTATATAATAAATAGGTGAAAAAGGGTGAATATATTTTTATTATAATAAGTATTTCTTAAGTTTAGTTATAAATCTCTTTAAGTTAATATTAATTAATGCTAATTTTTCCTTAATTAAATTAATATTAATTAATATTAACTTTTCCTTAATTTAATTTATATTAATTAATGCTAACTATTTTAACTTTAGCTAATTATTTAATATAAGTTATTATAAAGTATTTTAAAAAGGGCTAGCTTAAAAGTTATCTTTATTTATATTAATATAATTACTTAAGAAAAATTTATTACCTTTTTATAATTTAATAACTTAGCCTTTAATATTAATATCCTTTTAATAAATATTATAATAAGCTTTATTAAGCTTAACTTTTATTACTTATATTATTATAATATTTAATTATAAATACCTTAAAGCTTTAATTAAATAAATTAATATATTAATTATTTAATTTATATTAATTAAAAAGAAGCTATAATATTTACCCTTTTTTTTTTTAATAACTTAATTTATTACTAGATAGAATATAAGGTATATTTTAAAGTAATTTATAAATTAATTATAACTTTATAATATTAATATTAAGCTAAAGAATTTAAGATTACTTAAAAAATTATAATATATAAAGTATTTAAAATTAAATTTAACTCACCCTTTAATTAAATAATATAAAAGGTTATTTATTATAAGAAAATTTAAAATTTTATTTTTAAGGCTATATATAAGGCTAATAACTTTTATAATTTATTAAGCTATTTATTTTTTAAGATTAATTAACTCCTTATTAATTATATAAAAACCTTAATTAAAATTAATAATTATATTATTTACCTTCTTTATTTATAATAAAATATAATTAATAAAGCAAATAATTATATTATATTTACTTAAAAAAGGCTTATATATATAATTAAAGAAATTAAGAATAATAAGGAATATTAAAAGGAGATAATAGCTAAATAGCTTAAAAAGGAGTTTAATACTTAAAAAAAACATATTAAATTAATTATTTTCTTTAATAATATAATATATAAGTATAAGTATAATATTAAAGCTAATAATATAAATAAATCCTTATTAAAAGGTAAAGGTAAGAAGTAATTTAAATCTTTAATAAAGGCTATTAATTTTAAAGATAAGAATAAAATTAAGGATAAATTATTATATTTTACTAGCTTTTATAAAAAGGTAATAATTAATATTTTTAAGGATAATAATAAAGATAATAATAATATAAGCTTTAATTTTAAAGGTTTTAACTTTAATATAAACTTTAATAAATTTATTTATAATTTAAAGAATTTTATATATAATAAAGTTAATTTTAAAGAGTAATTTAAGATTTAAAATAAGAAGGTTTAAGCTATTATTAATTATTAAGCTAAATAATAAGTAAAAGAAGAGTAAATAAATAAAGAATATATTTTATAATAAACATAAGCAGCAATAATAGCATTAAGAGGTATAAGTATATTATAATATTATAATTAAATTAGCATTTATTAATATTAATTATATATTAAAAGATTCTTAATTCATATTAATTAATATTAATTAATATTTAAGATTTATTAATTAAATATAACGTATAAAGTTTATAAATATCTTAATAATTTTTTAATAAATTATATAAATATAATAATAAAATAATTTTAAAGAATAAGAATATAATATTTAAATATTTAAATAAATAAGATTAATAATTTATTATTATATAATTATATTATTATAAAAAGGAAATATTTATAAATTTATTACTTATTTAAATATTACTTATAATAATAATATAATTTTATATAAATTTATTATTATTTAAATCTCTTAATATATTAAGAAATATACTTTTTTTAATATAATATTATTATTAGTTTAAATTAAAATTAAGAATCTTATAAAAAAATAATTCCCTTTTTATCTTAAGTTTTTACTTAATTATTTAAGAAATTTAATTATTAAAGTTTATAATAAATATTATATAATTATATATCTTATATATTATAATTACGCATATTAATATACTATTATTTAAAGTAAATAAATCTTATCTTTACTTTTTAGCAATAATTTTATTAGCTAAAGGTATAAAACTAAATTCCTTTAACCCTTTATAATATTTATTATTCTTTATATTATTATATATTAATTTATAATTAAGCTATATATATTGCTTTATATTAATTTAATTTACTAACTTATAATTTATAATTTCTTTTATAATTAGGTTTCTTTTATATATTAATAGCTTTTTTTTTAAAATATAATTTATTATAAATATATTTATATAATTTAAAGATTAATAATAAAGCCTATATCTTTTTTTATATTACTTATTATTAAGTTTTTTAAATATACTTTATTTAATATATTATTAAACTTAATTTTATTTATAATTAATAATAATTATTTTAATATAATCTTTATATATTATTTAATTTAAAAAGGTTTAAATTAAATAATCTCTTAAAATTATAAAGTTTAAAGGTAGAGTTAAGGATTAAAGCTTAGGAAGATTAAAATAAGGAAGAAAAGGGCGCTTTAAAAGGCTTAAGGGAGATAATATATAAAAGGGCTAGCTTAAATATAATAATAACCTTATTAAGTAGTATAAAGATATATATTTTAATAAGTTAATATTTACTCTTATTATATTTAATATATTATATATTATTTTTTTTAAAACTTTAATATTTTAAGTAAGCTTTAATATAATAATATAATTTAAATCTAGGTTATTAAGATTTAATATAAAATCTAATAATATTAATATTATTTTAATTAATAATATACCTAAATATATAATACTTATATATATATACTTAAATTAATAATATTACTTATATTTCTTTTTAAAAGCTACCCTTTTTTTTTATTATTTTATTTTAACTTAATAGTTACCTAATTAAGATGAATAATGCATTTAACTTATAAATATAATAGTTTACTTTTACTTTTTTAAATTTATTCTTAACCTATTTAAACTTCCTTTTCCTTTTTAATAATAAAAAAAATCTTATTTTATTAAAAGTTTTATTATTTACCTTAAAATTTAAATAAATATATATATTAAGGGTAAGCTTAATAATATTAAGTTTTATTTTATTTAAAAGGGTATATATTATATTAATAATAATAATATATAAGATAAGGGATTAATTATTAAGCTTATTTTTTAAAATAATATTATTAATAAGGAGTTAATTAAGGATATTTATATCTTATAAAGAGTTACTTAATAATAAGGTAGTAAAATATAGTTTTTAAATAGCTTTAAAATTAAGGGCTATATTTTTATTATTAATATATAATATTAAATTATTAAGTAATAACAAAAGCCCTTATAAGTATAAAGGTAATATAGCTATATATTGCTATAAATAATAGGTAGAAATTTAAATAAGGTTTTATATAATTAGATTTAATTAATATTAATATAAGTAAAAATTAATAAAATAAAATACGCTGCTATTTTAATATAATATAATATAAACTTTATAAATATATAAGCATTTTATAATATATTAAAAAAAACTTATATATAGTTTTTAAAGGTACCCTTAGCTTTTTTTATCTTTATAATTATTATTTATAAGATTAAATATAATTTAATAAATAATAAATATTAAATTAAAAAGAGAAATAATAATATAAATAAGGGTTTTTAATATTAACTTAATCTTTAAGGTTAAAATATCCTAGAACTTATAAAAAGAAGCTATTATAAGATAATAATAAGCATTTATAATAATTAAATATATATATTTTTAATAATTAAGCTATTACTTTAAGTAGTGATATAGATTTTTTATAATAAATATATAAAGGATATTAAAATATATTATATATAAAAAATATATTTAATAAATGCTTTAATAGCGGTAATTAAGCTAAGTTATCTTAATATAATAAATAATATTTACCCTACTATTAATTTTTATTTATTTTTATTAAAATAAACCTTATAATCTTTTTATATTATTAATATATATAATATTAATTATATTATTAAAATCCTCTTTAATTTTATTAAATATAATATTATTTAATATATAATTAATAATATAAATATTAACCTAAAATACTTTTTAAAGGTATTATTAATAAATAATAATTTATATATCTAAATATATTATATAAATAGTATTACTTTTAGTAAATTTAATATTTATTATTTAAAAATTATATTAAATCTTATAATTTTTAAATATCTAAAATATTTAAATAAAATCCTTAATTAATTAACTATTAATAAAAATTAATAAATAAATATATAATTATTATTTAAATATTATCTTAATTATATAAATAAATAATAATTTATATTAATTAATATTAAAAGTAATATTTATAATAAAAAATAATAAATTATTAAGATTTTAAAAATATATTACGTTTATTAAAAAAAATATTATATATTTAATATAATATTTAAAATTAATTAATAAATTAATTAAATATTAATTATTAATTAAATTATTAATAAAATATTTAATTAATAAATAGCCTTTAAAGTTATAAATAATAAGAAATTTATATTAATTATTAATATCTTTAGCTATTATTTATAAATATAAGATTAATTAAAGTAAGTAAATAATTAAAGTACTTATATAAAATTATTAAATTTTAATATTATATTATTTTTAATAATATAATAAAAGGGCTATTTATATAAATAAATATTTATTAAATAATTTAAATTATAAATAATTATATAAAAGAAAGGTATTTTTAATATAAAATAAGCTTATAATATTTTTAATAAATATATATTTTAAATAAATTATAATATATATTTATTTAAAATAATTTTCTTTTCTTTAATTATAAAGTTAAAGAAATAATTTATTTTATATAATATAAATAACTTTTTAAGCTTTTTATTATTTAATTTTTTTATTATCTTTTATTATTTTTTATAATTCTTAATAAGTTTATTTAAAGCCTTATTTACCCTTATATTATAATATTTAATTATATTATTAAATATATATTTAATTATAATATAATAATATAGTAGCTTTATTTAAAATTATATAATTAAGATTATATATTTATAAGGCTTAATTTAAAGGTTAAATATATTTTAAATATAAGAATTATTTAATCTTTAAATATTTATATAAAGATTATAATTATTAAACTTTATTTTTAATAATAAATATTAAAATTATTTTAATTTAAAGGTTAATTTATAAGTTATAATATTAAATAAGTATTATTAAGATATTAAGTTACCTTTAAAAATATTAATAAAATAATATAAATAATATATTAAGTTATATTAACTTATATTAATAATCTTAATTATTTATATATAAGATAAAGATAAGCTATTAAATAATAATAAGATAATAATATTAAAAGATAAGGGCTATAAGAATATTTATAAGTTATAAAGCTATATAAAAAAGGCGGCTATTTTAAAGATATATTATATAATTAATATAAATAGGTAAAAAGTAAGGTTATTATAAATATATAATATTAATTAAATATAAAATTATAAAATAATTAATTAGATAAATAAGTAAACTTAAGCTAAAACTTAAGATTTATAAAAATAAATTAAATTTATTTTATATACCTTATATTAATATAATAAATATAAATTTAATATATTATATAAATAATAATAAGGTAATTTTAATTAAAATCTAGGCTGTATCTATATTTTAATAATATATATAGCTATTTTATTATATTAGGTGAGCGGATGGAAAGAGCTGGGTAGGCCGACGCAAGAAGCTGGATAGGCCGACGATGGCCCGCCGGAGGTGTGTCGCCGCGCCAAGAATGACAATACGCGCGCGAAATATTCAATGTTCGGTCAGTCCTCACCTTGGCATCTGGGCGGCCTGCTGACCTAGTATCTTTGGCTCTTCGAGCACAAAACAGCGATCCAAATATCTCACCCCGCGATTTCGGTGAAAGGTTCCCGACCGCACTTGGTTTATCACATAGACTCTGCCGATCGACCTAATTGTGTGTGTTAGGAACAGCTGTTTTCTCTCCTCTTTACTTCCTCAAAGGCGGCGCAAGTAGAAGCTGTCTTATACATTCTTCTGGGGCGAACATGAACCGGATCGAAGAGTGGACTGTATCGATGTTCAGTGCGCAAGTAACTTCGCTGATGCAGCACCTAGAAGTAGGGGGAGACAAGAAAAATAGTTTCTTCTTTTCTCGTTATGGCTTTGGACATCATCTTTTCCTGTGCAAGCTGCCGTCCATGGCCTTGCAGACTTTTCGTGTGCAAGCAAATACATCCCTTATGAACGCCGTGCGTAAAACTAAGTAGCCAAGGCAAACTCACTCCAAGTCCGTCAAATGGTCATCCAACCTAGTCCGAGTCCTCGGCCTCGTCACTGGTGGCCTCGATGTTGGCCTTCTTGGACTTGGACTCCTTCTTGCTTGATCTAGCTGGCTTCTCGTCTTCGTCATCCTCCTCGGCGTCGTCCTCGACAGCATCGCCTGCGATCTTGACGCCATGTTTTCGCAGCTCCTTGGTGATCGCGGGAACGCTGCCGACGAGAGTCTGATATTGCTCGACTGAGAGCATAATGCCCTGTATGTGTGTCAGTGTGCCAGACTTACCATCAGAACATCGGGGGTTGTAGTCACTCACCTTTTTTCCAGGCTTCATCTCACCTGACTTGTCCTCGTAATATTCCCTGAGATTCACATACCAGTTCCCCTTGAATTCCTGGACGACGATGCGCCTCTTTCCCGAGAGCTTTATGGTGGCCGTGTCAGTTGCTTGGGATAGATATACGAGTGGATATGAGTGAACACCAAGGTTCAGGGATCACCTGGGCATAGAAAAAGAAGACCTACATCCCAGAAGGCATTGCCCTCACTGTCGACGTTGGTCCCGTTTTTGGAGCTAGATCCCTTCTTGACCTCCTTCTTGGCCTTCTTGGATGACTTCGCGGGCCGTTCATCACCGCTGGAGTTGTCGCTCACGACGAAACTAGAGCTACGCTTGCCCATTTTGCTGATGGTGCAGAGATATGATGACGTCAGCGGATTGACTGGAAAGATCGACTGAAAGGCAGTGACAAGATTTGAGTGTTGTCCTAGGAGGAAAATTGATTGTATGTAAATGTCGTGGTGGACGTGAACCTGGATGGGATTACAGTCGGCGAGATGGAACCTCTCGTTGGCTTCTGTCCACCAGGGAGGGGAGCTGCGGTCTGCTTGACACCACTCTCATGCGCTTTTTGGTCGGGGCGACGCGTCGGAGAAAGCGCGTCCGACTGGCAGCTGCACTTGCTCCTTGCTCAATCTGCCTTATCGCTTATCGGAAATCATCAGGGTTAGGAGCTGGGCAGGCCGTGGCCGAGGCTGTGAGGATCTGCAGCAGTGAGTGGACCACGGCTGTTGAGAAATGACAGCATGCTCGAGGCAATCTTGGCAAAAACTGGAGTCGCGCTTTCCCGAAATAGCACAGACGTTTTTGGCAGTCGGATTGCAGCGTCGAAACCTCGACTCCAGCCAGGGGTTCATCCTGATTGCGCTGCTCACGAATCTGCGAAACGTTCCCTTGACCGGCTGCGCATCATCTTTCTCTGTTTGGCCCGTACCCGGCTTGCTCTTTTCGCTGGTTCAGTCTGAATCTGATCTGATCTGTTCATCAACACCGACGCACCGACACGTGGCCCTCCCTCCCTTTGCTGACGACTAGTCCTTCCCTTTCACAACTCTGCACCCGCACACGCTCCTCCACATTCCTGTCGGATCCTCACCGACGAGCAATGCTCCGAGCCACTTGAGGCGAATCCCCAGGTCCACCACTATCCCTGCAATGAAGACAAGCTTCCTGTCATGACTGCCGGTGATGCACCCTCTCGCTCAACTGCCGACAATATGGCCCTCGACGATAAGATAAATCCAAATTCTCCGACGCCCGTCTTCAATGGGGCGCCCGACTCGATCGATCCCCTGGCGAAGCCATCGTCTCCTGTGTCCACGACCCCGAAATCCTCAAAGCCCGAAGACGATGTCACGACTCGTATCTTCCAGTTCCTCTCCACCGCGACTCCCGGAACCCTAGCCGGCATCGCCGTCGGCCTGGCTGCCGTTACCTACTTTGTCCTTGGCCAAATCGGTCTACTTCTCATCGGCGCCTTCGGGGGCGTTGCGCTGTACATACACTGGGAGTCTTCCAACCCCGACTATGCGAGAGCTGTCCGTGGTGAGAAGGGCGTAGACATAGTCACAAGATTGCTAGGCGAGAAGAATAGCCTGAGGGATGTGGACGCAGATCGCAAGGACACTGAGGAAGATGAGGCCATCTTTCTGGCCCAAAGCTTCGCAGATTTCCAGCCTGAGACCCAAGATGCGCTCAACGGTCTCGTCGATGCTGTCATCAGGGACTACGTGAAGTGGTGGTACGACCCGATCGTTCCGTCCGACAGGTCTTTTCCCTTGTCCTGCCGCAGGATACTGACCTCGTTCCTCGTCTCCATTGGGAACTATCTGGGCAAGAAGAGACCAGCCGATAGCTTCCTGGACTTCCTGACCAACACCTCCTCGATCGTCATCGTCTTCTTCTCCGAGCTGTCGCAAGCCTTTGCCGATCTGCCCCCAGACTCCACCATGACGGCCCCGGATGCCGTCTACAACTATCTTGCTTCGAACCCCGACTCCAACCTGTCGCACCTGTTGAGTCAAAGACACCAGGCTTCTAAGTTCAAGTCCGTGGCTGAAGATTTGCTCGGTTTCCTCGACAGACCCACGCACGACTGTGATCCTGCGAGGACCTTCCTACGTGAGATCCTCGCCAGCGTGATTCTCGAAATGTCCTTGCAGACATGTTCCAAGGCTGAGTGGATCAACGGCTGGATCGTCTATCTTCTCGAAGCTGGGGAGCCCGATTTCAGCCAGGCCATCGATGTCGGCATGCAGACAGGCCCGGAGGCCAACAATGCGGTGTTCGCGGACATGGATGGGAATGTCGGAAACATCGGGCTGACAAAGGGGAATCGCAACTCCCTTGACCTGGAGAAGGCTCGACGAAGGGAGCCTGCCCAAGCCCACAAGAAGAAGCTTAGCAAGGCAGATGAAGAAATGGAGGTGTTGGAAGAGATGAAGCGGATGAACCAGATGCTTCTGGAGGAAGATGCCCGCAGATCTAAGGACTTCCGCGCGTTCCAGGAAGGCAAGGGGCCTGAAGATTCCACCAAAGAAGAGGTCTCACAGAGGCTGGCGGATGCCCTGCAAAGAAACGCCGATGAGCTTGACATGGAGTCAAAGCCGACAACTGTACCACAGACCCTGCCGGATACAATAAATACCCCGGCTGCTAGTGTCTCCGGCCCTGCTGCCTCTGAGAAAGCTGCTTCGATGTCGAGTGAAGAGCGGCCCAGCAAGGAGCTTCCTCCTACCCCCAAGAGCATCGACTCCGGCGCCCCGAAACCGGCCACTCAACATGGCCACCAGCAGTCATTTACCAGCTTCGACCAGATTGTTCCTCCAAGCCAGGATGACAGCGACCAGAGCGATGCAGAACCGAAACAACCTGCCCCACTCACCCTGCACAACGCCAAGATTACTATACACGATGACGGGACCGTTGACAAGAATCGAATCCGGACGAAACCTACGTGGGACTATCTGATTCAAATTGAACCATCATCGTCGCAATATTCGGGTTGGATGATTGTGAGACAATACTTGGATTTCGAAAAGCTGCACGAGGTTCTTCGCAGAATAGCAGCAATCTCGGGCATCACCGCGTTCACAGAGCAACACAAAGAACTGCCACAGTTCAAGGTTCATACACGCGAGTCTCTGCGCGGTGAGCTCGAGCGATACCTTCGAGACGCGTGCTGGTACAAGGCACTGGCTGAGAGTGAGGGAATGAAGAGGTTCCTTGACAAGGATCAAGGCCACACCCGAACGGAGTCAAAGACAGGATTGCAGGCGGTTGAGAGCTTTGGCAAAAACGTGTTTGGTGCCTTGGCAAGCGCGCCGAAAGGAGTAGCAGACGGTGGCAAGGCAATTACGGGGGGTATCACGGGTGTCTTTGGCAATTTTGGATTGTCGAGAAAGCCAACGTCCCAATCTTTGCCCGAAGCAGGAGCTACTGTCAGCGCCAATCGCCTGTCCGTGTCTACGCCCCCACGAGTCGACAGCACCCTCACAGTCAATACAATGAATGTCCCTCGGAAATCAAGAGACAGCTTGGACAGTCAGCGATCCTCCATCATATCAACACAGCCCGGGAAGATGCCTCCTATGGAACGTCGTCCGAGCTATCAGTCTCAAGGCGAGCAGGACAGCGAGGTCCCCCAGCCAGCACGATCAGACCGCTGGGATAGGGCTTCGCCAAGTGCGTTAAGCAGCAAGGCTAATAGCCGAGCATCCAGCATCGCACCGCTTCGCTCACCTCTGAAATCTCCATCAACACTTAGCCTCGACGCACTCCGCCTTCCTCCGCCTCCGGACGCGATGCCTGACGACTGGGGCTCACCCGTCAGTACTCGAATGTCTCGGTCCCAGGAGAATATTCTGGACTTGAGTGCACAAGGCAAGAGGACCCCTAATGGAGGACCCAGGCAGCCTAGACCGACAAGGCAACACTCGAAAATCTCGGAACAGGAGACGAGGGTAGCCGTGGAGCTCGTGTTTGCCATAATCAACGAGCTCTATTCCCTTTCCTCAGCCTGGAACTTCCGCCGCACCTTGCTTGCCGCTGCGAAGTCCTTTTTGCTCCGTCCGGGCAACCCGTCGCTCGTGTCCATCCAAAAGATGATTCAGGACTCGGTCATTGAGGCGAACTCTTCGGATGAAGGCATCGCCGCGCACCTGCGAAAGCTGCGAGAAAACACGCTACCCACAGAAGAGGAACTGAAGGCCTGGCCCCCGGAATCAAGCCAGGAGGAGAAGGATAAGCTTCGAGAGAAGGCCCGTCGCCTCCTCATCCAAAGCGGAGTTCCTGCTGCCCTGTCTGGAGTCATGGGGCAGAATGCCACTAATGAGGCGTTGGGACGCATATTCGACTGCCTCCAGATCGAAGAGGTGGCAAGAGGACTCATGTTTGGTATTATGCTCCAAGGTATGCGGGTCATTACACATTAATCGAATTAGAAGCGTCGCGGGCATTGATGCCGGACGAATGACACACATCATGTACGATGAAATGACGAGGACGTCAAGCCCCCCTGGAGCGGGTATCATGAAACGCAAGGCAGACAAGCATCCGATGAGGGGACTAGGTCGCCCGTACGACCAGAGAGATGGGGTGGTCAGTAGAATTATCGGCGGCAACGATGGCGAGGGGCAGATTTTGTGGTCATGTATGATGATGGATGTTCGGGCATGGTATTCCTAACAAAGTGCACTAATCACGCCTCCACGGGCATTTTGGCGGGCTGGCAGATCTGGGATCGAGCATGGACTATAGCTGAGTTGTGGTCAGCCCCGTTTTGCCACGAGGCGTTTCAATTTTTGAGATGGGCTGAGGCGCCATTTACAGTGTATATCTATTCTACTTCCATAATAGAGAGCATTCAGCATGACACGTGTACGACATCGCACGTGTCGTGAGAATCATGAACCAGAAGCTCTCAGCAGGTGGTGTTCGGACAGACACCAGGCGCGTGATATCTTGGGGACGTCCGTCATGCTGTGGGACCATGCCTGACGGACCCTGAAGGTGACAAGAAGACAAGCTTCTCGCCGAGCCGGATCGGCCGTGCCACCAAGGATGGGCCCAGGTCGGTCATACGTCCGAGGCACCTCGCCTTGGGGGCATGTGCTTGCCGCGTGCCGTGCCGCGAGCCGGTGGGAGATCGCCACGGGTTCGCCAACGGCTAGATCCAAGCCACAGGAACAAGCTTTTTGCTTAAGCATGCTTGGTTCACTGCTTGCGTCTGTCACCTTCTCCCCGTGGGTGGTGTCCTCTGTACGACCGGGACACACGTCACTATCGGCCGTGTAACTTGACTCAGGGGTTCTTGTTCGCCCGTTGCATTCGGGCCGTTGCAAGTGATAGCAGGAGCTTATTGGTCTTATCCGGAAGCGGAGGCCGGTTGCCCCGGGTAAAATGCTCGTGGCGTTGATGATAGGGAAGATCAAGGTAGGGTAGGGGACCTCGGGATGACTTTGGTACGAGAAGGATACTCTTCAAGAACCGTCGTGGGAGTTGTTGTAAATCACAGTGTAATTAGTCTCTCTTGGTACATACCTAGTGGAGAAGGATACACGCTTGGTCTAATCCAAGAGCATGTCGTTGATGGGGGCCCTCGCAGTTCTTCGTTTCTGCCTCTCCCCTGGCTCCCTGGGTAGAAGTTTAGCCGTGGCTCGCCTGCTGCAACCCGCTACCCGCTCCCGCAGCCCTTGTTGGACGGTATGTCCTATAGCGGAAGTCCGACCCTGAACCTTGTGCGGGGGCCTGACTAGGGGTGTTATGCTACTGCTACCTTGGAGCTGGCCCTGTCCCGCGAATGGGTTGTGACGTCCCGCGATAAATATGATAAATACCCAACTCATCGAGGCGCGCCCTGTTGTCATACAGAGTGAGCGAGGACGGTTCTTCTCTCTTGCATCCTTCGATCTGGTTTGCTCCCTTCGATTTCTGCTCTAAGGCCACTCTTCTACTTGGTCATCGTCCTGAGCGGTGTTATCAAGAAAGCAGAGACATCAGTTCGATCATCATCTCTGGCGCCCAACATGTCAGACAAAGGCGACTCAGTCACCGAGGTTGAAGACCTCAGACGTGAGCAGGATGCTAGCAATGGAAGTGGCAGCGGCAGCGGCAGCGCCAATATTCTTGACGACGACAGCAAGGTCCTGGCAGCTCGCTCATCAGATGTCTCGCCCCAGACAGGCGCCGGCAGCGGCGTCCGGCGTGGCTTGCAGCCGCCAGAGTTCCTACTGAACATGTCGATGGAGGAGAGACTGGAGCTGGAGACGAAACTCAAGAGAAAGATCGACCTGAGGCTCATGCCCGCGATTATCCTCATGTATATTCTCAACTACATCGACAGGTTGGTTCAGCCCAGTTATCCCCTCCCCACAAGGCTCCACATCCCCAGACTCGAGTCCCATCTTCTTTCCCCGCGGGGTATCGCGAGGGTTGTGGGACCCACCCACAACCACGTCACAAAGAGGAATGTTTCGCCGTTCACTGACCGCCACACAACACAGAAACAACATCGCGGCTGCCAAGCTCGCCGGGTTGGAGGAGGACCTCGGTCTGTCGTCGACCGAGTACGAGACAGCCGTGTCCATCCTCTTTGTGGGCTACCTGCTGATGCAGATCCCCTCGAACCTGTTCCTCAACAAGCTCGGAAAGCCGGCGATATACCTGCCGGCCTGCATGATCGTCTGGGGCATCATCTCGGCCGCCACCGCATCGTGCCACAATGCGGCTGGCCTGCTAGCCGTGCGGTTCTTCTTGGGTTTTGTGGAGGCTGCTTACTTCCCTGGTACGGATCTCCTGGGTCCATTTCTTTTTTCGATCTACAACAGTTCTATGATAATGTCTAATTCTGATGCTGTGACTAGGATGCCTCTACTATCTGTCATGCTGGTACACCCGGAAGGAGCTGGGCTTTAGGACATCGGTCCTCTATAGCGGGGCCCTCATCTCAGGCGCCTTCTCGGGCCTGATATCAGCTGGTATCACGGGGAACATGGACGGCGCCAGGGGCATGCGGGCGTGGAAATGGCTGTTCATCATCGAGGGCGTGGTCACCGTCGTCGTGGCCTTTGGCGCCTTCTTCGTGCTCCCCAACTTCCCCCGGACGACCATGTGGCTGTCCGAGGAGGAGAGGCAGCTGGCCGTCTGGAGGCTCGAGGAGGACATTGGCGAGGACGACTGGGTCGACAGCGAGCATCAGAGCTTCTGGCGGGGCGCCAAGCTGGCGTTCGTGGATGTCAAGACATATGTGCTGGTACGACCTTCCCCGAACCCAGGAGTATTACCACTGGTCTTGAGCACATACTAACGCAAGCTCAACTGCTGTAGATGGTCCTCCTCTTCTGCATAGTCTCCTCAGGCTCCGTCACCAACTTCTTCCCCACCGTCGTCAAGACCCTGGGCTACTCAAACGTCTACTCGCTCCTCCTCACCGCGCCGCCCTACGTGATCGCCGTCATCGCGACCTACTGCAACGCGCTGCACGCCGACCGCACGGGCGAGCGCTACCTGCACATCACCATCCCGCTCCTCTGCGCCGTGGCCTCCTTCGTCCTTGCCGCCACGACCTCGTCCCTCGCACCCCGCTACGTCAGCATGTGCCTGATGGTTCCATCCGTCTATTCGGGCTATGTCGTGGCCCTAGCCTGGATTAGCAACACCATCCCGCGCCCGCCGGCCAAGCGCGCCGCCGCGCTGGCGTTCATCAACGCCGTCTCCAACTCGAGTAGTATCTACGCTAGCTACATGTACCCCAACAGCGCCGCCCCGGCGTACACGGTTGCCTTTATCGTCAACAGTGCGACCTCGTTCGTGGCCATCTGCGCGGCTACCGTCCTGAGGGTCATGCTTGTGCGCCTGAATAAGAAGCTCGAGAGGGGCGTGTATGTGCCGGGTGCTATCAATGCTGCGCCAGGTGCGGCAGCTGCCCATGGGTTTAGGTTTAAGGTTTGAGGGGCTTGGCGAGGCGGATTTGCGAGATAGACGCTTATCGGTAGATATGATAGATGGCGTAGATAGACAGTACTTCGAAGCGATAGGGGTTTTCCACCTGGTATAAACTGAAGAGCGGCGGTATAGACTGCGCATTGGACTGTCTCTATTTATGACCACCTCGGGCTGCGACTTTTGCCTGGACCAATAATCCTTGAGATCCCCACTCGCGCAAGGGAAAGTCAGATAGAACCTTTTGCATTGCTTTCGTGTTGCGAGAATGGGAATCAGGTGCAAGTAAATGCCACCACTGAATTTCCGGAGAGTTTCGCGTTCTTGTTTGAATTCTTCCTCGTAGCGAGAGAGAGACACTTGATAGTATTGGTTCTAGCAGCATTGGCCTTTGCCTCGCCCTGTCGTAACGTAAAGGCAGCACGCGAGAGTTCCTAATGAAATGACTAAAATTTACGGTACAGCTTTTCTCTCCCTTCCTCCTCTAAAGCTGCTGAGTTATTTGATCCGGCAGATTTTAGCCTTTCATTGTCCCGTTAAATCCCACCCATATCGGGTATCGCTAGTGCATTACCTCCGTCTCCACTCATGCCGGTGGAATCTCGCCCCGAGCAAACCAGGCGTCGAGATCTGGGTTGGCAACATATGGGAGAGGCCGAGAATTCTTGTACCCATTGGTCTCGTCAAGCTTCTTGAGATAGTCGTGGGCTTCAGAGTCCTCATGCAGGGCCCCGCGCTCGTACGATGGCGCATTGACAGCGAACCAAAGCGCGTCGTCTTCTGGAATCGAGGTCATTCCGAGTCCCTCGTAGGATAGGACATCAGACATTGTGTTTGGGCGCAGGTTCCACTCAGGCAGCGGCTTCCCGTTGCCGTGGAACTCGTACTCCCACCCCCCTGATGCGTTCTTGCGTCGAATGGCTACTGGTTGATCGCTTGATTTCATGCCGATGGGGTTATAGATCAGTTCCTTGAGCGTTTTGCGTTTCTCCTCCAGTTTCTTCTTCTCGTCTTGATTCTCTGTGTTCCGAGCGGCAATCATTGCATCCTTGTACTTCTTGCGTGAGCTGTACATGCGGTAGCCGACCACGGGGTGCACAGACTCGTGAGTGCGTCCCCGATTCGCGCGCTTCTTGTCGTGGTCGTAGCCATGAGGAGTTCGGGCCAAGCACCCGTTGGCAACATATGTCCAAGTGTAACTATCGATGACAGTACCCGTCCCCCAGCCAAACTTGAAGAAAATTTGGTTCTTGGGCTTTTCCTTTTCAAGATGATAGATGTAGGAGTTGTAATTTTCGACGGCGGCACGAGCGACAGTTTGAGCAGCAGTTCGAGCCCAGCGATAGCCAGTTTGCCAGTAGCTCTCGGTTTTTCGCTCATCACTCTCCTTCTGTAGCCTCTTCTTCTCCTGCTCAGCTTGCTTATTGAGGCGAGAAAGATGAATGCTCCTTTCCTTGTCGTATTGATAGTGTGCTGTCGACTTGATGCTAAGATGGGGTCGAATTTGATCGAGCATCCAAGACAAGGCAATGTCAGCCAGTTCTGTGGTCAAGTGAGTCAGCAATCAACCCAATATATCCCATAGACCAATAGCAACACTAGAAGACTCAAGCATACCCTCCATATCTCCTTGGTAGTCAAGAGTGTCACTGGAACCTCCGCCGACGTTGATGTGAACCCCTGGAAACCAGACCTGGGAGAGGTCGGGCGGTGGCTTGTGATATTCCTCCATCTGGACTAATTTCGTCTGGGCAGTGTTGTACTTTTGATGGGCAGCCTCCCTATCCCCTAGAGGAATTTTAGGATTGGTCCATACACCTCCCCAATCATTTCTGCACTTATCGACGGTATCCTTTTGGTCCTTGATCGCTTCTGCCTCCAGTCTCTCGATGGTCTGCCGGGCGGCATCATATTCCTGTTTAATTTGACTCTTCTTTTCGACAGAGATTTTGCGATCTATCAAGGCCGAATGCCACTTGTCGAATGCAGCCTCGAATGCAGCGTGTTGATTGTCAATCCCTGTGAAGGGATAATCATCACAGAGATGAAACACGGCCGGAGTAAAAGCTTCGCGGCGCTCGTCTAAAGCAAGGGCATGGTATGCTCGCTTGATATCTGCAAAAGACGTTCGGTCAGTCGGTCAGTCGGTCCCATGCTTCATAGTAATGGGGCACCCACTCCGATTCAGGCCAGCGTTATAGAATTCATATTTTTCAGGGCCAAGGCCAAACCAGGAGCCAACCTGTACGCCACGGAGCGAGGGCAGACCCAGAGCCCTGACGGTGTCGTACACACCGACCAGTTCGATCTCGCGCGACTCGCGCGTGCTTGCCCAGTCTCCTTTGGGTTTGTCCTTCCACTTTAAGTTGCAGCCTTTGTACCCAGGGTCCTCGGGCAACGGCTCCTTAGGCGTTCCGTGCATGAAATCCCAATATGCTGCGCTGCCATAGAACCTGTCTTCCTTGTTGGCCTTGTACAGCCCCCACAATTCGGAAAAGTGCTGCAGCATCCGCGGCTCGCAAATGCCAATGTCGGAAATCAGACCCGCAATAGAACGGGCTGTGAACGCGCCTCGGGAGAACCCAAAACAGTAGACCTTGTCTCCCGGGACCCAGTTGAGGGCGACGAAATGGTACGCGTCGATGACTTTGATCTCGAGCCCGGAGCCGGTGGCACCTTCGGCCTCCCTGCCCAGGAGCGACGTGGTGCCCACACCCGAGTCGTACCAGACCACCTGCTGCCATTCTTTGCCGTCGGCATCAACGCCGACCCTGTCCAACTCCCGGGCTAGCCGGGTAATGTTGGAAGGGACATTCTTCTTGCCGGAGGTGGCCGACTGCCATGTGCCATCACAGCATATTATGATGCGCTTTGGGCGGCTGGTTGGGCTCTCTGAGTTCGACATGAAGAGATGACAGGAGGTACCGACGACGAGTTCGCTGCGGATGAGTCGCCCAAGCGCCGATCCAAGATATGCAACATTTCTTATATAGTCATCAAACACCTTCACTGGCACGTGCAAGTCTCAACATCCGAGGCTACCAATACCAGTCCAGCTGAACAAAGGACATTGGGTCAGGCCATACATAATTATAACTCGTGAAAGACTTTACGTATCTCACTAATAGTACTACCTAGCCCGCCTAGGTAGTGATTGATTTAGCTTTTTAGCTAGCCACAGGACTTGTGTCGCCTGAGGGCCGCTGCGCCCGCGCGCTTGGATTGTAATGTGGGAATGAAGCCCTTCGCGTCGGAATGTACTTCATGCCAGCGCAGTGTGTCGGCAGCGCACCTTACGAAAACAATGCGTATTACAGAAAAGGCTTAGGGACTAGGGGAAAAAGGAATACGGAAGTCGACTTCAGTAGTTTTATTTGATAGCCTGGGGGACCATCGCGTTATCACTGCGCTTTCGCCGCTTGTACTTCATCACCCTGCCAGAGTCCGCCGACCTAGCTTTTAGGTACCAGAAGCCCGGCTCCATCATATACATACATATATCTACACCTAGTATTACTATAGATAATAACTATGAATGCGGAGATTCGCACCGGTCAAAACGGCGATTTCACCGTGCACAGACCACCCTGATTACGTAACCTGCAGCCCAACGTTGCTACGGCACTCTAAGCCACAACTAAGCAAAAAAAGCCTTTAAATATTAAAATATTTTTTAAATATTATTTTCTTAATATTTATAATTTTAAATATAATTAATAATTAAAATATAAAATATAAAGATTATAAAAATATTAATTAATTATTATAAAAAATTATAATTATTAAAATTATTATTAATAATAATAAGGATAATAAAAGGATTTTTTTTTAAAAATAATAATTTATAAATATTAAATAAATATTAAAATATTATATAATTAAATATAATAAAATATTTAATTTTAATAAAATTAATAATAAAAATATTTTATTTTATTATTAAAAATAATTTAATATTATTTAATAATAAAATATTAATTATTATTAAAATAAATATAAATAAATTTTTATTTTAATATATAATTAATGTATTTTTATAAAATTAATATAAATAATTTAAAATTAATTTTATAAATATTTATATAATTAATTTTATTTTATATAATATTTTTAATACTTTTTAAAAATAATATATTAAATAAATAAATAAATAAATAAATAAATAAATAAATAAATAAATAAATAAATAAATAAATAAATAAATAAATAAATAAATAAATAAATAAATAAATAAATAAATAAATAAATAAATAAATATATAAATAAATAAATAAATAAATAAATAAATAAATAAATAAATAAATAAATAAATAAATAAATAAATAAATAAATAAATAAATAAATAAATAAATAAATAAATAAATAAATAAATAAATAAATAAATAAATAAATAAATAAATAAATAAATAAATAAATAAATAAATAAATAAATAAATAAATAAATAAATAAATAAATAAATAAATAAATAAATAAATAAATAAATAAATAAATAAATAAATAAATAAATAAATAAATAAATAAATAAATAAATAAATAAATAAATAAATTATATTAATTTATTTTAATTTATTTTAATATATATATTATAATTATAATTATAATTTTAAAAAATATAAAAAGATTTAAAAAATAAAGAAAATTAAAATAATTTTATTCTTTTTTTTTATATATAAATATCTTTTTTTATATTTATATTTTATATTTAATATAAATATAAATATAAATATAAGATATATAAATATAATTATAACTTTAGTTATAGCTATAAAGGGCATTATAGTGACGTTAAGTGAGGTTATTTAATCAGGGTGGTCTGTACACAGTGAATCCTCCATTTTAACCAGTGCAAATCTCTGCATTTATAACTATAATTATCAGATCTGATAAACGGTAAATATACCGTAAATATACCATAAATAGTGATTCTTAGTAAATTTACTATAAATTTATAATAAATCTATTTAAACCAATAAATTCATAAATAATTTATAAATACTATTATAATAAATACCTTAAGTATTAAGATTTATAAATTAAAATCAACCCTTATTAATAATTAATCTTAAAAAAAAAATAATTAAAATATTATTATATTAACTATTAGAATTAACTATATATTATAAGGATTTTATTAAAAAAATAATATAAAATTTAATAATTAAGAATCTTATTACCTTAAGCTATAATAAAATAATTAATAAAATCAATTAAAAAACCTAAAATACCTTCCTTATTAAATTAAAAAAATAGCGTAATTAAAACTATAAATTTAACCTATAAATTAAAATCTATAAATTTAAATACTATATTTATTATTAAAAAAAGCTCCTTTTAAAATTATAAAAACCTAATATCTACCTTTAAAAATATATTAAAATAATTACCGCTACTTAAAATATAATCTTTTAAATAATTAATAAATTTAAAATTAAATTAAATAATATTAAAATTATTTAAAAAAAGAAATAAGGCTATTAACTATTATTAAACTTAATTAAAGCTAAACTTAAAATATATAACCTTAACCTTTAAAAATATAAATTAAAAAAATTAAAATATATTAAAAAATAAATTATTATTTAAAAGCTTTATAAATAAATACTTTAAATTATCATTCTTAATTATAAATTAAATTATTATTTACTTAAAATATAAATTTAATAATAATATTTTAATTTATAATAAAGATATAAATTATTAAAAATAAATAATTAACTATAAATAAAAACTTTTTATAAAAATATTTTAAAATTATTAAAGAATTTAAAAAAAATATTAATTTAAATTAATAAATAAAACAATATAATATTAAAAATTATTTAATAAAAAATTATAAAAATAAAATAAACTATTATATAAATTCTAAACTTATTATAAGCTATATAAAATATATTATTTATATAAATAATTATATTTTATTAAATAAAAAAATAAAAAATAATAAATAAAAACTTTAAATTTTAAAAAATTAAGAATTTCTTTTAAAAGAAATTATAAACTTTAAATATATAATATAAACTTATAAAAATTATAAAAAGAATATAAGTAATTACTTATAATAACTTAAAAAATTATAATAATAATAAAAATATTTATATTATTAAAAAAATAAGCTTATATTAAAAAAACTTAATTAAACCCTTAGATTTATTATATAACTCTTATAAAGATTATAAAAAATATAATACCTTAAAATTAAAAAATTCCTTTAATATTTATAAAGCTTATAAAAAAAGCTATATTTTTATTAATTATTTTTATATATTTTTAAAAAAAATATATTTAAGGTTTAAAAAAAATAAAAAAATAAAAAAATAAATATATTAAACTCTTAAAAATAATGCTAATCTTTAAATATAAATTTAAGTTATTTAAAGCTTAAAATTTAAATTAAAATTTAAAATTTTAAAATTTATAAAAAAAAAACTAATATAAAAGATTAATAATTAACTATTAAAATATTATATTATTAATATTAAAGATAAGGGAATTTTTATTATAAATATTATAAAAAAATACCCTTTAAAATATTTAATAATATTAAACTTAATAAATATAATATTAATTATAAATATTAATAAATAATTAATAAATTTATAATTAATAATTTATAATAATTATATATAATTAAGGGATTAATAATTCCTAATTATTATTTATAAAATAATATTTATATAAATAAATAATTTTATCTTATATTTTAAAAATATTATTTTATATTTATAAATCTTAATTACCTTTATTTTATTAAAATAATTATAAAAAAAAATATCTTTTAAGATAATAAATATAATTTAATTATTTTAAGATAATATAATAAATTAATTCTTTATTTATTTATAAATATTTATAATTAATATATTATTAAATATTAATTAAATATTATTTAAAGCTCCTTTAATATATAGAAAAAATAATATATAATATTTATTAAAAGGAAGCTATTTATAAGTAAAGCTATCTTTTAATATAAAAGATTAAATTATTTAAAATTAAAAATATTTAAATATTTAATAAATTTATTTTAAGAAATATAAATTTATAAATTAATTATTATAAAATATAAAGTATATATTTTTATTAAAATTATATAATAAATTTATTAAAAGCTAAAGGAAATTTATAAATAAATAGGTAAGAGAATTATATTTAACTTTTATAATTATAAAAAAAGAATTTATAATTATAAATTATAGTTTTTATTAATATATAAAATTATAAAGTTAATATAAAATTATTATTTTATTAATTAAAATAATAATATATTATTTAATATAATTAAATTCTTTTATAAAATAATAAAAGTTTAAAATTATATAAAGATTAAAATTATTAAATATAATAAAGAAATCTTTAGCTATAAATAAGTTATTAAAAACTTCTTAAAATTAAAATATATTAAATTTAAGCCCTTAATATTAAATATTTAAGCTTAAAATAATAATATTAAGCGCTTAAGGGGTATAATTAAGGAGAAAATATAAATAATATAAATAAGCTTAAAGTTTTTATATTCCTTATAATTAAATATTTAATATATAATAATATATTTTAATAATTAAATATTAATATATAATTTAAAATAATAATTATTTTATTTTAAATTTTATAAAATAATTATAAAATAAATAAATATATTATATTTTAACTTAAAATTAAATTAAATTTATTTATAAATCTTTAAATATAAAATATATATTATAACCTTTAATATTTAATTAAGAAAAAAATGATATAAATATTTAAAGCTATAAGTATAAATTAGATATTTATTTAAATATTGCTTTTTAAATATTTATTAAATATAAATTCCTTTTATTAAAAAGATTATTAAAATAAAAAATATAATTTTTAATAAGTATAAAATATTTAATAATAAATAAAAAGGATTTAAAGATAAACTTTTTATTATAAATATAAAGGTATTAATAAAATAAATAAAAAAATATATTTTCTTAAAAGCTAATAAAATATTAAATTTAAAGGGAAAAGATTTATATAAAGATAACTTCTTAAAAAAAACCTTTAAAAATAATTAATTTATAATAAATTATAAAAATAATAATAATAAGAAAGGGATTTAAGATAAAAATATAAAAAAGATTTAAGAATAGTAATTTATAATAAATTAATAAATTAATATTTATATAAATATAAAATTCACTTTATTTCTTATATTATTAAGATTATTTTTATTAATATTATTAATTTATATTATTTAAATATAATTAAATAAAGAAATTTTATTAAATAATAAATTTATTATAAATATATTATAATAATTTATATTTATAGCTAATATTAAAATAATCTTAATAATTAAAATAAATAAAAAGATATTAAATAAAATATAAATTAAAAAATATTTATATTAAGGGGTAAAATTAAAGAAAAGCAATCTCTTTAAATTATTAAGATAATATAAAAATCTTAAAAATCATTTATTTAAATATTTATTTAAATAAATAAAAGTTAATTATTTATAAAGTTATAAAGAAATAAGGTTATAAATAAAGATTTATAAAAGGAATTTTTATATAATAGGAAAATAAATCCTTAATTATATATAAATATATACCTATAAATTTAATAAATATAAAATCTTTTAAAAATATAAAGCTTATTTAATTATTTAAGGAAATTAATAAATAAAAAGGTAGATATAAGAAATTTATATTATTACTTTAATAAGTAAATCCTTTTATATATTAATAATAATAATAATAAAATTTAATTTTAAATTTATTTAATATAATATTATAAATATATTTATTTATACTCTTATTAATTAAAATATCTTTATATAAATACTATATAAATATTAATAAAGAAGAATTATCCTATTATTAAATAAAGTATTATATAGCTTTTAAATCTTATTATTATTATAATAAAAAGAATTTATAAAAACCCTAACTTTATATAAATATTAATAAATATCTTATAAATTATATTATTATATTAAAAATAATATCTTAATCTTTTTTTATATAAATAATATTATTATTATATATTAAAAACATTATTAAAAAATAATAAATAAGCTTATATAATAGCTTTAAGAGAAGTATAAAATTAATAAAGGAGATTTTATTTAATAATTCTTTAAAATAGAAATTATTTAAAATTATAAAAACTATTAAATTTAATTAATTTAAATTATATATATTAAGAAAATTATTAAATTAATTAATAAAATAAATATTTTTTATAAAATGTTTATAATTTTTAAAAAGTTATTATTATAAATTATTATTATCTTAAATTATAAAGTTTATTTTTATTAAAAAAAGATTAATTTACTTTTATTTATTATAATTTTTATTTAATTAAATATTATTTTTATTATATTAAGGTTTATAAAATTCTTAATTAACTTAAATTAAAAGTATTATAATATTATTAATTAAATATTTTTATATCTTTATAATATAAAATATTTAATCTTATATTTTTAAAATTTAAAAGGATTTATTATTATAAATAATACTTTATATATTAATAATACCCTTAATTAAAAGAATTTATAAATATTTATTATAAAACTTTTTAATAAATTTATTAATTAAAAAATAAATAAATAAAATATAATCATTATCTTTACTATAAAAGCTAAATTATTTACCTTAGCTTAAATAATTAAAAAAACGCTATTTATTAATAAGCTTCTTATTAAGCTATTTATAAAATTAAATAATAAAATTATTAAAATTAAATATAATAATATTTAAATAATTAATTTAATAATATTAAAAATTATTATACTTAAAATAAAACCTTATTATATAAATATATATAATTATTAATTAAGATAAAAAGTTTAAAATAAGATAATTATAATAAAATATATATTATTAATAAAAATAATTATAAATAAATTAATAAAAATATTATTAGCTAGAAAATAAAGTAGCTTCCTTTAATAACTAAGCTTATAAGATATTAAAAATAATTTATATAAGGAAATATTAATAAAAGATATATTAATTTAAAAATAATAAATAATAAAAAAAGGGTAAAATTTTAGCCTTTTAATATTTATAAAACTAAAGGGATATATTAAATCTAATAAATAATAAATATATCGTAAATATATTATAAATAATAATTTTTAATAAATTCATTATAAATTTATAATAAATCTATTTAAATTAATAAATTTATAAGTAATTTATAAATATTATTATAATAAATACCTTAGGCATTAAGATTTATAAATTAAAACCAGCCCTTATTAATAATTAGCCTTAAAAAAGGAATAATTAAAACATCATCACATTAACCATCAAAATTAACTATATACTATAAGGATCTCATTAGAAAAACAGTGTAGAATCTGACAATAGTCTTAGGTTGTTCTGTGGCAGGAGCCGGCTACTAGTAAGTTGAATACGTACCTGTATTTCACCTCTGCCTCCCAAATTATATTCAGTTCACCTCAGCTAATCATCTTCACCTCCATTCTGTTAAAGTGCCCTCGTTCTTGTCTCCATCGTCATCCTTTCATTCCTCGTCGTCACACTCATTTTCTCTGCAATGATCAATCCACTCGATCAATTTCAGGGCATCCTTTACTATGGCGCGTTCATTGGGCTCATATTGGAGTAAAGCCTGCATTGGGCGTTGGAGCGACTTCAGGGCCTCGAAGTCGTATTCCGTGTGTTCATCGGGCTTGTTGTATTTTTCGTCGCCCGAGGTGAATTCCGCGATGATTGCTTGGCGCCGTGATTCAAACGTATCGCCAATTAGCTCCCAGTCACCCTCAGGAGCATCACCGTTTTCGTCTGTAGTCAAAGGTCAGAACAGAGTTGCCCTCTTGTAAACAAATCGAGACGCAGATGTTGGATTTTCCGTTCTCACTCACCAACTTCTCGGGTAAATATAGTTTCCTTGCGCAGTTCGTCAAATTTGTGCAGCCAGTGTTCAGGCAGAGGTCCAAGCTTTCTTATCATCCGCCTAAGGTAGAAATGGCTGTCGGACAAGTAGACGAAAAACGAAGGTTGTTGGTAGAATAGGACGAACATCACACACCCGGCTCGCCATATGTCGTGGCGGTGGTCAAACTTGCCAATAAAGAATGTCTCGGGTGATCGAAGGTCGATTGGCTGCGCCATAACTTCTACTGGCACGGTCTCTCCTACTGGAAAGGCAGAACCCCAGTCGATTAGGCGAATGCCTTCCTCTGTCTCATCTTCCCAACTTTTCCACGTCGCAGTTTGCACCAACTGCTTTGGGAGATGTGGAGAAGGCAAGGGCCTGTCGGGCAAAGGGTTCGCCATGTAGACCTCGCTTAACAGATCTAACAGATCGTCATCATCATCATTTAGCAAGGACTTGCAAGTAAAGGCGACATTGCCAGCGGAAATGTCTGGAGAGGTTGGTCAGCTTTGTCGAAGGCTGGAAAATGACAGGAACAACATTACCTCCATGGACAAACCCGGCCTGATGTATGAAGTCGACTCCTTGAAGTAGCTGCGTCGAAGCTCGCAGGATGGTTTCGGGGCGCAACACCTGCTGAAGCTGGCCATACAAGGAGTGTACGCTACCAAGCGAGGGGCCAACCAGCTCTGTGACAAGGCAGTTGTGCCGCCCATTGGGACCCTCAACACTGAAGCAGTTCAGCAGCTGGGCATATGGTCTAGGCTTGTCCTGTGGTCCTTGGATATAATATTCCTCCAGCTTCCTCAGCCTGAGAACTTCTGGGTCTGCACCAATGCCCATTTCGGAAGAGGAGCCGCTCTTGATCTTGATGGTCACATAATGGGGGCCTGAATCCCGGTATTTCTCGTCTGAGGCAAGCCACACTGTTGAAAAACCACCGTGTCCAAGCTTGTGTCGTACGACATAACGGCCGTCTTCGAACATATCGCCCAAGGCTACAGGATGGAAGCCGCCGGGGACATAACACTCGAGAGCTTCGTGTGGGTGGATCCGACCTGAGCGGTCATCGTAAAGTGTCCAGTTGATGAGCGTCGGTTTCAAGTCAGGTTCATTGCCCGAGGCGGCCATCGTGAAGTGATGTCTCGCGCTGATGGCGGCTAAAGTCGCGATGCTGCCTGTACGAGTGTGCCGGGCAGGAAATGGCAGCCTGGACAGCGGGGTTAGGGCTGGAATGAAGTATGCTCCAGTTTCGTGTGGGCCACCAACTGTCATTTTGACAATCTTTCTTTTACTTGGTCCCACTACATGAATATTCGATGGTTGTTGTTCCTGAGAACGCATTTGACATATCTCACCAGGATAATCCGCCTGGATCTGTAAACCAGTATACAATAGAGCTCAATACAGATTTTACTCATAGCTCGCAAGGGGAGGACGTCGGGCGTTGTTTCCGTTAGCACGGGCGCGCTGTGGATTGATGTTTACAGAACTCTTGAAGACCTTAATTGAACTGTTGTGGGAGCTTGAATTGCTTCTCTCAGAGCAGGTGGCTTCATAAAATGGGTTGAGCGAGTTATCTGGAGCTCAATCTCCATTTTCTCTGTAGCGACTTACATATCTTTATATGCCGTCTTTCCTTTTTATCCCAAGGTATGGAATTTCCTGCTACAGCGTTAGAAATGCACGTTTCGTACTTTCAAATAAAAGTATTATAAATGCAAATGCGGCCTCAGATTTTGATGTCTTTCGTGCCCCATGACCGAGCATTACCATCTGACCGACTTCGATCCTACCGCTTGGGCCAACGCGTACTGTGCTACCACTGTGCTCCTTGGTTCATCTTTGCCCGTTGCGGTCGTCTTTCGCGTATATGATTTCAAGACACATAAAGATCGTGATGCCCTCTTTGTGGGTCTCTCCCTCTTGGGCCGGAGAGTGAGAAGGTCGGGCTTGGCAAGACACACCTTGAGTCCATAGCCTTTGTATGCACAAGCAGGACGTGCACGCTAACTTACTTTCAGGGGACTTTAACACTATTTGACTATTAGATGTCACGTTGCACGTGGTTCACAACAATAACCTTTAATACACATTCCTCAAGCTGGATAGCAAGGAAGGTACGGTCAAGGGGTTTTCCTGGGGTCAGCAGGAAGCAAAAAAGCTCCGGCAGCAATTTGGCTGCTTAGATAAACAAAGTAGACTTCTGTGGCCATGCCAAGCTGATGAAGTTGGAGTGGTTCGGGGAGGACGTGTTGACGGAGGGAGAAGAGGAAGGCAAGTAAATCGTGGGCGTGGACTTTGAGATGGCGTGGGCTACGGGCCGTTTAGGAGTTGTGGCTGAACTAAAGATCTTGCCGCATGGATCAGAGGTTAAGCTTTTAAATGGATTTATTTATATTATTCGTCATGGTCTGGAAGGGAATTGATCAGCTAGATCAGCGGTGTCAGCGATCTCATCGGAGCTTCACAAGCATGGGACCAAAGAGCCCACTTGGTCAGATTTTTGTTTCGACAAATTGATAGAGATGAAGTCCGTAGATTGACCTAGTTGGACCTTCTCAGGAAAAAGGCCAGAAAAAGAAAGCGCCGCTGATATAATCTTACGTAGACATCCTCCGAGAAAGGGATGAGAAGAAAAAGACCTCTGGAACAAAAAAAGAAGAGGAAAGGAAAAGCAGATATCATCTCACGGGGCCTACAGTTACGGTGGGGTACACCGTCCGATCTCGACATTCTCCTGTCCTAAGAATCTCGTTAATTATCCCAAATCGAAAGTGTGAGTACTGCGAGACCGGTGCTGAGGTCAAACAACCTCGGGAAAAATCCCAACGTCCTTACGCAGGGTTACTGTGTCAGCCATCGACCCCTCCTCCAATACCGCCCTTGAAACCCCATAACTTCGTACCTCATTCCCGCAATCTAACCCGCACACGTCCTAGTCACGACCTGTCACTCCCCGTCCTGGCTCACCGCGACCGGAATCACCCTTGCCTAGTGACGACTCTCTCCCAATCTTCTGTGGGGGTGCCACGCGGGACCCACTCCTTGTACGTGATCGGCTGCTCGGCTTTGTCTCCCGTGGCTCGGATATACCCACATCCCCACTCCGACTGTAACGATTCTGGAGAGACATTCATTGTGTTTGCGTCCTTCGCGCACTCCCCTCCTCGCCGAACGCTTGTATTTCCTTGCCAAAACAGTCAAGTTAACAAGCAAAAAGACACTTGGACAAGAGTGGCTGACTACAGATAATGGAAACCAAGTACTGTAGCACAGCTCCATGCCATGATCAAGGGTTGTTGCGGAAAGTCCCGTGTTAAAATTCAATTTGGACCCATACTTTCGTACCCTTCTCTCACACTCCAAGGAACGGAGGTTGTTGATCTGCTGGTGCATGCCTCGGTTCATTCGCCGTTGGGCTGGCTAAACTTGGTGCTCAGATGGCTTGCAACTGTATGCAAATTGCATGTGATGTGCGACCCTGGATCATCTGCCCTGAGCATGAGTATCAAGTTGTATCATGTCTCCATTTGTATTTTGATGTATATACCGCTGCCGGTCATCGCTGCTACTCGAATAGAAATGTTCGACAAGTACGTTCTTGCGTATACAGCCATGGAGTCGAACTTGTGTGCATCTAGTAACACCATCTCTCAACCACAAGTCAAGATGGCTGAGACGTGAAATGTGGGAAGAGCATGCCGAGTCCCGAAGAGACGAGTGCCTGCTTATTTGGGGATGGTGCATTCGAATGGCCGGATTCGGCCTACATTGGATGAGGTGGTTTGCAATTCCGGGTGGTACCCTTGGGATTACCTCAGTGACGTGCCTGGGCCGTTGTTACTCACCAGATGGTAGCCATGGGGGCACTCGAGGATATCATTAAACAGCCCACCGCGAGTTTTTTTTTTTTTTGGAAGCAGGCATTCGATCTTGTTATCTTGTATTCTGAACACACGGACGGAAAGTCTAATATGTCACCACAATATGACCAGAGACCCCACTCGATGGGTCTCTTTTCTGGGCCACCTTTAGGTACTGAGGTAACACGACGTCCGCAAGAGAGGTTTTCATTGGTCATAGATGATCTGATAAGATCAGAATTCTCCCGTCAACAGCCCCCCGTACAGCCCAGAGCAACCCTCTAGCCGCCACGACCTTCCCCAAAGAGGGTTGAAAACCGCCTGCTCCTGGTTTAAAAAGTGGCCTGACGAGAAAAGTTGTTTTTGTTTTTATTAATTCCCTCAGTTCCATCGGGGCCTATCCAAAAAGATTTCCAGCTTTGATTGATTGGTATATGATTCTGCTGTTAGCCTCGCTTGCACCTGTGCCTCGCCGTTCCACGTCTCGCCCCCGTCTCGTCCGCATCCCGTCCGCGCTCCTTCCAAGCACCATCTTTTATAATTCGCCTCGAGACTTCGTCGGACCGCCTCCCTGGGATCCTGTTGCGAGAACTCGTCTTTTGGTCTGTGACCAGCTCAACGTAGCTGCATTAGCCACTAAACTTCTCTCTCCATCTTTACAGCATGACCGGGCAAGACCATATCACCCCAAGTAGTGCACCGCACCATGGAGGCAGTGACAAGATTGAGAAGCTGGGCCCGTCCACCGACAGTCCTCATGCCGACGCCGAGTCGATACAGGACGAGAAGGTCCAGCCGCCCCAAGACGCCTTCGGCGACGAGACAAACGCCGAAGTGAAGTACAAGACTATGGCCTGGTGGCAGGCCTCAATGGTCATGGTGGCCGAGAATATTTCGCTTGGCATCCTTTCTTTACCAGCCGTCCTGTCCACGAACGGCCTCGTCGCCGGCGTGCTCGCGCTCATCGGGATAGGCTTGTTCTGCACATACGGAGGATACGTACTATGGCAGTTCCGGATGGCGCATCCCGAGGTGGCCAACTACACTGATATTGGCCAACTGCTGTTCGGCCGGATCGGCAGGGAGGTTTTTGGAGCAGCATTTGTCATTGTCGGCATCTTCGTCATGGCTAGCCATCTCCTGACTTGGACGATCGCGCTGAACACGCTCTCGAACCACGGGACGTGTACGATCGTGTTCGGTGTGGTGGGGATCGTGGTGTTCGCCCTGCTGACCATCCCACGAACCTTGAAGAACGTCTCGTTCCTGGCAATCATTTGTGAGTACCGCACCACCCTGTGTCACCTGGCCAAAACTGAACAGATCCAAGCTTTCATGTCTATTATGTCCGCCGTGCTCATCACCATAATCGCCCTCGCCGTCTCGCCCCGCGCCTCGTACGACACCATGTCGGCCACCCTGCACCCCTCGCTTCCGACCGCCTTCAACAGCATATCCAACATCGTGTTCGCGTGGTCCGGGCACCTGGCGTGGGTCAGCTTCATCTCGGAGCTGCGTGACCCCCGGGAGTTCCCAAAGGCGCTCCTGGTCCAGCAGGCGTTCATGATGGTGGCGTACCTTGTCGTCTCCATCGTCATATACCGCTACGGTGGCGAGGACGTCGCAAGTCCGGCGCTGGGCAGCACCAGCAAGACGGTGGCCAAGGTCGCGTGGGGAGTTGCGCTTCCAACGGTAAGCTCATACTCGGTGTCTTCCGGGATACACAGACTTTCTATCGTCCTGCTGATCCCATTGCACAGATCATCATCGCCGGAGTTATTTTCGCGCACGTGATGGCAAAATACGTCTTCCTGCGGCTCTTCCGGGACACGCCGTACCTGCACAGCCGCGGCTTTGTCGCCACGGGCACATGGCTCGGAATCGGCATCACAGCCTGGACACTTGCCTGGGTCATCTCGCAGTCCATCCCCATCTTCAGTGATCTGCTCGGCTTCATCAGCGCCCTCTTCGGCTCGTGGTTCGGATTTATCATTCCCGGCTATGTGTGGTTCGCGCTGAATAGGGGCGCGTGGTTTAGTGGCGGCAAGAACATCGCTCTCGCGGTCGTCAACGCAGGTCAGATTGCAATCGGCCTCGTGGTGTTTGGGCTGGGTTTATATTCGTCGGGCAACTCGATGGCGACCAGCAGTGTCGGCAAAGTTTGGAGCTGCGCTGATAACAGTAGTTAACGCGGTAGACGGTTTCTTTTCCCGCTGTCCTCGGGCAGCGGATACTAGTAGCTTTTGGAGCAGACGATCATCCTTTAGAGTTATTTCATAGCTTTTACTTCATAGTAATACTCGGAATTTACATTCTCGTCGGGAACCATTTGATTCCTTGCATCCACCCACAGGCATTCCGACCACTTCACAATGATGTTTCAAGCCCTGAAGCTTAGGGAGTCAGCCGTCGGTGGTACAGTGGCGTCTAAATTGTAACATTTGTTCAACCTCGCTGTGCATAACAACATAAAGTCGTCCTGTGGCTCTGACTGGATTAGTAAAGGCCGGGAATGAGGTCTAGACCTGCCAAAGACCTTCCTTTGAGAATGATTTCACCGGCTAGTCGACCAAGTCTGTGAAGCAATGCATTAGTGGCTTGTGCGTAATCGACAGCTTTTCCTCCATCAGCACGGCTAGATGTCCTGTGACGGCTCAGTCTCGGGACGCCACGTGGGCCCCGCGGTCGTCAATGAAGGCGAGCTTGAGGTCTGTCGCACTGATTACAGTCCGCGGAGGGGGGGGGGGGGCGGTTTGGCGTCGAGCACAATGTCAGTGAATGAGTAGCTGTCTCATCCGCTGTCATGAATCATCCTGCCCAGCTGAATCCCAGCGGAGGAACGCAGGTAGTTGAGGAGACCTTGACTGGGGCTGCCTCCTTTTATCAGTGAGTTCTGGCATGAGAAGGAGAAGTACTTTGCTTCGGGACGAAGCGCTTGTGGGGGCTCTGGAGTGCCCGCTACGGTTGAGACTGAGGAAGACTGCTTGATGCACGAGGCCAAGCGCAAAGGCCTATGCGCAGGGAGGGTGATAAAAGAGAAAAAGCAAAGACTGCCTTGCCGTATCATCCCTTTGCGAGATCACGAAGCAATATGAGGGACATCGAAGACAAGCCGGAACCGATTCCGGCGCCACAGAGAAACGACTACGACCTGGGAAGAAATCACTGCACCGTAAGTACGCAGATCCCTAATATTTATGAACTCCCTCTGCATGCGGGCACGATGGGAGAATCCTGATCTCAGAGTGATGGTTCAAATTTCAAACTTGCGCATAATAGGAATTACTTCCGGGGGAGAGCCTCGCCCATCGGTTTCCAAGCGTGGAGACCGATCTCCCGGCGCGAATCCGGCTGCTCCCGTCTAGCGAAGATCTGAAACATTTTGAACACAATGACAGGTCTCAAGTGCTAGCATAAACTACACATGTCGAGACTACTGAAGGCGCATAATGGGGAGTGCTAGATTAACCCTTACCTAAAAAGGTGAAAGAAACGTGATCGTGCTTATGGGTTCGAAATGCATATGGTATTCCCAGGCTCTTGAGGTTGTAGGTTACCATCCTCAGTTCTGCCCAAATTCGGCCGATCTCTGCGACATGCACACAATGCTTGATGTCGAGGCTCAGCACTAGATGCCCAGACCTGCCCAGACGAGTTAAGACCGCTTAAGCATTTGGAAAAAAGTTGGGACGATCCGGGGCGGTGCATCACGGGCCTTGGGGACCCGAGACCAGCATCGTTTCGAACTAATCGTGTGTGGCCAAGAGATTTTCAAATCGCATTTCGAGATGCGGTTCACGCCAGATATCCGATGCCGAGACGTCGATGTCTTGATCGTAGATCCTTGAACAGCCTCGCGTATGAGTATGCAGCATGGTGGGTTGGATTCTGTTTAAATCCGCCTGATGCCCTACCCTACCTCCACCAATTCTCTCCCTCTGTCTGTGTGGTGTGCTGGCCACTTCTTTTGTAAATTTCCTTCAACCACCTTTGTAAATAACAATTCTTTTTTCTGCACTTTGATTCAACATGCGTTCTCTCGCCATCATCTCTCTTGCCGCGCTGGCTATTGCCGGTCCCCTGAACCCACAGGTTGAGGAGGGCAACAAAGCTCTCGCTGCTCTCCAGGAGGCTAGCCCAGATGACGCCGAGGCCGTCAAGATGGTCTCTGAGGACCAACGTCAAGACCAAGGCGTTGGGGAGATCCTGAGCGCCCTGGGACAGAACAGCCCAGATGTACGTATCCCACACGACGACCTGTCCACGCCACACACACACTGATGTTCGACATTGCAGGACGCGGAAGCCGCGAAGGGTCTTGGACGCCGTGACGACGATGTCGCTAGCATCCTCGCTGACCTCCAAGCCGAGAGCCCTGAGGTAAGTGTCGATGGCTGTAGTATTCTTATCACCGGGGATGATCTTGACTGACTTTGTGGGGGTATGAAGGACGCCGCTGCGGCTCAGGGTGCTGTCGAGAAGCGTGATGACGACGTCGCCTCCATCCTCGCCGCTCTCCAAAGCGAGTCTCCTGACGACGCCGCGGCTGCTCAATCTGCAGTTGAGCCTGACACCAAGAAGCGCCAGGACGACGTCGCCTCCATCCTCGCCGCCCTCCAAAGCGTGTCCCCTGACGACGCCGCGGCTGCTCAATCTGCGGTGGAGCCCGACACGGAGAAGCGAGATGATGATGTCGCCGCCATCCTTGCCGCTCTCCAGAGCGAGTCTCCTGACGATGCGGCAGCTGCCCAGTCTGCCGTAGAGCCAGACACCGAGAAGCGCCAGGATGACGTGGCTTCCATATTGGCAGCGCTGCAACAGAACAGCCCCGATGATGCGGCTGCTGCTGGTGCCCTTTAGTTTAATGGGTTATCACTCAGGATAATCCTAGTTCGGTGTGTCGGGTCAAGCTGTGACCATTTATGAGTGTATCCAGGGTTTCCAGTGGATCCTCAATTTTGTTTTGTGGACGGCCATAGATTGTATATAGTATGGTCGGCTAGATCTTCCTCTGAAGGACGTGTAAATGATCTCTTACTCCTCGTGTCTCTCCAGATTGATTGTGAATTAACACCGTGTACGACTACAAATTTATTCCTAGCATTGCTCACGTTGTATGTTTAATTTAGTTGAAGTGTTCTGTGAGATATTGTTGTCCTCACAAAATCTGTCACCTCATCATAATTAAATCAAGTAGTATATGAGCAGAAATCCAGCATGCGTCTCGCAGATCCGCCATCTACCAACAGCCACATTGTGGAGCCTCGACTAATGTCCTGGTGCCAGTTATCCTCCTCCTTACTGCTTATTGGAAGCAGGTCACGATTGATTTCCCCAAAAAAGCGAAGGGTCAGACTTTAGAGATAAGATTGCCGACAACGTGGCGGCACGTGGACAATTGACACAACACTGCAACGGGAGATTTTCGGTTGATCGACGAGCAAAGGATCTGACCTGTAGCATGCGATCTGGAGACTGTGGGGCCTATCACCGGGACGTTACAATTCTGTCGTATCTGTTGGTGCCCCTTTAGAACCAGTGTGGATCTGAATGCGAATTTTGATCTCCCAAGCGCGTAATATGCGTGGAACCCGTAAGCGATGCGCCCCGTGCGGCTGCCCATTATTGAGGACCTGGGCTTCTCTGTGGGTCCAGTATTTGCCAGTTTAAAGTGTCTGCCGAGGCAGGCAGGCCATAATGGAGTATTGGTTGCGTTAGTCTGCTCCTAATCAAGCCCGTTTTAACGACAGCCGCAACTCCATTTGCTGCCTTCTCGAAGTTCCGTCTCCACCGTGAAAGCCAGATGACACGTCGGTTTGCTTTTCCCGGAACACTTCCACTCGATTTAATTGTTCTAGGATAGGACAGAACAGGAACCAACAACAATGATGACTTCTGAAGACATCGAGACGCTACTCGAACAGCTCGAGTCAGTTGCATCCTCACCGCCAAAGGACCCGAAGCTGCAGCAGCGTCTGTATGATGCGGCGCAGAAGCTTACTTTGGCTGTAGAGGCTCCCCTAGATACGGTGTATAGGGTGATATACTCTGTAGGTCACATGATCTTATGGTATGCTGTCTTTGAAGCTGACAGCGCGGATTTCTCAAGCCAATGCTTCTAAGCATTGCCCAGACTGCAACGTACATGAAAATATTCAGTACGCTGACCGAAAAAGGGGTGCCATGTACAGTTGAGGAGCTAGCCAAGCCGACTCGTGCTGACGTGGTTTTTACTGGTGCGTGCTGATTGAAGATCAACGCCACGGGTTCCAGGCACAGTGAAAAAGTGGAAGAGAAGGGCTCTTGATTATTGACCTAAGCTTTCGAATAGCTCGCATTCTCAGATTCCTCGCGTCGCACGGCCTGGTATCAGAGGTGGAGGAAGACACATTTGAGGCAAACAGGTTTACAAGGACATTAAGCGAGAATGGGTACCGTGCAGGAATGAATCAAACGTAAGTTCACACAACCTTGACGTTCCCTCAGACCACGGCGCGTGTAGTTTTGACCGGTGTCACTGAATCTGGCCCAGATTTCACACCATCGCCCCTGCCGTCATCAAGGCGCCCGACTTCTTCAGGGAAACCCGCTTCCAAAACCCGAACAATGAAGTCAAGACCCCATTCCAGATTGTGAACAACACAGACCAGCCAGCCATTGAGTGGACGCACGAGAACCGCCCCGACATCGTCGCGGACTTTGGCATATGGATGATGGCCCTCCGCGGACAGACGAAATGGTTGGACGTGCTCGACTTCGAAGCCCTCATCAAGGCCGACGCGACGGGCGACGCTGCCATAGATGCGGAGACGCCCGTCTTTGTTGATGTGGGCGGCGGCATTGGAAGCCAGTGCGCCATTCTCAAGGCCAAATTACCCAATCTACCCGGGCGAGTGATCCTGCAGGACCTCCCTGTCGTGCTCCAACATGCGCTTGACACGGAAGGCGTAGAAATAACAGCACACAACTTTTGGTGTGAGCAGCCAGTCAGGGGTATGATAACTGGGGAATGGGTAATAAGCTTAACGAACAGATGACGCTGACCCATCCTGTTGACATTCAGACGCAAGAGCATATTACTTCCGGACCATCCTCCACGACTACCCCGATGAAAAGTGCCTGGCTATTCTTGAGAATACAGTTGCCGCCATGGGCCCCAACTCTTTCATCCTCATCGACGACATCATTATTCCTGATAAAGGAGCGCACCCACGCGCGACGGAGATGGATTATATCATGATGACGACGCTTGCGGCCATGGAGCGGACACGGAAGCAATGGGACGATCTATTCTCTGCGGCTGGCCTGGAGGTTGTGCAGAGAATAACTTACCTGGAGGACACAGCTGAGGGCATTCAGGTGGTTGTGCCAAAGAGTCGCAAGGAGGAGACGTGACCGTTTCCATGAAGTTGAGGGTTGACAATCCAAAGGGATAAATGCTGCACCAGCTGACACCATTCCGCCCCACGAGGCCGAAGCTGGATTGTGGCTACCATTGGCATTGCAAAATACATTGCGATGTGGAAATGAAATCGCCACAGAGAACGATCCCACCGCTCTCCACCCAGACCCAGACAATTCTACTGCTCTACCAAAGGCGAAAATGCATTCTTGGGCAAAGTTCTGTAGCAGCTGCCGCTCCCGCCTATCCTGAACCCTGCTACCATCAAAATTCGACTGAATGTAGGCCTGTGCCAGGCTGTGACCCGGAATGAGATTCCGGAGCATCCGCAGAATGCAACCTAGGTAGTCATTCGGATTTCGAGCCTGATAAACGCCAGAGCCTCCCCGAAAGGGGGGGGGGGGGGCTCCATCGGATTTCTGCTTCGATTCCATGAAGAGAAAATAGAGCACACCGCTCACCCGGCGGCTGCTTTTGTACCCAGCAAGCTCATCTGCAACGGGACTCCAGGCGGACTATCACGTCCTCACCGGCCCTTGCAAGTATGAAGAGTGCATCCGACGTAAAGCGGAGACCTCTGGTATGGCTTCGTAGACGTGCGCAGGGCCGAAGTTGGTGGATCTCATGCAGATCATCGTCCAGCATCAATGATTCCCAAAGCGAGCCATCACGCTTCAGCCGCAAATTACTCCATTTCATCGTCCTCGTCCTCGTCGGGATCCGCATCCGGCTGCCCCTCCTCCTGCCCCGGGCTCTGAGCCGAGGTGTCGTCAGCCGCGAACACGACGTTGGGCTCGTGGTTGCACCGCTGGTTCACCGACAGCTCGCTGTGCCTGACGACAAACGTCCCGCTCCCCGCGACGAGCTCCTGCAGGTAGAACCTCATCGGGCAGTCCTTGCGCCGCGGGGTCATCTTCTTTCTCGGCTTCTTGGCCGGCACCTGGGGGTCACCCTCGGGCTGGGGCTGAGTCTGAGCCGCCTGTGCCTGCGGCGGCACAACAGACGCTGCCGTGAGGGAAAATGAGTGGAAGCCTGAGTGGAAACCCGGCGGCGCCAGCGCGGCCAACGCCCTGGCCCTCTCCAGCTCCTCCTCGGCGCGGCGCGCGGCCGTGACGTCCCTCGTGTTCCCGCCGTAGACGCAGCTGATGACGAGCTTCAGCTTGGTGCCCGAGGGCTTGCTGCGGAAGATCTTGACCTTGTAGCCGTGGGCCTGGGTCCAGCGGTTGAGCTCCCGCATGAGCTGTCTGTTGCCCCTGCCGCCGTCCTTCCTGCCGCACGCGCCGCCGTTGGAGAAGATGGTGCCCTCGGGCGGCGGCCGCAGCAGGCCCGAGCGCTCCGACTCCGGGGCGGCGCCGTTCCTGCCGCGCGTGACGGGCGGGATGTTGGCGTCAAAGTCGTAGCTCTCGTTGGTGGCCTCCCTGAGCGCGCCCTTGAGGGTCGCGTTCTCCGTCTTGAGCAGCGCCACCAGCTGGTTCGCGCTGTCCAGGGCGTCGCGGAGCTGGTTGATGTCGTCCTGGAACTGCTTCGTGAGCAGCACTGCCAGGTCCGCCTTGGCGCTCGCGATCGCCGCCGGCGTCGGAGCGGTAACCATGTTGACCGCTCTCTTAAAATGTCTGGTACTTCATGAGGCCACTTGAAAGCGTTCCAATCCGACGCGTAAAACGACAAGACCGGCGCAAAGGGCGTCGCGGGAATTCAGGACTCGACTTGACGTTAAAGCACGGGCCACAATGACTCGCGCCCTGGCAGTGTGGCCCGTGCTGTCATGTTGCAGGTTCTGTGTACATGTTATGCAACTCGCAAGGTTCCCAACGTCGCCCCTGTGGGTGCATATTGTCCTTACCCTTTCAGGTTCCTTTCAGGAGGAGGTCAACCCGACCATACAATTTGGCCGCAAATTATAGATACAAATCTTGAATAATTCTAGAGCGAATGTTCCTTGATACATATTGATCCATGCGGTCATGATTATTAGTGAATAACACTTGGCGAATTATATGCTTGCAGCGGAGGCAACATTGGGAACATTTCATGTGAGCGGCCAATAGACTCTGGTCCGACTTCATGGGTAGGTGAGCCCATTGTCCATGGATCATCCGAGTAGTCTTTAGAGTGATCCTGCCCATCCCACCTAGGCAAGGTGTGTTGCGCTGATGCGCCCTTACCAATGTCTGTTTAGCAAGACTTTTAGTCAGCAGGACATTCCATCAACTGGAATAAAGTGCTGACCATTTACGACTTCAACTCTCTTCTCACACGTAATACTGTATATTTAGGCTCCTTTTCGGTTACTTCACGTTTTGATTCAATCCCTATAATACTGGGGAGTTACGCCGACCTTTATCTCAGCAGATAAGTCATTGCACAGCATCCACTAATAGTTTCCCCACCATGGCCTCCATTCATCAAGACCATATCGACCAGGAATCGTCATGCTCTCCTCAACCTTTCACCGTTGTGGCAGTCTCGCGCTCCCGGGTAGTCACTCAAATGATGAATTCCCAGCCAACGTTGACAGCCATCGTCCGATCTCCGTCTACCACCCCGCTAATTCTTACTCCAGAGAACGGCATCGAGGGACACAAGTCTGCTGTGCACGACGCGCAGGTGTATGCCTTTTTCTCAAAGCATTATGATTACTGGACCACACGTCTGAATATCGAGCGGTCTCGATGGGACTGGGCTTTTTGGGGAGAGAATTTGACACTGGACGTGCCTGAAGGCGTCGATGAGAGAAACATCATGCTTGGCGATCTTTGGGTGTTCTCAAACCCCTCACACAAGAGAAACAGGGGTGCGGACAGTGCCGACCACGAAGGCTTAGCAGTGGGAGACGAATCGGTCGTCCTCGAAGTGTGCGGCGGGCGGAGCCCGTGTTCACGGCTTGCATGGCGATGTGAACAGCCAGCCAGCTGGCTGACCGAGGCCGCGAAGACAGGGTTCTGCGGTGTGTACCTGAAAGTCGTGCGCGGAGGCTCGATCTCCCCCGGCGACACGGTAACAGTAATCCCGACCAAAAGCACACAGACTGCTCCTGTGGCGACTATTGCCCAGTGTTTGTTTGCGCCGCTAACAGACCCCAACACCCGTACAATGGCGCAGCGCATTCTGAGCGTGGAGGGCCTCCAGAACATGAATAAGAAGACTGTTGCGCGCAGACTGGCGATGATCGAAGATGCCGAGGCGGCGGGCCGGAATAGGTGGCGCGGGTGGCGGACGCTGAAGGTGACGAGAGTGGTCGATGAGTGTGCGCTCGTCAAGTCATTCTACCTCGCCCCAGTCGATGACAAGCCCTTGGCGGATTATTTCCCAGGACAGTACCTCACGATTAAGCTTGCCTCTGGCCAGATCCGCTGCTGGTCCATTTCGTCCTGGTCCCCTTCCACAACGACCGCAGTCCCGCCCTCCTATCGCATCACAGTTAAACGGAGATCATCTGCCTCACTCGACCTTCACTCTGAAGTCCATGCTAGTAACACAATCTTGGCACGCCCCCCGTCTGGAACCTTTGTCCCTAATTGGGCCAAGAGCACCCCAAATCGACAGGTCTACATCAGTGCTGGAATCGGCATGACACCGATTCTGACCATGCTCCAAGCTCATCTTGCTCATCCGACCTTGAGCAAGACGCGAGCTATCTTGATCCACGTCAGCCGAAACAGTGAGGAGGAGGTTCCACTGCTGAAGTCCGAGATTCCGGCTTTTTCGTTCCTCCGTACGATCAAATTTTACACTGCGCCTATACCCGACGTGGATGTCAGAGGCAGAGACTATGATCATGAGGGAAGGCCGACACTCGAACACCTGGCTCCCATCTTGGGAGAGTCGTACTACATTGACCCACTAGGAGTCACTCCGATCGAGTTGCCAGGTCACACGTCCAATGCTTACATATGTGGACCGCCGTCATTCGTTGAGGACATGAGAAGCTACCTTGAACAGTGCAACATCCCACCCCAGGCCATTCGCCAGGAAACATTCACATACGGATCCTCTCCTTCGGTTGGAGACGACACCTCAAGCACGGACGGCTTGGATCTCCCGGAGAAAGCGACTGTGCGATTCCGCGGGAAGGAGGCCAGCTGGGATAAAGGCACTGGTCTCTCGCTGCTGGAGCTCATGGAGCAAGAGGGAGAAGGCGAAAACCCCGAGTCAGCTTGTCGGGTGGGAGACTGTGGGACTTGCGAGGTGAGAATTCTGAAAGGAGAAGCCCGAGTGTCGAATAATGCTGGTAAGGAGGCGAAAGAGGCGGCTGGGAAACCTGGGACTATGATCAGATCGTGCTGTTCATTCCCAACAAGTGATATTTTGGACCTGGAATTTTGAAATTCAGAAATGCAAGGCTTTCCTCATTGACTCCGTCGAAAGAATAATGAGGTTGATATTTCAAACGGCCCAATGACAAGGTCTTCGGACTAGAAAACAGCATCGACGTAGTCAGTGAGTTTCTCATGCAGTATTTGACACCATACTCAATTAAATAGATGTGTCATTGTAAGGGGATGGTGTCCAATATTCACTATAAAGTCTTTTAAAATTCCTCATAAACGCTTAGATTACAATAAGAAATGGAGATTGAGATGGAGATGGGATATTCACATCTCAACATCTCACATGCAGAATAGAAGCTACAATGGGTAGGGCGGGTGGTTCCAGAGACCTAGACGGCACAGGTGAACTCATGTCTTGGGTGCCTTGAAAGGAATTCGCTTAATGCAGCTCCATGCTTTTTCGAAAGATGTTATTGGCTTGTGTGACTGTGAGGTTTCTCAAACTGTCTTACAGCATTGAAGATCAGTACGACCTCCATGAAATTGGGGGGTTGGGGGGTTGGATGCCGTTGTGCATATAATCAGCATCAGCAAGGCCCAAAGTGCCAGCCCTCGAGTCTTCGGCATTCAATGTGTTTTTCTTCCGTTTACACTCCAGTGTTTTGTTTGGGGGAAAAGGTTCCAGGATGACCGTGCCCCGTTCTGAGGTTCTCACCGCCGAAGATCTTGAGATGTCTGACGTGACGTTTACCCCGAGAAGCTCGAGGTCCCAGTCACAGGCTGTCAGATCGCCAGGTTCCGCTTCACCGGCTTCCCATTCACCAGGTTCTCTGTCACCAGTTCCACCGTTACCGGCTTCCCTGACTGCACCAGAACCAGTTCCTGATGACGCTTGCGTAGCATCTACCGCGGAGAATACATTACTTCCAAGACCTGACCCTTCTGCCCGCGACTCAAACTCCCCAATAAAGTCAAATCGCCGCCAAAGACTCCACGACCAATACAAATTATGTGTATCGCCATGGGTCTGGGAGATGACGTCTCTACTCATTGCCACAGGACTCCTGGTCGCGATGATAGTTATCCTCGGTGAGGCGAGCAACCAACCAGAGCAAAACTGGGATCTGCCCATCACACTCAGCGCGCTGGTTAACACACTTTCCACTGTTTACCGTGCATTGCTGGCATACGTTGCCGTTGAAATGGTCAACCAGGAGAAGTGGATATGGCTGTGGTCAATATCATCACCATACAGACCGCTCCGCCAACTACAGTATTTCGAAGCCGGTAGTCGGGGCTTACTCGGAGCCCTCAAACTGATGCCTCTGGTTGCCAAGAGCTCCCCTACATCTCTCCTGGCGCTGATTGTTATTATACTCTCCCTAGCCGTGGGCCCATTTGCCCAACAATCGATAAGCACATATTATCGCGCAACGGACATGGGCATCGCTTCACTGCCGGTAACTTATTCGCTCGGTTCTGGATCTGGAGAATTCTATTTTAGGACCATCGCTTTTGCAGATCTCATATTTTGGAGTTTGACAGCTACCTACCAGGGGGAGGGGGGGTTTTCGACTGGGTCACGCAATGCACTTATGTTTTAACATTTAATCAAAATTTTATCATTATAGCAAAATGCTAATAAAAGGCTAGCAAAATATTATTAAAAGCAAATTATATTAAGGCTTTAAATTATATTTATATTAATTTAATATTAATATTAACTTTATATTAATTAATATTATTATAAGGTTATATTAAAAGCTTTAATTTAAACCTTATTAATTCTAAGTTTATTATTATTTTTAGATATTTTTATAATTCTATAAATCCTTTTATAATAAATAATTAAGCTAGTAAAGAATAAATAAATACTTAGGTTAGGAATAAGGAAAAAAAAGAGGTTTTTTTTTACCCTTATATTAAGAGTTAATATAATATCATAATATATCAGGAATGATTATATATTAGTGATGTATAAATAATGTAATATATATAAAAAAATATATTATCAAAACCTTAATAGCATATCACTATTATATAGCTATTCCATTGATATAGTGGTGCGATGTTAACGAAAACCCCCCCTCCCCCTGGTAGGTAGTGTCAGAGGTGCTCTCTTTTCAGCACTCGCAAACCCGAGCAGTAACGACTCAACTATACCGGTCGACTGTCCCACAGTAAATTGCGAATTTCCGAGTTGGGGACCACAGGGTGATGTGGACTCAGGATACGACGTGACACATGCGTCTATCGGCATGTGTAGGCGATGCCACGACGTGACCTCACTGGTGTCGATGCATAACGATTCAGGCGATTATACGTATGGTCTTCCCAACGGCATGGAGATCATGACATACGGCGATAGCACACCCTGGCTCAACGCCAGACTCCAACTTGAGTTGGGCAGAGAGTGTCGTACCGCTCGAGATAGCTGCCCAAATGAGGTGGAGCTTCACTAATACCACCGTCCTCACCATGGGGCCAGCTTCTCCCCAGGAAATGACCGGTCCTCAGATTCACCCATCAGCTCCGGTGGCAGTTTCTTGTTCACTATACCCCTGTCTCCGTACGTACTCGGCTTCCATACAAGGCGGCCAACTGCTAGAGCACGAATTGCAGTCTAATCCATTGTATCCCGACCTGGGTAATTACACTGGTGCCGACGTTGAGGCACAACTCGCCTCTCATGCACTCGCTTTACCGCAAAGCGAAATTGACCTTGCTGCAATCCAATCTCCCTGCCGCATAAACAACGCAATTTTCACGCCAGAAAACATGTCTATAGCAACCGAGGCAGCGCCTGTTAGAATTCTGGATCCGGATAATGCACCGGATTACCCAACTATCATGGCTCCAAAAGAATGCACGTTTCGCATCAAAAGCTCAGCCTATCTTCTCCTCAGCGCAGTTTACGGTAACCAGTTTCTAAATGGAAACTGTGCATGGAACACGCGACAAGGGAAGCAAATTGAGTGCCGAGAAAAGTGGTGGCTCGCGCAATTCTGGGAGACCAAGACGGCTTCCGTGCGATCCGTCGAAGACCGCTTCAGTGCGATTGCAGACGCGACAACAAATCAGTTCCGGCTTGGAGTTGGTCGTCAGGCGAACACTACCGTAAGGTGTACGGAATTGCTTTGGAACAAGTTGCTTACACCATTTTCGACTGGCAGTGGTTTCTCCTTCCCGTCTTTCTCCTCGTCGTAGATGCATTCTTGCTGGGGTGGATGCTTTATAGAAGCATTCGATTTCGTAACGAAGAGATTCCTTGGAAAGGAAACCTCCTGCCTTTATTATACTATAGATCCCTCTTCGAAGGGGCTAATGGGGAACCATTGGAGGCTCAGACAGGGTTTGGGGGTGATAAAGACGCCGAGGGTCCCTTACTGACGGCTACTGAGTTAGAAGATGCTTCGAAACAGGTCTTCGTTCGGCTTCGCCGGGGAAAATCGCATCTGGTGGATCAAGTAGAAGAGACTAGTAGTTAGAGCTGATGGTCGTATGCTAATTGACTGTCTGCTTGACTGTCAATCCGCCTTCTGGCTAAGAGCCAAGAAAAGAGAACGGATATTCACACCGGTCTAAACGGAGGGTACCCCATGTATCACTCGTAACACCCACACACAGTAGCACACCCAACACCCATACACCCAACACCTATACACCTAATATTCATACACCCAGCATATGTATACTTAATACTTATGTAAGTTAGGTATTGGGTGTATGGGTGTTGAATGTATTGGTGTTGGGTGTTTGGGTGTGTGGGCGTGGGTGTGTGAATTAGGCCTTAGTGATGCACTCTGCAGATATACCGGTGTACCCTCTGTTTTCGCAGGTGCGAATCTCCATATTCCAACAAAATATACTGCGATTGCGCAATTGTCGAACTAGCCACGACTGGTTTGTGACATGCATGTTAACGTTACAACGCCTCCACGAAGGCGTATTCCTGTTTCCTTATTCAAAAAATAATACCCTAATGCTCTACAGAGCTTCTACTGGTGACGAGATCAAACAAGTAGTTATGGTTTGTTCCCTGCCGGCGTAGCCTCTGGAGAGGCACGCTCGACATCCTCGCACTGTTCAATAATCTTCGCATCAGCCTTACCCCTCTCAAGAGCAGCAAGGTCATGACTGAGCCCATCTGTTTGAAACTTGTGAAACTGCCAAGCAGGTATTTTAGCTTCGAAGAGCTGATCGATCTCCTCCAGGTTTCGGGCCTGTCCTTCCATTAGCTCGTTCCATGCTCACATTAATTCCCCCGTAGCCTCACGGCCCGTTTCCCCTACGGTGGTCATAGGGGACGGACTTACCTTGAGCTCCGGCATAAAAAACCATGCCCATATGGAGGTTAGAAATGCAAAACCACCCCAAATGTATCCCAGTCCTGCACCAATGTCCGCGAGAAGATAAGGGGTAACGAATACGACGACAAAGCCCACAACCACATTAACAGCAGTCTGCCAAGCGCATCGGTAAGTAAACACTGAACTGTTGAAGGCAAAGACGTGGACCTACCGACAGTGCCATAGTCTTCTCTCGCAACGCCTGCGTCCCTACCTCGGCAGCGGTGATATATGCACCGGGACCCAGCGTCATATGCAAGATACACGTATACATCTGCATACTCGCAACGATTCCATTACTCTCGTGGACATTGGGACTGGTCTTACGACCGAGTGCACCGATTGCTATCAAGAATGCCCCTTGAGACCAGCCGCCGTGGAAGACGAGCGACCGCCGACCAAAGAGGTCCAGAAATATCATTGCCATGATTGCTGTGACGACAGAGGTTGCGTTGTTGATGACCTGTGAACCATTTGAGTAATTATTCAGTCGAAACCTCTATCTGATGGACTTACTGCATAGACAAAGGCCATATCCGCCAGGCCAACGGATCTATAGAAAGTCGGGCCGTAAGAGCTGGAAAAGGTGACACCAGTGAGCTGCTGAAGCGCCATGATTGTGCAGGCGATTCTACAGTGAAGCTGTCAGCTCAGCCTCTTCACGCTGTTCAAGGAGCAGAGCTGAAACTCACCCAGTCCTTCTTCGATTCTTCTCATTGAACAAATTCCTCCAAGGACCCTTCTCTCGCTTGCCAACTTGACCTTCTTCACCCATGACAGCAATCTCCGTTTCAGGCCTTCCGTTATCGACGTCAGCCTTCCTCCTGACCTTTCGAAGAACGGCGATCGCCTCATCCGAGCGGTCATTGAACACCAGCCATCGTGGAGAGTTAGGTGTAAACCACAGCCCGGAAATAATGATGACAGCCGGAACTGCCTGGATGGCTGTGGCGATTTGCCAGCCCGAGCTATCAGTCCTGTGAGACATAGACTCATTGACGATGCCTGCGATTAGGGATCCAAAGGTCAGACAAAGTTGTATCGACCCCACAAAGAACCCTCGCAATGAGGCAGGGGCGACTTCGGACTGATATGTCGGCACGACATTTTCAACGAGACCGACAGCTAGGTACACCAAGAATCGGCCCGTAATAAATTGTGCAGCGCTGTTGCTTGTAACCTGAACTGGGACATGTCAATTTGGCTTCCCCCTCAACGCCCCGGCTTGTTACAAACTCACTTATGGCCCCGATTATCTGGACGAAACACGTAACACCCATCGCCCGTCGATGTCCAATATTCTCAATGATCGGCCCAACGATCACAGTGCCAGTGAACTTTCCTAGCAGGGGAAGACTGTTCATCAAACTAGCCGTCCGACTAGGAAGATAGTAAGCCTGTTTCGTCTCGCTGAATGCCCCGAATTTGTTGATAAACGGCGTCATTGCTTGCACGCCGCCAAAAGAAGCTCCATCACTGTTGACAAATACGTGAGAACTTGAGAGAAATTTCGGAAATTAGGAATTACAGAGAGACTCACTAGCCGAAGAAGATGCTCCCCATGGCGTATACAAGGCAGTAGAAAATCAACCGGGGAGTGGCATCGGCGATGCCCCCCTTGCTTGCGAAAAGACCGCGGCCCATCTTCGTTCGATGATGCAGGCCTCTATGGCCGCGACTGTGCAGAATAATGCTTTTCCGGAATACAGCCAGGTCTAAATTTGTCAAAAAGACCAAAACCAAGCAAAAAGATGAGTGCCATCGTCGAGCTACTATTAAGTACTATGTAGGAAAGCAGCCCATGACTGATTTGCATAGCCGAGCCATGCGCCGATCAACCGGGCCTCCGCAACATCTCTCCCCGATTCGGCGCTCACCCCGCGCCTAGGTGGGGGTGTTCAGTGGATCATCTGGGGATGCTGACCGACACTCAGGCTCAAGAGAGCGTGGAACTCGGATGGGGGAAGTAGCGATAAACGCTGTGAAATTGGCACCGAAAACTCATTTCGTCGATATTTCTAGCTTCACGAGTAAGGCATTGTGAGGTTTGAGTGTACACTATGGACTTTGACTCTGGAAAAGTATGCTGGCGGAGTCGTTCTATTGGGAATAATGTATCTGGACTGCCGCGGTGGGGAAAGTACCCTCGAGTCAACATTGACTACATGCATCGTTTCCCGCGAACCTTTTGAGTCCTGTCCTTCCTTTCACAATCCGGTCTCGGAATGCCGTTTCTTGCTAGAGTGGTCTTTCCCGACGGAAACTCTTACCGTCCCGGATAATTCGACCATTATCCGAAAATTCCTACCGACGACCTAGTCACCTCCGCAACAAATACGCCTTGAGAGATCAAGTATTTTTGATTGGTCGCCATTTTACTGACGTTGCCTCACCTACAAATTCGGCCCATCGCCATTGCGCCCGAGATGTACGACGTTGTAGTCTATGGCTCAACCTCGGGAGCCGTCGCGACTGCCATCCAGTCTTCGCGACTGGGAAGGTCGGTTGCCTTGATCTCGCCAGTGGATCACATAGGTATTCTCACCTGGTAGTCTTCGAGACTCCAAATAAGACAGTTACAAAATTCGAGAAGTGTAAACTGAACAGACCACAGGCGGCATCCAAGTCAACGGCCTCGGCGCAACAGACATTGACAACCAGGCCGAGTTCCAGAATAGCACTACGCTAGGAGGGCTGAATCTTCAGCTTCACCAGAGGATCAGCCGACATTATGGACGCTTGGAGAGGTTGAATGAGGTCGTTGAGAAGAAGCTCAAGGATCCTGATATCTGGAGGTTCGAGGCAAGGGTTGCTGAACAGATAATCAGGGATTGGTTGGCTGAGAACCCGTCTATTACTGTTATCAAGGTCAGCCTTCCGTGAGCTATAAGATTGACGACAGCTGACGACTCTGAGTTAGTCCCGACTTGCCGAGAAAGATGCCGTTGAGAAAGACGGACCAGTGATCGAGGCGATACTTCTTGAAAATGGTCAAAAGATTGCCGGAAAGGTGAGCGTCAAAGTCCTTCGGCCACGCATAGCACTCGCTCACATTCTCAGACTTTCGTGGAAGCAAGCTACGAAGGGGATCTTCTAGCCGCTTGCTCCATATCTTGGACTCGCGGCCGCGAGTCATCTGCAAAATACTCTGAATCCCTGGCTGGCGTCCGCGCAGAGACGCCGTATCGCCAAATTGACGTCGACGTCGATCCCTACATCGCACCGAACGATCCTTCGAGTGGTCTCCTCCACGGCATCTCCCCCGAGCCCTTTGGGATACCAGGAGATGGTGATCTGCACCTGCAATCGTATTCCTACCGGGTGCCTCTAACGGATGACCCCAAGAACTTGGTACCGTTCACCAAGCCTGAAGGGTACAATCCTGCATGGTTTGAGCTCCACAGGCGATTTGCAAAAGCAGGAGGCGAATTCTACACACCTAAGAAAAGATTGCCTGGCGAAAAGACGGATTTGATTGGGAGTGAGGGAGCATTGTCGACGGATTTGCTGGGGATGAATGATGAGTGGCCTGTTGCGGATTATCAAGGTCGGAAGAAGATCCTGGAAGACACGAAAAGGTTCACCAAGGGCTTCCTTTGGTTCTTGGCAACGGATGAGGCCCTGCCGGTCAGTCGAAAGCCTCCTCTGTATGATTCATCCTACTGATAATGCCAGGAACCCATCCGCAAAGAATGGTCCCAATTCGGCTACTGCCGCGACGAGTTCCCAGACAACGGCCACTTTCCTCGCGAGCTTTACGTGCGCGACGCGCGGCGGATGATATCTGACTACATCGTCACGGAAGCGACAGCTTCGAAGAACGGTGACCCTGAGGTCGCCGACCCGGTCGCCGTGGCGTACTGGCCGACGGATACGCACAGCGTGCGGCGGATCCTGCGGGACGGGCGCGTGCACAACGAAGGTTTCATCTTCAAGGACGGGCATCGGTGGCGACCTTTCGGTATCGCGTACCGCGCTTTGCTGCCGAGGAGGGAGGAGGCGGGGAATTTCATTAGTGTGACGTGTCCTAGCTCGTCTCATGTTGGGTATGGTGAGTATGGATACTTTTTGCTCTCGTGAATCCGCGGTGCTTTCTTTATTCTAGCTGACCAGGCGTGCTAGGGGCCGTGAGGCTGGAACATCAGTTTTACGCTCTTGGGCAGGCAGCTGCTAATGCATGTAATATGGCCATTGAAAAGGAGGTTGGGTTGCACGATGTCCCATATGAGCCCCTGAGGAAGAGGTTGTTGGGGCAGGGAGTTGTTCTGGATGCCTCTCTGGTCGGGGTTCCATCATTTGATGAGAAATGAAGGGGTCATGGGGAACGGTAAAGCAGACATCGCTGGACGCGCCGAATAACGTCGCCGACGAGGTTGACCGACTCTAGATGTCTTGTTGGCTAGATTTGCAGCACAAAACTCAATTAACAGCACATGGGCGACTGTGCTCTAAGCATTTACGAAGTCCAGTGGCAGTATTGAGGCACTTCTATATGGCTATGATCTCAGCAAAATCCAGACAGACTGCCCTGAAATTAATGTGTGCTCGTCCCGCTCACGTTGCCCAAGTGGCCTTTATCAAGTCCGCAGCACGCTCTGCAATACCATACACCACAGACTGCAAATTCGCATTACTGATCAGGGGCATCACGCTCGCATCCACGACCCGCAAGCCCTGGACGCCATGCACCCCCAAGTCACTATCCACCACGCCCCTCTTGTCCAGGGGCAGCATCGCACAAGTGCCGGCGGGGTGCCACATCGAGATGCCGCTCGTCCGCGCGAACCGCTCCGCCTTGTCCAGGTCGCCCCTCAAGTCGGACGCCGGGTCGCGGCGCCGCAGCGGCTGCTTCAGGAACGTCCTCGAGAGAGGCTCGGACGCGGCGAGCTGCTCGATCTGCAGCACGTGCGACGCGAACACCTCGGCGTCGACGGGGTTGGAGAGGTAGGCCGGGTCGATGACGGGGTCGTCTTTGGGGTTGGCGCTCCGGATGTGCGTGGTGCCTGTGGACAGGGGGTGCGAGAGGACCGTCGCGAGGGTGAGGAACTTGCCCGGCACTGGGCCGGTCGGGGAATTGGGAGACCAGTTGAGGTCAACTGGGTCAGCGTTCTGGGCCCGCATTGTCATGTGCACCCCCGAGGGTGCTTTCGGATCCAGTAGCGTCTTGCGGACGAGTGAGTAAAGTGCAGAAGCCCGGCGGTCCGACTCAGGAGGCTGGTTGTCGTCGAGGAGCTTGCTAAGTTTCTTGTAGCCGGGACTGTCTTGGGACACCCTGTCCAGTATTGGGAGGTAGGCGTAGGTTTCGATGCCGATGCTTGTAAGGAGTCCCGTCTGGCTGGTTGCGTACTCCTGTAGCGCCTGGCCAATGGCCTCTGGCTCCTGACGCGCCAATGCATCTAACGTTTCCAACGAGTCAACAGCTTCATATGAAATGCCACAGGCGAGATGGTCCTGAAGATTCTCGCCAACCCCAGGAAGGTCCCTAATAGGCTCGATACCATGCTTGGCGAGCAGTTTGGCATCTCCAATCCCCGAGAGCTCGAGGATCTTGGGAGACTGCAATGTGCCGGCAGCGAGCACAACTTCCTTCGTGACTGAGGCAGTCTGGGTGATGCCGTTGTGGGTGTACTGAACACCACTTGCTTTGATTCCACCCTCCCGGTCAAAGAGAATTTTGTGTACATGTGCATTTGTTAACACGACGAGATTCTCGCGGTCCTTGTATGGCTGATAGTATGCCGAGGCAGAATAGCTTCTCTCCTTTGTGACTGGGTCAACAGAATGATGTATGCTGAATGAGCCGCTTGCTGCGCCCAGAAAAGGATCATGGGCCATAGAATAGCCGAGGTTTTTCATCGTCTTGGCCCAGGCATCGTGAACAGCGAGTTTGGGGAAAGACGTCTGGATCGGTCCTTTAGCTGTGTCGTTCTTGGCGGCCCATCCGTCTACACCGAGCGCTGCCTCCAGCTGCGACTCTACTGGGGGATAGGTGTAAGCCTTGGTCACGTTTCTTTGGAGAGCATTCCAATCCCAGCCTTCATTTCCGAGGGTTTCCCAGGAATCGAAATTTGCCTTGGTGGGAGGAGCGAAGATTTGGGCATTGATAGCGCTTGAACCGCCGAGTGCCTTGCCTTGGTTGACCGTGACAGATCGATTATTCATACCTGCCTTTTTAGCTGTCAGTTGGCGTCTACAACTAGAGACATTTCTGGACTACGACTTTGCTGGCCATGCGCCTAGATTCCGAAGGGACGACTCATACCTGTGGCACAGTATTGAAGCACCAATCAAGTTCTGAACCAAACAAAGATGCCCACATCGCCGGCGTCTTGACTCGGGGGTCGTTGGTATGATCGCCTCCGGCCTCAAGCACGAGAATGCGGAAATGATGGACCTCTGATAGACGAGCTGCGACAACGAGCCCGGAGGTACCGCCTCCAATAACGACAAAGTCAAAAGATGACGACATATTGAAAAAAAAAGAGTGGCCGTGGGTATGCCGCTAAATTGATGCCATATAGATTTATTGAACTGGTACGGGGATTGTGATAACGTCCAAACACCTTCGTGGCAGTGGTTTCTTTGTTATTGGATCCGGGCAAGGAACGAAATGTCGTGTCTCGATGTCTATACTTTTGCTGCAAACTCAAGCCGGCTCAGACCCTGAGAAGACGTCCCCGGGTCAGGGCATTTGCCAGCAGTTGACGGGAGATTGCAGGCCTCAGGCCGTTGGTTCCAAGTAAGTACAGGCATGTTTCGTGGTTGATACCCACTCACACAAAATCCTCCCGAACCTTCCTCTTTGCATGCTGACTCTCCTTTGCGCATTTTTCCTGGGCGCCTATGGCTGTGTACCGCTGTAGGAATTTCTGCAGGTGACTTCTTGGTTGCTCCACATGTGATTGATACGTCGACCGGGGACCAAAAGACCCACAGTACACGGGGGAACCACCAACAACGTGCTCGGGTTTTTTGACGCAATGGAGGGGCAGGCGATCTGTCAGTTTGGATGACTAGTTACATGTCTTGTCGCCGAATTGATAGTGAAAGCTGTCCGTGCCGTGGGGGTCGGCCCAGACTCTATCACACCTCCGCCTGCCCCACAAACCGGCGAGGTACTCCGCGGATATTCCTTCTTGCTCACGCACTTCCGCAATCCCATAATACCAGATCCTCTTTAATTTATACCTAGTAAGACTTATATAGGTGATAACTATACCCTTACTTATAATTTACCACCCAATATTCCAAAGCATAGCTCCTTAATATTACTTACAGCCCCTATAACCAGAATGCTAATTAATATATATAGAATTAATAAGCCTTAATATATACACTGATTTATTCCAAAAATCTACACAATCTTACAGCTTGAATTTTAAGCTAACCAACGTACATATGAAATGCAGTATAGAAACGTTTTCTTACTTATATACTTCTATAATCCTATAATACTAGATCCTTTTTAATTTATACCTAATAAGACTTACATAAGTAATAATTATACCCTTATTTATAATTTACTGCTTAATATTCTAAGGCATAACTCCTTAATATTACTTATAACCCTTATAATTAAAATATTAATTAATATATATAAAATTAGTAAGCCTTAGCATATATATTAATTTATTCTGAAAATTTATATGGTCTTATAGCTTGAATTTTAAGCTAAGCAGTGTATATATGAAATGCAGTATGAAAACGTAAACGCCCCAGAGAGGCGTGCTTGGCAAGTAATTCGGCTCTGCTATTATTTCCAGCGGGCCTCGAATCATTCAGTCGCATGGGTGTGGGTTTTCAGGGGTAGAGATCAGAGCAGAACAATCAATGATAAGGGGTGACAGAAGTTTCTCTCATCATTGTCTATCTGTATGAAAGCCCATGCTCTGGAATTTTGACATACATCCCTACTAGTAGGTATTCCTTTGGATCTGATCAAGCTCTAGTTGTAACGTCTAGTCTATAAACCATGCTCACTCAGTGAAGTGTGTTTCCATTGTTTGATTAATTGTTCCCCACGATAGGCAAAGCGTAGAGGCAGATAAGCCATAGCGCCCACAGTTGCCAAGTTCGTCGATCTTCGGTCTTGGTACATCCCGACTTCATGACCTTCGAAATCACGACAGTAGCAGGTAGCATTGCAAGAGCAAAAGTCCACAAGCTTAGTCCCCAGAAATAGACAGACACGGCCGACCAGAAAAGGACAAGTAGCGCAATAGATGCTCGCGATGCACGCTCTCCAAAGAGCAAAACCACCGTCTTCCGCTGACGGAGGCGGTCGCCCTCTTGATCCTTCAGGTCCTGGACCTGCATGGTGGAGAATATGACGGCGCTGATAAATCCTGTCCAGATATGACCGAGCTGGTTGATATTGCACTGATTGTCGTTTAGGTAACAACCCGATGCGACTTTCAAGGCGCCGCTGTTGAACATGGCGAAAGCGCACGCGGTGCACATATCGCGGACAAAGAACCACTCGTCACAGCCTCCCAACTCATTGTACATCCAAGTGATAACATGGATAAGAACTCCCTGGTCCCAGACGTTCATATAATAGTTGAGGCCAAGACTGACTGGTATGATGGCAAGAATCAGACGTCTTGTTTGGTCACCAGTGATTCTGCCTTTGGGAATTGGTCGCCAGGGCTTGTTGATGCTGTCCTCTGCCACTGATTTGGGGGCCCATTGATGGGAAAGGTCGAAGATGAGTGTGTGCCACCAGTTGAAGAACAAGACGGCGGGGAAATTCTGCAACACACTCAACCATGTGGCAGGAGGTCCAGAGGTATTGACGAGAGGGGTTGCAGCAAGGGTTGCCAAGACGCCAAAAGCAGTGTTCGGGACGACAAAGGTAGGGAAGTCACTTTCTGTAAACTCCCAAATGAGGCGGAAGGGTGCATATGCAGATGTGGCAACTGTTCCGAGTTTGTGCCACCTCATATCCGTAGGGCTGGGTGTGTTCTTCGACTTAATCATTGTGACGGAGTGCTGTTCAAGATCGGTGAAGAGAAAGGGAGATGACGATTGCGACGTTGACAAACTTCGGGACTCGCTTGCATCGCTATTTAATGTTTTGCTTCACTGGTCCCCAAGCCGGAAGTTGTCCCACATTGCGCAGCCCAGGCAGCAGACCAACCTCTTCTCTGACCTTTGCAAGTTGCGAATTATTCTGGCGGAGCCACCCCGCGCCGTGATCAATGCATGTAAGACCGGCGACATAGTGGTTGGAACCGTTGAACGTTGTCTCTCCTGTGACAGAACGAGCCAACTGCAGATCTAAAGACGAGCTCCACACCACACATGGTACGCCGCGCGGGAAGTTGTTCCGAAAACTGATATGATCCGAACCCCAACGGCTTAATCGTACTGATATTTCAGATGATATTCTGCGGAAGACGCGCCTGCTCTACCAATGTATGCACATGCAGAAAACTGACATATGCCAACCAGCCCACAAAACGAGCGGCCAATGGCATGATCTTAAACCAGTGGGTACAGACCTTACCATGTAAGCCAGGACACTCAAGTGGGCACCACCATACCGAAGCGCTGGGTGTTTCCCACTTGCTGCAAATTCAGCGGCATAAAACTCCCATGCCATGCTGAAACGCGACGGAAAGTTCACGTGCAGTTATAATTGTGGGGATGCAATGATAAAGCATTGCTTTCCAACATAGAGAATACCTGCCACGCCATTCGAATCATCCTCGGCGGGACAAGGCAGTTTTTGCACGACTCGATGGCCTCATGCCTGCAGAGCAGGTCTCGCAGATTCCTGGGTATAAGAAACTGACACATCACACATTCATTTCCGCGACCCCCACATGGATGGCCAACCGCCTGACCAGCAAGTCTGATCTGCAGTACCCTCCAAACGTCCCTTGCACACTATTGGCTACCTGTTAACTTGCATCCAACTGCATACGGGTGGTCAGAGCCGGGCTGGGCAGGCTGGGCAAAATGGATACTGTCATGTTGACAAGGCTGCCTGGAATCCCCCGCCACCAACACACTCCAAAAGCTACCCCCATGGGAGGTACCTAGACGGGGCCCAGGTGGATGATGAGGTTCTATGTTACCTCGTGCCTCTTTTTGACCCGTCAGGTCCACGGATCCAGTGACTGAACTTCAATATCTGTGCTGGAGACCTCTATCCACAATGCACGGGCTAAAGCGATTAACTGAATGAGTCCGGTTGCCTCGTGATCACGATTGCCATAATTGTAACGTCCTATATGAAGTAGCAGTCTGCCCCTCTGCAACATCCTGGGGGATTCGTCAGGATGGTTGTGGCCGGGTACCTAACTGCAGATCGGGGCCTTCCCTGGTCGGCATTTCGAGTCACATTAACTCAGCAGACCCCTTAACTGCGACGGTAACTGCACGAATTTTACCATCTTAACCCGGAAAGGAATCTAATTTTAGTGTGTGTGTGTGTGATGTGATCTGAGCCGGTGTGACGCCCAGGTTGCTCGATGCCAGTCAGCACTGTTCGTCATTTAGAAACGGGTTCTCTCTCCCGATTTACATAGCTGGTATACCAAGGCATCTTGCTGACTCGGAGCACGCACTGATTCCTTCCTGCTGTAAAACCTGACCGGAGCTATCATTCATGCTCAACGTCTTCTTATCGCACCGCCCACCATGAGCCTCCCCATTGGTGCAGTCCGTGTCATAATCGTCAGTTTTGTCTTTATCGTGTTGGATTTCATTGCAGTGGGGCTGCGAATCTGGTCGCGATACATACAGAGAACGCCGTTGGCGTTGAATGACTGGAGTCAGTCACCCTGAACCAATGCCTCTCTCTGTCTTACACAGAATCTAGCTAATTCTTGGTGTTGTAGTGGCATTCTTAGCATTGTTCATGACAACTAGTTCCGTGACAAACCAATTAATAGGTAAGATCTACCTCTGTCATTTTCGCTACGACTTCAGTATACACTGACTTGTGCTTGTGAGTTGTAATCAGCCGTCTTCTTGGGCGGTATAGGGTACCATCTCATTGACATCATGACGGAGCACCCCGAGAAGTTTCTCATGTATCTCAAGGTCTGTCACATATGCCATTGTCGTGGAAAACAGACTTTGTGACTAATCGTTAAGACTTCAGGTCAGCATATCTGGGCAGATACTCTGGGCAGCGGCGAATACATGTGTAAAGATCTCTATTCTGTCCCTTTATACAGTTCTGTTCCCTGGCCGGTAAGCATATTCTTGTCCTTTTACGCATCCCCGTCTTTCATGTTGTGGAATTTTGGAGAAATGCAACACCTTAGGCTCCGTATCAGGTGATTAACAGGCACGCAGCAAGTTTCACCTCATCTGCTACGGCATCATGCTTATCACTGTTGCGTACCTGATCTCGGTCATATGTGAGGCATTCTTGTTCTGCACGCCGGTGCAGTACAACTGGGACAAGTCAATTACGGGCACCTGCGACATTCCCGGGCAGAGCGACGCATTCAAAGCTGCTGGCAGCATCAACCTGGTCATAGACGCGATTGTCGTGGGATTGCCCATGCCGAAGCTGTTTGGCCTCCACATGTTGCTCTCCAGAAAGTTGAGCTTGGCTTCGATGTTCAGCCTTGGTGCTATGTGGGTGCTCGGACCACTACTACTACTATTGACTATTGCCGGAACGCCGCTGACTTGTTTTCTGCCACAGAATTTGCATTATATCTCTTTTGCGCGTTGTTTCGGTCGTCAATTGGGACATGGATGACATTACCTATTACGCCGCGGACGTCTCGGTGTATTCAGTCCTCGAGCCTACCTTGGGCGTCATCAACATCTGTCTGCCGACAATCAGGCCAGCAATGCTCGCTATTGCTGGGAAAGACCCTCGCAAGGGACATAGTGTCACAGGGCACTCGAGTGGAAAGGATGCAAGCTGGAATTCCCGGAGCAAGGACAGCGGGCCGGCCTCGAGACGCGCTAGGATGCAGGGCAACGGTGACAATCTGCAATTGACAGAGTTCGACAGGACAGACGACGAGTTTCCGCTCACCACCCGTGTTGAAGGGGGCCCCAGCGATACACACGCTGTAGGACAAAACCCTAGGGAGATCACTGTTCAAAGACGCTGGGAGGTTCAAGGACACCATGCTAGTCCAAATTCGGGGACAAGGCAGTAGGCGCGAGTGCGCTGGTCTATGGAATCTTCCCATGTCTCTTGAGATATCTACATGTTTCTTCGTCACTCTACGCATTATTTTAGCAGTCTGTTAGCAGAGGCTAAGTTACAGAATACCGCAGCTTGTTCAAAGTAATGAAAACATTGCGTAGACTTCTTATTCCAGGATACCGCTTCCGGTGCATCATCACATTACGTAGGTGTCGATTCCTTCTTAGCTGCTTCCACTCGAGCCTCTGTTTTGCTCCAGAACCAATCCGCGTCCTCCATAACACGCTTACTCCACCCATCCAGGGGCCCCATGACCTCAATATGCTTCTGGCTGCCCTGTAAGATTTGGACGCAGTCATCTGCCGGGGTAAAGTTCGTAGCGTTATTAGGCCCCGTCAGCTCCATGAGCTGCTGCGCGCTTGCGGCATAAATAACCCTTCCGATATTCGCCCAGTATGTTGTACCGGCACACATCGCACACGGCTCCCACGTAGTGTACATGGTGCATTGCCAGAGGTAGCCTGGGGGGAACTGATCGGCAGCTGAGAGAGCGAGGGTGGATTCGGCGTGCCTGATGTAGGAGACATTGTGCTGTTTAAGAAGCACCGTCTTGTGATCCGGTGCGACGAGGATGCAGGCAAATGGTGGTTTTTTATGCTGGACCATGCAGGCATGCTGGACCTCCAGCGCAATGGCCATATTCTGGGAATAGGTTTAGGGATTGAACTGTTGTATATCGTTGCCTGGCTCCAGTAGCGGGGTGTCCAAGTATTGTGAAGACTTACTGTGTCTACTTGCTCCTGCGTGGGAGCATCTCTTCGTGGGAACCATTCCTCCTTGACATTGTCGTCAAACCCCATGATGCCTTCTTTGTCTTATGATAAATAATGCTTTTCAGTTCTTTGATGACGTTTGAATAACGGAAGAGCCGGGTGTTCTGGGAGTTCCGCGAGCTGTGATCGATTTATCCCTAATCGTTGATTCCAGACGCCGGCTACATATCGGAAATCGCCACAGGTTATCATTACCTAATTTCCCCCGACCTCTCGGCCGAGATCTGCCTTTCCCCCGCTGCTAGCCATCAACTCCGAGTCTACGTCCTGTAGCTCCAAACAAATTACGTCCGCATTAAAGCCCTGTCTATTTCGGTGTAACGGATTCACACAAATGACAATTATTCTTAGCAGAAACCTTGCACGACAGATCGACCATTCCATGCGGTCCGTTCAATGTCATTCTCTGTTCATTGCTATGTGTAGATTTACTGTGAAAGCATGCAGGCTCCTCAGCTTTGTAAGATGGAAACATAATTGGCTATACACGTCAACGAAAACGCCCCTTACGTGAACAAGTTCTGGATTCTGCGGTTGTTCCATTCCCAAGCCGTAATGTCCTCATCGTAGCGGCACGGCGTAGCAGCGGTGACAAACTCCTTGAGCGGCAAAAGCGAAGCATCCCTGTTCGGCTTGCCAAAGTAAGCGACGGAGTATCGTTCAGGGATGACCTTGTTATCACCAGCTTTCACACTGGGGGGATAAGTAACACGGTGGCACGCAGCCCTGAAAGTGTCGTTGGTGAGCCGCTGGAGCGAGTCGCCGATGTTGATGATGATATCTGTGTTGGCGGAGGAAATCACGTCGTGGAATGTGCCGTGTTGGTCCTGGTTCTCGACCTGCAGCCCGCCGGTGGAGTCTTGGAAAAGCAGGGTGAGCGAGCCGAAGTCGGTGTGTTCGGCGATGCGTGTCGAGGTGCCGTCCGCGAGGGTCGAGGCCGGGATCTCGGGATAGTGTAGGAGCCTGAACTCGTTCTCTGCTTTGTTGTGCAGGGACCTGAGGTGCTGCTCCGAGACGCCGAGCGCGACCGCAATGGCGGACAGGAGCTCCAGCTCGGTCCTGAATACCTCGTCGTAGAACTTCTCCATGAAGGCTCGGAAGCCGGGAAGGACTTCCTCCGCGACCCAGATGTTGTCCACGAGGTGATCTGTTGCGGCTCCCATGTCATACGTTTCCTGAAAAATGGTTGAGTCGATAAAGTTGAACTGCATGGATATTTCATACCTTGACATCCTTGGTCGTGCCAGGACCAAGTCCTTTATCGTATCCGCTAATACCAGCTACATTCTCCTGGCCAACGTAACTGTACCCGCGGTTCGGGTTGGCTTGGGGAGGGTGTTTAGCTGTCATTTTCTCATCGTGAGAAAGATTGAAGAATTTGCGTGTCTGTCTAACGGTAAGCTAAGGCTCCAAGAAAAAGGACTCGAGCCCCACCCACCCATTCGAATAGCGATTGGATCATCGCATCTGGAATTCTGTGGTTTTGAACCTTGATACAGCCCTGCTTCTTCAACATGGTGACCAGATTATTGCTGAAGGTTTGTTTTTGCTCCGGTGTTCCGTAGAACAGGGACATATCGACGGAGTCAGCTTGAGAAGCCATTACGATAATTCAGGTGATAGTGATTCCGGTTTGGTCTCTTGAATTGGATGAAAGATTCTGTGTTTGCTTTTAGTTGCCTATGTAAAGTCTACAAGTGAGACTCTTTGTCTTGGACGAGCTTGATATATACACAATAGATGCTCATACCCCTATACTGGCAACACAGACGTGGAACGGAAATGCTCGGCTTAAGACAAGGCGCTCCATCTTATGATCTAGATGGCAGTGATGATATACTCTGCTTGTTATGGATCAAGGCTCCCGAATCGTGCCTCATCGTAGCTCCGAGACGGTCTACACCCAACCAATTTAGGAAGGCAAGCCCGATAGGCCCCGCTTCAAAGACAATGCTACCATCCCGGAAAAATTGTTGCATCAATACTCAAGGCCTGAAATAGAGGACTGTATTTCTATCGAATTCAAAGTCAGCATTTTTCTAAAAGCCCAGAATATTGAAACTGAATTCATGTTGCTCATGTCAATCAGCGATGGTGGATGTAGAAGGCCGGGGCTGGGACCGCTCCTCAGAACGCGTCTCGCGTTGACTTTCCGCGTTGAACGATGACCAGAACCTAGTATCTACCGAACCTCCGACTCCCATACACCAACGCTCTCCGGATCTTGTTATCAGGTAGGTTGCCGGGCGCCAAGATGGACACCGGGCTCGCTTTGAATCGGATAGTTTCTGACAGGTCCCCAGTCTTCGGCTTAATGTATACTTGATGTGGAGTGCGGCCAGCTGTATTCCTCATGAAATACGTCAACAGCTACTAACGCGCATGGCACCTAGTAAAATTGGGCTGTCATCTGGACGACCAAACAGCTATCTGACATGAGCGGCCTGGTGCACAGATACTGCGTTTGTGTGTGCAGCCGAGAAGTACAACTGACGTTGGCAGTAAGAGCCATCGTATATAGCTAAAACTGTTACAGTACGTATATAAGTGTAAGGCACGGTAATGTCCTCGGCATTACAATGTTCCTATTTTGGGTGTTCGGCACAATATGCTTTTCTTGTCCCGTGACACAAATGAAGAAGACGACGATACGGGCACAGCTATAGCAGCCGCTACGGTTTCCTGTGATTCGTAGACCGGAGCGGCTCATGACGACTCTTATATTGATACAAGTTACCTTGTTTGAAACCAAAGATATTTCCGCATCTCGAACATCCTAGTTTCCAATTCCCAGCCTCCATTGATCCACCATGCCTGACCCTCCGCTGATTCAAACTGCCGCAATACGCTTCGCCTCTCTTTGCAACTGGCCCACACGCCCATATGCCAAAATCTCAATCATAACAGACTCCATCAACTTCAGCTCCCATGCAGTCTCCAGCCACTGTCTCCAGAAGTCAATCGAACATGCAGCGGCTTAGCTCTCTTCTTAAGTGCGCCTTCCGACTCAAGTTCAGTGCCACCGTTCCTCTCCCCATCCTCGAGGCCATAGAATAAGAACGGCAGAATCGAAGACTTCCAGATTACCTCTCTGTTGCACCCCATGAACCCAGAGCTTGATATGATGGCCAACAGCAGGATCAACGTGCCGAGCACCACCGCCAACGGGTAAAGCAGCCACTCCCAGCGGAACTGTATGCACACAGCCGTCTCATAGGAGGTCCCTATAGCCACCGTCTTGTTGCCGTCCCAGTCCTCCCCCATCGTGCGTAGCTGGGCTGTCAGGCTATCAAACCCCCGCTTCATGAAGGCATCGACGGATGCGACCGAGGCGTTGCCACCGTTATATATGCCGCTCAGCCACCACGTGCGCGGACACACCATGGCTGTGTAATTGGCCGTCGTTTTGCAAATCTCAGACTGGTGCTCAGTCAGATTATTGGTGGCAAGTATGATGATCGGAAGTGTTGAGTGTGAAAAGACGGGCAACCAGGCGTAAGAGAAGCCGTAGAGACAGCGTTTAGGGCCCGTGATGTTTGCGAGGATGGTCAGACCACCAGGTACATCTGTGAAGTTCGCGCTGGTGTTTTTATAGACGACATTATCGACGACGCATGGGTCGGCGAAACCGCATAAGAAGCTGCATGGTGTGGTGCTGTTGTAGAGCCCTGGGGCAATTTCAACCAAGCTATCCAATCCTAGGGGTCCTAGTGGTATGGGGTCGCCGACGGCTTGTTCTTCAAGTTTCCCGTTAATAACTGAGCCATTGTAGTTTTGGATGGAAGGGTAGTAGTAGCAAATGACAGCCATCGGGGAGAAGTAGCCTGGGATGCTGGAGATACCGGGCAGACTTTGGGCCAGCTGTGGGCACTCGATGGAGTTGACTGGTGGCATAGGCAGCTCGTCGTGATCAAGATTGAATTGATATTCCGGTGCACTCGTGCAAGGGCTTGCGGTTGGCATCAAGAATATAATGCTGTTATTAGTTTCCTCGCCGTTGGTATGTATGGCGCTGTTCGAGACGATGTGTCGCTGACGTCCTGTCATAGTCACGTTTTCCAGATCCAAAGCACCGACAGTTCGCACAAGCATTGTGTCCCACCGCTGAATATCACTTTCTGCCAGTGTGCCCAGATAATAATTGATAGTTTGGCCGTTTGGTAAGCTGTAGTTCGTACTTGAAGCCTCTGCTTCATTTTCGTATGCTTTGGTGGACCAATTGTGGGCCCCGCCCTGGGTGATGAGGGAGGATATGTCGATACACTCAGAGCTAAACCCAGCGGCCGTGTACTGGATCCCTTCGGTCGCTTGGAAAGTGCAGTTTCCTGACGGGCAAGTAGGAGAGAGCGAATTAGGGGAAGACAAGCCAGCAAATCCAGCGATTAGCGACGCCCGAAGGCCAACGTCAGCTGCAAACTCTCCTGAATTACTCATTGCCTGAGGGAAAGTCTGAGCAATGGGAATAGACGCTTTCGCGTTGGAGATGGGCTTCTGGAATGATACTGTTTGGATAGCTTGCTGCGTGAAGGCACCGATCACGGCCGAGAGAATGGTAATAGTCGTGCCGAGTTTGGCCAAGTTCCTGTCATGGCATCAGTTTCCGCGGGATCTCATAAATCATCAGTGACATTATTGCCTACATACATACAAGGCGAAGAGAAAAGGAAAACTAAGGAGCCCCATATGCTCCTACTCGCATCTTCGTAGGTGCTCATGTCATTAAGCGGCCGCGACGATGTTTGAAACCATCGCCATTTCAGTTGGCCAATTCCTGAGAAATACCAATTGTCCATCAGTTCCTTACGCTGCTGCAGTGCTACTATTGTAACATTCAAAGTCAAAATGAAAATGAACTAACCAGCATCAAGCACATTCGCAAGCATCCATCTCAGAAAAGTAGCGAGCAGAGCAATGATAGTGCTGAGATTCAAAGTGCGGGCGTACAGCCAGCTGGGTTGCTCTTGGCGGTTGAACTTGACCAGGATGATAAAGATAGCAAGTAAGCAGCAGACTGCCGCGACCATGGAAGCTATCTCCCAAATCCAGTCACCAGATCCACCAAGACGCCACGTCTTGCTGGTGACTAGTAACGGTTCTGAGGGGGTGGATTCATAGCTGTTGTTGAATTTATGGGTTTGTTGCGCCTCCGTCTTCTGGCGATCTCTAGATTCCCGGCCCATCTGTGTTTGCTCTTCGTTCGATGCTTGATTAAGTCCAGCCTGATCATTGATAGAAGGATGAGCCGACTTTGTCTTCCCGCCTCGAGTATTATATGAAACCTGTTGAGAGTCCCCAGAGATACCACTGGATCTATCTGAACGAAGGACAGCGGATGTCAATTCGATCGATTTGTCGGCGCTCGACTCTAACCTCTGCTCCGATCGCAGCAAGCTTTCGACCGTTAATGAACGGCGAGTTTGGGGAGGGGACCCGAACCTTGGTGCCGCCCCGCAACGATCCATGACGACCCGATAGCTTAGACACACAATCAGAGATGCTTGAGAATGCGGTCCTCAGCGACCGAAGAGGAAGTGAATGGCAGGGAGGGAAGAATACAGGCAAATAGTAGGAACTGCAAGAGCTGTACGCAAGTGCTTTCTCTTCAACAATCTTGTACTCACTGACTGGATGACGTTTGGGGTTGTGCACGGGCCAGTGAAGCAGTCAGCCTAAGTTACACAGTAGGATTTACATTCGAAACATATTGCAGTAAATGTTACAGGCTCAACCGTGCGAGACAAATATTCTTACCTGTCCTATGGCACGGCTTGGTGCTATGTCGCACAATGTCTGGTATCTGTGGGGGCGGCCAGCAACAACAGGCAGCTGCCCTCGGATTCTTACTACACGCAGCACATGCAATCTAACCTCAGCGAGCGCATTAAAGACTCAGGCTGTAGGATGAGTAGAAGATGAAAACAACGACATGCACACAGCCGCGGCCGTCACTGCGTTGTCCTGGGGCTCGTGGACCGAGGCCGAGACCGGGACCGTGGGGGCGGCGGCAGTGTGCACAAAGCAATCCTCATTTTGTATTGGCCATACATTCTACCTTCATTTGCTTTAATTATCCACTGTCTGAGTGCTGTGTTCCAGGGACCTAGAAGCTCGTCCCACGTTTTGTTTCGTCGTGATGGTCCGGTAAAACCTGCAGGTCAGCAACCGATGTCACACCTCGCGCCGAGCCCCCCGAATTAGCCCTGAAGAATGCCTCTGAACGTAGAGATTCGGTAGCCAGAGACGCGGCCGAGACAAAGGCCGAAGACCTCAACAATGTCCAGACACCAATGTCTGGCACTGCATGTCACGGATCCAGGACAAGAAACAGCCCCAGAGTGGCAAGTATCAATTACGTACTGCTGCTCCTGCTTTCGCCTGACGCGTGTGCTCCTGTTCACGTCTCCTCCCACGCATTCCTCTCGCCTGCGGCTATGGAAATTGCAAGTGTGCCGAGTCCAAAGTCTGATGCACATCAGACCAAGGGACAGTGCCATCCTGCGTGGCCGCGGATATCAATACAAAACGACGCCACGCTCGATTCTGCTAGAGTTTTAGAACTGACGCCTCATTCTCTATCCATCAAATATGACCGAGTGGGAAGGTGGTATCAAGCAGGACGACTAACAAGCCAGCGTGAGTCATTCAGTGGGCGTGAAGCTTCCTAAGCTGCTTCCGTCACTCAGCCGCAACCAGGATGATTTTCCCAGGCATGCGTCACAAGCTAGTGACCCTTTCCTCGTTAAAAAGTGCAGAACGTGCGACTTGGTTCCCAATCTCTGCTTGTCCCCTCGAGAAGCGTGTAATATAATTGAAGTCCCAGCACCAACGAGGCTCGTTCTGTAAGCCACGCACTCATTGTATATCACTGCTTGCTTGAATGTGGCCAGCTGTATGGCCTCGAGGGACACGCCGATCACCGCAGAATTCGCCACTACTACTGCGCCGACTCGGAGGCAGACACGACATACTATTTGCCAACGAGTGTTGACGGTACTTGCCGAGTCTTGCACAACATGCCGTGTTAGGAGTTGGCACTGGCCGCACGGCGTCCTCGGCTACTCATGGTCCAGCGAGGACACTAAAACTTTCCAACATCTTGGCTTTCAGGGGTGCGTGATTTAATCACCACACTATGGGCTTTTTACACCAAGGCGGAAGCCATCCAAGGTAAACCAGGGATAAATATAGCTCAGAGGGACCTAAAGTGCCTCCAAGGGACAGCTTACTGTTGTGAAAAAGGGGCGTTCTCTTGCTTCCCATGAGAAGACCCTCTCGACCCCTTCTGCTACATGTTTGCTTTCATATTGCACTGGGCATCAACGCTATATTAGCGCTTATATCGCTTCTACCTCCCCCGAACACTAACATCCAAACAAGTGAACTCTTATTATATTAATTGACCAATCCTTACACAACCAGTATAGTACAGGACTGTCCAGCTAAGGGAGGCGCTGCAGTAAGAGTCCCCCACGAGGCTCTAGTCCGTACCATCTGCGCTTAGAAATAGTCTGGAGTGGCTTTAAGACAGAACTCGGAAGTCGGTGAAGTGAAACCAACTACAAATGGACCATACCTGCATTGAAGGTGCTTCGCGAGTTGCTTGGCGGCAGTCGCCCCGCGTTCCAGACGGGCCACTCAGCTTCAACGGTCGGTGGTGGCCGCCGCGAGGCGTTCAAGCCTTTACCCAGGTAGTAACGGTCGCTAGTCGAGAAAGCTTAGCTCTAGCCGAGCGATGGGTTCTCAGCCGCTCTGTCAGGTGCAGCGCTAGACTCTCTTCCCCCCTTGTCAGGAACGCAGGGGACAAGAGCGATGGATCTGAAGTCGATGCAGGCTGCATGATGCTATGCTACCTCGGACGGGACAGGCAAGGCTGCAGCAACGTTACCTGTTACCAGCGCATCTGTGTTTATATGTGTGTGCTAAGTTTACCTGGAGATGTGAGTACCTACTTAAGTAGGTAATATAGTTCTAGAAGGCTTTTACTCTCTTGTAGTTAGTGTGCTTGCACTATTACTCATCAGCCTCAAAACATCTCCGACTACATGCATCACCGTTATTGGCTTGGCACCTTGCCTTGGCAGTAAGACCGCACCAGATCACCAGAGGCGTGGGTTCATGTGTCAGGAAAGCATCAGATCGCGGCACAGTTGTGGATTTATGTCGTCGGCTATACCAGTGCTTCGATGAGCCTCACAAGTATAAAAGGCTTGGAGAAGGAGCGTGCTGAGCAGGATACCTAGGTAGTCTCGGGACCATCTCAATCAGCAAATCCATTCTTCACTTGCGCATTGTCTACCCTCTCATACGTGATCCAAATTTCCAGAATGCAGCTCGTCAAGTTCATCATTGCTTCCATGCCTCTGGCCGTCCTGGCCTCGCCCATCGAACAGCCCGGAGCTGATCTCGTCGGACGTGAGGCTGATCCTGAGGCCTGGGTAGAGGTCCCTGGCTTCTCGGAGAGGAGTGACGAACCCAACGAACTTTTCCGACGTAAGTTCCATCAGTATTCCCAAGGAGGTACAGACCACTTCTCCAGTCGTGTCCATGCGTCTGATACTTTGATTCCTACCAGGTAACATCGATTGCAACATCATCGGCTCGAGTTCCACCGTCAACTGCCGCGAGTCCCCCAATATCAGCTCCGACATTGTTACCACTTTCAAGGCTGGCTCGTCACACAGCTTTAAGTGTGCCGTCAAGGGCCAGTGCGTGACGATCAATGGGGTGACCAACTGGTGGGATCCATTTTTGTTGCTCTCATTCCGTTCGTCGCAGTTCAGAATTTTGACATAAGCCGTTCAATAGCTCGTGGGACAAAGCCGATCGAACACTGGCCAAGGACTGCTGGGTCAACGGATACTACACTGACAGCAGGTGCACGCTTGGTAAGTCAGGGAAACCAATGCCAAATCCGCATTAGCATTCTCAACCATGTCTGACTGGACCCAAATAGCGGCTCTGGGTTCCAATTGCTAGATGATCCTGCGCAGTGGCTATCATGCGAGCCTGTAACAACCAGTTGACCGCTTCGTGGAACCCTCCGTGGTCCTGGTCGAGATTGAAACAGCAAGACCAGGCATTTCAACTTCCAAGATATTGGAATTGGAAACACATTCGTTATTACTTGGGCATTCTATCGTTGAGTACAGAGATACATATATATACCATAAAAAAAGATTCTTTCTTCATCATCGCAATGGTTGATATGATTCCGTTGGTACACATGCGTCAGTATGTAAATGAATGTATCATTGATGGACTTGTGATTACCATACTTGGAGAATGCAGCACCATGCAAGGTCTTCAAGCCTGATTCCGCCTGTAAATTGAGACATGGGTGTAATGTAATGGGCTATAGTTATCCATAAATACATAGAAGGTTATTACTTAAGCATCTTGAATTTAAAGATAAAAAGACAGAGATGAAATATACCTAAGAGGTTATATTAAAAAGTTAAGAAGAGATATTAAAGTTGTCATACTAATCATAATACATAAGATGCACGACTGCCATTTGAGTAACTCTATCAGCAAATAATTTCCGCTTACTAATTAAGAGGTATAAAACAGAAGGGGCAAACTGCAGCATCTGAGCTAGTTTTAAAAAACCATTTTAATCTGTGGGGATCTTATTTGCTGTGCTAAAGTGCTACTTAAGGTAATTAGGTGGCTATATGTACACAATGTTTTAGGAAACCTTTCTCTCACTCTCTGAAAGCCTTTCCTTCCAGTTTAACATACGTCTGGTTTGGAGTGACCCCCCAGATCAATTTCACAAGATGACTTTTCATTACGCCGACTTCCTTTCCACTCCTTCCAGAGCCCATTCAGACAAAGGCCGCATCAATCGCAGCTGCCACCACTTGAAGCCAGCATCAACAACTCCAGCATCAGCATCATGGACGAGGATACGGAGCGCAAGGCTCCATCGGAAATGCTGCGGCATGAGAAAGAGTTGCTGGAGAAGGCGAAGGCTCGAACGGGCCAGAAGCCGACCCAAGCAATGCGACGTTCACGAGCGCAGCTCGAGCAAGAGTTCTTCACTATGGTAACGTCTTGCTCTAGCCACACAAACACTTCACTGCATGATGTTGACGAGATGTTATTTGCGCAGCTTTTCGACGCCCAAATGACGGCTCTGATGAATCAGTACCACATGAGGACGGCATTCATCGGAGAAGCCTACCCACCATCGATCGAGCCCATCTCTAGCCTCAATCCCATTCTGTTGCATGAACTGAAGCTGGAAATACACCACCGAGGCCGAGTGCTCATCGTCAAGACTTTCTGTGAGCCCATACGCATCTCGTCCATTCAGAATGCCGTCGAAGATATTCAGGGCGCTGTCGGGCGTCTCTCCGTCTACAATCTTCCTTCTGCCTCCCCGTTGAAGCATGTGCTACCCAAGGGGGCCATAGTCGCTGTGAAGGAGCCATACTTCAAGGCCACGGCCGACGGTGAAGTTATGGTGCGGGTGGATCACCCTTCCGACTTCATTTTACTCGAACCTCACAACTCGTTAGTTCCGCCTCAATGGAGGAGGGACTCAAAAGCCGCCACGACTGGGTTGCAATTGAAAGAGGAGGGATACACTGCGTTCAAACTAGGTAACTGGCAGGATGCTGGTAAACTCTATACTGAAGCTCTCGCCAAGGTCGACAACAACACAGACCTGCGTCGAACCCTCTATCGAACCCTCGCCCAGACTCACCTCAACCTGGGCCAATACCAATTAGCTTCGGAAAATGCTATTGCATCCGTTGCTACCGGGGATGATATTCCACATCAAGCCAAGATACAGAACGTGAAGTCGTATCTCCGTGCGGGCAGAGCACAGTACCTGATGGGCAATTTTGTTGTGGCCAAAGAGCATCTAGACAAAGCTCTAGGCCTCGATCCTACGAACGACGCGGTTAAAGCTGACATCGCACTGACTCAGCAGCGGATCCTTGAACAGCAGAATGGCAACTATGATTTTACTGCCATGGCTCAATCTGCTACCGGGTCCCGCAAGAAGCTCGACCATGCTTCCTTCACCAATAATACGAGGATTGGTCCCGCGGGGAACCGAGGCCGGGGCTTGTTCGCCACGAAGAATATCAAGCACGGCAGTGTTGTTATGGTCGAGAAGGCATTCTGGGTGCGCTTTGCAGATGAGTTAGGCAAGGAATACCCGGTCCTGATCAATATCAACACTGATCGGGTTCACTATGGTGCACAAGCCGAGTGCCTCTACGAAATTGTCGACAAGATGAGACGCAATCCAGACCAAGCCTTGAAGTTCTTTGATCTTTTTGGCGGGGACAATTTCAATGGAAAACGTGTCAGAACTCTTGACGGCGCTGTCGTTATTGATGTCTTCCAGGTTCAAGCTATTGCCGAGCTGAACGGGTTTGAGTGTCCAAGCATTCGATCCAGCTTCGACGACGAGGAAACGCGGAGCTGGGGGTCGTGTGGGGTCTGGCTGCGCGCCTCGTACATAAATCACTCTTGCTTGCCTAACACCACTGGCGGCTTCATTGGCGACATGATGATCGTCCGTGCTGGGTGCGACATCAAGGCTGGCGAGGAGATTTTCATGTCGTACCTACCAGCTACGATGAGGTTCCCAAAAAGAGAGAAGAAACTCCCCTTCTGGGGCTTCCAGTGCGATTGCACGCTGTGTCAGCTGGAAAGAAAGCTGCCGGAATCCGTGGTCAGAAGCAGAGAGCGGATGGTGCAAGAGGCCGATGACTTTATTGCCGCCAACCCGAGAACCCAAGCCAACTTGAACCAGCCGATCAGCGCCGCCACACTGGCCGAGGCACAAGATATTCTAATGCGTCTTGAGTCAACATGCGATAAGCCCATGTATGAGGGCTTGCCTCGCCTTGACTTTGTCCCTCTTGATTTGTGGCTAGTCCAAGCCAGCTTCTCTTCCGTGCAGGCAGGACTATCGCCAACGTTAGATATTGCCGCTACAACTCGGTTTTTGCAGGACCTTGGATACATGGCGAAGGTCGAAGACTCAGGGGTATCTATCGACAGGACGAATGGACTCGTGTGCGAGGAGGTTGTGCACGCTGCTGTGTACAGTCACATGGCATGGCGCCTGGCTGGGAAGCCAGAGGCGGCAATGGCGTTTGATGAGCTCGCCAAGGAGATGTACCTCGCTATCTACGGAGCCATGGACGGTTTCAAGGAGAAATTCGGTGTTCCGTAGATATGGGCTTGTCAACCTGCTGACGCTGGAGGTTTGAGCGGCCTCTTCTCAGATACAAGACTTGCATTTCACCTCGTCTTACAGATCTCTCTCAGGCTCCCGGGGCAACTGATCGGAAGAAGGGGCGGGGTTGCTGCATAGGAAGCTTGCAGGATCCAGAAAATGTATGATAGGATCCCATGATCTCTCAGATACGCGTGAGTCGTCCCCACGGTTGGATGAATCGAAGTTGCCGACCTTTGGTGGCGGGAATGGATTTCCGCTTCAACCCCACCCGGTCTGAAAAGGGCCTGCAGATCATCTGGGCCGCTTCTGTAAGCTAGTTGGATTCTAGTAACGTCTGCAAAATTAGGAGAATGTGAATGCGCCGCTCTCCTCTCTATCGAGTATCCCGGGGACTGCACCATCTGCCTGTGCAGACGAGTCTACCCCAGCCAACAGATCCGGGTCTATCTCCGCCCAATTGAGAAAATGCCAAGCATCGTACATATCACCACCCTCTCTCGGAAAGTTGCCCAACGATGTGTTATTGTCCGCAGTCGTCCTGAACGTCTCAAAATTGGTAGGCGTGGTGAATCGGGGTGGGTTGGATGGGTCGAAAACTGACAGCGAGCCCCGTCGCTTGGCCAGTCTCGAGCTACCGCTCTCTTCATGGTCGCCAGACCCCTGCACTGCCATCCTCGCCCTCTTCTGGCTATTGGCCACGGTGCGGTTTGCCGCAAGCTTCTGCCACTCTCGTTTGACGAGGATGACAACGTCCAGGGCTCGGGTGGCATTTCCATAGCACTCGCCGATCTCACTGAGTGCCTGGCAGCAGAACTGTAAATCGTCGAGCGCATCCTGAGACTCCTGCGGACTGCAAGTGCATGCGTTGTAGACGTGGACTAATGATGCCGTGAAAATGAGATGCACGATTTGTACGTTTGTGTACTTCAGAGAGTACTGCTTTCGGTAGCATCGCAAGACATCCGCCATGTTGTGCGCGGCCAAGATGCACTCGGAGCGCACTGAAGCAACGGCTACGCGGTCGTCTTGAGATGGCATCGCCTGGGTAAGACGCAGCAGGTCGCGAGAAAAGTATGGCCGCAGCAGGAATATTAGCACGGCGTAGAACTGCATGCTGTTTGAAGACATCAGTGAGTAGAATGGATTGCTGGCAAAGTGACAAGCTACACCTACTGTAACTGCATCACGTGTGGAAGATACAGAGACTCTGTGTTCAGTGGGTCTATGCGCAGCTGGGGATGTAGACCATCTTTCCAGGACACAAATTCCTGCCGCATTTCTCGTAAGAAGCGGACTAGATCATCAACTCCTACCTTCCGACCGGCATACCTGGTTCCAGATTAGCTACATGTGCCCGGCCTTCCAGTACTGTCAACTCACAATGTCCTGTTTATGCGTCTCATATATTCACACAAAGTGATATTGGCATCTGTACAGGACTCCAACGGATCGAGGATGCCCGTGTCGGGAGGCTGGAGGTGTGGATTGATAAGAGGATATGGCTTCCAGATTTTGCGCCTGATATCGTCGAGCTCCTTCATAGGCCGTGATACGGAGATGTCTCGTATGCTGATGCCCCATGGTCTTCCCACATACATGCTCCACATGCTACCGCGTAGTCAGCATGGTCCTACAATACCAGGGGGATTGTTCATACTTGTCGTGGATGAAGACACCCCAAAAGGTAGTCCTTCGAACGTCGAAGTCCCTTTGACTCAACATTCCGTTGCGGTATTCTTCCATCACATCTAGGTGTAGACCGAGATCCGCACTGAGTCGCACAGCCATACCTGTCAATGTCATCAGTTTTCTTTCCTGTTCTGGAGTGGAAATCCATCAACCTACCGCTATACAGCCAGCCCCTGGCGTCCCGAGTAAAAGCTGCTTCAGTAGCACTCATGATGACCAGCGCCTGGACAGTGGCCACACTAGGACTGTCCATCTCGACATCAAGTAAAGCTTTTGCTCTGGCTGAGAAGAACTCTGGACCAGGAATATGACCACTTTGTTCACCAGTGGCAAGACTGGCCCCAATCGCACAGCTGGACCTGTTAGTCCAAGATGTCAATGGTGACTGGGGGGATAATACTTGCATGGCGTTGTTCAGGGTCTCAGAGTAATACGGGGTATTGGTATGCCCGGACTTCCACTTCTGCTTTTCCAGGAAAAAGACCTCCTCGTCAACCACATGTATTGCCGGGTCCTCCCAGGCGAAGTATAACTCAGCCAGGTGGCGCTCGACATCCGGGGCGACAGGGTGGTCCAGCCCAGCCCGCGCCAAAACTTGTGCACCTTCTGTGGCCACGTGTCGGATGGTAGCTCGTGACAAGGAATGGAGCCCAGCGTGGTAGAGGTGAAGATTTGAGGTCGGGCCGTAGTAGCGCAGCTGGCCGTCTTCTGCGATCTGAAGTGACCCCATCCGTGCTGACAGCGAGCTAGTAATGTTGTCTGGATCAGTGGGTTCTGTCTGACTGATTCCTGCGTAATTTGTCAATCTTGGACTGGGTGATGAATCTGCATTGAGCGGCATGGCATCGTCTAAATTTCTGCATGCTTCGAAGTTTACCGGGGTGGTGTGTGCCTCATTAGGGAGGTTGTACGTTTCAATATTCTGGGCCTGGCCATGTTCATTCGCTAAGAGTTCATCTGAGATAGTAGGTAACGGAATCTTATCTCTTGGTATAGACGATGAGTCTGGTTTTGGTTCGTCATAGTGGATGATACTCTCTGACGAGACAGCGGGATTAGCCCTTGTGTGGGGAGACGTGTCACTGCTGCGGCTGGATGAGATGCTCTGTGCGGAACGTCTTCGTGCTGAGCCCTGGTCAAGATTTGCATTGTCACCAGGCGTCTGTGGTGGAAGCTCGATGTTGTGTGCTTGTAAAGTGTGCTCAAGCTGTGAAAGTCGGGCACGCAAAGCATGTGTAGTTTTCGCTGGTATTCTTTTGTTTGCATCAGTCGAGCTGCGTGGACGGTGTCTGAGGTTCGGGAGAGTCGCATATCATACCTTCGCTTGTCGTCGGCTGCGTTGTAGACGCAATCTCGCTTGCTCAGTTGACAATGCGAACAAGGTGTCTCGCCGTTACACTGGAAGTTTCCGGGATCAGCATTTGGATAGGCAGGAGAATGTGTGAGGATGACTGGATATGGCATCCGAAGACCAACCTTGATTTTCCTACAGCACAAGTTCTAATTAGTGGACGGCGGCGCTCGAGTCAAGGGTGACACTGCACTGACCTTCGGCGACAGTGGGTGCAAGCAGTCGTTACATGCTTCTTTCCGTCCATAGCTACAGGTGTATAATTCGCGGTCGAACAAGTTCCGGACTCAAACATGTGTTCAGGGTTGGTACAGACGGTATTCGGGACCCACAAGCATCTGGGGGTGGTAGAGATGTCTGCAGCGGAAATACAGGGCAAAGGATAAGCATAATTCCACTCAATTGCGGGGAAGGGGGACGTTAGCGCAAAGTCGTGTGAATATGGAGACTGGGGGATCTGCACGCGTGGGTCTTCAAATCTGGGGTGCATGCGCTTAGTGCTGGGCTGTCCCAGACGTCAGATCGACCTATCACACTCAGCGACGACTTCCGTGTCCCCAGTCGAGTGGACAATTTTCTTAGTCAACTTGTACACTAGAGGCAGGTTGCTCCGAGACGAGTCTGTCAAACACTTTGATGACCTTGCTATCTGTAGACGACTAGCCATCTGGTCGTATTCTGATTCCAGTTGTCTGTTTACGGTCTACAGGCGGAACCATTTATACACAAACAAGACCGTCTCATCATGATTATCGCGACTAGCCTACGAATCGCATTACACCGTGCATCAGGCTCAGAATTATGACAAAATTGGATGGAAATATTGTAGGTATCTGTGATAGCAAAAATCTAATACGGACAGTCTCCTCTTTCCTGGAATTCGATTTTGGCCTCCAGACTACGTGTTGCTATCCCTTGCGAGCCTGAGAATCACCATCAAGAACATGCTCCAGATGTGATACCTCGCTTGCTTGGTTGCTACCTTCCATGACCTTCTCGTCGACTCCGTCATCGTGATATGCTCCGGCTTTCGCGAACAACTCATCAATCTCCTCAAGAGTCTTGCCCTTTGTCTGCATTTAAGGTCAGCATCTGTCAGCCGAAGCCAAAAAATGGTGGAAGGGCTCACCTCAGGGCAGCAGAAATAAACGAATAACACTGCAATAATGCAGAATGTGATTTGCCAAATCCAGATTCTCCACCCAGCCACTTCAGCTCCGATGCCGCCTGCGAAGACAGTGATGAATGAGAAGAGCCACTCTCCCAAGGATCCAGCCGCTCCAGCGACATGTCGATACCTAAGCGGTGCAATCTTTAATGCGCGTCAGCTGACTAGCACTGTATTCATGTCTTGCAAGTTGCCAATTTACCTCAGGACCGTATAGCCATGGACAGCCAACCCAACCATAACCGAATGCCAAGTTGTAGATAATGATGAATGCGATGGCTGTCCACTGTGTAGCCAGCGTTGGGTTTGGCAAGGCAATCATTACCGTGAAGATCAACATTGATATTCCAAGAACCACAGCTGACCAAAGCATAATTCCTCGTCTGCCGAACTTTTCAATTGTTCCTGGGGTGACTGGGCATTGTTTTAGTGGATAATTACCTACTGCTTGAGAATCAGTTTGACTTACAGTAAGTCCCAATGGCAAAAAAGGTGTTCATAACTGCAGCGAGCAATTGGGACATGAACGAGGTCAATCCAATATTCGCAAATATGCGAGTGCTGAAGTAGACCAGCATGTTGATACCTATTTCCTCGTCAGCATTGGTGTTTTATGGCAGGATGATGAGTTCCGAGCGTAAGTACCCATCATCTGTTGGATTGACAAGATCAAAAATGAGATGCGAATTCGGCGTCCAACTCGCAACTCTGTGTTGTCCCATACCAGGCTTAGGAGGCTGAGTTTGTTCTCGTTTTCGGCTTCCAACTGAATACTTCGAAGAATGTCTCGTTTCTGCTCTTGCACATGTGGGTCTTCAAGTGGTCGATCATTCAAGAGCGCTAGAACGACGTCACCTTCCTGGATCCTGTCTCGGGCGTAGTACCATCGAGGTGTGTCGGGAAGAAAGAGCAGACAACAGCCCGAGATGATTGCGAAGAATGACTGAAATGCGATCGGGAATCTCCACGACGCCTGACTGTCGGATCTAGTCGTGCCAAAGTCAATCTGTAGACTGTTCAGCATGCTTTTCCCGCCAACCGTTCTAGGTTTATCATACCCAATAAGCCACGGCTATGCCGGTTATCAACCATGCACACTGCTTTGCCACTTCTGGACCTCGCTGAGATGCTTCGGTCCCCATCTCCGCCTACTAACGGTTAGAAAATTGCAATGATTGGCAAACTCAGAACACTAACCATATACGTGGGTACTGTACTTGAAATGAACTATATTAGGTCAGTACTGTCGACTTTTTCTGTGCATAGATTCTGCTCACGCCGATTCCGAAGCCCTGAGAATGTTAGCATCCAAAGCGATCAATAGAGTGAAAAGAGGGTGTCATGGGCAGCATACGCAAATGACTCTGCCAATAATGATGTGGGGCATCGAGAATGCGGTGGCCTGAATAGCAGAGCCAACTACAACGAGACCATCTCCCATCAATATGCAGCCACGTCGACCAAGGGGCATGCCGACGAAAAAGACCAATGCCGATACTACTGTGGCTGCAAGGACATAGGAGGAGGCCACCATAGGAATATCGTATGTCCGTTGCGGATTCTGGGGTCCTGTTAGCTGTCGTCACCTACGAGTTGTTGTAGGACTCGACTTACTCCGATGGCATCTAGGAAAGGCTTCGTGTTTTGAACTCCGCCCAGAACTCCAGCATCGTATCCGTAGAGAGCAAATGCCTGTGGAGAATTAGCTTTCGTTCCTTTCTGCCCGATAGCGACGTACCAAAGCACAACTAGCCGACATGAGCCGATATGTAAGCCGGCTGCTTAACCGTCCTTGGGCATATTTGAAATACATTGTGTCACACCAGGTGCTCAAAATTCTGTCCACGGCGATGCGTGATCCAGGACTTTCATGCTCTGACGACAGAAGTAGGTTGATAAAAACGGCTCTAATACAGAGATATTGGAGAATAATATCTAGATGGCACTCAGCTTCGGGTCTTACGCCGTCAAAAACCCACTTGCCAAAATCCGGGGTAGATCCGGGGTAGGCCTGTGGAGTATCGAGCTAGTGCCACTCACAGGACTCGTCACGTTTGGAAGGCAAACTCTCACAAAGAGAAGGCCAGGATTCCTCTTGGTCTCCTCAACATCAATTAGCTGAGATTTACAAACCCTCATGTGATACACGACGGAAATACCGTGTTCCAGCATTCAAAGACGTCATCTTGCGCCGCGCGTAAACATATTTCCAGCAAGGTGAAGGGTCTAGCGTTGCCGCCCACGGAAATCGATTTCCGTGTTTCCTATAACCCTGTACAGATACTCGCAGCATACCCCACAGCGGGAAAGAAGAAAATGGTGTAAGTGTTAGACGTTCATCCCGCACGTGTGTGTGTGGATCGAAAGACAAATCTATCATTGCAAGCAACGCCACTACTCAGTCCAACCTATGACCATTTGTGGTATTTGATGAAAAATAGCATCGAAGTCTCATCAGCCCAGATCCTCCAAACAAACACCTCATCACATTCTCTTAGCCGCCAGCTGACGTCTTCTCATCTTGTCCCTCTTCAGCGCCCTTAATGTTGATTGCCGTTTACAATGACTGCCAAGAATACTATCATCATTGGAGCCGGTGTGTCGGGTATTGCCATGGCCCACACATTAAAATGCAGGCTAGGCTATACTGACTTTGAGGTAAGCCCTGATTCTATTATACTTGAACTTCACAGCTGACAGTTCGCATAGGTCTTTGAAAAACGAGATTCCATTGGGGGCACGTGGAAAGCCAACACATATCCTGGATGGTAAGGCAGAACAACATCACAGACTGAGCAACACGCTGACCATCTTCAAGCGGTTCTGATGTGCCCATCCATCTCTATTCATTCTCCTTCAACCTTAATCCAGATTGGAGTGAGGAGTTGTGCGATCAATCAGAAATATTGCAGTGTGAGCAATCTTCCAGTTCTAGGACCATGCCGCCACCAGTACTAACAGAAGCGACAGATATCGAGAACACCGTGGACAAATTTTCATTGCGCTCGCATTTCAGGCTAAATTTGGCTTGCACTGGCGCAAGATGGCTGTCCCAAGAGCAACTATGGGAGGTCGAGTTCTTTGACTCGATCAGTAAAGAGAAGATGACGAGAAAGTGCGCCATCCTCCTGACTGCCGTGGGGGGCTTTTCCACTCCAAGAGAGGTTCATTTTCCGGGATTAGAATCCTTCGGAGGCCAGATATTCCACACAGCACAATGGGACCACACGTGCGACTACAGAGGCAAGAGGGTCGCCGTCATAGGAAATGGTTGCAGTGCGGCTCAGGTTGTGCCATCAATCGCCAAGCATGTCTCAAAACTTACTCAGTGAGGTTCCATTTGCTTATTTCATGCCTAGGCTGCGACTGACATTGATATATAGATTCGCACGAGGTCGGCAATGGTACCATCCGCGGCCAAACCACCGATTCAGTCCGTTCGAACGTTTCTGTTTCCGGTATATCCCTCTCTGGCAGCGGTATTGTCGACTCAAGACTTTCCTGGATACCGACAGCCTCGCGGCATCTTATGGGTCTTCGCCCGAGGAGGTCAAAGAGCGTATGGAGATCGAGGAGAACGCCAAGGCGTACATTTACTCACAAGCGCCAAAGAAGTATCACGAAGTCTTGGTGCCTGATTTTGCACTCGGATGCAAGAGGCGCATCTTTGACCCAAATTACCTGTCGTCTCTGCACCTGGACCATGTAGACCTGATAGCGGAGGGCATCCGTGAGGTCATCGAGACTGGAATAATCAGCGAAAGCGGGTACGAAGAGGATTTTGACATCATTGTCTTGGCTACTGGATTTCAGGTATCGAACTTCCTGACTCCCATGCAAATAGTGGGCAAAACCGGAGTCGCGATCAAGGATCAGTGGGAGTCCAAAAGGGGAGCACAAGCCTATATGGGGACATTTGTCCACAATTTTCCCAACTTCGGCATGCTCTTCGGACCGAACACGTTCCCTGCATTCAACTCGGTCATCTACGCGGTCGAAGTGCAGGTTGACTATCTGGCCAAGACGCTCTTCAAGACTGTCATTGATGGTTACGCGGACGTGGCAGAGGTCAGGGAGGAAGCCGAGGCGCAATTCGTCACGGAGCTTGATAAGACACTGGCCAAGACAGTCTTCAATTCCGGATGCAACAACTGGTACATCAACTCGGCGGGTCGTAATTCTGCTTCCTGGCCTGGGATGGCTTCTTCGTTCTGGCGAGCGACTTTCTTTCCTCGCTGGGGGGACTTCACACTGGAGGGTGGGAATATGGCTTGGATGTTTCGGAGGGTCCTTCGAAATACTAAGATGGCTTCAACCTGGATATGGCTGGTGTTGTTATTTGTGGTAGTATCAGCTTTTGACACGTACTCCGGAGGACCGGTGGTGAGAGGTCTTAAAGGCTGAGAGTAGAGATATTGTCTTCAAACTTAATTACACTGTCTACAGATTCTCTGAAAGATTGATACAATTCAGTAATAATGCGACGCAAGTTCCCAGCGTCTTTTTGTCTGAGTCCGGGATTTCCCTTAGATAATAGAATAGCTTTCGTACTGTTCCACACGCCGGTCTTGGTTACGTACCGGATATGCCGTCATTTCGATTTGTGGCTAATCGTGACGTGGGTCCGGTGAATTGCGACGGCATTGTATTTCCGAAGAGGTCCCGGAACAGGGTGATGATGCGTGATCATTAAGTTCTCGACCAAGTCAATCACGGCCAGGTCTGTTGATGGTCATCGGTTTATATTGTTTTGTCTGGGCGGCCCGTTACTGCACACTTATTTCAAGAATTCAAACCCATGAATTTGAACAATCATTCTCAATTGGTATCGAGCTTTCTTCTTCTTTCTTTCTTTTCGTTTACCGCATCAAATATCAAATCATGAATCCATCAAACCCTACTGTGCCTGCGTCAGCTTTGGGAGTTCCAGGTTATGCACTCGTGACCGGCGGCGCCTCAGGCATTGGTCGTGCCATAGTTCGATTACTTGCTCGAGAAGCTTGTGCAGGCATTGCAATAGCAGACATAAATGCTCATGCGCTCGCCACGGTGGAGAAGGAACTCGTTGCGATCGCCACCAACAAGGACTTTAGGTGCATCACTGTCAATGTTGACGTCAGAGATGAAGGTTCAGTCGCAGACATGGTCAGGAGAGCCAGGGAAAGCTTTGGGAGAATCGATTACGCCGTTAATTGTGCCGGTATTGGGCTTAAAAAGCCTCTTGCCGACACAGATCTGAAGGAGTGGGATCGCATGATGGGTATCAACATGACAGGTGTCTTCCTCTGTATGAAGGCGGAGATCAACCAAATGATCACCCAAGAGCCCACAGTTGCATACGGGTGAGATCCACCTCCGTCCATTGTTGAATGCCGCAAACACCTACTAACACAACTTTAAGAGCATACGCTCCGATGCAGCGTGGGGCCATAGTGAACATAGCTTCGCTTTCCGCGATCGCCGGCTTGCGCCATTCAGGTGCTTATACAGCTGCCAAACATGGCGTTGCAGGAATCACACGAACAGCAGCTCTCGACTATCCGGAGATTAAGTGCAACGCAATTGCTCCTGGATACATCAAGACACCACTCACGGATGCGCCGGGTGCGATGAGGGACAACGCCCTCGTCAAAGTCAACGAGTGGACGCCGATGAAGCGCTTTGGATTACCGGAAGAGATTGCTGAGGGTGTTGTCTGGTTATTGGGTTCTCGGAGTAATTTTGTGCACGGCTCCTGCCTTGTGATGGACGGTGGTTATTTGACCCAGTAAACTCACAATTAGAAGCTTGGATAACGCTTTGCCATCCGTACGAATAGCATCAGAGACCCATATTGCGGCCAGTTTTGTGATACCTCCAAATCCTGGAAAACACTCGCTAACAGCACCTGCGAGCCAGCTTGGGGCTGGGGTACCCCACCAACGATATCTAGGACTCTCGGGATTGTAAACCCGCAACACCAGCACTTCAAACAAGTACGTCTATCATCGCTGCAGCAACTTGCCACCCCTCATACAGGCGATGAGAAATGGCATTCACAGCTAGACCCTACTGGCCTTCAGTCTCAGGAGAACCCTTCGTGTACTACTGAGATCATCAACATCGCAAACATGGCGTCGCCCAAAGTAGCCATCATCACCGGCGGAGCCTCGGGCTTCGGGCTGGCCGTGACGGAGGCATTGATATCCAAGGGGTGGAAGGTTCACATCTTCGACCTGAACGATGATGCAGGCAACACGATCGCTTCGCGCCTACGCAACACAGTCTTTCACAAGGTCGATGTGACATCGTGGCCATCACTATCTTCTACCTTTGATGCAGCCTTCAGACAGGAGGAAGGGAGACTAGACTTCGTCTTCGCCAACGCAGGCATTCTCGAGAAAAGGGACTTCTACGAACGGCACGACGTAGCTCATGGCCCACCACCTGAGCCCAAAGACATGTCTATCGAGATCAACCTGAAGGGCGTCATCGCGACGAGTTATTTGGCTCAGCACTACTTCCGCGCAAACCGAGATGGAGGAAAAGGTGCCGTGTTGGTCATGACCTCCAGTATTGTTGGTCTCGTAAGCTGCCTTCTAAGAGTCCTTTGTATGCAACGAAATCACTGCTGACCTTCTTGGGAAGTACAAGCAGGAGTTCACGCCATGGTATGCAGCGGCCAAGTCAGGGGTGCTGAACTTCATGCGGTCCATTGCACCTGTTCTGAAGAGGACGGACGGCATCAGGGTCTGCGCCATTCTGCCGAGCATCGTGAAAACGCCATTGATGGGGCCTGGGATGTGGGAGACATACCCACCACACTTGTTCACGCCTATCGAGACTGTTGTTTCCGCCGTAGAAATGCTGGTCAAAGGCGGGCCAATGCGCGACTCAAAGGGCAAAAAGATTGATGCCGAACAGGCAAATGGGCTGGCTGTGGAGATATTTATGGATCACATCTTCTTCCGTGAGGAGCCGGAACCTTGTAATGACGATATGAAGGAGGTCCTGTACTCCCTCAGCTATGATAAGAAGATGGAAGCGATGAATGTGAGGGCACAAGAAGGCTAGGGCGACGTTGAAGAGCCCACAATTTTGTCGGATTTGAGGATAGAATGCACGATGTGGACGCTTCTATAACAGACATTATGAACAGCGTAAGATACTTGCTACGGTAAAGATTTGACGGCATGGCGCTATGTAACTCCGCGATGTAACTCAAAAGGCACTGGAAATTTAAAACGAGCCCTGAATGTCGGTAAGACTTCGGCGTCAGTACGGCGGTTGAAGCATGAGAGAGCTGAGACTCTAGGCTGGCCTGAACGTGACAGACGGTCGGGACCACAGCGACGGTGCCAGAGTGGGAGTGGTGGTGGAGACTCGATAAGTAGCCGTCATTGAATGCTGTACCAATGGCCATATTTGAAACGTTGGAACCTTGTACGGCTCTGACTTTACAGCTCGTACACACGTGGACTACCAGGTTGCCTGACAAATTCGTAACCCCTGCACGGTCCCCTGATAGGCAAACTGCGATGATGCCGATATGAACATGTTTATCTTGTGCTTCGGGGGCCAGGAATCTCGGTCGCTGAGCGGGTGGTCACCAGGCTACCGGCCAACAAAAGACAGCAGCTAACCGTTTCTGTCCATCCACCCGTCGCCGCCACTAGCCCCCTGCTTGGTTGTCTAGACGTCTCTAGCGCCGCAGCCAAGATGCCAGTCACGGTCAAGCCTTGACAAGCTTCACCACAAGCCGTCTGGGCGGGTCAACCGCCCACAAGTACCCGACTTCATGTTTGGGGCCGCACAGTCGGGAGTTTGGCCACACATTCTAGGCAGGGAGACGATCAAGCTGTACATACGGCTGTCGGTTACCTAACGCACAGTCAGCAACCCAAATGGAACTTGCCCATGTCACATCGAGAATGGTCCTATCTCGGCATTCTGGTCAGCCTCTATCGTCAGACAAGGATGGGTGGCCGACCACCCAGCGAATCCTTCCGGGTGTGCGCAGCTGTTCTGTCCGCTTGTTCGTTGGTCGACGCTTTAGACCCCGCTAGAGCAGCCACGCCCCGGGACATGGGCCATCTAAGTGCAACATCCCGCGTCTACTCGTCCTCTCTCATTAAATGCCGGCGAGAGCCCCTCGCTTACGCCGACGCTTATCTTTTCAGCCACACCTCCCTCTACATCTGCTGGCAAGCCAAATTTTTGCTTGCTTTTTTTCCCTTAGTCTTTCTCACAACATCCGCGATCAGGCAACGTCCCTTTGGTCTCGTGATACGCCACCGCGGACCGACCTTGCTCTATAACAACACCGGCGGGTGCCTCTCAAGACATCTCACCGACCGATAACCACACTCGATCAACCCGGCAGTGGCACATTCCCACGTAACACGCGACAACTCTCACCATGGCGGACAAGGACAGGATATCCGCCGCGGCGACGCCCGATCAGCACGACCCGGCCCATGAAAAAGTAGACGCCAGCGATGCTGACATAGCCCTCGCAGCCATGGGGTACAAACCCGTAAGTGGAACACGGGCTTATCACGCGTTCCTGCGTGTGCGCAAGGCATTCAATGACACGCCCGGTCTGACGACGTCTCCTGCCTTGGGCATCAATAGGTCTTCAAGCGCGAGTTTGGCCTGTGGTCCGCGTTCAGCTTCGCCCTGTCCATCTCGGGGCTGTACGGCACGGTCATGACGACGTACTCGTACCCCCTCTACGCCGGCGGCGCGGCGTCCGCGGTGTGGTGCTGGTTGATCGCTGGTATTGGGGCTATGTGCCTGGCTTTGTCAATCTCTGAGGTTGCCTCAGCCTATCCGACTTCCGGTGCGCTACCTCTACTGATGGTCCCGATCTGCTGTGACAGTCGTTGGGAGATGACTGAGCGCAAACGTGACTTATGCTAACTTTTTAATTTCTACGAAGGCGCTATGTACTTCACGATCAAGTACCTCGCGCCGGAGAAGTATGTGCCGGTGATTGCCTGGATCGACGGTATGTGACTTACACATTGATCCGGTCCCGTTCCGACGGCCCGGGCCCTTCCCCTCCTCCCTCCCGTACCGCTCTGCCGGAAGGTTACACCGTTCAGACACGCACATACCTGTGAATGCTAATCATTTGTATATCAATAGGCTGGCTGAACCTCATTGGCCAGATCTGTGGCAGCGCCTCGTCTAGCTACGGCGCTTCCCAGATGCTTCTCGCTGCTGTTGCCATCGGATCCGACTTCACGTACTCCCCGACCCAGGTAAGATATCCTGTACTCCAGCTACAACTTCATGGTGTTAGTCACCATCACTGACAGCACGTAGGGACATATCATTGGGGTCATGGCCGCCTTGTCCGTCTTTCATGCACTTGTCAACTGCCTGAATACTGCCTGGCTGTCCAAGATTGCCAGCACATACGCTGTGATCCACATTGCGGTGCTGTTCTCTTGCTGTGTCGCTCTTCTCGTTCTGCAGAAGGAAAAGAACACGGCTAGTTACGTCTTCACTGAGGTCACTCCTGACTCTGGATGGAACCCGCCGGGATTCAGCTTCCTGTTTGGATTCCTGTCGGTGGCATGGGGTGAGTCTCGGCACATATTCTCGAGGATAACGTACGCCAATAAGACTCGATGCTAACCCGCTATTCGTGAATACAGTTATGACAGATTACGATGCCGCAGCGCAGTACGTTCCCCGTTAATCGTGTTTCCCCTCTGATTATGAGATTCGTTATAGCGAGGCTCCGATTGTGATACACAGGCGAACATGTTTCGTTCACCAAACAAGTAGCGTAAACTAACATATTCCCACAGCATCGCCGAAGAAACGAGGAACCCAGCAATCACCGTTCCGACCGCCATATCCTCGGCCCTGGGCTTCACCTACGTCGTCGGCTGGCTCTTCACCATCGTCCTGGCTTTCTGCATGGGACCCCTGGACCTGACCTCGGACGACCCGTCGCAGAACATCCTCGCCTCGGCCATCGAGCAGCCGGTAGTGCAGATCTACTACAACGTGATGGGCAAGCGCGCAGCCATCTTCTTCGCCGTGTCCGCCTTCATCATCATGAACTTTGTCTGCATCACGGCCCTGCAGGCCGGCAGCCGCACCATCTGGGCCTTCTCCCGCGACGAGATGCTGCCCGGGTCGCGCATCTGGTACAAGATCTGGGGCCGCACCGACACCCCCGTCCTGGCCGTCTGGCTCTACACGCTCATCTGCATCCTCATCAACCTCATCGGGCTCGGCAGCTACATCACCATCTCGGCCATCTTCAACCTGTGCGCCATCGCACTCGACTGGTCCTACTGCATCCCCATCCTGTGCAAGCTCCTCTTCAACAAGTTCGAGCGCGGGCCCTGGCACCTCGGCCCCGCGAGCTTCTTCGTCAACGTCTGGGCCTGCTCGTGGACCGCGTTCGTGTCTATCATCTTCCTCTTCCCCACGGTCAGGCCCGTTGCTGCGGACACTGTGAGTGACTGTTCCTTCATTTCACGTCAGTTCTTTCATTCGCTAACACTGATTGACCGTAGATGAACTACGCCGTCGTGATTTTGGCCTTTGTGCTCCTGTTCTCCTTGGTCTACTGGTTCATCGCGGGCAGGAAGTACTATGTCGGCCCACGCACAGAGGCTCATGTTGTTGACGGTATGATCATCAAGGAGCCTACTGATTCAGAGCTTCGTGACAGGGAAAAGCACGTGAATACCACGGAGGGCGTCGTAGATAGGTGACAGGTTCAGCATCGCATGAAGGCATGAATATGGGATGGTCAGGGTTGGTGAGACGAGGTGTGATGACTCGCGATACATATTTTGCTCATCCAGCCTTATGCCCAGTATATTGATAGAAAGAAATGCTCTTATGCAGTTTGAAAACGACCAGAGTGCAAAACTCTTCACCTATGCAATCCAGGAGCCAAACTACTATAAGCATAAGCTCCATAGATATGAAATCAGAGATTCGCGCCTGTGAAAACGGAGAGTGCACCGGTACAACTCACACCGTAGCTATAGCCAATCAGAGCATATCACCTGGGCTAATTCGCTCACGCACGCCCAATACCTATGCGTCTAAGTTTAATCAGACGTATAAATTGGGCTGGGGAGTTGGGCGTGTGGGCGTGTGCCCTTTGGGTGTGGTTGTTAGGTATAGGAAGTGGGTATGGGTCTTGGATATGGGAATTGGATGTGGTTGTTGGAAGGTGGTGATGTATCAGTGTATCCTTTATTTTGCAAGTACAAATCTTCGTATTCATAAGTATTGGATGAGCTCCATAACTTAGGTCTGAAGTCTGCTAGCCTAAGGCAAATTAGCTTAAGAAAAAAAAGGAAAGAAAATAAGAGGAAAGTGGGATATAATATCAGGTAATGTTGTCAAGGGTCACCACCAACGGCATCTGCACGTCCAGGACAGCGAATACAGGTTCTACACATGGACGAAGGATTCTACGCCTTGCTGGGCTCCCCCAATGGTGGATGATATGTGGGCTAACTTCGCGAGGTTGGCAGTACACGTTTTTGATACTGAATAGCACGTGGGACAAGTCAAGCTACCAAGCGGTGCAGTTTGGGAATTAATTGAATATTATTAAATGAATGACTTGGGTCAGTACTAACGAACTACCGAGCTAACTGAATGGGGAATTAGATTAACTTGATTGGTCTTCTGAAGGATCTCGTGCAAAAGGGACCTTGCCACCATAGTTGGACTATTGTGTTGAACAGTCCCCACATTGCATGTATCCCTTAATCGGCGCAAACAAACTGTAAGGCGTACAAAGGTTCCCACTCCTTCAAAGAAACTTGCTCTGCGTCTGTGACGTAGCATCATGATGGGGATACCTTATGGCTTGGAGTCACCCTTGTGCTTGGAATGGCTCTTGTGCTCGGCGACCTGCACAATGCCTGCCGCAATCTCCGCCGAGTTCTTCACGCCCTGCACGGAGTCCCTTATGAACTTCGCCACGAACTTGGGGTTGGCCCAGACGGAATCCTCCTTCTTGCCGTGGTGGCCGTGCTTGCCGTGCTTGTGGTGCTTGTGGTGCTCTTTCTTGGTAGTCGCGTACACAAGGTCGTGGATCACCGGCTGGTCGAAGAAGCGCGTGAGGCGGTCCGCGTCCTTCCCGAAGATCTCGAGGATCTCAGGCTCGGCCAGGCTAGCCACTTTCACGGCCTCGGTGACGTCTTCATCGACTTCCTCGAGGATGTCATCGACGAAGGCTGCGGCGGGGAAGCTGCGGCGAACTAAGGGCCTTCCATGGGAGGTCCAGTTGGTAAGGAAGGTCGCGTTGAAACTGCGAGTCGACCTGCCAGAGAGGGGTGAATCGGGATGACCAGTTGAGTTAAGGGCCGTAGAATTGGCAAGCAGGGTTGAGTTTCCATGGAAGGGCGATACTTCAGAGACAAACACCTCGTAACTGATTTTCCACTTGCCATGGGAGACCTCTTTGCCATGGACAGTCGAGTTGCCAGGAAAGGTTGAGTTGAAACGGCCAGTCGGGTGTTCATGCAAGAGCTCGTTCATGATTCGAGTTAAGATGCGTAGGGTCGTAGAATGGGCAAACCGGGTCGAGTTGTTAGGGACTGTCCAGTTCCAGTTACCATGGGTAGTCAAGTTAAGAGGAGGGTTGCCAGGAGGTGTCGTGGTCCCGCGGGCCTCAGCCCCCTCCGGGTAGAAGATGATCTCGCCGTTTCCGACACTGATCACAGTTGGGTCCTCTTCTCCGTCAGAAATGACATGCCTTCTCTCGGGCTGCGGCTTCGTCGGGGGCAGGTTCTTGAAGTGACCCTTGTCGACCGCCCAGCTGAGAATGACCTCATCCAGCAGATCCTCGGTGGCGAATCGCTTCACCAGGGACGCACACTTCTCATTGTCGTTTGTTTCCGGGTCGAGTTTCGGGTTGTCGTGGATTGCCAGGCTCTGGACCGAATTGAGCAGACCGCGCAAGTCGTTGCCGTCGTAGTTGGAATCATGGCCCAGTAGACCATGGCCTTTGCTCTCGACCAGGAAATCTGTCCACCCACCATTGCTGGTGAGCTCGTGCCAACGATCCCTGCCTGCTTCTTTGAGGGCGTCCCTGATGCAGCCTGTGAACGCAGCCTCACCGAGGCGATAATACTTTTGATCCGGGATGTCAGGTTGAAACATGAAGGGAAGCTCAGGTGTTTCAACCTTCGGAGGCGATGGAATAATCTGGGAACCATTAGCATTGTTCTGACGCACTGTTGAGTGGGAGGCTTTCTCGATGGCGATGAAGGCAAGGATGTGAAGTAGGCATTTTCCACTCGTTGATGGATACAGCTGTGTATGGAGTTAAACGAAGACATATGTGTGCCGAGTAGTAGTCTTCGGGTAAGAGCTTTGAGCGGGCAAGAGGGCCACACGACAAGTAATTGAAGAAGGCGGCTGTAAATGTAGTGTGAAGTCAAGATAGATTAAACTTACTATGGGCACCGCAATACCCAGGGGCAAGTTGGATGAAGCGAAGTTACCAGTAACGGAGGTGGGACTGGGGCTGATGGCAGCTGACACCGCCGTCACGGTAGTTGGGATCTCGTGAGGAATATACATTTTGGCTATTCCAACCGAGTTGATGATGATGTTGTGATGACGGTGTGAGAAGGGTTTTGAACAGGTGTGAGAGTTTGACACCTGTGGACTCGAAAGTTGTGGAAGATGAAAAGGGAAAGGTAAGAAAAGGTTCAGTGTCAAAAGGAGAAGCTCATTTATATTCAACCGGAAGGTCCACGAAAAGCCATCTGTGCACAGGCTTTGTGGCAGAAATCAATTTAGTGTTATGAGTAGTCATTCACGTGGGAATAATAGCTGATAGGCTAATCAGAACCAACCAATCTGTGCAAAATTCGCGAAGAGTGTACATCTTGAGGAATTCCCGCCTAGTAATGGACTTGGACTCAGGCTTGGTGGCGTTTCTCTTTAATTCGTGCCATATTGACGATACAACCCTAGGCAGACTCTCAAGCACAGCTGAAGCTGTCCGGCGCACGAATTAGATAAGACGGAAGCTTTTCCATGCTCGTATGGCCTTGCTAGTGAGGCCTAGTCAACCAAAACTAGCTCCTGACGATGAGTTTTCTTCTCATGACGACATTTGGTCCCCGGCTTGTCCCTCGCTATGGTTTATTCTACTACTTTCACTTTTGTATTGTGAACTTGATGTGTTCTTTCGCAAGCTAGGGTCAACTTTCATAATCCGACCTATCGCATGCATTCGTAGGCAGTCGTTAACTCCAGCGAAGAACCGCGAGCCGTGATACCCTGAAGTACTACCGTATCTAAGGTTCTTCTAAAATAGGACATAACAATGTGCTGCATTCATTTTCCACTTCCACCTTGGAGTCTTTAGGTATGCCAGTAGCCACTGAGCAACTCCGACTACATTTCGCATCCTTGCCTACCCCGCCAGAATGTCCTTGTCTAGGATCGAGAACCCAAGGCTGCCCAGGTGGTTTGGTCCAAGTGGTGTACGTTCATACTTGACATGGCTCAAATAAGCACGTGGAAATTTCAAGTGGTTACGGGTTGTGCATGTAGGAGTCAGTAGCATAGGGCGGTGTAGCACAAACTTTTGACGATCTCTTTAGGCTACGTCCAGCGTATAGCACCAAGCTCACTAGCGTACGAAGATTCTTCAGAGCGCTCCCCCACAAAACCCGTGACAGTAGATGATAAGGCCTATCCTTGACGGAAAAACATTCCGTGTGTTGCAAATTAGCTCGTCCACGCCTCTAAGCTTGCAGTGGTTGTAGCGGCACATGCCCCGTCGCTGCAACCCGAATATCCTCCAACGAGCCACATTCATACATACATGTGTGATAGCTTCCTGTGGGATCCTCCTATGTGATCCTGCTACGAGATAGCTATGGGATCTTCCAATGGGAGAGCCTCCCATGGAAACACTTACTGTGCGATGCTATCCTGTAGGATTCTTCTGTGTGACACTGTGCCGTAGGATACTGTCATATGGCAGTCTTCAAAGCAACACTGATGCCATCGCCGTCTTGTCATCACAAGACATGTCTACAACGGTCAATTCCATGTCTTGTACTATAGGTGCTTAACTATTGATATTGACGGAAACTTATGCTCATCAAACTGATACTTCTTCGAAGCATCTCCAGAATCAAAGGTGTGGACTCGTGCCCATTGAAGGATGACGGCGACCAGAAACTGCAAGTTTGCTTCTTAACATGGATCAGGAGTGGTGATCAAGTAAACATGACAGTATGTCGGTTGAAGTCGATTTGAAGTGACGTCAAATTGACCTTGCAAACTCGTCACGTGCACCCCGGGCGATGACCTCATCTTCTTGGTTCCGACATGAGCCTCCGGTGGCGACAACAAATCGGACACCTTGCCACTCTCACCCCAATCTACTCGTGCACAGCAACACCTCCAATTGCTCTTGAAGCACAGAACATACTTTTTTCGGAAATATCGCAACCATGTCTTCCTACAGCTTCTCCTCCTCCACGACATTCTCCTCGAGCGCGACCCATAACGGCAGGACAACCAGCCAGGCCTACACCGAGGAGCAACATTCCAACCCCCAGGGCACGACGGTGCGCTCGACCAGGCAGGACGACCCCAATGTGGCTCCCGTGCAGGAGCTGCGGTACTTCGACGCGGGCGGGCACGAGATCCCGGCCGAGCGGGCCGCGCACAGGGGCCTGGGCGGTGCTGCCCCGGCCGGCGACGGCGGCCGGCGCATCGAGGATGTGAGCGACCGGGACAATCACGAGAGAGACGTTGATCGGTTGTATCGTGAGCGGATGGAGGATGAGTATGCGAAGAGGGAGGGTGGGGCTTGATGGGTGTGCTTGGACGTGGAGCTACGTGATTTCGGGAATGTCGGGATTTCCGGATCAGCCAGTGCGTCTCAGACGTCGTTCCCAGTGCGCACAGCTCGGACATGTGGTACAAGTTGGATAATGGGACTCCAAGAATTGACCTCAGGCCATCTGGCCAGGGAGGCCATATGATGTGACCTTCATCCAGAGCGTCGACACCAACAAATACCTAGGCGGAAAACATAATATCGCAACATTTAACCACCCTGCCATAGCTTGGCCAAACCTTACCAGCCGTCCGTGATCATTAAGCCTGGTGTGTCCAAAGTCGACAGGCGTAGTGGCTATGACAGAGTGCAGTAGCCTGCCACGCACGGTTGGTATTCTTCGCTTGACACGTAACAGCTCTAAGTGGTTGTTGTGTGCTTTCATTTCAGAGTCTGTCTTCACATTTACCACCCGTCCAACCATGGGCCTCTTATCCAGCATACGCACAGCGTGAGTCGCACCATGTAGCTCTCAGCACCTACCTAGGTAGCTACATATCAAGGAATGAGACTTCCATCGCAGGACCATAGAAGGAAGAATAGAATGCATTATCCATGCTTCTCAAGCTAGTCTAGGTTCTTGCGACGGCCTTGCCGTGGTGAGAACAGCTTCACCAGTCATACTCTAACAGTACCCCTGACCCCACCCAGAGCAATCACCACCAGCATAGAAATCTTCCCCGCAATACTCCTCCATGGCGCATATCGGTGGATACTGGTAGTCTGTTCGCTGATACACCGAGACCTTGTTGGGCCTCAAGAGAACAGGTCTTTCGCCTTCACTACTGAAAGCCACCACCCCGTGCACACTCTGGTAATGACTGCTCCACACAGAAGAATATAGTTCACAGACCATGGCGAGAGGAATATTGTATCTCAGTTCGTAAGCCACGAACATGCTGCAGACAGGGTAGGCGCCGTTGGTAAAGGGAAAAGAGGGCGCGGCTGCGTTTGTGATGTTCGAGCATAGATGGGCGCAGACGGTAGGATCGTATTTTTCGAGAGTGGCCGAGGCGTCATAGTAGCTGTAGTACAAGGGACTTTGCCCCAAGAGAGTACCATACTCGCCCGTCGGCTCGTCTGGGACCAGGAAGGCCGCGTCGTTGTCGACGTCTACCCGCGGCCCGCTGAAGCCCAGTCCGCTAAGATCGAGCAGCCCATGTATCTTGTTGTAAATATTGGATCCTGTAATGACGACATGGAAATCCTCCCGTACCTCCCCGAAGTTGATGGCTTCGTCCGCATAGAGGTGAGAATGCCATAGCACGCAGTTTATATTTGTCGTTGAGGGTGGGTCGGGGCAGCCGGCCGTCGTGTTGGGCTCGTAGATGGGGTCTCGTTCGAAGTACAGGTTGAAGGACGCGCATGTGGGCATATCGTTGCAGAATCTGGCACACTCGTCGGTATCGTAGTGCGTGAGAAGATGGGTACCGAGTAAGGTTAGGTCGTTCTCCATTGCGCCGTCCAAATCCTGGGCGACCAACTTGTAGCCTCGCGGACTCGGTGCGGACCTCGAAGCGTTGTGGAAATACTTGGAACGGCGAAAGGCAGTAGGTGTGTCCTCGCTACACTGACATTAGTTGGAAAACGCCGCTTGCTGTGTCGTTCGAGGACTCACGCCGGGCGCGGGCCAAACCCCTCGGGCTGTGGCATGCACTTGGAGTAGTCTGGACCGTCTTGGGTTAGTGATTCAGTCTCTGGGACACTGGCTTGCGCAGTCCCATTAACGCCTTCCTAGGAATGTGATGGAGTAGGCTCGCCATCGTAAATGTTTGTGTGAGGCTGATCGTCAAGCTTGTGTCGTCTGCTGTAGAGCGAAGAAGACAAGGGAGAAGCAGGTACACCTGCTGCAGATATAATCATCTCAATGATCACAACAAAGGGAATGATGGTACGCATGGCTACTGAGAGAACCGTGGTAGTAGGGGCCTGATGATCATGATGGTATTGTGTGCGCGTGCTGGTGTTGAAGTGGACAACGATGATGCCAAGGAAAGCTGGTCAAGGGTCAGGCAAATCCCTCGTGGACAGTTGCACAACGACAAAGATGGCTCGTTCCGGAAGGTGCGCTCAAAGCCAGGGCGTGCCGAGGTCCCAGCGACACTCCGTTCCTTCCCTGCTGCCCTCTTTCTAACCGGTCGACCACTACGTCGGCATAGCCCGGCTTTGTATTGGTTGCAGTACGTGAGCTTTCGGTATCATTTGCTGTATGAGCTAGTCGAGACGTGTTTGTGCCACGTGTTATCCCCATTCCCCTCTGCCCACCAGTCACAACCATGGGAATTTCCTTCATGTTCGGGTAGGTTACTCTCGGGGGACAAATTTTCTGGAAGGTTGCACTTTTGAGGTCTTTCCCCTTGGAAATCCTCATGTTAGAGTCTATCCTTTAAGAGGCTATTTCTCACATCTTAGCCCAGATCATGTAAATTAGGCGTATTATGAATCAGCCCTAAATATGTAAGTTGGGTGTACGAGTTGGCTGTGCAAATCAACAGACGAGTGAGGTATCTGTGTACCCTCCGTTTTCTTCTGTACGGATCTCCGTATTCTTAAAATATGGTAGAATCGTTCCAGGTGGAATACCATTCGAGACAGGTTGCATGAAGCGGCAGTTCCTTGCTTGCGATACGCATCACAACGAAAGCTGTGCAATGCTAGTGGTCCATACGGCGCCCGGGACAGAGTGGGTTAATGTCTGGTCACATTAGTTAGAGCCTACGGTGACGCTAAAATGTCCGTCGTACTTTGGGTCTACCACGCTCGCGAGCTTGCATGACAGACGAAGCTCTAGAGCCTGTTTGTGATTAGCTACCTGAGTCTGTGCACTTCGTATGGCAAGAGTAGCCTCAAAGTCTCCTCATGTACTGTGGACTAACAGGGACGAGTGGAAAGCTTCAGCTTAGCTCCAATGTATGATCATTTCTTTCAATAAATTTCGTCTTCGTCCCAGATTTCAGAATTAACAACAGACTCTCATTGTACGGGAATTTCAGGACGAGCACATTTTAATTAAAAACATTGCACAATTCATCGCAGGAAACATCCAGCCACCATGGGCATTGCCAACGTCAAAATCGGTGACCCTCGCCGGAGTACTCAACACGGTTCCGATACAACTCCACCGAAAATTACAAAAGCGCCTGTCTCCCCATCAGAAATCATCGACTGGGAGCGCATCTATAGAGAAAGATTTTCCAGAGCGTTCATATTATCGACCTACACACTGGAACCACTAGAAGATGGTCTTTGGAAACCTACGACGAACCACCGCTGGCAATACCGTCTGGATACCGACACTTGCTGGAATCGATGCAACCCACGCTACATAGGCCCAACACCAGAGCCCTTGACCAAAGAGCTATACGCGCGGACAAGACACGAGCTGAGGGCACACTATCGCCGCTGCCTGATCGAGGTCGGGCTCCGGCACAGGCTGAGGGAATGGTGGGAGGACAGGGGGTGTCAGGTCGTGCGAGTTCCTTACTTGAGCGGTGATGTCGACTTTCCTCCTGCCAGCGAAATAGAGAATGGATACATCCTGCCGGCACGAGTGAGGGCAGATATTCTGGGTCAAAGTGATGAGGTGCCCGTTGACAAAGACCCCTTTCTAGAGGTGGAGCTCTTTTATGTGGCCTGCAGACTGCGCCTTGATGATCATTCCCAAGTGCCCTACGAAGACGATCTCCTCAAGGGAGGCCCGTGGCTCAACCAGACGACCGCCGTCTATTTCGAGCCGGGGTTCGGGAACCGCAGGATTGGTATCATGGGCCGCAGCATTTTCTCAGCATGGCGGGAAGTTGATGACGCACGAGGGGAGACTCCCAATCTGCAGCAAAGGCGGTATTTTGCAAATGCCGTAATGTTAGTGGGCGGACCCAAACAAAGGCCCATCACAGACATTGTCGCCACACATAAGCGCATCTGCGCTGCTGTGGCGGACGCGCAAGACAAATCCGTTAGCCCCAAAGACCCATACTCGTGGGTGGAGCATGGTGCGGAGATGGGGGCTCTGTATCGGTCTGTCATCATTGTTTTCGACAAGGAATCCAATCCACGCCAGGGTGCCACCGAGGCCGAAACCCGCGATATTATGTTTGAACAAAGTAGCGTCTTGCTGGTGCGCACCGGGAACGAAGAGCACTTGAGCGAGCCCGTCGATCTCACTGAGCTAGGTCCGGCCATACTACCGCTCGGCCGAGACGAGGCGATGCTTGAAAAGCAGCAGGTGGTCCGCGTCCGCCTCCGCACGGCAGTTCGCTTCATCATGGACCTCGAACGCCGCGAGAGGGACCGATCCCCGCGGCTCATCGCAATGAAGAAGTTACTTGACGACGAGACGTTCCGCGAGGCCGATAACTTTGCGTCGGAGGCGTTGGCGGTGGCCGAGACGAATGGGAGCATTGATCGCCAGTATGATACGTGGGAGGCGGTCCGCAGGGCGCGGGCGTATTTTGATGGAGAGCCATATTATGTGGACGAGGAGCTGGCCGAGTTGGACAAGGAGAATCGCGACCTTCATCGTTGGTAGAATCACTGAAACACAAGAGAAGTCATGGGCGTCTTTGCCACATGTTTGGGGAATTATTTGCCCAGAATACGATTTTGATTCTTCAGCGTTCGAATGGATCCAAAGGCGTCAGTGAATACATAGATAGAATACGGAGATTTGACGTGGGAAAAATGGAGGGTATACGGGTACGTCACTCGCACCATAGCAGCAGGATTAGAGCACATCGCCCAGGCTTACTAGTAATTCAAATTGTGTTCGAAACCTATTGTTATCGGCATTGTGTTTTTTTTTTTAACGCTAGGGGTTTAAGCGTTTATCACTGTATGAAGGGACTGATGCATACTGCTTAAGAGGCATATGTATACACATTAAAAACGAGACCACCACTTACTAGTAATTCATACGTCCACACCCAACACCCACACACACAGCACCCACACACCTTACACCTATACATCCAACACCTATACGCCCAATCTAGACAGTGAATTGATATTTCCAGGGCTGATTAAATGTTTTGATTAAGTTTATTAAGCGTAGCTGGGAGTGACCCGAGCTTGCGAGGGGCGCTCCCGGCTGCGGTTGAGTTACGTACGGCAAATCTGCAAAATGTTTCTCGTGCGGGGATTGGTCAATTGATATACCGCTTTGTACCTGTGGGGCAAGGGGGCCGTGCGCCCTCAGGCCCTCTGGCGCCCCATTCGCCCATTTGCAGCCCTCTAGCCCTCTGCGCCTCCTATTTGCCCATTCGCCCTCTGCCCTCTGGCGCCCCATTCGCCCATTTGCAGCCTTCTGACCCTCTGCGCCTCCCATTTGCCCATTCGCCCTCTGCCTTTTGCCCCTCTGCCTTCTGCCCCTCTGCCCCTCTGCCCTCTGCCCTCTGCCTTCTGCCCTCTGCCCTTTAATACCTACAGCCAAGCGTAGCGGAGGGGGGTCCAGGGGGTCCCCCCTGGGTATCAAATAGCTTCTAGGGCTCCATAGCAGCCGGGAGCCGTCCCTCGTAAATAGCCTCGGGTTAACTCCCAGCTACGCTTATCCCTGGTGCGATTCCTCAAAGGCCCCCCTGGCTAGCAATTCTTCTCTTAGAAGCCCCTGGCTAGCAATATAATCACGACCCCCCCCCCCCGGCTGGCTTTCTAGAAGCCGGGCAAAATTGATGCTGTCCCCATAGCCTTGCGGAGGGCCGTATAGTATCGATTTTGGGGAACCGCACCCGGCTTCTAGTAAATTACGTGTCGTGCTTGTAAATTGGAGAACGGTGTTTGGTGTTGGTGTTGGGTGTGTGAATTCTTGCATGGTTTAGCGCTAGTGATTACTGGTGTGCCCTCCGCTTTTGCAGGTTCCTGAACTTAAACATGACGAAGGACATACGTACGAAAGCAAGCTGTATGCAGTCAGCGTAAGACCTGTCAGCTGGAGCAGAGCCGCACTGTTGGTACCTTCCCCATTCCCCACTTACCTTTCGCCGGCTTACGTCCGCCTCCAGCTTACATGCCTAGGTACAAATTGTGCCTTGAGCAGCCGCTCCAGCCCCTTGCTTTGATTCTCTTCTGCACCATTTTTGAATCGTCACCACTCACCTAACCAATATGGACGATCTAGCCCCTCCTTACGAAACCCCCAACGCCCAGCTCTATCAACCTTTGTCTCATCCAGACTCCATACGCGTTCTGACCGTGTTCGAGTGCGACACTGAGGATGATGACATCGAGTGCCATCTTGCTGTAACGCGACTCTCCGATTCAAACGACGACGGTGAAGGTTACACAGCCATTTCGTACGCGTGGGGTGACCTCAGGTTTACCAATGAGATATGGCTTGGCGATCAGAGGCTTCTCATCGGCGCCAACCTGGACGCAGCTCTCCGCCATCTCCGCCGCCGGGATGCCCCTGTTCGCCTCTGGGTTGACGCAGTGTGCATCAACCAAGGGGATACTCCGGAGAAGAATCACCAAGTTCAGCAGATGCGAAATATCTTCTCAGCCGCCTCCGAAACCATCATCTGGCTAGGGCCGAGCGGCGGCAATACTAGCGTGGCTGCCTGGAACCTACTCGAGAGGAATAGCTCATGGGCCCTCAACGACCGTCGGGAGCGCGACCACACGATCCCCGCGAAGCTGGAAGAGGACTTGCTGTCTTTCCGTGGGGAGTTCAGAGACGTTGAGATTGATGTCCTGTCCAGGCCCTGGTTCAAAAGGGTTTGGGTCTTCCAGGAGGCCGTTCTCTCACGAAACTTATCTATTCAGTGCGGAAATCGACGGATCTCGTGGGACGACTTCAGCAAGACGGTGCTCCAGTCCGAGAGGCATCACGACCGGTATGGGTTTAGCACGTGGGACGATGGCAAGAAGGGTATTGTGCGAGACATAAGCCGTGCGCGGTGCGAACACCTGCACAAGCACGGTCTTGACGGCTCTCACTCCTCATGCCAATCTTCAGGAGCACCCAGCAATCTATTGCGCACGTTGAATATCTTGAAACTACTTCACAGGGGGAGATACCTTGAAGCCTCTGATGCGAGAGACAAGATATTTGGATTCATGGGGGTAGCGGAGGGGATCAACACGAACGATCCCAGATTCCGCGTCGACTATGAAGTCGACACGTGCAGCTTGTATGTTCAATTTGCAAGAAACATGATCGAAGCGACCGACTCGTTGGACATCCTGTCCTACGTCAACTTCTCGGCCCCGGGAAGACCCATTGCGAATATCGAGATGCCTTCCTGGGCTCCATGTTGGGATTACCACAATCACTTCGTCAGTCGTGGTGTTCACCTCAGCAATCGGACTATACTGGATACCCTTCCAACAGAGTCAGACGAAGAAAGCAGGTCCCGCAGGAATCAAATCGCAAACAGTAACATGACCTGGTCCAATCTTCACTCCGAGTCCTCTTCTTTGGATTCGATGGAGTTATCAGGACGCGTGGTGGGACGGGTAGCAGCTCTGACCGCACCAGTACGGCTGAATAGAAATGACCAAGCCTTGTTTCAGCAATTGATAGACGCTGACGACGAGGAGAAGAGTTTTATCCTGATGATGGCACTCTGGGCGCGAAAACTCACATCAACAAACCATGGATTCGACGCCAAAGCCGACATGGATTTCATCAGCCGGGCCAGGAGTGACGGTGTTCCCTGGGAAGAGCTCGACCGCGCTGACGAAGATGACCCTAACTTCCCGGAAGGATTCTTGGGATCAAACGATCTTCGAGAACTTCGTCTTCACCTCAAGGAGGCAAAACTCCACGACCCCAACCTCCTGGTGCAGGCACACCTCTACCGTAGGGGACAAGTTGCCGCGAACTGGTCCGGTCCGAATATTGACAGGGATATCCCCAGGTTTATGACGAGCATCACCGATGACGAGTCCATAGTCGATGGGAGAAGCCTGGCTGTCTGTGTGAGTGAGACAACGCCTCACACAGATGATCCTGAGCAGGCAGCGGGGCAGCTCGCTCTCGTGCCTGGCGCAGCAAAAGAGGGGGATGTGATAATACAGATCAGTGGAGCGCGTGTCCCATTCGTGCTCCGGAGGCGGGCGAATGACTGGTCGGACTTCGTTGACACTAGGAATGTGGCATCGCCGACTCAAAAGGGCCTTAATAAGGCCATGAAGTCATGGATTTTCCCGTGGGAGCTCATTGGAGATTGTGTGCTCAATGGGTTCGAAGAGCTGGATGAAGACGCGATGGATACGAGATTTCGGCTGGTCTGAGAAGAAGCTGCTGTCACTGTGATCTGGGTGGCTTGTTGACTACTAGACCATGTCTCGACAGTGCCTTGGGATCAAGCACTTTCGATTTCGTATTATTTTGCGATACTCTAGAAGACATTCCCTCGATTTCGCGCTGGGTGTCAAAGAGAGAGGACCAGGGTATCTCATGGGATTCGTCCCGTAGGAGATTATTTGATGGCAGTTTGTCCTACAGCAAGTTATTTCGCCGCCAATAGTCTATTGCAATGCCGGCGACGTTTCGGTGGTTAGTCACGTCTGCCGCCGTCTACTAAGTAGGTGCCTGTCAAGCCGTGACGTAACTTGCTATCCAGCAGAAAGTGTCCCCTTCTGCCCCTACTTAAGTACTCAAGTAGTATTATACCGGTTCGACCGGTTCGCACAGAGTGGGATTAAGCCTTGCCGCGCACAAATTTTCCGGCCTCGCTGCTCGTGCCTTGTGTGTATGATTCAGGAACACGACGTTGCCCCCGGAATGATGCATACCGATTGCTTGTTCGGGTAAGCACGCGGAGTTTCGCATAAGGAACGGTGGAAGGGTGACCCTTGAATTCTAGCCGCGAACGGAAAGTTACACCACGATGCGTAGCGTTGATTACCACATGCGTCTTGAAACAGTGAAAACATTTCCTAAGGGGTCACTAATAAGCCTTTCAATGGCACTTGATTATATAATGGCCATATTACTGTAACAGCCCTAATTTCCTCCTCCGTGCACACCCAGATGGAACATGGCTTTGCTGTGGAGCAAAAGCAATCGTCAGGGCACTCCGCAACGGTCTAACCTGTAACCTTCCCCACACTTAAAGATCCCAGCATTTCCTTCCAGTAACGATCCTCTGATCCGCTCGGAAACGTATTGGTCCTCCAATGGGACTTGGCGCGAAATTTACCAGCTCCAACCTAGGCAGTTAGACAATTTGATCTTTAGACCTGGAATGATACGGTTGTGGGTGATGATGGGCGCAGATGAATCCACTGGTAGAACGATGCTGGCCTTCGACAACCCCTTTACCCAGTACACTAATACTACTATAAAGCGCTCCGAGCCTCCTATTCTTCGAGCACGCCTTTCTGTCTTCACTCTGTCTCACAGACCCTGAGATACTTGATATTTTTTCTTTCCTGGTCTTGCAAGCCTCAGATCTGCGTAACAATCTCGCCAATATGAAGTCTCTCTTGCTGATCGGTCTTCCCGCGGTCTCCGCGGCCGTGGCCCCTCGCCAAAGCTACTTCAGCTTTGGAAACTACTTCTCGACAGGCCCGGTTGCGACCAATTCATGGATCCGGCAGGCAACCACCACGCTCATCCTGCCAGCCCTCAACAGCCCCCACACCGGCAACCTGGGCTTGTGGCCAGGAATGGGCACCAAGTTTGACTCAGGAGCAGATGGACATCTCGTCCAAGGCCTTGCCATCTCCACTGTTGGGGCTGGGTGAGCATACATCGTGATTCAAGTTCACCGGCTCCAAAGCTCATACAGACAGATCTCCGTGCAACTTTGCTTCCGGCGACGTCAATTGGTGCGCCGTTGCGAGCACGTATGACGGTATGGCCCCACCTCCCTTCTGAGTGTGAACGTTTCTCACCCGCCTCTAGGCAACCAACACGATGGTACTCCATACAGAGCAAAGCCAGGCGACCGTGTCACATACGACTGTAAGTTTTCCTGAAAATTTCCGAATGGATGCTCCATTGCAGTGCTTACGCCTTCGCAGACAAGTACAATGATGCCACTTCCCAATTCGACCAGACGGTGTCGGTGAACGGCGCAGTAGTGTCGACCCTGTCCACAAGTATGGCGCCCTACTCAACTTACGGTATATGTGTATGCTGACCATTCACAGCTAGTGGCCATGGCGCAGGTTGGGGCACAGGTCAGTTGAATCGCCCGAGCATTTGCATTCAGAGTTTGTTGTGCTAACCGTCCTTTCACAACAGCGATGGAGTGCCAGCAGGCGAAATGCGGAACCGTCCCGGAGCATCACTACGTCAACACGACGATCATCATGAACACCGCTGATCCAAACTACTCTCAGACTGTTGGGCTCAACGGTGCTACGGGCAATCTGGTTACCTCAAACGGCGGCAAGACCTGGACTGCGGCTGACATCACCATCCAGCAGTACACTTACACTTAGGTGAGCTGGGGTGAGTTTGCAGGGGCTTGGTGGATGAATTGACGTTTTCAAACTGTATCGTTCATTAAGGCAGTTCTGTGAGGAAGAAATTTCATGCACATACCAATTGAGTTCTACAAACCGCATACATGTGCATGCTGGACGCAGCTGAAAGCCTGTGCAATCTCTCTGTACAGAACAATCCCTCTTCCTTCATACAAGGCAACCATGGCGAGAGGATACCGTTTAAGACCATGAACAGATCGAATTGAAGGTTTTATGATGCTCTGCCAATCTCAAGAATATCAAGCCGTTACATTTAGTGTTTATAGTATGTACGTGCGAGGGCGAGCTGCTCCAATCCATGTATGTACCACTTTTGCTGTAATTGCCTTAAACATCCAGTGTCCAAGTATGTGAAGCACAAGTACCTCGACAAGTCACAACCAGATGCAGGGGTCAAATCGGCTCAGCAATGGCCCACCGGACATAGACATCCATAGCCCCATTTTGTGATGAATCAACAAGCCGAGCAACGAGCCAACAGTTCTAGTGTAATTTAATAGCCCGTTCCTTAACAAGGCCACTCTTCTCCCTGGCGAAGAACCCAAGCGTCGGGTACCTCTGTTGGACTTTCGTTCATTCGTCAACTTTGCTTTTCCAGCTGAACCCTTTCAGACATGGTTAGATTTTGACTCCTATCGTGACTTCAAGGGAGACTGCTGTCGCCACTAGTTGCAATGACGGCGGCATTGGCTCTGCCCTAGCCCTCGTCTTGCAGCAGCGTGAGCTCCATGTTATTGAGACAGCTCGGGATGTCTCCAAGATGTCGGATCTCGATGCCCTACCCAACGTCACGGATGTGGGTTAGGTACATTGAAGTGAGGCGGTCCGGCCTATACCGTGCATCACCTACCTTCCGACTCCTATACCTTCTGATTATACAACTATATATAATATATAGATAACTAAAGAGCTATAAATTAATTAATTCTTATAATATATATTTAATAAATATATTAAAATAATTATAAGAAGTTATTTATTTATTATATTTAGCTAGCTGCTAAATTACTTAGCCTAAATACTTTTATTTTAAAGGCTTAATCTTAGCCTTTAATATAATATCTTTATCCTTTAATAGATTTTCTTTCTTAATTATTATAATAATCTTTTAATATTTTTAAAGCTATAAAAGTTGTTTTAATACTTTTATAATAAGGTTTTTTTAATTTATTTAAAATATTATTATAAATTTAATGTTAAGGTTTAGAATAACTTATTAGTATAATATTTTTTTTAAATCTTTTTTTTAATCTTAAGGCTTTAATCTTTTTTTAAAGAAATATAATTTAAGTTTAAAAGCTATTTATTTTATTAATAATAATTTTAACTTTATATTTAATTATTTTATTATTCTTTAATATAATATTTATTATAAATTACTTTATAATATAATGTTTAATAATTAATTTAATTTTAAACTTTTTTTTAACTTTATTAAATAATTTTATATAAGATTATTAAGCTTTTAATTAATTAATATTATTTAATTAAATTTTTAAATATAATAATATTCTTTTTAAAAGATAAAATAAATACTTATATATTAAAAAATATATTAAATAATATATTTCTTAATAGCCTTTTAAGCTTTAATTAAATATTTAATAAAGTTAATTTTATTTAATAAGTTAAAATTTATAAAGCTATTTAGCTTCTTAACTTTTTATTAAATTATCTTTTAAAGATATTAAATACTTTATTATTAAATAGCTAAAAATTATAAAAAGTATAAGCTAAAAGTTAATAAAGGTTAATATTATATTTATAATATATTATTATAAAGTTAATATTTTAATAATTATTATAATCATTAAAGATAAGAAGAATAGCTTAAGATTTATTATTATTTTATATTTTATTTATTTATAAAATAAATAGCTTTTTAAGCTAATTAATAATAATTATATTATTAATTTAGCTATTTTTAAAGATTTAAAATTTCTAACTTAAGGGTATAATCTTTTTAAATTTTTATATAAATTATTATTATTAAAAGTTAATGCTTTTAAAAATAAAGCTAAAATTTAAATAATAATTAATAATAATAATTAAATTTATTATTATAATTAATAATTAAAAGATATTTCCCTTAATAATAATAAAGTATTCTTTATATTTTTAAATATAAATTTATTATATATTATTAAATAATTAATAAATAAATATAATAGCTAATTAAAAAAAAAAAAAAAAATATATTATTATTTTTTATAATACTTTTTTTATTAATATTAATTATTAAATTTAGTTTTACTTAATTAAATTATTTAAAATAATTATAATATTAATTAATTATTTTAAAAATAAAGAATTTAAATCTTTTAATTTTTTATTTATAATTTATTTTTAATATAATTTTAGGGTTTCTTTTTTTAAAAATAAAAATTTAATTTTTATTAAAAAGCTTAATATTATTATTTAATTCAAAAATTAAAATTATAAAAGAATAAATAAATAAAGCTATTAAAGTATAATTTAATTTCTTTTAGTATAAAATTTAAATAATAATATTTTCTTTTTAAGCCTTTAATAAGTATTAAATAAGCTAAAATTACTTATTAAAAAGTTTAATACTTTTTAATTAATTTAATAATATAATTTTAAAAATGCTATATTATTAAATAGCTAAAGAAAAAAAAGGATTTTAATTATATATTATATATAAGGTATTAATTATTTAGGACTTTATATAATTTATAAACTTTTTAATTAGCTTTTTTTTAAATATTATAGTAAATAGTATAATATAAAGAGTAATATTATAGTTTAAGAATTTTAAGGATTTTAAATAAAGAATTTATTTATTAAGCTAAGGTTTTAAGGCTTAATAAGTAATTTAGAATTAACCTTAGCCTAAGATTAATTAATTAAAAGGTTTATAATTTGAAAAACGCTATAAATTAATTAATTGCATATAAGTGGGAATTGAGTGGTTTGTGTGGGAGTGCTGGGATTTATGTAGTTGGAAGGTATGGGAGTCGGAAGGTGGGTGATGCATGGTATGCTACCACCGGAATAGGTGTGGCTCATCCGCCTACGACGCAGTGTCCTGCATCTCGCTCGAGGGCTGAGTCACAGAGGCTCTCGGCGTGTGCAACTCACGCTCTATCTGTTGTGAAAGCCCCGGCTTTCAGCCTTCCTGGTGATAACCATATTCGCTGAAGACGGTACGAGGAAAAGGCCTGTGCAGATATGGGACGCGATTTTCACCGACTCAGCAAGCAATGGTGTCACTGAGATCCACGACAAAGGACAGGAGTAGAAGCGTGGGCCGACCAAGACCGTCCATGAGCCCCTGTCACATGCGAAGGTGGCGCCAGACCGCAGATCACATCAGTCCCATTATGAAAAATATATCTGGCTTAGAGCACTGCAGTGTATGTCCAGCCCATCTTTCTTTTAACAAGACCAGTTCAGCTTGAGCTTTTGGCAAATCTTAAGTCAAACATTCGACAACAATATCCCATCTACTTCTTAACTGAACGAGTAACTATTCCTGCAAATCCCAAGTAACCAAGTATGTCCAGCAGTTCAGGTATGAACAGAATCATCTGCAGCAAAGAGGGCAAACGGGAGATTCGTAACGAGCCTTCTATCCCTGTCAAGAGCTACCCCATTTACTATGGCTGTGGTATTGATGGCCGTGATCACGACATCCCAACTTCACAGGCGTTGTCCAACGGCATTGTTATCTACTACACCCCCACAAACGATCCTATCATCGAGAATGTATCACCAGCACTGACCGCTTCGAAGGGTAAAGATCAGCCGTTGCCCACAAGGTTCCAACGCTCCACCGCCGCCGGAAGTCACCCGGCCGGGGCTTCGACACAGTACAAGAAACAACCTTCATCTTCGCGCGAACTACGGAAGAGAGAGGGGGGTTCCTGGGACAGGATGACGCCAGCTGGTCTCCCCGCGGAGCCTGAAGTAATCATGTCACACGGTGGAGCTCGCGGTATGCAGGCCGAGGCGTTTAAGCAGTTGTGCTCCGGCATCGCTCGGCGATTCCCAGTGCTGGCGTTTCAGAAGGATCGCGAGGATGCAGAGGACGCGGAAGTGAACAGAACGGCTGGCTTTAGCTCTTTCTGGCTCATGAATGATATAAATGGCAAGGCTATGGGTGGTCGTAGTCGCGGTGCACGATGTGCTACTCAGGCTTGTAAGTATTTCCGTGCTTTACAGGGCCTTGGAAATCGCTTCTGCGCTCACCTTTTCGATAAAACCCAAATCGCAGGTCTTTCTCCTCCCATTTTGCTAACCAACTAGTTTCCAAACAGCCGTGTACTCCAGTAACAAGAATCTGATACTATGGAGCTACCCTCTGGTTCGTAACTACGATGTCAGAAAGCAGGAGCTGCTTGCACTCTCTTCAGACACACGTGTCCTCTTCATCAAAGGCACGAAAGACTGGGTAAGCCGCCTTTGACTGTTTAAACAATTTCAAAAGACGCGAACATTTACGCTGAATTCTACGTCCTCCAGATGGCTCCTGAGATTATTTTTGGCCCAGTCCGCCGGGAAATGAAAGCCAAGACCTGGTGCATCTATGTAAAAGACATGAATCACAATTTTCACTGCAAGTCAGATTTGCAGGAACAGAAGATTTGCAATGCTATTGGCACTTTGGCCGGTATATGGTTGAACGGCGACTCCGAGGACAACAATAGGCTTTGGAATTCTGAGGACGGTACTGAGATGGCGATGGAATGGGACGAGAAACGTGGGGAGGTCGTCTGGACAGAGTGGCAGCCGATGGGGGATGTTCCACCTCAGACTAATATTGCCCAGCATGATATCGCAGGTCTAGACTAGAGCTAGTAGTTATGGAATGAATTGATCCTATCTACATATGGTATCTTTTTGATCGGCCCAGTTATCAAGCATAAAAATGAGCTTCCCAGGATGTATTGCCCCTGCCTCATGGAGATCTTTCTCTAGTGTCTCACGGTCCTTAAAGTCGCTCGCATAAAGGATCCTGCGAATTTGAGTTGAACTAAACCCCGGCTCAGACTTCAGAGTATTCTGTGTGTCGAGCATCCTCTGCTCCGACGTGGGAGACCTGGTCGACCACACAGTTCTGCTGACACCCTCCCCAAGGTCTTCGTTCATGACGAGGGCCTCCCATTTGGTCCAAGGCTCCTCGAGCGGCCGCAGACTACCGTCTGCCTGCCATATGGTGTCCTTATTTCTTCCGCAAACGTTGGTGAAAATTACCATGCTGCACTGGGGGTGGATTACTCGAGGGTCTCGGGTAGCTCCCTTGTCACCGTAATACAGGTATTCACAGCTTCGGAGCAATATGAAGTCCATATCGAAACCTTTGTTCTTGGCTTCGGCCGCCAACAGTTTGGGAATATCAGTGACTGACTTCGCTCGTGCGGGTGCCCAGACGTGGACCTTGGAGCGGAGCTGGGCGTCAAGCCCGGATGCTCCGGAGTGAATATATGATGAGAGGAGATCAGCGCGGTCCTTACCGCTCAGGGTCATCGGAGTCCTAGTCTTTGAGGCTGAAGGCTCATTGGCCATCTTCCGTTCCTCTTTCCGTAGCAGAAACTCGTCATCGAGTGGGACAACAATGCAGGCAACGAAGTCACGTAGATCAGGGTCTTTGGCCACGTGCTGTAGGGCATCTACAAGGCAAGCAACGTGGCCGGTATGGGGAGGGTTGAAAGCTCCACAGTAGATGACGACGCGATTATTATGGCCGGCTCGTAACAAGGGTCTAGGTGATACGCTTGGGACTTTTTGTGTGTTCAAGTAGCTCAGGCCGCCGCCGGGAATTTGCGCACATCCCATCTCACGCAGAAACATGTCCAACGGCATGGAATCCGAGCGTTCTGCTCGCTCTTCTTGGTTGTTTATCATCATGTTTAGGAGTGTTAAAAGGTGTGTTGATGCTTTCTATTTGTGATGCATTGCCTTTGAGTTAAATTGTAGCATATAACTTTTATGTTTAATGGCATCCTCTTATATTTGTACTATCGAGGTGTGATGCAATGTAGCTGTCGATTCACAACCGCATTGTGATTGACGAATCTTCTTATTTCTGCTGACACACAGCACGCCGATGGTGGAACGGCTTTGTGAGATCCACAGTGCCTGAGATTAGACCAGCGCATAGTAAAGCACTTTCTCCTGCGCAAGGTAGTGCGACTCGTGGACGAGGCGGAAGGGCCAGGCTCTCAAGAAGTGAAAGGCCGTTGTTGGGGGTCAACGTGCCAAGAGCTTTGACTTGTCAGAATAGCAGGTATATAGTGCCAGGGGCGCTTCCATGGAGAGGTCACTCAATGATAGTCACTATACGGGCCATATCACTCTGCTGACATAAAAGCCTATCACAGCCATACCTCCGCTCTTCCATGATGAACACGTACAGAAACCACAACGGCATTTAGTGAACAATGTAACGGCTTCAGGTTAGAAAGGAATGTTTTCAACCGGTGACTTCAAAAGGCTCCCGCCCGCCATCCACAATACCGAAAATTATGTTGTGCACACGGAAGGTCTTCCAGTTGTGTCTAGAAGCAAATTAAATAATCGCAAGGTTTGCGAAGCCTCTTATTGCCTTTCATTACAAACATGCAAGCCCACACAGTGTCGTGTCAAAAGCCTAAACGCACATCGACTGCTAGCATGGAGACAATATCAACACCATCCAGTTCGAGTTCTAATGCTCTCTTGTGTCTTCGCCTAGATGACAAAGATTTATATGAGCAATTTGCCCAGATGTTGATTCCGATTGGCGAATTCTTCGACTGCCTCAACCGCGAAGTCATCACAGCTCAACTAGATGAATTCGGAACGGTTGAGATATCTCGACTGTCGGCAGTCGGCGCGAGGAGACTGCCTGGTTTGAATGAGGCTAAATGTGTCTACATTGACAGTCCCTCTGAGACATCAGATCAAGCGTCGCAATCTACCCTCTACGTGTTCAAGGGCGCTGACTTCTCGGCCTGGCTCGAGCGGAGACACCAAAAGCGACCATGGAATGTGTACAAGCGAGCATTGTACAGCGAGCACTCCTTGAAGGAGGAGTTGACGGTCCTCTGTACCATGCCTCCGCATCCTAATATCATTCCGCGGCCGCCCATTCTCGTGTTGACACCGACGTCGCCTGAGCGCATCTGCGGATTCCTTCAGCCATTCCGGGACAAGCAGACGATCTCTGAGCAGATCCGCCTTGCAAACAAGAAAGGACTCAGGATTCCTCCACTGACCAAGGCCAAGTGGTGCCTAGGTATCGCAGAAGGAATTCTGCATACCCATCGGGTTGCCAAAACCTTCCATATGGATATGAAGCCCGCAAACGTTCTGATCGAGGACGATGACACCGTAAAGATTATTGACTGGCAGCAGCAGGGCATGTGCCGGGCTACGCACCCCCCTGAGGCTACTTTGGGCTTCAACCCTAAAATCCGAAAGATCGTTGACAAGATGCGTCTAGATCAACACGGGCAGCCTATTGTCATCTTCACCCCTCAGTCAGGGACCTGGCCAGAAAAGGGTCTGAGGGATGCCTACGTAAGGTGGAAAGCGGAGAACTCGCGCGGTCTCGAAGCTGCAGAGTTGTTCATGACGGCAAGGACCTTCTGGCACGTGTTGGAGCAGAGAGAGGAGACTGTCGATCCTACGACTTGGAGTAAAGAGTCGATGGACATTCCGGGGAGCTGGAGAGAGACAGTGGAAGCCTGTCTCATCGAGGACCCGGCAAAGCGGCCGGCACTCGAGACGGTTGCAGAGTTCTGGAAGAAGCAAGTGGAGGCGGCTGAGGAAACAGGTTCAGCTGGTCGCCGATGTCTGCCGCCGTCTCCTCCCCGGTGAGACCCGCACATGCAAGCTTGAATGGCCCATTGCACAGGTCCAGGCAGTCTGTCACCGTCGCTGAGGATGCGACGTAATTGTCAGGTAGGGCTACGCCGAGGGCCTCGCCGACCTCTTCTATTGGTGGGGGAGAGAGTTTGTCGTGTAAACCCCATTAAAGTTTATTAGATTGATGATGAGTGATGATAGCCGAACAAGAATAGAAAGTTGCCGTGGCAACCATGGAGTTCAAGCTTGCAAGAATGGTTCACGTGGTTTTTGAGGTATCACTACAGTACTCCATCACACTTGCATCTCCCATTTGAGCGCACTCCGAGGGGCTGTCTTATAACAAAGAATGATTCGCCCGCGCGGTAAATTCATGAGACCATTCCCATCGCATGTTCATCGACTTAGAACTACGTTACACTACCGTCTCGGAGCCGGTTTCGAAACGCTGAGGCCGAGCCGCCCGAACAACCCCACTCGGCACCGACTTTCCTCTCTGGTAACGGCCAAGTAGTTTTATTGCAGATCCTAGAGGGGTTGGGGTTTTGTCTGTGATGATCAAGAGATTTCGCCCACTCACAAGCGATCAATAATTCTCACGGCCTTTACCACCAACTCACAGCCATGACTACTGGTCACGCTATCTACCCAAGCCTGCATGGCAAGAATGTGGTCGTCACAGGCGGCGCAGAGGGCATCGGCGCCGCCGCAGTCGAGCTATTCGCGCTCCAGGGCTCGCGCGTTTTCTTCCTGGACATCGCCACCGACTCGGCTCAGAAGACCATCGACCGGGTGGCCTCGCTCTCATCCAAGGAAGGGGGCCCGGCCGTGGTACCGCCGGTCTTCTTCCACTGCGACGTGACGGACCTGGACAAGCTGCAGGCGACGGCCAGCCAGATCCTCGAGGAGCACGGCACCGTGCACGTGCTGGTCAACAACGCGGCGTGCCGGGTGGAGACGGAGGACGTCACCCCCGCGTCGTGGGACCTCAGCATCAACACCAACCTGCGGCACGTCTTCTTCCTGACGCAGGCCTTCCTCCCGGCCATGAAGCGCGCCGGCGGCGGCAGCATCGTCAACATGGGGTCCATCACCTGGCGCATCCCCGCCGCCGGCACGCCCGCGTACGCCGCCTGCAAGGCCGGCATCATGGGCATGACGAGGTCCCAGAGCAAGGAGTTCGGCCGGTTCGGCGTCCGCATCAACAGCGTCATGCCCGGCTCCATCGCCACGCAGCGCCAGGTCGACGAGGTCCTGACCGACGAGTACCGCGCCGAGGTCCTTAGGTCGCAGAGCCTGCAGCGGCACCTGACCCCGATGGACGTGGCAAGGGTTATTGTGTTCCTGGGCAGCGACGAGGCTAGCGGTGTGACTGGGAGTTCGTACACCGTCGACGGTGGTTGGTGCAGCGACCCTTGAATGCCGTGAGACCGTGGATGGGATAGCTGGATGACGTGACTGAGAATCAACCTGAACTAAGCCGACGTTACCTTGGAAGGCTTTGTGATGTCGCGCTGCTTGGGAACCCTATCGACATCTTTGTCGCTCGGTATCAAGGACGTGACAGGTCAGATTGAACTTGCAAGTGCTCGTGTGTAGATCAATCGAGATGAGGCGCAGAAACACAAATCCAAAAGGATCAGTGGTCAAAAGTCATATCAAGATGTTGCATCAAATGAAAGTAATGCCGGAGTAAATTAGATAATATTGAGATGCCCCAGAATATAGCACGGATGGAAGCATGACCTGAAATTTGCTCAGTGGCCTTGCTGGCTAGATTAGGTATTTACATTCAACTCCAGTTACAATCCCAAATTGCAAGGCATGGGAATAACACCGGCTAGGCCCAAGCAAGTCTGCCGATTAAAAACATAAAATAAAAATAAAGGACACTCCGCACGAAGGTAATTTGCCCAGCAGACCCTTAAGGTTCATCTCTACTTTCTTTTGAGGATGCCTCGCCCACGAGACCCACCTTTGCCACTTTGTTTAACAGCATGAAGCGCATCGTACCTCTTCTTCAACTGCTTAGAAGAGTGCTCGGTCTACAAAAGCTCCTTAACCATCGACGTTCCCTCCCGAAACTCTTCAGCATTGTGGGATCGTCCTTCCACCAAGGTGCCCTAGTATGTGTGCATTAGAAGACCATTTTTGGGTGAATGGCTGATAGCGACTCACAACTTGAGAGAATGCAGCGAGCGACAGAGCCGATTGATCTCTTCCATCTCCAAAACCACGACTGGGTCGGACCCATTGCCGTTGGCAGGGTACATTGCGATCATCTTCTCTGCCTCCTCGTTTCTCTCCTTAGAGATGAGCCACCTGGGCGACTCCTCGACCAAGAAACACAGCAGCAGCTGGACCACACTCAACAGTGCCTGCAGCAGGCTTGGTATCCGCCACGCCCAGTCATCGCCCAGTCTGAATGTCCCGTGTGTAGTCCATACCCCCACGGGAACGCCAAGACCCCACAGACTGTTGTAGATGCTTACCATCGGGGCGCCCTGCGAGGGGTATGCAAGCTCCATGATGAGGAGCGGGGCGGCGGTGATGTTGAGGGCGAGGCCAAAGCCGATGACCCCACGCGCCGCAAGTAACATTCCCGTGTTCTGGGCGCCGCCTTGGAGGGCGACGCCGACCAGCATTATGGATGCACCGGCAAGGAGGGCCGGCCGGCGGCCGAAGTGGTCGCAGGCCCAGGCACAGAAGGGGAGGGCGGCTAGCTGGCTGACGTTCTGGGTTGCGTTCAAGCTGCACAGGAACTCTGTGTCAGCCCTCTGAATTTATTGCAAGTTCAGTGCAGGGCGAATGCAGGCTGCACGGGTAGATGGGACCTATAGTGCAAGATCACTGGCGCCGGGGTCATTGAAGTAGGCTTTCCAGGTCTCCAGGCTCTGGAGGCCATTCATCATGGAGCCGTCGAATCTCGTTGCATAGCTTGAGATCAGAGACTAGATCAGGACCAGATTCAGCTTCACTTTGCCGGCGTTGCGGAGCCATGCAAAGATGCCCGAGCGGCCAGCCACCGCATCGTCGACCGTAACAGGGACGTCTGATCATTCTGCCATCTCACGGTCTCTCCAAGCAGGAGGTAGCTACACATGGTGAGAAACGAAATCGGAGGGCAACCGGTGATTTTGTACTGGGTGTATGTCGACCCCACTGGGGGGCATGTGTGTGGTTGGGGATGCGAGGGAGATCAAGGTGACGAAATCTGTATACACTATACAATTATTCAAGTCAACAGAAAACTCATCCAGCGGGGATAGCTCAGTGAGTATTTGACATCCTTACCGACCGCAATGAAATACAAAGTCCACTAACACCACGAAAAGGTTGGGAGAGCGCCAGACTGAAGTTAACTTCAGAAACACATCTGGAGGTCTGCGGTTCAATCCCGCATCACCGCAATCAATTTTTTTGGCAAATTGATCTTTGGGATCAAATTGCCACAATGCACCTACTGCTGCCTGAACTCCAAGTCGTTGCACTGAGCACAATCCTATCCCATAAGGGAATCACTCGACTCTTTGCAATAGCTGCCGCTGCTTTCAGCCAGGGCTTAATGCAATCAGTCTTGCCACCATGAGATAGGCAACATCCTTCCAGAAACGACAAGCGGGTGATGGGTACATCTTTATGAAATTTCTTGCGTTCCTTGGAAGCAGCTTTGGAGTATGCAGCCAAGGACGTTGGTTTATTTACCAGGGATAATATGGAAAGGTTGTTGTGCGTCACCCATGTCTTTTGTGTTCGGCTTCTGAAAGGCCCACCTTCAGACTTTTTCACACTAACTTGACATTGCATTGCTTCCACAGCTTTGCTTGTTCCCAACTACATCGTAAGTGAATCATTTGACTATTTGTGACGTTATTAAAACGGCGCCACGTGGATCACAGTGAATAGATTTAAATAAAAGCCTGACTAAAATTGGACCAAGCCAGTCATAATCTCATGTACATTCTATGCCAGTCGAGTTCGAACGCCAAGCTTTCATTCGCCCGTTGACCCCTTCAGAAACCCTGTTGCACCATAACACCAACCGAAGGAGGGATGCTTCCTTGCCAACAACATTAACGTTACCATGACTTTCACTTACATAGCGCAACAAGCCTCCCCCCTCCCCTTCAACCAACAGCGTACTTGGACTTGGCACGCAACTTCTGACCATAGAACCAGAAGAAGTACGGCGCCGGGATGCCAACGACGATGCTGACGAAGCCCAGCACGCTGTTGCCCCAGCCGTAGCCCAGGGCCGAGTACATGTAGGGCGCGAAGAGCGGGAAGCCGAAGCCCGCAAGGCTGCGCAGGACGATGACGGCGGCCATGCCGCTGGCGGCGAAGCGCATGTACGAGTCGATGATGTAGGCCTGCATGCACTGCAGGCAGGTGATTGAACCCGCCGCGAAGATGGTGATGCCGATGTCCGGCATGATCCAGTGCAGCCTCGCCTGCGCGCTCCACCCGTACCAGAACAGCCCGACGGGGATGAGCAACGACCCCACGAACATGGACGGGATGCGGAACTCGGGGCGGCCCTTTCTCGGCGCCCCCGGCGGCATGGTGGGCGCCACGAGCGAGAGCATCCTGTTGCCGTGCACGTTGTGGCACGAGCAGTTGCAGTGGCACGAGAGCGGCCTCTCCTCCTGCAGCTTCTCGTAGTGCTTGGCCGTGAGCCTCTTGTACAGCCGGTCCGTGATCTGCGCGTTCACCTGCGCCCCGATCGTGAAGCCCAGGCCCAGCGAGATGTAGTGCAGGCCGCTGATGCCGATTGGCTGGCCGTAGACCTCGCCGAAGAGGGTGGGGAAGGTCGACAGGATCAGGTAGAAGAGGCCGAACAGGTAGCCCATGTACAGGGCGACAAGCTGCACGATGGGCTGCGTGGCCAGCAGCCGCGTCGGCCGAGCCATGGAAGTGGCGATGGCCTGTCGCAGCGTCTCTTGCTTGTCCTTGGTGATATACAGGTTCTGGTTGCCCGTCTCCTTGGCCAACCGGTTGCGGCGCTTCTCGAGGAGGATGGTGGCATGGGACTCGGGCAGGTGGTAGATGCCTGCGAATTGGATCGCGATGGCGGCGATGGTCGTTGCATAGAACACCCACCGCCACGTGGTGTTTTCTGCGATGAAGCCGCCCGCCAGGGGCCCGATGACGGGGCCAAGGAGCGGTGCAAGACTGTATATCCCGACGGCTTTGCCGCGCTGCTCTGGGGCCCAGCAATCACTGATTAAGATAGAATTAGTCAAGACATTTAGAGCGTGTGGCATGATTCCCAAGGCTATCGGAAAGCAAAGGGAAGTGTCAAACAGGCCTCACCTCAGAACTCCACCACCAACAGCCAATGGCGCGCTGCCCCCAATGCCACTGAAGAAGCGGCAAACCAGCATCTGGGCTCCGGTCTGTGAGAACCCGCACCCAAAGTTGAAGACCAGGTAGAGGAAGTTGGTGATCAGCAGGACCGGCTTCCTGCCGAAGCTCTCGGACAGGGGGCCGAAGAAGAGCGGGCCGATGGCGAACGCAAGCACGAAGATGGACAAGGTCATCTGCGACTCAACTTCACTGGTGATGTGGAGGTCGCGCGCCATTATCCCTAGTGCTGGCGCCACCATGGACGACGACACGGGCGAGATGAAGGTGAAGGCCGACACCACCATCGTGGTGGCCCATTTCTTGCTCATTGGCCAGTTCTTGGGGTTCTCTGGGTCGTTTGGGCCGTTCCATGCTACCTGTTTGGTTGTGCCCTCATGTGGTTAGCTAGTTGCACTTCACTCATGGTCGTGGCTGGTACGGAGATATTAAATAAAGTAGTTTTGTGAAGCATGGTATGACTTACAAGATCAGGGTCCTTCTTGGGCTCTCCAGCGTTGTATGGTGTTGCAATAGTGTCTAAACTTGAACGTGGTTCTGCCTCTTCCTCATCAAGTAGAATTCTTGGCCTCCCATCATAATAGTACGCCTGTTCTGGCCATCTTGGTGACCACGGTCCATCCTCCAGGCTGGGCTCTCTCGGCACCTCTAACACGATCCTCGGTGGCGTAGACATCTTGCCAGGAAGGGTGCATTCATATATCGAGCATCAACACAACACTGATGCCGAACTTCTGAAACGTTTAACTCGACAACGTCCTTGTCGGTTGGTGCGTGCTTCTTATGTAGGAGGGCACCTCCGGTTTTTCGCAGAATTGGCCAAAAGCCGGATCGTCCGACATTCCCGCAGACCAGTTCATCCCCACGTCTATTAATGTATCATTATCCCGACTCGTAGTCCGTAGCGAAGCCTGTTCTGTCCCACGGCCGATGCACTGCCGATGGAAGGGCCGTCGGACTACCCCAGCATCGACTTCCCAAATCCAGTCAGCGCGGCTGTGAGTCGCAAGTGCTGCAACGGTATGTAGTTCCTTCAAGTCAGCTGAAGTGCCGAACGTCATTTTCCATTGGACGCTAGGCGACACACGTGGCCGGGTGTGCTAGGAATCGGTCCCGAAATCGAATCCGCTCGCTGCACGAAAGCCCCGTCGGTGCTTGCGGTGAGGAGACCGAGGCCAATGACCAGACCAACTGCTTTTTCTTACCTCTCTTGAGAGGGTGGGTGTGGCTGCGTGGGTGAGTGCAGCCTGTTGCTTACAAAAGCGGCCGACTGGGCCCTCGCCACACGCCCTCTGGGTGCCTACTTCTGCAGCGCCCCATGGCCCTCTGAATGGCCTCCTTTTTGCTCAGAGAAATAGCGCCCACTTGATTTGAAGTGACGTATTTGAGGCCAGCTGATATGTCTCTGAATCCCTTTCGTGACATTTGGCCAACAGAAGGTTAGCGTCAAGAGATCCCCCCCCCCCAGTAACTGTTTTGCGGACGACATTCCCATTCTGACCTGGGAAATTGTGTGGGAAGAGGAAACGATAGGAATACAGAAATGATTTTCTTTTTGAAAACGGGATTGGCACCTGCAAAAACGGATAATGCACTGGTACAACACCAACAGTAAACCAACACTCACGTCCAATTTACGCGCTTAATTTACACACCTAGTTCACATACTTAATTTATATACCTAGTTCTTATATAGGAAACGTATAAGTATTTGGTATGTAGGTGTTAGGTGTATGGCTGTTAGGTATGTAGGTGTTTGGGTGTGTAGGTGTAGGTGTGTAAATTGGGTAATATGCTCTGATTAGCTACAGCTGTGGCGCGAGTCATGTACTGGTGTACTATCTGTTTTCGCAGGTGCGAATATTCATTGTCTCCTTCTTTGATAAGATGTACAAACGTTCAAGAGAGCACACAGTGATGGACAAAAGGTAGAATTCGCAGAAAATTCCTCAAATGAAGGGTCTAATGTAGCAACCGATCAATCGTTTTAAGTTAGCCATCCCCTCGCTCTGAGGTGAATACATGTGATGGATGTATGTATGCCTACTCGAGTATGGTTCGTGGCGCTACACTTGAGGCTCAAGCTTGCGGGCCTGTAAGGAACAGCATTAATGTGTCTCTCGGCCGCAGGCGGTGCACATTAAGGGAACCATGTCTTGTCATCCTCATGCTTGCGGTCGCTCATTGTGCAGATTGCCCCTTTGCATAGCACCCATGTGCAGGATGCATATGCTATGGTCAGGTACAGCGTATATATATATATATATAAAGTGCGATGGATTTTATTATATAAAGGTACCTAGTAAGCCTATAGGAAATTATTTCTATAATAGCTGTAGCTAATTATTCTTAAGGTAGCCTATATCCTACTATATGCTATAATAATTACTTAGTATAAAAATCTAAATATTATTATCTTTAATAATAAGAAGAAAAAAAATATAAATTAAACTTAAATTTTAAATTATTTAAATTAATTAAAATAAAGTATTAATTAAAATAAAATATTAATTAAAAATAATTATTTATTTAAATTAGCTAAGTAATTAGAAAATATAAATATAAAATATTTTAAATTTTATTTAAAGGGTTATTATATTATAAATTAATAATTATATAATATAAAGATTTAATAATATATTATATATTAAATTATCTTAATTATTTTAAATTAATTATTATTTTTATTATATAAATAATTTATTTTTAAAGTAATTTATAAATTTATAATTTTATTATTTATAAATTATAAATAAATAAGAATTAAACCTTTAAATTATTAATATAATTATTTAATTTTAAAATTTCTTAAAATAGCTTAATATTATATTTAATTATTTTAAAATATTAAATAAAAAGTTAAAAATTAATAAATTATAAAAGAAAATAAAAAAGATAAATTATAAGAATTAATAAATATAATATTTAAAAAAAAAATATATAAAATAAAAATATTAATTAATTTAATAAATAATAATATATTTATTTTTAATATATAAATATTAAATTATAAAATTTAATGAAAAATATTTATTAAATATAAGTTAATAATTTAAATATTTATAAATTAATAATAAACTTTTATTTAATTAAATCCTTAATAATATAAGCTTATTATAAATAAAGCTTATAAAGTTTACTTTTAAAATAAATATAAAGCTTAATATTAATTAATTATATAACTTTTTAAAATAAAATATAAATAATTAATTAAAAATAAATTTAAAGTTTTATTAATTTAATATATTTTTATTAATATAATTTCAAGTTATTTTTTATAATATTTTTATATCTTATAACCTTATTAATTAAATTAAATTAAATATATTTTAATTTATTTTTTATTTATTTAACTTTTAAATTAATATAATTTTATTATAATACTTTATTAATTTTATTATAATTTCTTTAATAATATATTTATAAATAATTAACTTTATATTTTAATAAATAAACTTTTTATAAATAATATTAAATAATATAATAATAATATATTATTTCTTATTTTATAATAATATATAAAGTTTATATAGCTTTAAATTATTAAATATAAATATAATAAAATAATAATCTTAAATTTAAATTTTAACTTAATATTTTTATTTTATTAATTATAATATAATTTATTTTTTCATTAAAATAATATTAAATTTATTAATAATTACCTTTAATATAATTATTTTTATAAATATTTATAAAAATATTTTAATAATTAAGCTAATTCTTTATTAAGAGTAATATTTAGCTTAAATTTTTTAAATAATTAAAGCTTATTTTAAATATTATTAAAAAGAAGTTTAATAATATTAAAAAAAGTTAATTATTTATTATAATATTATTAATAAATATAAATAATATTTTAAATATTTTATATTTATTATTTAATTCTTTATATATTATATATATAATTATAATTTATTTATTTAATAAGGTATTTAAATTACCTTTAAATATATTTTTTATTTATATAATATATTATTATAAATTATAGTTTTTAATTTTTATTAATACCTTTATAATTATTATTATATTTAATAATAATTAATTTTAAAAAAAGAATTTTATAATAAAATAAGTTTTTATTTTAAAATATAAATAAAAGATATAATATAAAAATTATTAAATATATTTTAAATTTAAAAAGAAAGTTTAGCTTATAAATTAAAATATTAATTTTTTATTTAATATATTATAATTTATAATATTATTATAAATATTTATAAAATAATTTATTTAATAAATAATATTTATAATAAAAATAAAAATAAATTTTATTATTTTCTTTAAATTTAATAATATAATAATATTAATTATATTATAATTTTATTTTTATAATAATAAAATTAATAATTAATTAAATATTTTAATAAAAATAATTATATTAAAAATATATTTTATTAAAAAAGAATTTATTAATTAAGGTTAATAATTTAAAGAATTTTAAAATTTTAAATTTAAATAATATTTTATATAATTAATATTAAATAAATATTAAATAATTATTATTTAAATTTTATTATAAAGCTAAAATAATATTTATTTATATTTATTTTAAATAAATAAAATAATAATATTTAATAATATTTTTTATAATTTAATTTTTATATTTTAATAATTTATTAATTTAAGAATAATAAGCTATTAATATAAAATTATTTATATTTATAATAATTTATAATTTTTATTAAAAATTTAAGATAAATTTATAATTTTAATTATAAATAATATCTTTTAATATTAATTAATTTATAATAAAAAATATTTTAAAAATAATCTTAGCTTAATTTTTAATTATATATATTATATAATTAAAAATAAAAGAAATCCTTTTAATAAATTTATAAATAATAATTAATAATTAATTAAAATTAAATTTATTTAAAATTATTTATAAAATCTTTTTTAATAATATTTTAAAAAGCTTTTAAATAAAGTTTATTATAATAATTTTTATAAAAATATCTTTAATAAAAATTAATTTTATTTCTTTAAGGAAAAATTATTAATTAATTTAATTTAAATAATATATTTAATAATATTTAATATATTTCTTTATTTTAATAATTTTATTATATATATTAAATTAATTAAAATTAATTAATATATAATTATAATTAAAATAATAATAGTTATTATATATTATAATAAATATATTTTTAATTAAATCTTTTAAAATATAAAGCTTATAAAAATTAAAATTATTATTTATATAAAATAAAAGTTCTTAATTAAAGAAAAAAAGCAATTTATAATATAAAAGCTTTTTAATATTTTTATTAATATAATATATATAATTATTAAATATAATAAATATTAAAAGTAAAGTAAATAAAGTATTATTAATAAATATTAATTGCTATTAAGATTAATTCTTAGCTCTTTTAAAAAACTTTTAAGAAGCTTTTAATTCTTTTTTATATTTTAAGCCTTTAATAATTAATTATTAAGCTTTAAGTATTATAATTATACTTTTTTTAAAAAGTTAAGTTTTTATAATATTAATTATTAATTATTTATCTTATTAATTAAGCTTTTAAATTAATATAATAATAATATATTATTATTTTAAAATATATAAGTTAATTTAATGCTTATTTTAAAAATTATTATTATATATTTTTTATTTTTAACTTTTTTCTTTTTAATAATAATTATTTTTATTTATAATTAATTATTATATCTTTTTATTATAATTATTACTTTTTATTATATTTTTAAAATCTTTTTATTATTATTTTATATTTAAAATATTTTTATTAATTTAACCTTATTTCCTTAACTTTAAGTTATTATAAAGTTTTAAAGATTTTAAATTAAGGTTATATAATAAAAATAATTTATATTATAAATTTTTTATTATAACTTTAAATAATAATTATTAATTAAATTAATTAAATAGCTAAAGCTTTATTTAAACTTAATAAATAACTCTTTTTATAAAAATAATTATTTAAAGCTTTATTATTAATTATATAATAACTTATATAATTAAATATATTTCTTTTAATTTTATAAAATATAATAAATTATATTTTTTTTTTATATTAAATATTTTAATAAGAAATTCTTTAATATAAATATATTTTTAATAAAGTTATAATATATTAGCTTATATTATTTAAATAATTATTAAATGCTGCCTTAATTAAGTTTAAATTTTAATAACTTTATATTAAATACCTTAAATTAATAAAATTTATTTTTTAAATGTTTTATAATTATTTTTAATAATAATTATATTAATTATAATATTTAATTTATTTCTTTATTTATTAATATCTTTATCTTTATAAATTTATTCTTTCTTTATATATAAATTATTAATATCTTAAATAATAATATAAGTATATTATATAATCTTTATTTATATTTTATTTTAGCTTTATTAATATTTTATTTATTTATAAATATTATTATTATTTAAATCCTTTTTATAAAGTTTTTTAATAATCTTTATATTTTAATTTTATTTTATATAAAAAAAGATATTAATAAAAATATTTAATTATTAAAAAAGGTAAGTTTTTTAAAGATACCTTAATTTCTTTATAAAGTATTTATTCCTTTTTTTAATTATAAATATATAAATATTTTTTTTAAGATTTATATTTATTTTTTATTAATTTTATAAAAAAATCTTAATTAAGTTTAATATTTATTTTTAGCTTTTAATTAAGATATCTTAATATTTAAGATTTAAATAATAATTTAAAAATAAGTAATTATTTTTTAAATATCTTATAAATATTATTTTTAAAAATTTCTTAAGGATTATAAAAATAAAATATTTATATTATAATTATTTATTCTTTATATTATTAATAATATAAATATTTTATAATATAATTAATATAATAAAAAGTATTATTTTTTTTATATTATAATATATTTTATTTTTAAAAGTTATATAATTAAAATTAATTATTAATAAAATAATTTATTAATTATAAAAAATATTATTAATATTTATTTTATATATATTATTTTATAAAGATTTATTAAAAATATTAATTTTATAATATCTTTTTATTAATAAAAATATTTAAATACTTTTTAAATTTAATTAATAATTTTAATTATAACTTTTTTATTTAATAATTTTAATAATATATTAATATTTAAAAAGATAATAAATAATTTAAAATATAAAATAAGAAGTTTTAAAAAGTAATATATTTTAATTTTTAATATAAATATTTTTAATATATTTTTAATTTTATTTATTAACTTTTTAAATAAAATTTAATAATTATAAAGGCTTTAATTTTTTATTTATAAGCCTTAATAAATATATATACTTTTAAATTTATAAACTTTTTAAAAAAATTTAATTATATAAAAAACCTTTAAATTAATATTTTATAAAACTTAATAAATTCTTAATATAATATATTATATATATTTTTAATAAATTAAGATTTCTTATTTTAATATAAAGTAATTTAAAGCTTTTTAAAGGAAATTAAAAATATAATTATAAAGATATATAAGGATTAATTTAAAGGTTATATTTTATTTTTATAAAAAATAACTTATAAAATAAAAATAGCTTTATTATAATAATTATTTAATAAGAATATATATTAATAAGATAATATAAAATAATATTTTAAATATTAATTAATATTCCTTTATATTAATTTCTTAAATAAATAAATTTTAAATAATTTAAATTATTTATTTTTTTATAAAATTTATATTATTTTTTTATTAATATTTTTTAGCTTTTTAAAATAATAATTATATTATTCTTTATTTTTTAATTTTTATTTAAGTTAATTTAAATATATTAATATAAGGTTAACTTTTTATAAATTATAAATATATTATTTTAATTAATTTAAGAATAATTTATTTAATTATTTTATTATATTAAAATAATATTATTTATTATATTAAAATTTTATAAATAATTTATTTTTTATTTTAAACTTTTAATATAGCTTTATCCTTTAATCTTAATATTTTAAAATTTAATTATTTTTTTATTTTCATTCTTTAAATTTAAATTATTAAGTTATTTTAATTATTTAATATAAAATTATTTTATTATTTTAACTTTTTAGCTTTAAATTATTAAGCTATCTTAGTTTTTTAAATTTATTTTATTAAATTATCTTAACTTTTTAACTTTATTTTATTTAATTATTTTAATTTTTTAATTTTATTTTATTAATTTATTTTAATTTTTTATTTTTATATCTTTAATTATTTTAATTTTTTAATTTTATTTTATTTAAATATCTTAGCTTTTTATTTTTATTTTAAAGCTTTATCTTAATTATTTTATATTTATTTTTATTATTATTTATATTTCTTTTTTTAAATTTTTTAATAAAAATTTATTATTTATTTAATAAATATATTATTCTTTATTATTTAAAAATTATATTTAATAAGCTACCCTTTTTATTTTATTAAATAATAAATTATTTTATTTATTTCTTTATAACTTTAAATTATTTTTAATTTTTATTTTACTTCCTTATCCTTTAAATTAAAAATATCTTAATTATAAATTAATAAATTTTTTAATTTTTTAAACCTTTAAAGTTTTAATAAGCTAATATAAAAAATATTATAAATTTAAAAATATTTCTTTAAAAATATTAAGTAATATATTTATTTTCCTTTATAAATAATTATTTAAAAAAAGCTTATTTATTTTAAAGCTAGCTTTTTATTTTTTAATATTAAATATTTTATAAATAATATAATTTATTACCTTATTTAAAATTATATAAATATATATTATATATTATATATTCTTATTTAAGTTTTTATAACTTTTTTTTAATTATTTTTAAAAATCTTTTATAATATTTTTAATTTATTATATTTTTTAATTATTATTAATATCTCTCTTTATAAGATATTATTTATAATAAATTATTAATTTAATAATATTTAAAATAATAATTTATAATTATATAATATAAAAAATAAAATTATTTTAATTATAATATTTTTAATTAAATTATATATAAAATATATTATTTTTAATAATTATAATTAATTTTATAAATTATTAATAATAAATATTTATAAATATTACTTTAATATTTAATTTATTTATTTTATTTATTTATTATTTATTAAATAATATATAATAATATATTTATTTTTAATTTTATTAAATTAATATAAATAATATTAAAATTTATTAATAAAGATTATATCTTAATTAATTATAATTCTTTATAATAATATAAATTTATATTTTATTTTTTAATAAAATAAAGCTATTAATTTAATAATATTTATTATTATATTTATTAAAAAAGAAAAGCTTATTTTTATATAATAATTTATTATTATTAAAATTAAATTAACTTCTTTAAGCTTTATTAAGATTAATAATAAGTTTATAATAAAATTTATAATAAATTTATTTATTTTTTAAATAAAAATTAAAAATAAAATAAACTTTTTATATAAATAATAATATAAAATATAATTATATTAATATATTATATAAAAATATATATATTTAATTATAAAAGCTTTTAAGCTTAATTAAATAAAATATTTTTTAATTAAGTTTTATATTTTTATTTAATTTTAATATTTATTTAAAGAAATATTATAATTAATTTAAAGGATTTCTTATTGTAAAGCTTTTTATTTTAATATTAATAAATAGCTTTTATAATATAAAAATTCTTTATATATTTTATATTTATTTCTTATTAATTTAATATTATATTAATTAAAAGAAATTATTTTCTAAATAATATTTTATATTTTTTAATTAATTTCTTAAGCTTTATATATTAATTTTATTAATAAAGAATAAGATTTAAAATATATTATATTAATATTTATAATATATATTTAAGTTTAAATTTTAATAATAAATTATTTTTATATAAAGCTTATAAAATTAAATTAATTTATTATTAAAAATCTTTTATTAAGATTTCTTAATATTATTATATTTTATATTATAATAATACCTTTAAGCTTTAATTAATTTTTAAGAATAATTTATAAATTATTATTTTTAATTATAATTATTTTTAAGTTTAATATTAAAATTTAATTAAAATTTATTAAGATTTTATTTTTTATATAATTTAGTTATTTTAAAGAAATATTAATTAAATTGCTTTTCTTTAAGTATTATTTAATAATAAAATTAAATCTTATTAAATATATAAGCTATTAAATTTATTTTTATATTAACTCCTTTTATTTTATAAAGCTTTATAAATTATTATAATTTATTAAAATTATAATTAATTTATAAGTATCTTTTAAATATTACTTTTAATAATAAAAACCTTTTATAATAATACTTAATTTTTTATTATAAGTTATTTAATTTATTTTAATATTTATAAATTTTTAAAATTTAAATATTATTAAATATTAAATTAATTTCCCTTTAAATTTATAATATTAAGAAATAATAATAACTTTAATTTAATTTAATATATTATTTTTAATTTATATTAAAAGCATTAAATTATAATATTAAAATAAAAAAGCCTTTTAAAATTAATTATATAAATAATTAAATACTTTTTAAGCTTCTTTTATTTTTAATATATAAAAATTAAATCTCTTTAATTTTTAATTTTATTATATTCCTTTTAATAAATTATTTAATAATTATATAATCCTTAAATAACTTTTAATAAATTTTTAATAAAAAGTATAAAATTTAAGAAATATTTAAATATTTTAAAAGGTTTTTAAGGCTAATTATTTTTAAATAATTTTAACTTTATTAAGGTTTATTTATATACCCTTTTAATTAATTATAAAACTAAAGAATTTTATTTATTTTTAAATAAAAATATACTTTTTCTTATTCTTATATAACTTAATAATTAATAATTATTTAATAATAATTTATAAATATTATATATATTTTTTCTTAATTCTTAAAAAGATTAAAATATTATTTAAATAAATAATTATATATATATTAATATAATCTCTTAAAATTTTTATAATATAAAATTAAAATATTATTAAAATATTAATTAATTTAAAGGGTATTACTTTAAATTTAAAATACTTATAATATATATAAAAAATAATCTTTTATTTATTACCTTTTTATATATAAATTTAATAATATATATTTATTAAATTAATCTTTAAAAGATATTATATATTTAATAATTAATTTAAAATCTTTAATATTAAAAATAAAAGGTAATAATTCTTTATTATAATTTTATTAAAGATATAATAATTAATATATAATTATAAAGTTTTATTTTTCTTTAAAATAAATAAAATAAAGATATTTATTAAGCTTTTATTAAAGATAATTTATCTTAAAAATAAAGCTTTCTTAAATTATTTTTATAAAATATTTAATTCTTTTTTAAAGAATAATTTTAAAAATAAAAATAATAATAAAATTTAAAAAAAAAGATTAATTATATAATTTATTACTTTTTTAAAAAGAAAACTCTTTATTTTTATAATAATAAAAAATAATTTTAAATTATATAATTAAAGATATATTTTAAGTTACTCCTTTAAGGTTTTTTTATCTTTTATTATCTTTTATAATTCCTATATAATACTTTTTTATTTATAATTTAAAAAAATAAATTCTTTTAAAATAATTAAAAAATAATAATATATAAAATATTATAAATCTTTAAAAACAACTTTTAAATATTATTCCTTAAGCTTATATTTATTTTATTTTAATTATTAATTATAAAAAAAAAACTTTAAACTTATTTAAAATATATTTAAAATTAATACTTTAAATAATAAAATAAATTTATATTATTTTTAATTAATAATTAAATAATTATAAATTTCTTTCCTTTAATTCTTATAATAATCTTTTATTAATAAAAAGATTTAAAATATATTATATATTAAGATTTTAATATATTATATATTAATAATTTAAATTTTTTTTTTTATAAATAGCTTAAATTTATATTTTTAAATTAATAAATAGCTTATAAAATTTATTTAAGCTTAAATATTTAAATTAATTTTTACTTTTTATATATTTTTTTTTAAAAATATTTCCCTTAAAATTATAAATATTTTATTTATTTTTAATTTTTTTTTTCTTTTAAATATAATTATTTTAAATAGCTTTTTTTTTTAATTCCTTAATCTTAAGATAATAAAGTATTTTAATTGCTTTTATTTTAATTTTAGCCTTAATCCTTATTATTTTAATCTTATATTAATTTTATTTAAATTTCTTTATTAAAAAATATTAAATAATTATTTAAATAATAATAAATATTATTTAAATAAAAACATATAATAAATTTCTTATATTTATTTAATAAGTTTAATTTTAAAGGATTTATAAAGTTATTTAAGCTTTTAATATTTTAAGATATTTAATTATAATTAATTCCTTTATAATTTTTATTATAGCTTCCTTAACCTTTAAAACTTTAATTATTTAATTCCTTTATATTTAGCTTTTAATTAATCTTAATATTATAAGGTTTTTTATTTAAAATCTTTAAAATTCCTATCTTTTTTAGCTTTATTTCTTTATATTTTTATTTTTAAATATTTTTAAATATATTAATTTAAATTATTTAAATTAATTTAATTATATTATCTTTAATTTAAAATATATTTATAATATAATAAAAATAAATCTTTATTTAAAGTTAATTAATAAGCTTAAATAAAAATAAATTAACTTTTTTAAAGTTATTTTATAATTCTTACTTTAATTTTAATATTTTAAAATATTAATAAAAAGATTATAAATTTTATTTTTCCTTTTATTATACTTTATTTAAAATAATTTAAATAATTCTTATAATATTATAAGAGTTTTATTTAAAGTTTTTTATAAATTTCTTAAAAGGGTTTTAAATATAATAATTAAAAAGAGTTTATCTTTTTTATAATAAATATTTTATATAAATATTTTATTTATTTTAATACTTTTTATTAATATAATTTAATATATATATAACCTTTATTTTATTATTATATAATATTTATAATTAAAAGATTTAAGCTTATTTAATATTTATTAATTAATTATTATATTATTAAAGAAAATAACTTATAAAAAAAATAATAATATTAATTAATTTAAAATCCTTTAAAGACTTTTCTTATAATTATTAGCTTAAGAAAAGAATAATAAATTATTCTTATAATTATTAATTTTTATTCTTTAAATAAATAGCTTATTTAATTTAAAGGCTTATATTATCCCTTTAAATAATTCCTAAACTACCCTTATTATTATTTTAAATTTATTTTAATTAACTTTAATTATTTTTTAATAATATTATAAATAGCATTTTAAAAACAAATTAAAATTATAATATATATAATTATTAAATATAATAAGTATTAAGGGTAAGGTAAATAAAGTATTATTAATAAATATTAATTATTATTAAGATTAATTTTTAACCCTTTTAAAAAACCTTTAAAGGGCCTTTAGTTTCCTTTTATATTTTAAGCCCTTAATAATTAGCTATTAAGCTTTAAGTATTATAATTAAAATTTTATTAAAGCTAAAAAATAATAAAAATATATTTTTAATTATATTAATTTTAAAATATAAATACTTTAATTATAAATTAAATATTATTTAAAATTAATTCTTTTTTATTATATATCTTAAAATTTTTAATATTAAATAATTAATTAAAAATATTAAAAATAAAACTAAATTATTTTAATAAATAATAAATATTAAAGTTATATTAAAATAAATAAATAAATATATTAATTAAATATAAATTAGCTTAATTTATAAAAGAAATATTAAATAATATTTAATTAATTATACTTTTAATAATTAAATAATTTATAAAAATAATAATTATTATTTAAATAAATTAAAATATTATTTTAAAATATTTTATTATTTAAATAAAGTATATAATTTTAAATTTTAAAGGTTTATATTATATCTTTATATTTAATAATATATTTAAAATAATAATATTAATATTTAGCTTTTAATTAATATTTTCTTTAAAATAAAATAATATTATATTAAAGTTATATTTTTTAAAGCTATTTAATTAAAAAAATAAAATTTTATTTAAATCTTAATAAAAAAAGAATTTATTATTAATAATAATTTTTTAAAATATTTAAAAATTAATCTTTTTTTTATAAATTAACTTAAATATTATTATATAAATATAAGCTTAATATTTATTTAATTACCTTAAAATTACTCTTTTAGCTTTTCTTTTTTTAATAAATATTATTATTTTTTATATTTATAATAATTTAAAAATTTATATATAATAAAGGATAAAATATTAAAAAAAGCTTATAATTTTAAGGTATTATTTTAATATATAAAGAGTTATTAATATAATAAAGTTTTTTAATATTTTTATTTATTTTTTAAAGTTAATTAAGCTAAAAATATTAATTATAAAATTAAATAGCTTAATTAATAAATATTTAAAAAAAAACTTATTTTAAAAAATAATAATATTTTTAACTTTAAAGAATTTAAAAATCTTTTAAAAATAAGTTTTATATTTTTTAATTATATTAAAATAAATAATTATATTATTAATAAAATTTTAATAAAAAAAGTATAACTTAAGTAATTTATTTATAAATTATTAAATATAAATTAAAAAATTTTAAAAGCTTATTAATATTATTATAAATATTTTAAGCTTTTAATAATTAATTATTATAAAATAATTTTAATAATTTAAATATATTTAAAATTAAAAGAAAAATTATATAATATTAATAATTAAAATATATCTTTTATTATAAAAATAAGAAATAACTTTTAATTAAAAAAATAAAGAATAGCTATTAAATATTATAATTTTATTTAAATTATATAAATTTATAATAATTCAAGCTTTATTTTTATTATTAACTTTATATTAAATAATAAAAATAAGATAAATAAAGAAAATTACTTTTTTAATAAATTTAAGTTATTTTAATTAAATTAAATAATTATAAATTTAATTTATTACTTTTTTATTTTAAGTATTTAAATAATAAATTTAAGTATTTAGCTTTTATTTTTATTAATTATTAATTAAAAGAATTTTTATTTATTCTTTTATAAATATATTAATTAATTTATTATTTTTTTAAAAGTTTTTATATTATATAATAAAGTTTATTTAAGTTAAAGAATAATAATAAATAGCTTTAATATTATAAATATAAATTTTTTAAAAAAGTATTTTATAAAAAATATTTTATAATTATTTAATATTAAAAGCTTAAAAGAAATCTTTTAAATATAATTATATTTCCTTTAAATTAAAAGATTTTCTTTAAATAAAAATATATATATTTATTTAAATAATATTATATACTTTATTAAAGAAATTATAAATACTTTAATAAATATTAAAGGTATTAAGTTATTATATAGCTTTTTTAATAATATTATTAAATAATATATTTAAAGAAATATTTTTTATAAATTTAAAGATAATTATATTTAATAATAGCTTTATTAAATTAAATTTAATTATTATTAAAAATATAATTATATTTATTAAATTATAAGTTAATTATATAAAAGTAATATTTTTAATAATAATTATAATAATAAATAATATTATATTAATAATTAAAGCTTTTAATATAATTAAAAAAGTTAAATAAAAAAAGAATAAATTTAATTTTTTTATAATAATTCTTAATTATATATATTTATTAATCTTAATTAATTAAGTATTTAAGGTTTTAAGAAATATTATTTTTAATAATTTAATAAAAATAAATATATTTAATATTAAGAAATATATTTTATTAAAAATAAAGTTATAATTTCTTAATAATAACTTATAATTAATAATTACTTAAATTAATTTTTTAAATAAAATAAAAATATTATTTTTTATTTAAATTTATTTAATATAAAGGTAATTAAATAAATTTATAATAAAAAATATTTTAAAGTTATTTTAAATTAAAAAATAAAAAATATTAATATTATAATTAATTATAACCCTTAATAGCTTATTTTAATTATTACTTAAAAATATATTAAGCTAAGAGTTACCCTTAATTATTAATATAATTTCTTTAAATTTAATAATAATTAATTTATTATTTTATAAGTTTAATAAATAAAATATAACTTTAATAAATCTTATAATATAAATTTATTTATTATTAATTTTATAATATTAATATATCTTTTTAATTAAAATATATTTAAAATTAAAAAGGAATTCTCTTTTAATTAATATTTTTTTAATATTAATATTATTATAAATTATAAAATCTTTATTAATAAAAATATTTTTAATAATATTTTATTAATATATAAAGTATTAAAAGCTAAAATTATTATTTAATTTATTTAAGTTTAAAGCCTTAATAATCTTAAAATCTTTTTAAAAAAATTAGCTTTAAAGAATTTTTAATAAAAAAGGGTCTTTTAATAATAATATATATTTACCTTTAAAGTAATAATAAAGCTAATTCTTTAATTTAAATTTATAATAAAATTTATAATATATTTATTTAAGGGTTATAATTAATAAAATAATAGTTTAAGATATTAATTAATTCTTTATAAAAATAAATAATTAATAAACTTTTTTATAATACTTTTATTAATTAATTATTTTAAATTAATTATAATATATAATATAAATTATATTATTATTATATAAATATCTTATTATATAAATATTAAAATCCTTATTAATATTATTCTTAAAATTAATATTTTTTATTTAAAATAATTTATATTTAATATATTTTATTAATATTTTAATCTTTATTTTATTATTAATCTTTATTTTAAAATACAAAGATTCGTACTAGTTAGGGCGGAGGAAATACTAAGTATAAATTATTTATATAAGCTACTTTTAATTATATAACTTAACCCTTAATATCATTAAAGTGCCCTTTATTATTATAATTATTAGCGCCTTATATAGCCTTTATTATTATTAAACTTAATATAACTACCTTATATTAATATTATATTAAATTAATTAATTATTTATTAATATTAATTATTATAATATTAAAAATAATATTTAATTACTTAAATATTATTTTTTTAATATTATAATAATAATATAAATCCTAGATTATTTTATTTTTAAGGTATAATAATAAATTAATTATTATAATTAAAATATTAATATTATTATAATAAATTATTATTAATTAATACTTTTTAATCTTTTTCTTTTCTTTAAACTTTTTTATAATAAATATAATATTTATAAGAACTTTAAGGCTAATTTAAATATAATTATAAAATTTATTAAATTCTTTATTATTATTAAAAGATTAAAGTTAAATTATATAATATTAAAATATAATTATAGTTTTTAGCGACCTTTTATTATAATAATAAATAATGCCTTAATAATTAAAGTAAGTTATAAATAATAAGCGTTTATTTATATAATTAAAGTAATATTTAATAAATAAACCTTAGTAATTTAAAAGAAGAAATATATTTATTATAGTTTTTAAAAAATCCTTAAAGCTTAATATAGTTAAATAAAATTAATAGTAATATATTATAATTTCTTTGCTTATATATTTTAAGATTTATTTCTTATAAAGCTTAAGTGATTTAAAATAGCCTTTTATTAAAAATATTTTTAAATTTAATTAAGAAAGAATATAATTAAAGATTAGCTTATTATTTATTAAAAGAAAAAGTAAAGTATTTATATATTTATTTAAGTAGCTTTAGAATTCCTTAAAAAGGAGGATTATTAATATAAATAAGTTATTAATAATAATAATATTATAAGTATCTTTTAATATAATAAGTAATAAATAGCTTAAATTTAAAAGTAATATTTTTTTTATAATTTATTATTTAATTATATATATTTAATAAATAATAAAAAGATATCTTATTTTTAGGGTATAATAATTATTTATATAAAGAAGATTTTATTATTATTTTAAGCTATTATTAATAATAAAAAGAAAGCCGGCTTTTAATAGCTTTTTTAATAAGTTTATAAGCTTTTTTAATAATATAATATTAATTTTCCTTCTTTTTTTATTATTAATTATAATATTATTTTAATAAATATTTTAAAATATAAATTCCCTTAAATATATTATTAACTTTATATCTTTTATATTAATATAAATATTATATTAAATATTAAAAAGAAATAAAGGAAATTAATAATAATAATATTAAAGATATTAAAAGTAATAAGAAATATTATAAAAGGTAATAAGATTAAAGATCTTAAAAAGGATAATAAGGATCTTATCTTCCTTAATATATTAATAAGAAATGTAATAATAATACCTTTAAAGGTTCTTAATTATATCCCTTATATTTAAATAACCTTTTTTAATTTTTTAAAAATTATAAAATACTTTATAAATTATAAGATTTATAAAATAACTTAATAATAACTTTAAGAGATCTTTTTAAATTAAATAATAATCTTTAATTATCTTAAAATATATTATATTAATAAGAAGGAAGAAATTATTATTAAATAAGCTATTTACTTTACTTATAAAATATTTAATTTTAGCTTATATATAACTTTTTTTATAAAATATATATATTATTAAATTAAGCTTTAATTAAGTTATAATATAAGGAATTTTCTTTATTTAATAAAGGTTATTTATAAGATTATTAAAAAAAGGATTAATAATTTTTATTAAGAAAAAGTATATTAAAAAATATTAACTTTTATAAGATTTAATAATTAAAAGTAATTAAAAATGCTTCCTTTATAGATTACGAAGAATATTTTAAAGCTTTTTAAGGTAATATATAAGTAAGCCTTTTAAATATTTAAAAAATAAGCCTTTTAAAGGCGTTATATAGCTTTTAATTATTATTACCTTATTTATATTTAATATAATATTATTTATATTAATTATATAATTAATAAAAAAAAAAGATTTTCCCTTTAAAAAGAATAATATTTATAAAGATTATTATCTTAATTACGATTTTTTCCTTAAAAACCCTTTCCTTATTATATTTTTATTATAAAAGGTTATTATTATAAAGAGTAAACTTTATAATATTTCTATATTTATTATTAATAAAAAGGGCCTTTTTAAAAAATATAAAAAGATTTTAATAAATAAAAAGATAATTTTAAATATTATAAAAATAATATTATTTAAAAGCTTAAAATAAAGAGATTAAAATAATATAAAATTTAATATAATAGCTTTATAATATAAAAATTATAATTATTAATTGCTATAATTAAGTATAATATATATATATATATATAAAGTATAATAGATTTTATTATATAAGGGTGCTTAATGGGCTTATAGGAGATTATTTTTATAATGGCTGCAGCTAATTATTCTCAAGGCGGCCTGCACCCCACTGCGCGCCGTAGCAGCATGGGTGTGGGCACTTAAGATGCCGAACAGACAGACTTAGTTAGAAACCCTAGCTAGGTCAATGATATAAGGTCCAAACCCATGCTCAGAGGTGTGGGTGCATCCATTTTCCTCTGGCTTAGTGGTTATGAGCCCGGAGATTGGTTCTCCTGTAGCTATTCAATAAAGAGAGCTCTGTCCTGAGACACTCTCTAGTTCGAACCCAGACCAGAGCAAAAAAAAGGACTATCACCAGCAAAGGGGAAGAGCCCGAGCAGGGAGAGCGAAACGCTAGACCTAGCCAGTGTTCCTTTGTGTCCAGCTCTGCGATCTGAGGGGGAGAGTTAGAAACCCTAGCTAGGTCAATGATATAAGGTCCAAACCTATGCTCAGAGGTGTGGGTGCATCCATTTTCCTCTGGCTTAGTGACCTATGTGACCTGGTTGCTCCAAGTACGTACCTACGACGGAGGAGCACAGACCGTATTCATCTAGTCACAACAAGGTGCTGGAAACAGGTGCGACTTGCTGACTGCTTTTACTCGGTGAAACATGCTCTGCCTCAGCACAAGATTTGATATGTGCCGGTGTGCTGATAGCCAGACCACCCTATGCGTGCTCTACCTTAATTTGAGAATTGGTAATAATTAGATACTCGGATACTCGAGTGACAATGAATGCATGGCGGAGCAAATTGCACAATAGACTTGATTTATCATAATAGGACCGTATCACATATGATCGGCACCTGCAAAGATGTACAGGATTTCCCGCGAAGCCACGATGCAGAGACACATCACCACAACACAACATCTAGGTCAAGTCTCCGATGTGTTTTCCCGATCTAGGACCATTTCTGAAGTCTCTCAAACTATGTAAAGAAGTGGTCCGTTTAGCAATTCGCATACAGTATCCCTGATAGTGGGTTCATTTGTAGTGGGTTCATTTGTAGCGAGATAAACATGCCTGGGCTTATGGATACATTAATGTGTATATTTGTGAGACATGGGGCGTTCTTAGGGTCTCTCCTTGGCCATAGGGCTCCTTGATCGGGACAAAGGGAGTGGTCGAGTGCCTTGGTCCACTGTTGGCTATCGCCCCCTGGATGTCATGAAAGCCATACCTTTTGTAGAGTACACATGGAGACCATAAATAGTAGGCTGTATGCCGTCCAAACTCACCTATGAAGTCGTTCCACCGATTGGCCACTAACTAGCAACAAAGTGTCGAGCAGCATAGTGCTGTTTGTAGTGTTGCCTTGCTGGTCAGCCGCATGTGAAGCCTCGTGCAGTAGTATTTTCCCTAGGCTCTGAAGGCCGGCGCGTAGAACCCTCGAGGATTTGAGTAGCTCCATCTGCGTAAAGTGATTGCATCAGGTCTCTCCAATGTGGTTGCAGCTCTAGTTCCATTCACCAAGTAACACGCATCAAGTCAAATTCAGATCTGCCCCTCAGCTTGTCAACCCTTTCTTTTTCCTCAACTTGGCTGTCAGCACCGCGACAATCTCGCTCTTCGCCAAACAAGAGCACGGAATTCCTCAAGCAGATCATTTTGCCAAGATGTCCAGCAACGTTTCCGCTCATGACCAGGCCCAGGCGGTTGCCCCTACCCCTGCGCCTGGCTTCTCCCACCCATCGATTCACCTCTCCGCTCTCCTGCCAAACGACGGCGAGCTCCAAGGCGATGTCCAGCAGGCCCCAGCCTTCCTAGGCCCCATCCCTATTCCCTCCGTCACGGCTCAGCCGACAACCAACGCTTCCTCTAAGCAGCTTGTCAAGCCTCTCGCCAAGCTGATAGCCGAGAAGGGACCTGCCGTTGGCGCCCTCTACGCGTATCAATACCACAAGTCCCTCAACCAGGCCAACGCACCCACTAAGGATGAGCTGCTGCTGCGGGTGCTCGATGCGCGTGCCAATCTCGTCCAGGAGAATTATGTCAAGTACCATCAGGGTTCGCCAAACGCCCTTGCTCTTCGCTTCCTGGCACCCAACGCTGGCCAACGCCCCCCCTTCGTGAAGGTCAAGACGTGAGTCCAGCCCTGGCGACACTTGCGCAATGATCCTGAGGACGCTGACAGAAAACGATCTAGCGGCGAGTTGGACAGCAAGGGCAATCCCATCACAAAGTGGAAGTGCGGATGCCCCGGCTGCCCGTACACGGGCCGCGATCGCAATCGACACGCTGAAGAGGCGCACGTCAAGGACCCCGTTTTCACTGTCTGTTGCCCCTACCTCGGCTGCAGCTTCGTTCAATTCGGTGGCAGCTTCAGATTCTCGGAAGTGGATCGTCACATGGCGGACCACGAGAAGCAGAACAGCGGAGAGAAGAAGGGCCGAAGAGGAGACCAGCCTCTGTCCACCTCCCTCGGCAACTGGCTCTGGTAAGCGGGAATGGATCTCGGATGCGCCTAGGTGGGAAAGGAGGAAACGGTCTGGCCCTTGGGATGGTATGACTTTTTTGTTGAGGACGAAAGGCTACTTCGGTGAGGATGGTAGACCCTTGGTTTTCGGGGGGAAGGCCACAAACAGCTTCAGCTAGTTCAACCTGGATGAATCAATGCTGGTGAGCCTCGTGCTCGGGCTTTCTCCATGACCTTTTCCTCCGTCAGTGACTGCGTGGTACTGGCAAGACTTGGCCTGACCGAGATGCTGCTGCAATCACAAGATCACACGCTTTGAGCTAGTGAGACCTTGATTCCTTTTAAGAAAATATTTCCGATATGACTTTGTTCTGGAGAGAACAGACTACAGTAGAATTGTCACCAGCCTGCGCGAAGATCTCGACGACAAGATTGTCTTGGGGGTCACAGCTGCAGTTCTGGCCAGGCCATCAAGGCCCCTGAGACCCCTGTCGATGAGCTGCCGCCTCGGCTCCGAAGGAACCAATCAGCGTGGGGTGCAGTTCCCCGACCGGCCACTCGAGCTTTTGTTGCCTGGGTCCGTCGCATTCGCATTCCTCTTCGCACCCAACCCAAAACAATGCCGATTTGACCATACCATCAACACAATGGCCAGCCGTCGAGACTTCCTGAGCCAGCCGGCACCCGAGAACTATGTCGCAGGTATCGGTCGAGGTGCTGTCGGCTTCACCACCCGGTCGGACCTGGGTCCTGCGCGCGACGGCCCCAGCGAGGAGCAGATCTCGTCCGCCATCAAGAAGCGCTCCGAGCAGCTTGGTCTGACTGAGGCCAAGGACGGCGACGACGACGACAAAGGCGGCGGCGGCGGCGATGAAAACCGCTACCAGGATCCCGACAATGAGGTCGGTCTTTTCGCCGGCGGCATCTACGAGAAGGATGACGAGGAGGCCGATCGCATATGGCAGGAGGTAGATGAGAAGATGGCAAAGCGTCGCCAAAAGCAAAGGTTCGTCCTCCCAGTCTCTAGACCTTCCCCTCCCCACATATCACCCTACTCCTTCCTCGTCAAGCAAAAGGTTTATCGTTTGTGATGATAGATGAGCAGAGTACCGACACAACTTTCTCTCTCCACAGGGAAGCACGCGAACGCGAAGAGGTCGACGAGTACGAGCGGAAGAACCCAAAGATCCAACAGCAGTTTGCCGACCTGAAGCGCGCCCTCGGCTCCGTGACCGACGAGGAGTGGGCCAACCTCCCCGACGTCAAGGATATGACCGGCAAGACGAAGCGAGAGCGAGAAGCCCGCCGACAGAGGTTCTACGCCGTCCCCGACTCCGTGCTGGCAGCTGCGCGAGACGTGGGCGAGATGGGTACGACCGTGGCAGACGACGGCGGCGAGGCCAAGGACGGCTCGATGACGAACTTTGCCAAGATCGGTGCTGCGAGGGACAAGGTGCTCCAGGCAAGACTCGATCAGGCGTCACAGAGCAGTGGTACAGCGACATCACTGGGATCGTCGACAAGTGTGGACGCAAAGGGCTACCTTACGTCCATGGCTAGGGCTGGTGAGATCCCAGAGGTCAGCGTCGGGGATGTGGACTTCGCGCGGAAGCTGTTGAAGTCGGCCTACGAGTCCAACCCTCTGCACCCACCTGCCTGGATTGCTGCCGCCCGAGTCGAGGAGCTGGCAGGCAAGACAGTGGCCGCGAGGAACTTGATAGCCAAGGGTTGTGCCAAGAACCTTCGCTCGGAAGATTTGTGGCTCGAGAACATCCGACTTAACGAGGCACGCAATGCGAAAATCATCGCGGCCGAAGCCATCAAGGCGAACAACAAGTCAGTCAGGCTGTGGGTGGAAGCCATGAAGCTGGAGGCAGACCCACGGTCGAAGAAGAAGGTCATCAGGCAGGCACTCCTCCACATACCAAAGAGCGAAATGCTGTGGAAGGAAGCAGTCAACCTGGAGGAGGACCCAGAAGATGCCCGCCTGCTGCTGGCCAAGGCGGTGGAGGAGATACCCAATAGTGTTGAGCTGTGGCTCGCCCTGGCCCATCTTGAGAAACCACAGAACGCAAGGAAGATTATCCAGAAGGCACAAAAGGCAAACCCGCAAAGCCACGAGATTTGGATCGCCGGTGCACGTCTAATGGAGCAGCTGGGCGACAGCAAGGTCAACATGATGAAGCGTGCTGTCCTCGCTCTTGCAAAGGAAGGAGCCATGCCAAAGCGTGAGGAATGGATCACAGAGGCCGAGAAGTGCGAGGCCGAGGGCGCAATCCTGACGTGCGCAAATATCGTCCAAGAGACACTAGGCTGGGGTCTGGACGAAGACGACGACCGCAAGGATACATGGATGGAGGACGCCAAGATGAGCATCAACCGAGGCAGATACGAGACGGCACGGGCAATCTACGCATACGCTCTACGTGTGTTCCCTACGAGCAGGACGGTCTGGAAAGAAGCAGTGGACCTGGAGCGGAATCACGGAAGCAAGGACGCGCTGTGGAACGTCCTCAAGAAGGCCACGGAGGCGTGCCCCACCTCGGAGGTCCTGTGGCTCATGCGGGCCAAGGAGAAGCTCCTGGCGGGCGAGCTGGACGAGGCGCGCAAGGTTCTAGGCGAGGCGTTCCAGCAGAACCCCAACAACGAGGACATCTGGCTGGCGGCGGTCAAGCTCGAGTCGGACCACGACTTCCCGGAGCAGGCGCGCGAGCTGCTCAAGACGGCGCGGCAGCAGGCGCCGACGGACCGGGTCTTCGTGCGCAGCGTGGTGTTCGAGCGGCAGCAGGGCAACAACGAGGCGGCGCTGGCGCTGGTGGGCGACGCGCTGCAGCTGTTCCCCGCGAGCGCCAAGCTGCACATGCTCAAGGGCCAGATCTACGAGGACGCGGGCCAGGTTGCCCCCGCGCGCGGGGCGTACAGCATCGGGGTCAAGGCGTGCCCGCGCAGCGTGCCGCTGTGGATCCTGTACTCGCGGCTCGAGGAGAAGGCCGGGGCGACGGTCAAGGCGCGCAGCGTGCTGGACCGGGCGCGCACCGCGGTGCCCAGGTCCCCGGAGCTGTGGTGCGAGCTGATCCGGGTGGAGCGGCGGGCGGGCAACGCGGCGCAGGCCAAGAACCTGATGGCGACGGCGCTCAAGGAGATGCCCAAGAGCGGGCTGCTGTGGTCGGAGCGGATCTGGCACCTCGAGGCGCGCACGCAGCGCAAGCCGCTGGCGCTGCAGGCCATCAAGGAGGTGGAGAACGACCCGATCCTGTTCGTGGCGGTGGCGCGCATCTTCTGGCTGGAGCGCAAGCTGGACCGCGCGCAGAGCTGGTTCGAGAAGGCCATCGTGCTCGACGGCGACGTCGGCGACAGCTGGGCGTGGTACTACAAGTTCCTGCTGCAGCACGGCACCGAGGAGAAGAGGGGCGAGGTCATCAGCAAGTGCGTCGCCAGCGACCCCCGCCACGGCGAGTACTGGCAGCCCATCGCCAAGGACCCTCGCAACGCGCGGGCCGACGTCGAGCAGATCCTGAAGCTCGTCACCGCCTCGTTGCCGGCATAGACTGGGCTTGTATTATTGGCTGGGGCTTATATCACAGGAGAGGCGTTGAAGTCCACAGCACAGAGTTTTGGCGGTGGAAGAATGGGCAGACAGAAGATATAAAATGCATTGTCATTAAAGTATAATGAGTTCCATTATGCCTTGCACCGGTCATGTCAAGTAAAGAGTCGTCGAAAATGTGTCCCCGGCCAGCTTCCTTTATTAGAGGCCTCCGTATGAAAATCCATCCGTAGCCCCCTTTACTTCCCGCCGAACCAGCTCGAGATGCCGGTCTTGGCCTGGCTGGCCTTCTCCTCGACCTTCTTGTCGATCTTGTCGATCTCCTGGATGGTGGCAGCCTTGGCGTCCTTTGCGTAGGCGGCGGCCTCGGCCTTGCCTTTTTGGAGCTCGGCCTGGGTCTTGGCGAGCTGTTGTGGTGGTCATTGTGTCAGTTGGAGGTGTCGCTTCGCTGGGGGGGAATTGACTACGGGGGAACAACATACAGCCTCGTCGAACTTGGCACCAGCCTGGCGGCCCGTGGCCTCTGCCTCCTTCTCGTACTGCTGGCCCCGGCCGGGCAGCTCTCCCTTGACCTTTGCGGAGGCCTTGTGGACGTCGGCTAATGGGGCGGGAAGAGTCGCGTGTCAGCCAAAGTTAAAGCCTCTCGCAGGCGTTGATGCTGGGGATGACGGTGAAGGAGGAGAAGGCGACAGCGGGCGCTTACCCTCGAACTGCTTCTCGGCTACTTTGGGGTTTCCTCCAGCTCCGTACAGGTAGTAACCGACACCACCGGCGGCGGTCAGGCCGAGGAGGAGAGGGGCTCTTGATCGAGACATTGTGGTTTGGATGGTTTGCGTGTGGGTGAGTGTGGGACGGGGAAGGGCGACTGAGCGTGTGAATGTTGTGCAGAGGTCGTCAAATGGCAATCAGATCACGAAGCCGAGCTCTGGTGTGATTGAGGAGGGGGTTTGAAAGTTGGAGGAAGGTGTGTCACAGGAGGGGAAGCATTGGGTTGATGAGGAGGTGGGATTGGCTTTGCTTCGTCCGGGCTAATATACCTGTACCTACGTAGTTGACCCATACCCTGCCATGTCTGGCGTACCTTCCAAAGGAGGTACCACGCTACCTACCTACTTATGGTGTCACCGTCGTCGCACCTGGCAACCTGCCCTGGCTGCCCTGGCTGCGAGCCTGCTTAGCTTGAGATGGCTGGTTGTCCATCGTCCGTCTACGTCATATCGACGACTGGTACCGTCCAGATGCGGCAATGACATCTGACGCGGGAGGCAGGATGGGTCTAGATGCAGGGTGGCCCGTGCTGACTCCCGATGTCTCCACTGCCGTCGATCTCTTTCCCCACAGTCTCGGCCTTCCTCCTCCACTGCGTGACTGCCACTCCTCCACCGAGCGAATGCTTCAGGCAATGGGCCATTAGGTCGATGAACCCCTGGAAGCCCGAGGTCCAAAACATCAAATGGGGAATTGAATGTCTTTTGGCTGCTGAAGGCCTGGCTTTTTTGGATGTGGTGATCTCACCTTGCTAGTGTGGCTTCACATGGCAGTCTACATGCAATTCAATTGATGCGTTTGAGCAAGAATGCACTGCAGGAATGAAATTACGGCAGTATGGTGATCAGTAAATTCACCATCCTAGCAGCTTGCTAGATGTACATTTAACATCGTTTTGTGGTGCACTCGTCACACCGGCGTCCACAATGAGCACCCTTGTATGTTGGAAACATCTAGAATACCGGTAACCGTCCCATAGAACAGCCTCCTCTGGGATGCCCACCTCTGGAACCTTTCTTCTCGAACTCTCCTTACGATACGATCAGGTAACTAAACCAAGCCACTTGACGCCCCATAGAGCTCGCGAGACTGAAGAGCTGATTCCACATGGAACACGATCATTACCAGGAGATAGCTTTCATGAGTGCTCTTCAGTCGTCAACCTCAGTATACTGTGTATTCAGTACTTTGATAGCCGCACTGCCAGCAACCATGAACTTTAAAGAACCGTATTACACAGTATGCCCCAACACTTACTAACTCTCTATATTGTATCCCTCGCGTTCTGCTGTCCGCCACTCCTCCACCAACGTCCTCTCCCGAAGGTCATTCCGTGGCGTGAACTGTACACGATAAGGCTTTGAGGCGGTCAGAGCCGAGTCCGCTACGTAGACCTCGTCCGATGTATCCAGTATTTCTTCCTCGCCGTTCGGGCCGACGCAGGGCCGGATCCTAAACGCCCACAACAGCTTCGCCAGCATGATGAACATGCTGTTCTCCGCCAAGTACACCCCGGCGCAGATCCGCCGGCCCGCTCCAAAGGTGAAGTGGTCCCTGTCGTACGGGTCCGGGGCAGCCGCATACTCCCCGGCGGTCAGGGGGTGGCCGAGGTAGCGGTCGGGGAAGAAGGCCTCCGGGTCGGCGTGCAGGCTTTCGTCGTAGTGGATAGCATATGTCCCGATGCTGATAATGCTGCCCTTGGGGATGAGGTAGTCCTTGTAGATGACATCGGCTGTAGTGTAGTGCGGCGGGGAGACGGGCGCGATGGGCCGGAGGCGGATGATTTCTTTGGCGATCGCCCAGATGTACGGCAGCTGGTCGTAGTCGTCGAACGAGGGACATCGCTGGTCCCCGACGACGCGGCTCAGCTCCTCGTTTGCGCGTTCCTGCACCCGAGGCGACATGGCCAGATACTTGACGCACGAGTACAGTGCGGAACTGGTGCTTTCTGATCCTGCTTCGATCATGGCTACATAGTCGGCGATTGTCAGCGAAAAGTTGATATGAGCGCGGAGAACTGGATAGTGTGCGACGCGCGGCAATGACTTACTCCCAGCCGTGAAAGCGCCCTCGAGATCCGTGACACCGGAGGTCTCCTTGTCCGTGATCTGCCACTTCGTCACAAAACATTTCGGAGCCCGGGCCTTCCGCGATATTGGCGGAAAGCTGGTTCCAGAGCTTCATCCACAGGTGAACTTGACGGTCGTAGTAATACCGAGCCTTTCCCTTCCACCAATGTAAAGCTGTAGGGAGCGTCGCTATGAAGGGGAGGAGATCTGCCAAGAACTGGTACGGTACCGTCGATTCGGCAACGTCTGCCATGATCCCGTAAACCACTACATGGCCGGCGTCTTGTCAGCGAGCGGCCATTCAAGTGTGTTGCTCGACCTCTCAGCATACCCAGGTGCAAAATCCCAAGCGGCAGAGCGTTTCCTCTGCCCGCCAGGCAAACCAGATATCCTTGAGGCTCTCAGGATCATCAATATCTTGTAGACTCGGCAGTGCGAATGCCGTCCGACCTGCTGGCTTGGACAGCCCATACCAACGACACCGAGCGATCGGCTGTCGCTTGAGAGTGTGGGCCAGTTCCCAGAAACGGCTGTTGCCGCTGTACTGCATGCACATGAGGCTCAGCATGGAAGCTTGGAGCAGCCACAGCTTCCTCACGAGTGAGTTGTTCATTTCCAACTCAATGTAACAGTGTTAGCCATCAACACATATCTTGGATGATTCTCCGAACGTGTACGCTTTGACTTACAACGACCATGATACTCCTCCGGACGAGCTCCGTCAACTCCAGTGCGTACAGGTCAGCCCGCGGAACTTTAGAGAAACGGCAACCCGTAGCTGCAACTGCCAGCATGAATATCCAGTGCTCTTTTGACGGGTCAAATGATGGTTTATATATAAATGGCTTCGGCCACACTGTTTTTTAAATCAACTATTCATTAATCTAGCTGCTATCTACTTAGCTTTCCAATTATCCCTTAGCAGCCCTAAGCTTATATATAAAGTTATATATAGCTTAATATATTTTCTCATTACCCTTTTATAGATAAATTATAAAATTCCCCTTCTTACCCTTATTTTTTAATTATTTTTTAATTCTTTAAATTATTTTTTAATTATTAATAATAAAAAAATAAACTTAAAGGAATATAATATTATTATATTTCTTTATATTACTTATTTTATTATAAATATTATATTTATTTTTCTTAAAGAGTTTTATAATAATTTTATAAAATAATTATAAATAATTATTAAAAAAATTATTTATTATTTTAATTTTTATTAAAGTTAATTTTAAGGTTAAATATTAACTATAATAATAGCTTATTTAATAAGGATCTTTTTAAGAGTATAATATATATTAATATAAATAGAAAGAAACTAAGTTTTTAATTAAGATTATATTTATAGGTATTATGATTACGCAAAACCTTTATAAGATCTAGCGATGGTCTGTAGGGTTTATGTTAGCAGTACGGCTGTAGAGGTGATACTTGACTGTGTAATGTCCTGAGCGTGGGCAATGATCACTAGCTGTGAGGCTATCTAGTAGGTAAGACTGAATACTTAGATTGATGACTGAAGAGTCTGTTCTATGAAAGCTAACTATTGCGGTGATGACTATGTCCTTATATGTCCTGACTCTTTAGTGGCTATGTTGGATAACTTATATCTAATATATCCGATGTGGATGGATAACCTTGGATAACTTATATCCAATATATTCATCCCGATGGGTGGGTCCCTGACCCTAACCCTGGTTCTTGTATGTTCTTGTGATTCTGCTAATTAGTGCCGCTGGGTTGGTGCTGAGGTGTCTCGTTCTGACTTCCTGGGTATCTTAAACGGGTCCCTCTGGTGCCAACGTGTTGGTTTATAATAATAGGATTATTATATTTTATAGAGATTATTTTAATCTTTATTATATAATTATTTACTTAATTTTTTAATTTATAACGTTATTAAAAGCAATTCTTATTAGCTTTATTTATATAGCTATTATTATTTATTTAGTTATAAGCTATAAATAATTATATTTAAAACCTACTATTATTAGCATTATATTTTTTTTTAATGCTAAATATTTAAATATTTATTATTATATAAAGGGATTAATATATATTGCTTAAAGAGGCATATATATACAGATTAAAAACGAGACCACTTATGTATAAATGGCATCGTGTCGTGGAAGTGCTCGAAGTACTAGAGTTGGATAAAAGAATTCATGATTTCAGGAGAAGGAAGGACAGGGTTTCCAAATGATCGGTAAATTGGCTGGCTGGCGTGGTTTTGCAAGTTCTCCATGATCTCCGCGTATTTCTCGAGACTTAAGAGTCCAAAATGTGCGAAATCCTCCATCTCCAGGACACAGTCTAGTACGCCTGTGGCCTCGGTCGCTGGTAGGCCTGCGTCCATCTGCCTTGGTGTCCAAGACAGTGGCCAGGGGCTTGGTGCGTCCGGGCCTCGGTCGCTGATTTCCGACGCGTAATAAGTGCCCATGCTATCTTTTCGTGGTCGCGCCCCTGCCCGTCTGCCGGACTCGTCGCCTGAGTCTGTTTCGAGTGGCGGACGAAGACCGTCCGACTGTAATTCAACAGAGCCGTACGCCCCCATTTCGTTGTCGAAATCACCCAACCAATACCAGAAATCATCAAAAGCCTGGTTGGGAATGTCCATTTCAATATCGTACTGCGAGTCATTGTTGGTGACGATGTCTTGCAGGGTGAGCCCCGACACGGGCTTCGGGAACTCGAAGCCCTGGAGCTTGGGACTTCTTCACTTGTCGTGAGAAGCTGGCCTTGACTGACACCACCAGCCTCACGATCTGCCAAAGCTGGCACCGGTGAAATTCTCTCGGCTGTTGGTGCAGAGCGAAGCCGTCCATTCCACAATGGGTCGTTTGCGGCATTGTGAGTCTCGCTGGAGCCGTCCCCGTTAAGAGGCTCTCTCAGGATACTGTCCGCTTCATTATCATCGGGGATACTGACCTCATGTGCGACTAGAACCGGGCCCATGTCATTGACGCGACGAATGGTTCCTTGGTGGCCCAGCTGTGGACTGGTCATGGCCGTTTCTTTTCCGGCAGCAGCATTTGCTGAGGGATTACCAGTGGGCGAGGTCTGCGAGCAAGATTCCCGGGCTTTCATCTTCACGCTTGATCGATTTCGGTAATAGTCACAATCAATTGACTTCTTCCGGCATCACGCACACGGTTGGTTGCCATCGCATTTGAGGCGTGGCCTCGCGCAGGCGTTGCATGCGCGACTGGTGCGTGGTGGCGGCTTGTAAAGGCCCAACCCGGCTTCATGGTCAGCATGAATAGGCAGGTGCCGCTGAAGGGAGTCTCTACATCAAGTTGCACGATCAGTCACATTTGCTCATGATGTAGGTATGTCGTGCTTGTCATACTTTCTTGAAAACCTCGCGTCACACACCACACAGACAAATGGTCTTTCCATCGTGTGCATCCGAACATGACGCTCCAGATGCTTGTTCCTTTTGAAGGATTGGTGGCATATGGGACAATTCGGATTATTCCTCGGGTTCAAAGGCGCCACTGATATGGATGCGATGGCATTAACGCCTTCATCCTGCTGTGCCTGTGCCGTCTCATTGCCATTCAAGGCTGTTGGCGTTCGGAAGGCGCCATCAAAATCCATGGCCGCCGTGCCTCAATCATGCACCAATTAGAATGTTAGCTTATTGAGGACCGGCACGGCTTATGGGGCTTCTGAATGGCGATAAGGGCGATGCAGAGCAAGCCATCTGAAGCATGTTTCCGGATTCTTGCTCAGCAAAAGAAGCACGCGACCACGAGAGAACGACACAGAGGTCAGTTCGGATTTGCTGGCTCTCCCAAGAATTCCCCAAGCATGGTCGGAAATACGGCTCCAATGCTGTCCCGCATATCCGAGCGCAATTCTGTTGCTTGCCCTTGAAGAACGCGGCTCCGGAGAAACTACAGAACTACCTACCCGGGCCGTAGGCCGTGGCACATCTAATCGCTATAATAGTAGTACTGAATTCCGCTTCTAATGTAAAACTAAGATGCTGGCTCGGATGACATAGCTTCACCTAGGAGCTTGTCTAGGTCAACATGTCCCTTATCAGCTGCAAGTTCCCTTGCCGTCTTCCCCATCGATCCAACTCCCGCGCGCCAAGTCAAAGGAATGGCGCCATCGGGATGAGCCAGAAGCAATTTTACTACCTCCGTGTGCCCATGATTGGCTGCAATGTGCAGGGCCGTCCAGAGTCCGTCCTTGGTTTTGGAGAGGACATCGGACCCATTGTCCATTATGAGTTTTGCAAGGTCCTGATCCCCATTCTCTGCCGCGAGGTGTAGAATCGTCCTCCCTTTTTTATCCTTCGCATTGACATCCGCCTGATATTCCAGCAGAATTTTGACGACATCTGAATGTCCGTTCCTTGTTGCGGCGTGCAGAGGTGTGGTCCCATTCTCATCAGCGACTGCAGTGTCTGCCCCATGTTCGAGCAGAAGCTCTACCTGAGCTACATGGCCATCTTCCGCAGCGAATTCGAGGGCAGTTTCACCTTCATTGGTCTTTGAGTTGACATCTGCTCCATGTCGTACCAGGAGATATACAACGTCATAGTGCCATCTAGCCGATGCCCTGTGGAGTGCTGTCTTTCCATGGATATCCCTTTCCTCAAGTTTCGCCTGGTACTGCAGCAGCGAAATAACCACTGCCTCATGTCCATTCGCAGCAGCTAGATGCAGAGCTGTACTGTGATCGATGCTAGCATCTTGCTGAACAGGCGGTAGCTCGTCGAATTGGCTTGTCGATCGCACCGCTGCATTAACAAAATTCTTTAAGTTCTCCTCTGACTTCACCAACAACTGCACAAGACCATCATGTCCGTTGTCAGCGGCAATATGTAGCGGCAATAAGCCACTATTGTTGTGTTCAAGCGAAAGGTCTTTGTCATGCTCGAGAAGTAGCCGCGCTATGTCCTCGTGTCCCTTGTGCGCTGCTTCGTGTAGTGGGTTCTCATCTTTCCCGTTCATGGCTTTCGGGTTTTCACCCCGGTCAAGCAGTAACCTGAGTGAGGCGCAATTTCCAATGGAAACGATCATGTGGAGCAAGTTGACTCCTCTCTCGCGGTCATGCAAGCCACCAACCATGGAAGTCAATTGCATCTCTTTGACAACCGTGGAGTATACCCAAGGAAAACGAGTTACAAAAGCAACTAGCTCAACAGCGTCAAGGATAAGATGAATATAGTGCACATTCGGGGCTCCCAATATTGGTGCGATCGCTGCTGACCAGAGCCTGAACTCGTTTTCACTTTTACCAACCACAATCTGGAGGCAGTCACTCTCAAGACGATAGTTGGCTTCCTCTCTGGCAATTTGAGCGATAGATGTCAGATCGAGAACCGGTGTTTGTGTTTCGTCCCCCCATATGATCATGTTGACTTGTAATTCAAGATTCTGTAGACATCGTACATCCGGCTGACCACGATATAGAAAATTCAACAAACGATAAGTCCTACGGGGCCATCGCCACCCACTTTTGTCTTTCATCAGTTTGTGCCGAATGTTGAAAGACATCAGAGCGTTGATCGCTCCCACCTTCGCGAAGACGGCAGGCGGCCCATCGGTAGGGCGGTCCCATGTCTCCTTGAGAGGTTTCATGCCGTTGATGAGCGTTTCAACCCAGTCAGTCGTGCTTGCGTGAGCTGGGAGGACGTGTAATAAAGCCCTCAGGACATGCACAGCCTGTTGAGGATGATCCTTTGCCAACTGGCCACACCAGGTTTGGAGCTCACCCCAAGGGTCATTCGAACCGGGGCTGCTGCCCGTATTCAAGACATGGAGTCGTTTTCCAGGTAGTGTGATGGTGATCCGATGGGAAAGGTTGATGCTTCCCTCCGGCATGATGGTTATGATAGCCGTGATGATGTCGATGTACGTGCCAACCGACCGAATCTGTGTTACAATTAGCAAGTTTCATCAAATGAAGAATGCTCAATTCTAACCTCTGTCTCATTGAGCTCATGTGGCGGTTTTTTCAGAGTGGAATAAAAGGAACTGTTTGATTCCAGTTCCTCCAGCGCCTCCAGCGTCACCACTAGCTGGCCTTGGCTGCGAAGCATCGACAGTGCCCGGAGGAGGTTCAAGTGAACATCCTCCTCTTCTAGAAACTCGGTATTGACCTTTGATCCAATTCTTTCCTCGACAACGCCGAGCAATAAGTCATATCTTCCCTGCTGGGAAAGAAAACTTGCGTACTCAGCGAAGACTGGGAACAGGTGCAGGCGGTGCTTCAGAGCATTGTCGAAGAATCTGGCAGCCTTGGCAAAATGCCCGAGAATCGAGAGACGTGCAAACATCTCGATGGCTTCTTCCACGTTTTCGTCAATCGTGAGGAGTGTACTCTGGCCTGCCTCCATAATCTCGCCAGTAGACTCTGGGGACTCGTTATCCTGAATGGCATCAGGACTAGAAGCGGGGTCACCATCACCTCCGTGGGTGGGATGCGTAGGACTGTGCCTTGGTTCCATCGGGCTTGAGTTTACGGAATTTCACCGCCTGGAATTTGCCGCAATTAGGGAGGGATGCTCAGGGTGTGTCCAGAAGGAGCGCGTGTTACGAACCTTGGAAGTGAAGAAGAGAGGATGAGAGTTCTCACAGGCTTCATCGGGCCAAGGTTCATCGCTCAACTGTTCCCATTGAAGCTGATTAATTAATCAGATCGGTCCTATTCCATCGGAAACTTCCATTTCCCAAAACGCCTTACGCTCGACCGGGTAATGTTTTGCTAGTTCGGCATGAGCATCCACTTCCCCTCGCTATCAGGTTGAAGTGAATCGCCCGCCTGCCTAACCTTCTAAGATACCCTCCCCGCTTTTCCTCAGATATTTATGGAGAATAAGTAGCAGCACTTCAAGTTCTACAGAATTTGAATGCAACTTGATGTTCTCTACTTCCAAACCCATGTCCACTTCATGTCGAACTAACGAAACTAAAGCCGGTCGAGTTTAGACCTAAGGACGGCTGAAGCCGCAAACACAGCTCGTCAGATTTAGATCCGCTCTCTTCAACGTGGACTGAATTGGTTGGATATTGTCTATGCAAAGCCCCACTTTTCCAAAGATAATGAACGCTTTCTGGCCGAGAAGAAGCAATGCCAAATGTCTTGTCGATTTGGTGCTAGTATTTCATCCCGACTTCAGGTTTTTTTCCTTCAGTCGTTGACTACCACCCGCGGCGGCTCGAGGTCTGCTAGTTAATGGCCGTTGAAGCTTGCGAAAGTCACCAAGATACTTGTGCTGCGGGCTAGCTAGTCGAGCAGAAGCATCATACTCCACACCTGTCCAACTGGATAAAGCCAACATCCTGGCATCAAGCGACACGGGCTTGGCACGCGTCAACAGAACAGTCAACATTTTACCATATCCTGCCTACTTAGCGCGACGGCGCAGAAACGAAGCATGAGTTTCAAGTGGGGTCTTTGGGGACAGAAGACGAAGCAAGACTCAATCGCCTTGAAAGGCGCATTAGGGGATCCAAGCAACCTGTCAAGGCACCAGATGAGCTGGCGAGGCAATGTCGAAATCAAAGTCACCTATCACGGGTCTATTTGGGGCGAGTGGGAAGGAAAACGCCGTGGGATACTTGGATTCAGCATCGAATTAATCCAGCCTCACGAAGCCATACTCAAAGACACTCAAGTGACTCTTTCGTTCGACTGCCACCCCGATGAGGCGAGATGTCACAGACCTGAAAGTGACCGCTGTCAGAATCCAAATGAGGAACGTGGAATGCAACGGGGCATAGTCAAATTCTCCCTGCCAAATACCAAGTACGGCCAGTCGACCGAGCGTTCCATCACGGAAGAACGCAGAAGAGAGTTATCACCAAGCATCAACGTCTTTGATGCTTCTTTCACGTTGGGGAGTATGGGCCACGACCTCACAGAAAGCAAGACCCTAAAGAGCTCTTGGAGCTTCAAGACACATGTGCTCCCACCGGCAAAGTTCAACAATTTCACAAGCCATACGGAGGCTCGCTTTGATTGGAAACAGAATCAAGGAGACTGCGAAGACTTCCCTGGTGCCATCCAGTGCGGAGCAATCATCGATTGCCATGAAGACAAGGGCTACGCCCTTCCTATGAGCCTTTCTATCACTAGATCTTTGAAGGGAACCTACTTCGCTAAGAAGCTCAGCATGCGTAAATATGTCATTGAGATTCCCAACGGAGGCAGTAACGGAGACAACCTCATCGAGACCGTTCGTGATATGTTCGGGACCATGGCATCTGTCAAAGTGCAGGTGAAAGGCCAAACCCTTGGACAAGACGACAAGACCGTCAGAATTACTAGTCAAGGGGATATTATCGACAATTAGGACATAAGTGGGCAGAAAACCTTGGCAAAGCTTTGGACCATCTCGAACTGAGGAGGACTGATAAGGTCTCCTGTTTGTGAAAAGGTACCAGAAAGTCACAAATCAGTCATACGTTTCAGTGGTAGAAGGCGGTCACAATTAGCTTAGAAGATTTGAATAGAAAACAAGTGAGCAGGAACATAATGGACGCGATTCACGTAGCCAACGACGGAGGCGCCAAGTTGTGCTTCTAACCAAGGGAGGGCAATGTCATAGCTAAAGCTTTCAGTCAAACAACCAGCTTTGATCTCCATGATATCCCCAAGCTCGCCACGGACTCGATACGCTGGAAGAACGAACTGCAATATTTGCCAGCACTGCTTTCTTCTCAAGCGGCTTCACTCCACGAAGGCCATACCCATCGTCATATCCTGGAAACGATGGTCTGCTAGAGCCAATCGGTACCAGCAATTCCTCTTCATACTGGATTGGTGTCAGTGGCATCTTAGGAAGAGGCGCTAACGTCTTCAAGTAACCCATAGGTGTGGCACCCTCGAGCACCTCAGGGGCCAGCGCGGTTGAAGCTTGTGTTGAGGACCCCCGCGCGTCACTTTCCTCGCCCACCCCAGTGTGTTCAGTTCTGAAACGTCTCATGATGCCCATTGCCGTGCCCGTCAGGCTCGGGCTGACAAGCCAGCCATCGCGGGCATCGATGTCGCCACGGAAGCGCTTCAGAAGTATACTCTGAATGGCCATAGCCCCCGAGTAGCCAGTGGTGTAGTCGTTGATCACCATCCCAGGAGGCCACTGCGGCCTCCCGTCTCCGTTGTCCATAACGTACATCATGCCGCTCGACGCCGAGCCCTGCATGTCAAAGCCGGGCTTGCTCGCCCACGGGCCAGTGGTGCCGTAACACCTGACCCGGCAGATGATGAGGCCCGTGTTCAGGCTCTGCAGGTAGTGGTCCCCAAAGCCGAACTTGGAGATGGCCGCTGGCCGATGGGAATCAACCCAGACGTGGGCGTCCTGCACCAGCTTCTTGAGCCGCTCGCGGTCCGCCTCCTTGTGCAGGTTCAGGAGGGTCGGGCCGTCCCCAGGTTTGCATAGGAGTAGACAAAAGAGTGCTCGAACCCATGGGTGTGACCTGCAACACCGAGGCGCGCCGCGCCGTGCTCGGCGAGGGTGCGTCCGGTGGAAGGTCCGGCTATGGCGTGGACGCATGAGCCGGCGGAGTTATATCCTCAGTCAATCCCACGTACACAGTTGATGAGCTCACCCACCAATTGAAAGATTCGGACGCAAAAGCCTTGATCACTCAAGCATCATGTTTTGCAAGCTCGATTGCAGCGGCCAAGAACGCGGGTATCCCAAGAAACAGAGTCTTGCTGATTGTAGACGAACGAGGGGATCATGCCCAAACCTTGCACTTCACGGATTTACTGGACCCAGCCCATACGAATGAAAGGGTGGAAATCAATCCGATTCAAGACTGGGCTTTCTTATCCTACTCGTCCGGTGAGTCATGATCACTTGTGCACGACACGGGCGGCCTTCTATTTGGTTACCAATTCACATCATCAACGTCTAATCCGACTCTCATAACCCAACACCTATTGACCCAACACCGACCACATAGGTACTTCGGGACTGCCGAGGGGTGTGATCTTATCACACTCCAACCTTGTATCCAACGTTTGCCAGGCTGTGGCTCTCGACAGAGGTCACATGCGTGGAGTTGCAGACGTGAATGGGCAACAGGACAAAGTAGTAGCATTTCTACCACTTTTCATATATATGGTGATGCCGCCCTTTTTCATTTCGTCTTCTATTTTTCTCACCCGAGACTTGAAACTCTATCCTAGGCAGCAGCTAACTCACCCGTACCTCTCTTCTCACAGGACTAAATGTTCATGTTCTCCAACCAGTCTACGCCGGGTACCATACGGTCCTGATGACTAAGTTCAATTTGGGAAGGTTTTGTTCAGTGATCCAGTCTCATCGAGTGAAATTGGCGTACATGACGCCGCCGGTGGTCCTCGCTCTGGCGAACAATCCAGTCGTGCAGCGATACGACCTTTCCAGTCTTCGGATGATCATGTCAGGCGCCGCTCCTTTGAGCAGTGACCTTATCAGAAGACTATACAACAAGCTCAACATACCACTAAGGCATGGCTACGGCTTGACCGAGACCAGCCCTGCAGCATTTCCACAGACGTGGGCGGACTGGGATGAAGCAATCGGCTCTGTTGGCAAGCTGGTCCCAAACATGCAGGCCAAATACATGACCCTAGACGAGGACGGTAGTCCACCGAGGGAGCTGCGCTTGGGAGAAACGGGGGAGATCTACCTGCGGGGGCCCAATGTTTTCCAGGGGTATTATAATAACCCGGAGGCTACCAACCAAGCACTCACCGCCGAGGGCTGGTTCCGCACGGGGGACATTGGCCACCAGGACGCCAAGGGCAACCTTGTCATCACGGGCAGGGCCAAAGACTTGATCAAGTACAAAGGCTTCCAGATCGCCCCGGATGAGCTGGAGCAGGTTCTCCTCTCTCAGGAAGCGGTCGCGGATGTTGCTGTGGTCGGCATCCAGGAGGGCAAGGGCAAGGGGGAGATGCCACGCGCCTACATCGTGCTTCATGCTTCCTTGCCACTTAATGGGGAACAAGAGGCAGCAGAGAGAATAATTGGCTGGTTGGGTCCTAAGGTTGCGCCATATAAGCGCTTGCGCGGTGGAATCCAGTTTGTTGAGAGCATCCCCCGAAACGCCAGTGGCAAGATCCTGCGACGGATGTTGAGGAAGCAGGAAGAAAGAGCCATGAGCCGGTCTAAGTTGTGATAAGGCTGAATATACGGAAGGGACTACTGATATATCTCCAGATTTCACAACTCCTAATACGAAACTCTTTTGCTATAGAAAGTCTGCCCCAATATGTCTGCCCTGGTTCAGTAAGCACAGCTAGGTTTGGGCTCATTAAGCATGGCTCTACTGTCTCCCCCCGTTTTGTCCCACTCCCTGCCATTGAACAACACTGTAGTCGGCGGGCAAGTTTCCTTCCAAACCTCTTTTCATTCCCACTGCATCGGTTTATCAGCCCCTGTAGTCAATCTGGATCAGGCCAGGGGTGTGAAACTTACCACACATGGTGTAAATGAAGTCCACGGCGATCGGAATCCAAGTTGTCAGCGCTAAAACCTGGCCAAAGCTCCATTCGAGTTGCGAGTCATCCCCAGCGTCGATGATCTTGGCCCGGATGAAGAAGAAAAGGATGAGTTCGCCTATCATCGTTGCGAGCAAAACAGCCTGGACCAGGCCTGTGAATATCATCTTGCAAGTTGAATGACGTGATGGCGTCTGGACTGTTCCGAATACCTTGCGTACCCTGCATCCAGCGAGCCACTCAGCAACCGGGACGCCTGAAATAAACAAAGCCAGTCCAGAGAACGCTGTCATAGCGGCGTAATTCATTTGTAGCGTGTCATAGAAACGGAAATTGATTACTTGACCTGCGGCAATGCGGTCGAAATCGTAGTTCCAGGTGACCGGCATGATGGCGTGTGGGAGGAGGAGGAGTGCGAGAAGAGGTGGGATTAAGGCGTTCAGCAGACCTCTCCGTCGACTAGACTGCCCCAGCATGATACTCACCATCATTGGAGGTATTACGCTCAAGAAAGATGCCATCGCTGCCAGGTGTCGGTCGAAGGGGCTGTAGATTGATTCTCCTTTTCTCCAACTCTCCAATTGCTCAGCTCCCCATAATGTGTCGCCTCGTATGCTGTCGCCGCCCGACGCGTCGCCTCTGGCTTTGAGCGAGGCAACAGTGATACCGAGACTTAGAAGTACTGAGCTCCAATAGAAAGTTGGAAGAACGGCCCTGAGAGCGTCCAAAAACTTCTTTCCTCGATTCCGTAGTGCTCTATCGCGTCGTAAATGCGTGACGGCGGATGCCGTGAGGAACACGATGACGAGGAAAGCTTGAATGCAGAAAGACGTCATAACCTGGCCAGGCTTTAGATGCTATTGCAGTTGTGACGGGGTTACTCTACTCACTCCGATACCCGCCATGTCGGCGTTTCCCTGGACATTGAGAGATGACCGTAGTTCCTTTAGACAGACACCTTGCAACGACTGAAATATCATAGAGATGGTGTTATTCAGGAAATCAATTGCAGTATCGCAGGAAGGATCGCCGTGGCATGGAGAGGACCATGTCTTAGATGTTGCTCGTGGATCTTCATCTCAGACCGACAGATACCACATTGCGGTGCGCGAACTGGTGAAGTTCTCATCCGACCTCTGAAATGTAGACGGCAGTGACCAGTCAACGTAGTCATGGAGTGCATAGACATCGAAAGCACACATATCCAACGTTCCGGGTTCAGACTTTCGAAGCATAGTGCTGACGAATCGGGCGTAAGAAGAACAGTCTTTCGTGAGGTTCCATTCTTCAATCGGTGGTGGCACCCACTGAAGGTGCGAAAGGTTCCCAGCCATGTCAGAGATTCGAGCTTGATAATGAAGCTGGCCAATGTCCTGGGGAAAGGTCGTAGTCAGGGTTTATTTACAAGGCATTCACCATCCAGGCGGAAATAGGGTCCGAGAAGGCAGGAGTGAAAATAAAGTTGCCAGACTGTCCAGCAGAGAAGGCGACAAGAATATAAAGCACGCCAAGCAGAGACCTTGACTAGGTGGCTGACATGCGCCAAAAAATGGGGGCCAGGTGATTGCCAAGAGCGGCGCGAACACCAACAACCAACAAGATAACCAACAAAATTGCCCAGGTGCTCAGTCCCAATGAGGGTGTGATGCTCGGTGATTAGGCTGTTGATGGGGCAGCTCTGCTGCATTACCCTGCATCGCATCACCGCGCGTGCAGTGTAATTTCACATGCAGGCTGGGGGCAAAAATTGATGCCAAGACACAAATTGAGTCCTTTCGTGGACCCTGAACAACCACAGGCATGCTGAGGATGGCGTCGAGGCTACGTCCATCCCATATGAGTGTACTAAGTACCTACGCAGCCAGTGCCAACCCACCCATCTATTCAGAACAGTCTAGCGACATCAATCCCAAGACCTGCTGCACGTAGGACCCTGGAGACAAGATTGAGAAGACTATCAGACTCCAAATAGATGAGAACAGACTCTCCCATGCAACACTTAGCGCACAGCCAGTTGGCCTCATTTCATTTATGATGACTACAAGCAGCTGCATCTTTTACTGCCCATTGGTCTCTTCTTCAAAGGCGTTAAAAGAGTATAGGCACGTAATAAGCTGTGCTTGAGGCACGTTCAATCCCCCTGTGCTGGCAGCCCGAACTGTCATAACGGCTACAGCCTCGTCACCAATCTTGTACTAAATCCGGGCTCCAATCAACCTGCTGCTAGTAGATGGCATTCTAATGCTGGCCCGTTGTATGTAAGCTAGAAGGATGGGACTACCAGACCCATCTGAACCTCGTCGGCAAGAAACTCATCTTCGGATCATCAGTACCTGAGGACTCCACGCGGAACCGTTTAAAGATCCATTCTCATATTCTCATGTTTGCCACATCCTCACCAAGAATTCTTTCGTTTTCTCATAGTGTTCGTCTCCCTGTCCTCGACCGAGTTGGTCATTGACCCAGTTCTCTTGTGACGTCCTTCATCTTCGTAGTTGAGACTATCCCTATTCGCTGTCGTTCCTGTAGTAGATTATCAGTCTCAATCTGCCACAAGGATACCAAAGATGCAATCAAGTGGTACGATCGGACTTACCATGACGCTGAGCACCTGGTTGGAAGGGAAACGTTTTGTGCCCATCCGAGGAACTTTGTGGTTCCTTCTCAATTTCTCTATCTGATAGCTGTTCGTCACTCGCCATCAAAATAGCGGAATCAAAGTCATGGCCGCCCTGCGCATCGAACTCAGCGCGTGCATGATTAATCATAGCTGGAAATTGTCTGCGGCGCGCATTGATAAACCAATTTGAGATTTGGTCTGCACATTGAAAGTTAGCCTACCGCGCTTATAGAGATTCTTTAAAGGTGCTTTGGGGTTGTTACTCATTTGCAGGCCAGTCTGGCGCATCAACTCCTGTTTCTCATCTTCGGTCGGGTACGGGTGGTGGAGGTGACCGATGAACCAGTCCCTTAGCTTCTCTGTTGTCTCATTTGGTAGGGGGGTCCTCTTCTTCTGCTTCAAGTTCTTGTTGTCCCCGCCCATAGCTACCCCTAGCTCTCCAAAACGCATGTACTCTTGGTAGTGAGGACCATAACGGACTGCTGAACCTGGTGCTGGGACATGTGAGTATGCGTCCTTCATGCGATCAGCCGCAGACGAGAAGGTCGGCCTGGGTGGGGCCTTCGGTGTCGCAGCCTTGCGCAGCTTCTCGCCGCAGGCTGCTTGCCACGCAGTAACATCAGGATCCGGCGCGGCGGGGAAAGCGGTGGGAGAGATTTCCTTCGGGAAAGACTCGCCAGTATCAGGGTTCTTTAAATCCCAATTCCTGACTGCGAACATTATGAAGGGCACATGCTCCTCAGGCTCGAGCAAAATCTGGATGGATTGCCAGCGGACGAAGCCTCTCGGGGTTAGGGATGGTATGGTGGGAGCCCTATAGTCATTGTCTGTAGGCTGGAGAGTGTGTTGGCAGCCAAAGACCTGCCAGATGAAGGATATAGACTCGTCTGGGGCATTCACGAAGAGTCGGTCGTAGTCGCCGCCGACGGCCTTGTAGAAGGCAGCAAGCTTGGTAGGGCTCAAGGTCTGGTCCTGCTTGTCGCCGATGTTCATGATAATGTACACCGCGATGGCGCGCAACAGGGCGTCAAGAACCTTGGTAGGGGTCTTGTTGGCCTCGAAGAGATAACCGTGGAAGTCTTTCGCGTTGATATCTGGCTTTGCCATGGGAATTAGTTCGGGAATCAAGGCTGTATACAGTGGTTGCATGCGCGAGAGCTGCTGTTTACCCCCTGCGTCCGGGCTTTGGCGGTACGGAAGCGAGGAAATTCGGTTCAAGACTTCGCTTTTCATGTCTCCCAGTGGGTCTTGATCGACGAAACCTGAATCCCTGCCGCCCTCAGGCGCTGGGCGCTCATCTCGCAATTCGGTGTTCAGTGTGTCCACGGCCGTCCGCGCTTCGGACAACTCTCTTTGGAGGGTGAGGAGATCTTCCACGGGTACCGAAACTTCGCGGGGTCGAGCCTTCTGGTCAGAAGATGAAGGTCCAGGATCGGTCGTCCAAGGGTTACGTGGATTTCCTTCTGTGAGATTTTCCGTGGTGTGAACTCGCACCACCGGTTTTAGACTTGGGTGCTCTTGTAAATTGGCGCGGTAGAATGCCGGCAGTTGTAGGAACTGCGTGGTGATCTTGGCCATTATATTCGGTGAGGGCAATACATAAGCCACACAATCGCCGTCAACTCCCAGCACGACATGGCCGTAAAACTGCCCGGTCCGGGTGTCGATGATGGCCGAGCCCGAATCTCCCTCCCTCAGACCCTTTGAGAGCAGCACGGTAAGCAGCTGCTGGAAGGAAGACGACCCGCCGGTCTTGAAAGACATCGAATCTGATACAATGTCTCCAGAGATGGGTCCTCGCGAGGTGATTGCCAAGATGCTGGTAACGTCAGCCCGGACGCTGGCGATGTCATGGACCTGGATGCTCCGACATTTGGTTGGCTCATCAATCGTAACCTTGTTGGGTTCTTGGGTCAGATCGGAGGCTTCTGCTGGTAATTTGATCATAAGGTAGTCCAGTTCCCCAACATTCCAATATGGCATTGAAAAAGAGCCTAGTAGAGTAGATGGATCCCACTTGTCATTTCCATGTTCCGTTTGCACTGACTTGGGAGACATCAACGATGCACTAAGCCCCTGACTATCAGAAAATGGCGTGCCTGGTATGTCAGGATATGAGTCTGAAGATGTCGAAGACTGCTGGGAGCGTTGCTGGTCCGAGTCGGGCTCTGTGTCTCTCAGGGACTCTCCAGGGCTGACACTGCCCCTGCTGAGGATGACATTCTCGTCGTCGTCCTCGTCGGACTGCCCGTCAAACTCGCACTCATCTGCATCCCAGTCGTGCTCCTGGGGAGCGGTTGAAACAGCATTGTGCTTCATGACATGAGCAACCGTCAACTGGTAAAGGTGGCCACCGAGGCGGACAATCGGCCCACCAGTAGCATACTGGACGGTCCGGCCACTCTGGCTTGAAGCAACAAAGCCGAGTTTTCTTCCGATACCCGGCCCTGTCAAGCCATATACGTCAACTTTCAATGCATCTTCCGCAGAAGCATTCATGTCTAAATATATGGCTTTGCCCAGCGGACGAGGGAGAAAGCTAGTCTCAAGAGGCAGGCCAGTTGAGCCGAGTCCGAACCCACAGTTATCCTGCTGATCCAGAAGTCCACTTTCTCTGATCGATGCCTCGGCTTCCTTGCGCGTCGCCTTGTCTGAACAGCAGATCATGATGATCGGATTGGCCTTCTGCTCACTTCGTCCGATCATGTACAGCTTGACGATCAGCTTCTCGACCTCCGGTAGCTCGATGTTGTCGAGGATGCGTTCGACCTCGGGACGGATCTTGTCGCTGAAATGTTTCAACGCCGGGCCCCGAGGGAACCATACCGTCGAGCCGCCTATCTTCCTTGTGCGCGTGTTTATTTTAGGACCCATGGAATCCATTGGATCGGGCCAAACTGGTAAGGTCTTACGACGTAGACGCTGCATTCCTGGGTGATAAACATTTGAAGGTCAGTGTGCGCCCAGCAACGGGGCAGGGCGAGAGGCGTCGTTCCAACTCACTTCAGACCTTCATTCAGAGACTTTCCAGGCCTATCCTGCAGGCTTGGAGTACGGCTCTGGCCGGTTCTGCACTGTAGGGCCCAGTATCTTGGCGAAATATTGGCATAAAGGCCTTCATGGATTTCTTTGCTTGGAACAAGTTAACGTCGGCTTTACCCAGCTAAAGTGGTGATGTTTTGCAGTCTGGGTGCGCTGCGGTCGACTCGATGTCGTGCGCACTGTCCATACACAAGACTACGAGTTTCTTCTCATCAGCTTTCGTGGAGGGACGATAAAATGGAAGAGGGGGGCTGAATGTGTGATCTATCTGCAGAGGTAGCCCGTATACCACTGCCCCTAGAAGGCGGAGTATGCATAAGGCAACCAGAAGGATGCGCCTCATGCAGTCAGCAGCGGCTGAGCCTACATGTCCATTGGACCGCTACCTCACAACCCTTGCATTCTGCTGTTTGGAGATCGTTTCTTAACATCCAAATCATTCTTAATTATGGTTTCGTGTCATGGTTGTCTCTCTGTCTATCATTAGCTTCGCGTTCACCTCACCTGCTAAATAATTTTCAAAGAGTCAATTTGGATGACCAACGGATTACATTTCCAATGCGTGAGATTATTGACACACTATGGGGAGCCCGAACCCAGGACTCGCATCATCGACTTCGCAATGGCGAACCTGTTACGAGCATACAGCATGCCGCTTACACAAGATACTGCCTGCTACAGAGAAGCTATCTAGCACATGAGCTTGGGATACAGGGCAAGGTCGAGGACAGCAGCTTTGTGTCGGATGTTGCGCAGATGCTTCGGAGCAATCTTACACACCGGGAAGTAATCTCAGGCGTCGAACAACGGCTCGACGCGGGCAAAATCCGGGCGCCTGTGGAATACTGCGAAGAAATAGTCTACTTTTGTTCACGGCTGTTGGCCATGGTGAATGTCGGGCGCTTCATGAGCGAGGCGCACCTTCGCAGGAGTATTTTGTGGGAGTCAAAATCGCTCAGGGAGTGTGTGGATGACTATTTTGACGAGACCCCCAAAATGAGCTGCGAGAGCGTGAAGCTACCCAAAGCCTTCAACGCATGGAGCATCGACACGGTCGGAGGCATCAGAGTCAGATTGACCGACAACCTCGCCGATCATCTCCTTCTGGTTGAGGACGACACTACTGTGCTTATCTTTCATCACGCGTCCTTTCTAGAGTGTCAAGACGCAAGGTAAGTGGTGGCACAAGCAGAAGGCTGGGCCCTGCGATCTAGCGCGAGGTCTGTTCTATCACGGCTGACATATGTCTCAACACAGCTCTGTTCTACCCAAAGGCCTTGCCGAAGAGACACTAAGGACGCTGGCCCTCCTGTTCCCTCAAGGGGAATTCTCCAGGGCACGAGGTGCTGTCCGCAACAAAACAACATGGCTCAAGAAGCTCTACGAGAAATACGAGAAGAGCAATTGCGTCGTGGACAAAAGACTGACCAGGTGCGGGAATCTAACCACAAGTGACCGCCAGGTTCAGAATTTCAAGTTCTGGAGGGACCGGCTGGTGATTCTCAAGCAGGCTTATGATGAAGCCACCCCCAGCACTCTTTCTCAGTGGTGGCATGACCGCCGCAACGGGGTGCAGTGGTACACTTTCTGGGTAGCGGTGTTGGTTCTGACTCTCACTATATTCTTTGGGCTCGTCCAGTCCATCGAAGGGGCTCTTCAGGTTTACAAGGCGTATAATCCTTGACGGTTAAAGATGTGTGGCATGATAATGACACAAAAACATATCCCAGATCATAACCGGCTGCGGTTAGCTGGCGGGCCCTGTGAATGACGACATGTCATTATCGTGGGGGGTTATACAGGGAAGGCTTTATGGATGGGAAATTGTCCCATAGGGAGTAAGCCCAAGGTCAGTCAATCTACGGAAGGTTACCCTGAAGGAGGTTATCCCATCAAGCAGTCGAGCGAATGTGGAAGCTCACGCCAATGACACGGCAAAAAGCTGACCGGGGCCTCATATGTAACGGACTTGAAGATCAAATTGAAGCAATGTTGAGAAAATTGGGAAAAATCACATGGCCACCTGTCACCCTTGCCGAACATACAAAAGAGCGCGTTCTGCCTGGCTGGTACTCGAAGTATATGAAGCAGCAGGCCATTCTTGGCAACTCAAGAGGACGTCAGGAAAGTGACCCATCTCAATGAAAACCACCTACCAGACGCTCATACCAACCGTGGTGGACCTAGACATTGTGTACTCATCAGCCGCCCAGCCCTTATCCCGAGAACCGATGGCGGGAGACCCGATGGGAGGTTGATGTGGACCCCTGGGGGCCAGAATGGGACGTCGGCGTCTGTCTTTTTTTTCTGCCCGTCCCCCGGATTTTTTTGCTTCCCCACACGGAGGACAACCGGGGTGGTTGATCGACGAGCAAGTCAGCAAGCTACTGTAGCCCAGTCTACCTCGGGAAGCTTCTCTTGACCTCGGATGATAATGGTTGTACACTATATGTGTAAAGCTGGCCACTGACGTAGCGCATGAATCGGACTAGCCCGGTTATTACTGTACTACGTGCCATTTCTCATCGGAATATCTCGAGTTTAAGGGCTCCTTGCGATGAGACGTGGTTACCAGGGCGAACAAAGGAAGCAATTTTTCGCCCAAGACCCCGCAGTTTAGGCGAGAGCATACAACGCCCAGCCGGGAAGCTGAGACGGAGTCTGTTCTGGGTCCGGTGCAACAGTCTGAAAAGGGCGAGTGCGCCCGTGTCTGTTGGTCATAAAGTTGTTGGCTTCGCTGACCGCTGGACCGAATGCATGGCCGCAATAAAGTGTAAAACTGCGTTGCAACTGAACCTTTATGTGAGAGGGAAAAACCCAGGGACTGCACAGACTTGGCACTACCCCCTGCCAGTCCCAGGCCGTTGCGCTGCATGAGGGTTGGGATTGATAGGTTGAGCTCGGTTCCTGCATCCGGATCGGGGTCTCAACGTTCGACTCAACGTCCTGTTGAAGCTCTTGTTTACTTGTCTTGTTGCTGCTGCCCGGCCTCACCAATTTGATACCGAAACGACGGCGACGTCATCGCCAGACTGACGTCCAGGCAATATCATCAGCAGGTTCGAAGATCTATGTGCAGATACGTTGGAACGGGCTAAAATAGCTCTGGTTGATGGATCGTCGAGAGGTCGGGTCTGGTGGTCGCGTGTGATGGAAGACATGTCGCATCCCCCCGCGTACTAAAGCGGCACGTTGGCTGCAGGGGTAAAGGCAGCGTTGGGGTGGGTAGCGAAAAAGGCCTGCATCAGGCCTGTTTCAAGCTGATGGGGAGGAATCAGCATATACCTGCATACAGCGCCGATGATGAGCATTGAAAATCTCAGGCAAACGCGCAGAAGAGGAGCAAGCCCACCGGTCGTTGATGGAAAAAAAGAAGAAAAAAGAGAAGATCGGACCAGGAGCGAATGAGCAGCGGGCGATAAGGGACCCCGTTGTGTGGCAGGGGGGCCATGTCAAAAGTGGCGAGGGGCGGTGGGACCAACCACAGGCGGGCTGATAACAAAGAGACACATTGGAATTGGATAATGGTGGCAGAGGGCTATTTTAAGACTGGCGTGAGTGGTCGGTCTGGTCTGTCTGGTCCGAGCCCTCGGAGCGGCCATTTGACAGGACGGAACAGCAGGTAGGACTGGCTGGAAGGAAGGACGGGCTGGGCCCAGGCAGTGCAGGCTGGAGGTAACCGTGAGTGCAGATGTGTGTTTGTGCCGTAGTACCAAGGCTGGGACAGTGCTGAGAGCTGAGAGGGGAGCATGAAGAAACCTGGGGTGATTGGACAGGGGTAGTAGGGTGTGTGTTCCCCCAGGACGAGCCCGACAACCGGAGCGGGAATTAAAGCGCAGGGGGTGAGCGAGTTTAGACGAATTTAGACATGTTTACTCGATCGTGTCCTCAAACTCTTAGGTAATATCTTGCCGCAATCAGTACGACCGCATATTGTTTGCAGCATGGCGTGCGGACACGAGTCGAGAGGGTGACGGCTGTCAAGGCTGTCTGGACTTTTGGTTGAGACATCGTCGAGGTAGTCAGACAGACAGTCAGGTCAGGTCCGTCCCGTCTGGCTGCTATAGGCATCGTGCTGGTTCTGGCCTGGGCTGGCGTGTTGGGCTGGTGTGGGTTCTGGGTGCGGGTATTCCGTTTTCCTTTGAGCCGGGGGCCTGAGCAGGGCTGGGACCGCGGTGATCAGTGCGCCAGTCCGTCCCGTTCACTTCAGCCGGCCAGCGACGGCTTGGGCGCAACTCTGCACAACGGGCTTGGGTGCAGCACTGCCATCTTTCGTGGCGGCCAGAACACGCCTCCAGCCTCGTACTCTGACGGATTCTCGCCGGGGCGAGAACAAGGACCATCAGTCCATGGCCCAGGAGAGGCCAACCAGGAACGAGGTTGGCACTTCGTGTCCGGCTCCTTTTTTTTTTTTGGTAGATCAATGCCGCAGTACTTTTGAGTCCAGCCCTGACCGAGCCCGTACCTGACGGGAGAACGGGCCCGAGAGTACGGACCACACACTGCCGCAGTCAGTCGGAGTCACAGTAGATACTTTTCCCTTCGGTCAACAACGTGGTTGGCACAGTGGAGACTCGACCCCTTGCACCTCAACCCAACGATGGGCATCATCAGGATTCCAGAGAAAGAGGGGTCAAGTGAGATATCTATCCGTGGGGATCATGATGGCGTCCTTCCTTATCTGCCCAGGCCAAATCAAATCAGACCCGACTGGTTGGTTGGCTTGCGTGGCTGTCATGTCGTGGTGTCTATCGGATCGGTCTTGCGGGTGAGGGCAGCAGGCACAATTGGCAGTTCTGGCAGCTCTGGCAGACAATCCAACCGCTCCCGGCGACCCCTTCACCCTCGAAAAGGTCCGGGCCCCCACATCTCAAACTAGGGTTCTGTGGGGCGAGTGGGTACGTACCTACGTAGTGGCCGGTGCGGTATCTTGGGCTGTCTGGGTTCTCTAGCGGTGCGGGTGAGAAGGCGTGTAGGTACCTACGTATTTGCTTGTAGATACGTAGTAACGCGGAGGTACGTATCTACCTCCAAACAGCAGGAGTGGCCGCTGAGAGTATGGGTAGTTGCAGCTGCCATATCGTCAGTCACTCTGGGCCGTCGGCTGCAGGGAACGACCTCTCACCCCACCACTTGGGCAATTCCTTTTAAGTCCCTCGTGCGCCGGCCTGATAACCTTCGCCAGGGGCCTGCGCTTATTCTTCTTTTTCCAACATCTTCATCTCCTTTTATCAGTACCCAAACCAACTGTTTCTTCCTTGATTGACCGAGTGCCAAACTTGCGTCTTCTGTCCAACTTGTCGAATCTCCAAACCGATCCTCCCATCACATACCAGAACCACCTCCAAAATGGTCAGTCGCAACCCCACCCGCACCGTCCAAGCTAGCCCAGCCGCACCCACGGCTGGTGTCACCATCAGCAGCAAGCATTGATTTTCGAGAGAAAGCGAGAGCGCGATTTACTGACAATGCTCATTGCAACAGGCGACCAAGGCGGCTGTCACCTCAAATGCTTCGGCTGTAAGCTTCATGCACTCCTCTGAACCACATCAGAGCAAAAAGAGCCACTCCAGAAGTGGCCCGCAGCGGGAATTACGCGAGACTGACATGTGCCCCCACAACTAGCTGGCCAAGTACCTCGAACTGCCCCAAAATGGCAAGATCATGGCGGAGGTGAGCAGTCCAACAACCACAGCCCTTATTATGCGTCGCTTTGAGACTGACCCCTTTCTTCGCAGTACATCTGGATCGACGCCGAGGGCAACACTCGCTCCAAGTCGAGGGTATGCTACCAATTCCTCTTTCCCCCGATTCTGCCCGACCCAGCGATGCGGTGACACCGCGAACTCTTGGCTCTCCTGGACGAGCGCTTTCTGTGGACTTTTCGTCACAAGAAGCCACCATCGTTCCAGCTCCGACGAAACACACGCACTGCAGTCTTTGTGGGCTTATCCGGCTCCCTGAGCCCTACCGTGGCCAAGACTCCGCCTTTTCGCTTTGCGCCGGCGGAAAGCCCCCTTGCCAGTGGACGCGTCCCACAAAACTGCAGTGGCAAGCTCCACGATATCGCCAAGACCCCCGAGTTGTGTCCGACTGAGGAATATCTGGGCTGACACCATGACTCGACTCCAGACTCTGGATGCGAAGGACACTGACTACACACCAAAAGATCGTGAGTCACCCAAATCCAGTCTTAGGGTTCCAGATGAAGATCCTGGGGCCCCAGAATTTCCGCGCACAGAGAGATGTACTGACAGTCGGATTAGTCCCAATCTGGAACTTTGACGGAAGCAGCACGGGTCAGGCACCTGGTAAGTTCAATTCCCATCGCCTCAGTGCAGGCGACCAATTGCTAACAATATCTCCCTTCCAGGCGACAACAGCGATGTCTACCTCCGCCCTGCCGGTTCGTATTACGTCGACAGCGCAGCACGACCCAGCAACCCAATTGCTGACTGAAGCCTCGTACAGCCGTCTTCCCCGATCCTTTCCGCAGGAATGGCAACATCCTCGTTCTCGCCGAATGGTAACCCGCACCCGGCACCCCCAGATCTGGTACTTTGCAGCCGTGCTGACTCCACCGCAGCTGGGATGCCGATGGAACCCCTAACAAGTTCAACTACCGGCACCGAGCTGCCAAGCTGATGGAGGCTCACGCCGCCCAGCAGGTATGCAGACATCACAATGCGCAAAAGTTGACGGAATGATGGGCTAACGGTGCATGCAGCCATGGTTCGGCCTCGAGCAAGAGTACACACTTCTCGACCTCGACGACAGGCCGTACGGCTGGCCCGCCAACGGGTAAGCAAATTCTACCACACCCTGAAAGCTGGCCGCAGGAGCTCGCCGCGAAAGTTGTCTCGATCGTCAAATCGCCATAGGAATGAGGAGGCCAGCATTGCCTTGCGCTAGGCAGATTTGTTGCCATTTACTCCAAGGACTCTTCTCGGCTGGGCGGCATCGTCTACGAATGGCTCGTGCTGCCAAGAGCAGCTGCAGCCACTCCCTGGCAGCGGACCTCGGACCTCGTCCTATTGTCTTCTGGCAGTTTGGCAAAACAGAGGACTCGGCCGCGTTACCCCAATCGTGACAATGATGTCAGGGGCAAGCGCCGAAGAACTGTTGCGTCACATTGCCGGGTCAAAGGCCACAGAGGGACGAGTCTGACGTCTCGTGACCGAAGCCGCCTTGGCAGGGCATCATTCCGGGTGGTGTTGCCACCAGCCTGTTTTTGCCGAGGCTAGCTGTGGGGACTCGGTCGTCACAGCAACTCCTTAGCCAACGAGTGCCACCCGCTGTCAAGAGTCCTGGCGATTGAAGGCGACAACCAAAATCAAGCCAGCACCAACTTCCTATTCTGGCGACGAAAGATCAAGATGGCGAGCTTTGCGGCCACACTCCGGGTTCTCCCCTTTGATGCACTTGCTGACCGATTTTAAAGATTCCCCGCTCCTCAGGGCCCGTACTACTGTGGTGTTGGCGCAGGCGTAAGTTTGACCAAGAGAATCCGTCCCCGATCACATTCAGGAGCAATGTACTGACGTCCTCTGCAGAAGGTTGTCCAGCGTGACATCGTCGAGGCACACTACCGGTGCTGCCTTTACGCCGGTGTCAAGATCTCTGGAACCAACGCAGAAGTCATGCCCGCTCAGTGGGAGTTCCAGGTCGGCCCTTGCGAGGGCATTGAGATGGGGTAAGTCGAAATCCCTGCACTTCTTTCAAGGTCACTACCATCGAACATAATCGGGCCTTGCCCTCAATTTGGACAGAACATGAGCTGACAATGTTGCAGCGACCACCTCTGGCTCGCTAGGTTCCTGCTCCACCGTGTTGCTGAGGAGTTCGGCGCCAAGGTCTCAGTCGAGCCCAAGCCAATTGTAAGTTCCTCGTCTCTGCAAGATTTTAAAGCCTTTTACTGACAAAATCCACTACAGCCTGGCGACTGGAACGGTGCTGGCCTGCACAGCAACTTCTCTACCGAGGATATGCGTAAGGAGGGTGGCATGAAGCACATCGAGGCTGCCATCAAGAAGCTTGAGGGTCGCCACAAGGAGCACATCGCCGTCTACGGCGAGGGCAACGAGAAGCGTCTCACTGGCCGTCACGAGACTGGCAGCATCGAGCAGTTCTCATATGGTGTCGCCAACCGTGGTGCCTCCATCCGTATTCCTCGCGAGTGTGCCGTAAAACAGAGCGGCTACTTCGAGGACAGGAGGCCCGCTTCCAACGCCGACCCCTACCAGATCACTGGTATCATCATGGAGACCATCTTCGGCTCTGCCTAAGTCTTTTCCATTTGAAGAGTTTTTCCCTTTGACAGGGTACCGTGTTTGAGTGCATAACAGCAGTCGATGCCAGCGCAACAGTTTCCGAGTCTGGTCTCTCAAGGCTTTGACTTGATCCGTGTTCACCGGGTAGTCGCCAATTTGCGTACTTTTTTGGAGGGTTCGGCGTCGGAAAACGAGATCACATATTTCCCCACAGACGAGAGAGATAAGAGGAGGGACAGAAGAAACTGTCTGTATTTTGGTAGATTCGAGCGCATAGCCGACTTTTATATATGCGGCTTTGTGAGAGCGTGAAATAAGATTCAGAGTGCTCACTATTTATGGTTCATATTTGCGTTCACTGAGAAGCTAAAGTCTAAAAACAGAATCGATGCACTTCTACGACAGCTTCCTGGTAATGCACCGGAAGTTCGTAAGAAGCTTTTTAATGAATCGTTAGTCTTGTAGCCTATTGAGTATCAACCTCGAAGACGTTTCTCATGGCAGTTTCAATGGGATTGATTCGATTATCATGATGGCTAGGCAACATGCATCGTCACTGGCATTATCAGTTCAAGCTGCATCTGGCCTTTTGAGCAATTCCTCAACAGTCCCCGTTGTGCACAAAGCCGGCGCAACAAACTCAGCCGCAGCAAGCAGATTGCACCAAAGGCTGTTGAAAAGAACCACAAGCTTTTCTAAGAGCTTCATCGTCTACGAGGGTTCCCTAGCTTGTGGAATAGTCTGCGGCTTGGTAGAGTCGCGAGACATCTCGCCCAGTGCCTCATGCGTTAGGTATAAGTCACGCTTGGAGACTCAGAGATCCGACAGGCTGTAGACACCTACAGAATCTGGAGTTGCGTGTACCTACGTGCTATGGGGGTGGGTCCACTTCAAATGAGTTGGTTTACTGACCAGCGCCGAAAAGGAGGCACATCAGCAGCATCGTGATTGCATAGTCGACTCGGGCGCCGCTTGGGTACCTAGGTAGCCCGAAACTTGTTTCAAATGGTAGGTAATAACGCAAAGGCGTAGTTGTATTGATACTTGATCATAGCTTAGAGTCTCTGCAGGCAGTGAGCACGAATTTCGCCTGAGCCACTGATCCTACTCTTTCCGAAAATGTTCAGTCTGCGACAAGTTCAAAGCTTTCTTTTCCTGAACAGCGTTTTGAAGAAGTCAAATACCCGCTCGTACAGAAGAATTTTATAGGATAGGCCTGAATGAAAAACTTCATAATGATCCCCATTCAGGCCCCCAACGGTTTGTACCCATATGCCATAGTCGATCTGCGTGAGAATCTGCACCTCAATCATGTCTCCGTCTGCGTCCTTTTTTTGGATCCAGCGATCGGGAAGGCGGAGGATATTCAACAGGGTTCTACAGTCGTCTTCCCCCTTAACAAATACAGAGCACCTTGCTTTGTCAACTTTCAGCATGCTTGTATCAATAGCCAGAGCCTTGATCAAGATGCTACGATCTTCGTGTGAAGCGTAGTGCTTGGAGGGGACCCGGTGTTCTGTGTCTCGGGCTATGATTTTCAGGTGCCGTCGAGCCAAGTCGCGAGCTTGTTTGTTCGCCTTGTTAAGGTCGGCCGTATCAATCGTATTGGTCGAGTATTCCAGCCTGAGGTCGTGTTTCCCGCTGTTCCCTTCGACATGTTCCGAGAATGCCAGCGTGATACGAGGTGGGGGATTCCAAGCCATAGTGCCAAAGAACAGCAGGATCAAATAAACAATCAAGCGAAGGTAACTAGAGCTATTGGTAAGTTGATTGATTAACGTATGGATTGATGTACTGAAAAGGGCGCATGAAGTGTGTATGCCACATCGTCTGGGCCTCGGCCTTCAGCGTGAATGTGTGGGCTTTTTGAATAGAGGAGGGCCCCCGCCTGAAGTCGACAAAGGGAACCTGATTGATACATACTCCCTGGGGTCTATGTATAGTTCTCGTATAATGCTTCTTGTGTGACTGCACTACATGCTCATAGCGCGTTTTGAGTGGCTGCAAAGCTCACCGAGGTAACTACTTGCAGATCACTTCTTTTTTGTTGTCGAAAGCTGAAATGTATTGCATGGCATGTGGCTGGCTGAGTTCCTATGTAAGGATAGGATCGTCGCGGCGAGCGGTGCATTCCGATATTGCAACCGCGAGGAGCTTGGACATCAGATGTGTCTTTTTTCGAAGGGCTGTCTCGAGCTCGTGAGAGTCCCTATAAATGCCCTGTTGCAGCTTAGAATGCGTATGCACTACATTGAACTCCGACCTTGGACCAAGTAATTACATTCGTACGTCACCATCCATGCCCGATCAAGGTTCCCAAGCAACGATGCCTCCATTTCAATGTTCCTGCAGAGGGCCAGCTCAGCTTCTCCCATTCGACGAGAACATATGGAAGGAGACCGTGGAGGAATTTACCCATCACCCTCATGAGAAAGTCACGAAAGCTGATGGATACGATGCAAATTCCAACCAACCAATACCCGGGTTCGTCAACCTTGTCACTAACCGCCGCCCGATAGTGCCTTACTGGCTTTACCGCTTGCTACGAGGCCGGAAGGCCCTTGAGGATGATAAAAACTACGAATTTTGTGTCAATCTAGCCGACGTTCAGCGCATGCACCTACGTCTACTACAGGGCCGTCTCACTTGGCTTGCACTATCAGCTGGGTTCGATAAGGACCGAGATAGCAGCCAGAAGGTCCTCACTGAACTCGGACCGACACTTCGAGACTATGGTAAGTCGGATGCGGTCGAGAAAGCCAGGTGGAAGAACCCAAATCCAAAGCGAATTGTTGGGAATGAAGCTATACTCATGCGAGTTATATCCTCAGTACAAGCTGTACGCGACCACGAGTATATGGGTCACTTTAGTGGGCAAACCCACGACCCTTTCAGAGTTTCAAGCGAGAGATTTCAAGAGAGAGAGTTATTAGAGAAACTTTTACAAAACGAGAGGCTCAAGGCAGTAGGCGACTTTTGCTGGCTCAAGAACACGGCGACGCCTACAGGACCATGGGAAGAACCGTGGAAAGATGGCAAGCGTGGGATGAGACCCATCGGCGGAACTCGTGGCGAAGCATTCAGGCAAGCACTATGGTCTCGCGCTGCGGGCGCGCTTGTTGGCGCTGCGTTCCTGATCGGCCCAATGTGGCCTCTCGTCTTGAAGCAAGATATCTACTTGCAGCTTGGGGTGACCACGGGGTGCATTGTTGCCTTCGGTTCTGTTATGGTTTTTGCCCTTCGCACGCTGGAGGCTGTTTTCGCGGCGACCCTGGCGTATGCGGCGGTGCTGATGGTCTTTGTTGGGGTTGTAATGCAGAGTGTGGGCAAAAGTTCATAGTGCGACTTCACATCTGTCTGGGGTGACCAGTAATCTCTGGACCTGCTTGGTGAGCACTAATTTTGAATGGGAGCGGATATTCGCACCGGTTAAAACGGATAGTATACCGGTACATTACCAGCATTAAACTAACGCTTACGCCCAATTCGCATAATCACTTATCCCGCACAATTTATACCCAATACCCACACACTAAACACCCATACACCAAACACCTAAATACCCAACACCTACACCCATACACTTACACACCTAGTACCTATATACTCAACATTTATACACCCGAATTACATACCTAATACGTATACACCCAGTTTATATACCTGACAGACTATTTATATATCTAATATAAATTAGGTATGTGAACTAGGGTGTAGGTGTAGTGAGGGTGGGCTATAAGTACCGGTGTACCATCCGTTTTGACCGGTGCAAATATCCGCTCTCTTTTGAATTCAGCATACTAGCTTCACAAATACACATACCAGACCCAGAGTTATGGACGAAAACTCTCCGTCGACCTGCGCTGATGTTGTGCTTGAAATCAAGGCTCGTACATCCTCATCGAGTTGTGCTCGAGACGTGCGAGCTTTACACGTGGGATCGTACCGGAGTAGACATGACGACCTGTGGAGCTAGGTGCTTATCCGGTATGCCAAAGCAAATTGTCAGCTTTCTGGTGGATATACTGGGAAGCAGGATTAAGAGTTCTTGCTCGTTGAATCTTGCACATTGAACACCTGAGTCTGTTGAACATGAAGGAAATGTGGAAGACGGGGAACCCACTACCTGGGATATATGTATGGACTACTGTGTCTTTAGTGATTGGTCTACTGTGTCTCACTGTTGACGTAACTGGGAGATATATATATCATGACTGATAGACTTTAAACCACCGAGTTTGCCTTAGACTCATTGTGATTCAAGGAACTCAGCCAAGTCAGACGATGATAGAACAATTATATTTACAGAAGGTACAAGTTAGAACGACTACTACCAAGTATAGGTATATGTACATATGGGTATTGAAAGGTTTTGAACTCATTCGGCACACACAATTTATGTCCGTTGGAAAGTGCGCATGGATATACCTCATATTATAACGTCTTCTAACGTGACCACATGTTTTAGACTTCAGACAGCATAACCATTTCGTTTCAATTAAAACATCCACACCCAACCCCTTCAGACCTTGCGCTCCGCATCACCCTGGTACGGCTGATCAGCGTGATGCATCTCGTCCGAGTGCGAGACCATGATCTCGGTCTTCTCGCTCACGGCGGCCGGCGGCGGGGCGGCCGCGTCGGCGCCGTCGAAGATGACGGCCATCTGCTCGAGGGTGTGGCCCCGGGTCTCCGGGTAGGCGAAGTAGACGGTGATGAGCAGCAGGGTGAGCATGACGATGAAGACGATGTAGTACCTCCACTGGATGGCCTCGAGGGCGATGGGGTTGACAAAGGTGTTTATGAAGATGGCGACGACGGTGGAGCACCACGACACGGTCAGGCCGCGGGAGCGGAGGGAGAATTGCCAGATCTCGCAGGGGTAGGCGGTTAGGAAGGGGGTCCTTTTGAGTTCGTTAGTCAATTGTTATGAGGCTCGTCTATAGTCGGTGGGCAGAGGGGCAAGAACTTACATGGCGATGTCATAGCCGGCAAAGAAGATAAACAGGAACGGAATGACGGACAGGCCGATCTGCGCGGACCCGGACTCCGCGAACGCGCCGCTGAGGCCGGTGATGATGATGAAACTGGCCAACATGGTGCTGGCGGACGTCAGGAACAGGAACCGGCGGCCCAGGCGGTCCACGTTGGTCGCGGCGGCGATGGCCCACAGCAGGTTCCAGACGTTCAGGCAGGCCGAGATGAGGGTCTGGTCGGTGACGGACTCGACGCCGACCGAGTTGAGCACGAGGGGCAGGTAGTACGACACGACGCCGTTGCCGGCCCACTGCGCGAAGATGCCGAGGCTGACCGAGATGAAGAGCCTGTGCCTGTTGCCCTTTGTCTTGATCATGTCGGCGTACGACACGCTCGAGGACGCCTCCTTCTCCGCGGTGATGGTGGCCTGGATCCCGACGACCTGGTACGTGACGAGCGGGTCGTTCCTGTCGCCGCCCGCGTGGTGCCGCGCGAGTATGTCGGTTGCCTCCTCGACGCGGTCGACGCTGATGAGCCAGCGGGGGCTCTCGGGGGATAGCAAAAACCCGGGCAGGGCCATGAAGGGGAGCACGATCTGCAGCAGCACGGGGATGCGCCAGCACCAGTGCGAGGGGATGTCGCGGCACGCGAAAGTCACCCAGCCGCACAGCGTGCCGCCAAAGTACCAGCCGACCATGAAGAGCGCGTTGGCGACGGAGCGCTGCTTCGGGTGGGCGATCTCGTTGATGAGCAAGGGGGCCGAGTTGCCCAGCCACGAGGCGGCGATGCCCACGAAGAGGCGCGAGTAGGTAAACGTCACCTCGTTCTGCGCGGCGGCCTGCATCACCACGCCCAGGACCAGGAACAGGTAGCCGACGTAGATGCCGACTTTCCGGCCGTAGTTGTTGGACACCCACGCCGCCACGGGGAAGGCGATGCCGTTGCCGACCCAGTATATGCCTGTGATCCAGCCGAGGTAGGCGCCGGAGGGGTGGTGCATGAAGGTGTTCCACCTGGGGAGGGCGAGGAGGCCGCCCATGATAGAGCCGTCGTAGCCGTTTGCTGAGGCTGTTTGGGTGTGGTGGTCTGGGTTAGCACATGATCCTTTTGTTTCAACGGAGGGCTGTCGGAACCCTTGATTGGAATTGTTCATATAGGTACGGAAGACATACAGAACAGGACCATGGACAGGGTGATGAAGTTGAGCTTGCGGAGGTGGGCCTGCTTATACCAGGGCTTGTCGTCGCCCGGCAGCACGGCCAGCTCCTCAACGGGGTTCACCATGGTGGCAGTTGGTGTTGTGATGGCGAGGCCGGTGGCGAGGCTGAACAAAAATATGGCCTGACAATGAAAAGAAATAGGAGAATCAACTCTCTTTCCAAACCAATTGCCACGTTCGGAATTATCTGGGCCCCGGCGAGCCTACGAGAATCCTAGAGCAACGTCGTATTACACAAAACGTTCAGGGGGGAGGGAGAGAGCTTCAATATATAGTGTACAGCCTCCTGAAGCCCCCTTTGGCGTGTAAAGGTCGGTCACGGGCTAGCCTCAGAAGACGAAAACAGCCTAAGGGAGGTGGAGCTTTGGAATCCCGATGGCCCGGTGATCGCGAAATGGGTCCATGGGGAGAAAGGCCACGCTCTCGAACGTCGGGGGGCACGTCCCCATGGAGAACTTTAGAAGAACGCAGGAACGGTCGTGGGGCCCCACACATGTTGGTCAGTTTGGGTGAAGAGGCATAGGACCAAGGGCCCAAGGGGCGGAGAATTGAGTCAGTTGCCTTTTGTTCTCGTGGTTGGAATTACGATGTTTGCTGGCTATTCACGAGGAAAATACGGGCGGAGAAATAGGCTCGCTAATTACTTGGCCCGCGTGCATGAACGAACGATGCGCCATGCATATTTCCACGTTGGCGGGCATCGTACCTCGGTATTTCTCCGCCTCCATACTTTTCCTTCCTCCCCAGATCGCTACCGACCCGTCGGTTCGCCTACCATTCCTCTCGAGATGCAGAAATGAAACACAAGCGGCCTGCTCAGACCCAGAAAATGCCTGATTCAGTGCTCATTATTTACGTCATTGTCGGCGGATAGCATTCGTTGCCAGCCATGTGACCGGCCAGTGGAGAAATGTCGAGCTGGAGGAACGTCTAAGTGCCCACCTTGGATGTTCATAGTCGAATATACTCCTCCTCCCACATGTCTGTGCTGGAGGTTAGGCTGTGCTCCAAGTTCTTAGGTGTCCCCTTGCCGCCCTGAGACATCTGCCCTTACTCTGGGGTGAATTTCTTTCCTTTGGAGCAGTTGTCAGTTCCGTGTCCTTTTATTATCGCCCAATATGGATGTCGAAACCCTGCTAGAGAAGCTCACGGTGGAGGAGAAGGTGGCCCTCACAGCCGGTAGGTAGATGCGTAACTGGACTCGCACATACCCATCTCTGACCTAAACTCAGGCGCCGGATGGTGGCACACGGCGACCATTGAGCGCCTCGGCATCAAGCCCATCCGCCTCTCCGATGGCCCCAACGGTGTCCGCGGCACACACTTCTTCGACAGCACACCCTCAGCCTGCCTCCCGTGCGGCACCGCCATCGGCGCAACCTTCGACGTCGACCTCGTCACGCGCCTGGGCCGGCTGCTCTCGGACGAGGCCCACGCAAAGGGCGCCCACGTCCTGCTCGGGCCTACAATCAACATCCAGCGGGGACCGCTAGGCGGGCGCGGCTTCGAGTCCTACTCCGAGGACCCGCTGCTGTCGGGGGTCCTCGCGGGCCACTACGTGCGCGGGGTGCAGGAGTCGGGCGTGTCGGCCACGCTCAAGCACTTTGTGTGCAACGACCTCGAGAGCGAGCGCATGGCCGTCAACGCCCTGGTCACGGACCGCGCCCTGCGCGAGATCTACCTGCTGCCCTTCATGATCGCTATTGAGCTGGGAAAGCCCCGGGCCGTCATGACGGCGTACAACCAGGTCAACGGCTGCCATGCGGCTGAGAACAAGCTGCTACTGCAGGATATCCTCCGCGGCGAGTGGGGGTGGGACGGGCTCGTCATGAGCGACTGGTTCGGCACATATAGCACATCCGAGGCTATAAACGCTGGCCTCGACCTTGAGATGCCTGGGCCGACGCGCTGGCGCGGTGGGGCCCTCGCGCATGCTGTCATGTCCAACAAGGTCAAGATGGCCGAGCTGGACTCGGCGGTGAGAAATGTGCTGAGGCTGGTCAAGCACGGCCTGGAGAACACTTCTATCCCGCCGAACGCACCAGAGACCGAGGCCAACACGCCCGAGCACGTCGCACTTCTGCGCGAGACGGCCGCCAAGTCGCTGGTGCTCCTGAAGAACGACAGGAATATCCTGCCCTTTGACAAGAACAAGAAGGTCGCCGTCATCGGGCCAAACGCGAACATCGCAACGTACTGCGGCGGGGGCAGCGCGGGCCTCCGGGCCTACAGGACCGTCACGCCCCTGGAGGGCATCAAGGCCGCTGCCGCCGCGAGCGACGTCATCTTCTCGCAAGGCGCGTACGGCCACCAGTCCCTGCCCCTGCTGGGCAGAGCCCTCAAGACGCCAGACGGCACGCAAAAGGGCTTCGTGCTCCGGATCTACAACGAGCCTCCTCCCAAGGAGACCCAGCGTGTGGCGGACACGCGCACGCCGCTCGAGGAGCGCGTGCTCGACGACGCTAACATCTGGTTCGTCGACTATGAGAACCCGGGCCTGGCGGCCGTGTGGTGGGCCGAGACGGAGGGCGTGCTTGTCCCCGAGGTGTCGGGCGAGTGGGAGTTTGGCCTGTCGGTGCACGGGACGGGCGAGCTGTTCATCGACGGGGAGCTCGTCGTGTCGAATGTTGAGGACCAGCGGCTGGGGAGCAGCTTCCTCGGGTGCGGCACCGTCGAGGAGACGGGGAGCATGTGGCTCGAGGCCGGGCGGAGCTACCGCGTGCTGGTCCGGTTCGGGTGCTCCGCCACCAGCAAGGTGAAGGCGTCGGGTACCGTTGATTTTGGACAGGGCGGGGTGCGCTTCAGCGGGTGTCCCAAGATCGACCCCAAGACGGCCATCCAGGAGGCTGTGGATGTTGCCAAGAGTGTTGACCAGGTCGTCGTTTGCACGGGCCTGAGCGGCGAGTGGGAGTCTGAGGGATTCGATAGGACGACCATGGCGCTGCCTCCAGGGACTGATGAACTTGTTGCAGCTGTGTTGGCGGCCAACCCCAACACTGCGGTTGTTGTCCAGAGCGGAACTCCGGTTGCTATGCCGTGGATCGACCAGGCTGGTGCTCTCCTCCACGCGTGGTTCGGTGGCAATGAATGTGGAAATGGTATCGCCGACGTGCTCTTTGGTGATGTGAATCCGGTAAGTTCAGACCTTGTGCAGCCTACAGGTTGAAATGCTGGACGTACAATGCTGACAATTCATCCCGAAGGCCGCCAAACTCCCACTCACCATTCCCCGTCGACTCCAAGACAACCCTGCCGCCCTGAGTTTCCGCTCAGACAACGGCCGTTCCCTGTACAGCGAGGACATATACGTCGGATACCGGTGGTACGACACCCTCGACATCAGCCCCTTGTTCCCCTTCGGACACGGCCTGTCATACACCACCTTCGAGGTCTCCAGCCTCGAGGTAGTAGAAAATCCCACGAGCCAGACAGGCGATCATCACGACAGCGGCAGCAACGCCCAGGAGCAGCAGGACAGCCTGAGCGTGCGCGTCAGGGTCACCAACACCGGCCCCCGCGCGGGTGAAGAGGTGGTCCAGGTCTACGTGACGCCGGCGGCGCGCACGCCGCTGACGAGCTCGAACCGCGACACCATCACGCGGCCCGCCAAGGAGCTCAAGGGCTTTGCCAAGGTCTCCCTGGAAGCGGGGGCCAGCGCCGCGGCTGAGGTCACGCTGGATGTGTTGCGTGCGACTAGCTACTGGAGCGAGATGGATGGCTGCTGGCGCAGTGATGCCGGCTCGTACGGAATTCTCGTGGGGACGAGCAGCCGTGGGGAGTTCCTTGAGAAGACTTTTGTGGTTGAGAAGACGAGGAGGTGGAAGGGGTTGCGGGCTTAGTATCAATAAAACTTGTAAATATTGTAGAGACTTTTTGTCAACTTGAACTTTAGAACAGATTCAACGATCCATAGATCAGATTTGAGTCGCAACGATGCAATTTGGTCGAGACGGGGAACAATGTCAAGGACTTGGGCGATGAGGAGATGTTTCAATTCGGGACAGGCAACATCCGCTTTGGGATAGCAAATGCCCCTATTCCGTAAAATCCGGAAGTCTCCCGAGTCATCCCCAGCCAGTAACCCCATGTCTAGCTGCATTGGACCGGGAGGAAAAACGACTAGGGAACCCCGGATGTTCTGGGCCGTGGGGATGACCTACTGTAATTCAATTTGTGGACACTGACTGATCTACCGAGCCCAGCCCAGGCCCTCCTGTCGCCCCCCTCCCCTTCTGGCCTGATTCTCCGCAGTCCCGTGTTTCTCCGCCGCCGCCCATTCACAGTCCCCTCCTTCAATATACGCGCACTGTTGTGTTTGATAGTCCACCCGTTATGCCCGACCAAAGGGGACTAGATTCTCACTCGCCGGCGACCCCAGGAAATAGCGGGACTTCTCAGCCTGGTTCCGCGAGGTCGAGCATTTCCAGCCGGGCCTGCGACGCCTGCCGTGGTCGGAGGAGGAAGTGCCATTTCGACGACGCCTCCTCGCCCAATGCTGCAGGAGGGCCAGGCCCGTCTCAGCCTCAGCCCCAGTGCTATAATTGTCGGAGGCTCGGTATAGTATGCAGCTTCCTGCTGCCCTCGAGGCCCCGGGGCCCAAAGCGCAGGTATGTCAGCCAATCCCGTGTTGTAGTAGGAAACTCGGGCCTAATGCAAGCTTTTTGCTGACCATGTGTGTTTGGCTCTGCAGGAAATACCTCTCAGAAGACATGCCGGACGACGGGGGCAACAGTGAGCTCCAGGATGAGCGCACCAATCATCAGCAGGCAGAGGCCCGACGTCCGCGGCCACCTGGTCCGAGCAATACTACGCCAGGCTTCGTCCTGCCCGGCGATGTGCTTCCTCTCCCAAGGGCCTCGCAGGCCACATCTTCTCCCTCCGAGGCCTCTCGTCCAATAGCCAGTGTGCTGTCCCCACACCCGGTCATTGCTGCTGCCCCGGCGGGAACGCCCTCCACCACAGCTGGCCCGGGGTTCCCAACCGATGAGCTGTGCTCGAGGCCGCTGATCAACATGCTCATGGCCGACTACCTCGACCTGGTCTACCCCCTCGTGCCCGTCGTCCACAGGCCAAGCTTCCGCCATGACCTCGCCGGCAACCGCGACGTCGCCGACCCGGACTTCTTCGCCCTCCTCGTCAGCCTCTGCGCCCTGACCGTCGGCCTCCTGCCGTCGCGGTTCGGCGGGTACCGCGCCGTCGACCCGGAGGCCGGCGTGCACTTCGAGACGCGGACGGCGCTGATCAACTGCTGCGCCGAGATCTGCACCCGCCAGAGGACCGGCGGCTACTGGGACCACGTCAACCACCGCAAGTGGGCCGTCAGCTATGTTTTTTCTGGTGCGTGCTTCCAGACGGGCCAGGTCAACCGCAGCCGCATGTTTGATGTTGAGTATCTGCAGCTATCGCGCCTGTTGGGGTTGCATCGTATTTCTGAGTATGAGGGTCTCAACTGTGTTGAGACTCAGTTGCGGAAGAAAGCCTTTTGGTTGATGTTCTATGGTTATGCGTGAGGGTCTCTCTTTAATCCCTACCGACTTCGCCCTTCGCCTACCTCTGACAGGTCATGAATACTAACAAATATTACCTAGCCACACAAGAGTCCAAAGCGGACGCTGGGAACGACTCACATATTTCGGCCCGGGCGAACTGCGCGAGGTCAACTTCGAGGCCCTCGTCCCCCTCGAGGTCGACGATGAATGCATATCAAAAGACAGAATCCTAGACCCTGTCCCACCGCCTACATCACACGGCACGCCGCCCCCTCCAAACCAGCCGGAACCACGCTCGGCGGCCCCGCCCTTCACCCTCGCGAGCGCCTTCATAATACACTCGCGCGTGTTCCTCAAGGGCCTCCGCGAGAGCATGGCCACCGTCGGGTGCGACTGCGAGCTCCGCCGCAGCCCGGCCGCCCGGCTCGCGCGCCTGCGTGACCTCCTCCAGGAGCTGCGGTACATGCTCGACGACGCGCCGGGACCCGTGCGGCAGTGGGCGTCATCGGAGCGGCACGGCGACGACGTCCCCACCACGCCGCAGTATGACCATGATGACCGCAGTGTTGTATCGAGTTATGGCAGCCCCGTGACTGAGAGAAGTCGCACCGTTGGCGTGGAGAACGCCTCGTACTCCAAGGTCGTGCAGGGCCAGCACGAGATCGTGCGGGCCAACATCCACGTCACCCACCTCTGGCTGCAGAGCCTGCTGCTCGAGAAGGTCGACGTGATCGTGCAGGGGGGTGTGGTCGGCAGTTCCAGTAGTGCCGCGGCTGGGGCCGAGGAGGTCTCGGCGTCCTTAAGGGCGAACTGGGCCGAGCGCGAGGATATCTGCCGCCAGATGCTGCACCTGCTCCATAGCATCCCATACGTTTATTTAGAACCCAACGGCTTATATTTGGTACGTTCACTCCTTTTGGCAATCTCGGAGCCGTGGGAGACTGAGCCAAACCTAACTAACACACCACATTCAGGCATACAAGGTCCGCGACGTGGCCGTGACGCTGCTCAACTGCCCGTTTGAAGCCCACACGCGCCCCGCCCACCGGGCGGTCGAGTACATGCGCGATTTCACGCGCGCCCTGTCCCGTCTCGACCGCAGCGAGATCGTCAACACCAATAGCCTTCGGAGCTGGGTCGACGTCGACCGCGAGCCGGCCGTCTCGCCCGCGTACACACAGCTGGTCCCGTCTTCCCCTCCGCGCGCGCATGCAGGTGTTGAGACGGGGTGTGATAAGCGTCAGGCTCGGCCTGTGGCGGGGGGTTGAACCTGAGTTATCTCGATGATTGGGTATAATACGGTTTCACTCATGAGCATAATATTGTATGGACTGATACCTGGTGGGGAGGGGCGGGGGGGCGATTACAGGGCAAAATAAGCTCACTAGCAGCAGCCGGTGCCTGCTCACACAAATACTCCGCAGTATCATCCCAACACCAGAAATATAATTCTAACAAATAAAAAAAATGAGCACTACAGACATTGTATTCTAGAATGCAGTACGACCACATCTAAGGTTGACCAGATGGTGATGGAATAGCTGTGGCGTATTGCAATTGAATGAGGCTGTGAAGGGACGGCCAACATGTAAGTTGTAACGAATGTATTAGGCAGACATACTGTCTGACTGATTATTGATATCTGTGTAACCCCTTCTCCTCAAGATCGAAGCCCAACGCCAGTCTCATTCCCAAGCCAGACAAGTTGTGAATACTATTATTTATCGCATTATACCGTCGATGCCCCATGTTCACACAATCTGCCAGCCCTGAAGTCCTCTGCTTGGATCGAAGCTTAGTACTCCTCCTCTACCTCCAGCTGACACGGCTCGTTGTCGGTGCCGAGAACGTCACTCCCACCGACACTCTGGCAGGCATCGAGCAGCTTGTCGGTGCCGCTGTCACCGTAGGGCTCCTGGATGGCCAGAGCCTCGTGAGAAATGCAGCAGTCCTGCAAAAATTAACAAGCCTATTTTAGCATTTTGATTCCTGTGATGGCGAGAGGGTGCTGCGTGGAACTTACGCCGCTGCGACCTGTGAGAGTCTGCATTCCCCTCGAGGTGCACAGATCGACAGCTGTGAACTTCACACCGTCGGCCTGGTAGCACCAGTAGACGACGCCGTCGATAGAGGGCTCGAGGGCAGAGACGCCGAGGGCGAGAGTCATGGCGAAGAAGGCGGTGGAGAACTGCATTTTGAAGAAAGTTGTTTTTTTTCGTTTGGGAAATATAAAAGAGAGAGTTTTGCTGTTAGAAAGGAGTGACAGGTAAGATGTGGGAGATAATATAAGGAGTGACTAAGGTGGTGATTACAATTCGAAGGAGCTGGAAGACTGAAGAGCAAGAAATTCCAATACCATTGAGCCGGACATGTCGAGGACCTTATATGTTCTATGAATCTGCTGTTTGTGCTGTTCTCTAAATTTTGACTACATGCTCTTGTGGATTAATCTCGATGTGTTTGCTCTCACCTTGCTCCTCCCAGCCGGACTTAGTCAGGAGCCAGAGCTATTCTTAGTTTTCGGCCGAAATGATCTCCATCACCCCCGACTCAACGAGCGGGGCCTTGATCATAGTTAGGTGATCCTTCCACGAGGATAAAGTCTTACCCCAGCTTTGAGATATTTCTTTTCTCTTGGCTTCTCAAAAATAAAACCATGGTTGTTCCAAATCGCGGTGTCTGGCCTACGAGTTCTTACAATCATCAGATGCAGTCTTCACACGCTTCATGCTTGTTGATCAGTCTCTTCAGTCGAGACCAAAGGGTATGGTACAGTTTTGGTTGTACTTTGAGACTTTGTGAGAGATCCACGTCTGAATTTCCAACTGTGGAACCGCAGTACAACAACTGCCAAGACATTTGCACTTGATCAAAATTCTATATTTACACTGAATATCATCGGCATGTGGGCATAACGCTTGTCGATCTCTATACCGGGCTTACAACTCGAATGATAGCATCTCCATGCGCATCTGATCCAAATGAGGGTCTGATAGGATCTCGGTAGAGGATTGCAAGGACTGGAATACATACACACCAATATAGACACCATCATCCACTTGTGATGCTGGGAACCCTAGCCTCGAGAAGAATGTTTTTGTGCTCACAGCCTTAAGTGCCCCTGAGCAGTCGATGATCTATCGACTGTATTCACTGACTCTCCATACGTGGATGAGTCGCGAGAGTCAAGTTTTATCCATCAACACGTGGATTATTGGCTGAACACACGTTGAAGCGGGATCTAGTATCTGGCCCGTGCAGTATACCTACCGGGAAAGCCAGGTAGTCCAGCCAATGTGCTAATCTGGAAACTATTAGGACATCGTGACACTGACGTATGGCGATATGCTAACCAATAGTTATTCTTCTGAGGAATGGCACCTGAGGACGTAGGTAAAATGGGGGCTGAGTGAGTGGGCGAGTAGGTTCCTATCTGTACTGCTGACTTGGATCATGCTCATTCCATCCCAAAGCGCCTGTCGGTAAGGCTCAATTGTCGATTCTTGGCATTCTGAACTGACTCACTTTCTGATGTGTTTACAAGAGAAGCGGGAGAGGAAGCCAGGCCTGCGCCATTCTTGTGTCGTTGGACCTGATATTCTGCGATATTGCGAGACATCTTGAACGTTCCAATTTGTGCGATGCAAACCCGCAACGCCAAAATTGTAGCCAATAAGCACAGCTTACCGAGCAGTCCAGACAACAACCGCTGCGAAACAAAAAAAGCTCTCTTGAAAATGTTCGTTTACACTAGAGCGGGACAACTGGTAGAGCAAAGCTGCTCCGTAACTGACTCAAAGCTGCTGCGGGATCTGCGCTGATCTCCCGCTGACTCGGGCTGGCTCCCACTTGACCACCGACGGCACCCGCACGAACGACCCGGCACAGGATCATCCTTGAGATCGTGGGCACAATGACAAGAGCGTGCCAGGTCTCTGTTCGGACAGCAAATGCAAGCCTGTGAAGAATTCCCAGCCCAGTGTGGAAAAGTAAAGGAGAAAAGGGGCGGCCTCTAACTTTCAAAGTTGAGCCTTCAATTGGTGTACACTGGCCGTGTCTTGTAGATTCTCTTTGTTTCTGTGTCTTTCTATTTGATTCAGTTCAGGCACTTCAATGGTGGAGGAGACATTCTTGAAGCCATGTTGCATCTCCAGGCGATGTTCACAAGTAGGTTGAAGAAAGAAATCGGCTGCATAATCATTTATTTCGCGCATGCCGCTTGGAAGGCTAAACCAGATTGGCGAGCTACAGGCAATGGTCCTCCGCGGGAAATGGAGACTACAAGAACAATAAGAAAACACCCAGACATAACAGCCCGTACGGTATGAGGAACCACCCGTCGCCAGCCCCATGCCCCGCTGGCCATCATGAATTCGAAACTCGTGGTCGACGCCAACATGTTCTGCTACCAGTACCAGCAGCGTGCGGAGCTGATGACATCTTCAAACTGGAAGTCATTCAGGTTCAATCTTGGAAAGAGTGACCCAGGGTGTTCTTGATGTAGGAGATGACGAGCAGGTATGGGTCACAGGTGCTCCTTGACCATCGCTCAATGAACATGTCTTTACTCGATAATCCAACCATGGTATACCGAAGATTCCGTGACCAGACGCCCTTTGACACTCACGCGCAGGTTGGAATATTCGAGTTGATGCTGAACACCCCAGCCGGCCGCCCATAAAGTATATGGGCCTGGTGAAAACGTTAAAAACATTTCCCGAGGGATAATCACAGTCCGATGGTTTCGGAGCAGGATAACACCACAGCCCGTGTAGAACCAACTTCCCACCTCGGAATGTCTGAACAAGACTGCAGCTCCTGGTGGGGACAGGCCCCACCGAGTTGCACGTATGCACCTCGGCCGCATGTTGCAGTATGAAGTCTAGACCGGCTTCCGCTGAGGTGGCTCCTCAGGCTTTTGCCCCCATTTGCCCCACTGTCGCCACTCGCTGTATGGGATTGGAGTCCTTGGAAGTTGACACTTGGGCAATTGAGACCGAGACAGGGCAGAATATGCGGTGGTGGCCGTGTGTGACGTGTGGCACCAAAAATGGTTGGTCGATATGAATCAACTTTGACGACCTCGATCAATCCCAGTCGCTGTGGGAGAGTGGTTAATCCGTTGCCCTGCTATTGAGAAGATCCTGATTTTGGAAAAATAGCTGTAAGGCAATACCTTCGGGTGCGCAGGTTCGAATCCTGTCGGCGACGTTCTTCATTTGTTTACCTTATATTTTTGCTTATCTGGCCCATCCAGAATAGTGACTGAGATCATTCAAGTGATAGGCAAGTCCACTGCCAGTGAAAAGATACCTACTCAATCACTCTTTCAAGCCTGACTTTGTTCTGGCTGTTGATACCCACTTGTGTTTTGTGCCACCGAAAAATGATCTAGTGGCTTGCAAGTGGCACCCTTACTTGATTGAACCCACTTCGTTGGGTGCACCATGTAAATGAACCCATTGTCATAGTCTACTAGAATTCGAATCCCGATGTGAAGAAAGAGTCTATCTCATGGATTGAGAGGTCGCGACATTGAGGTTTATGCTCCTAACTTGATTCTTCAATATCAATCTCCTCCCTTGGCAGTCACCATTCCTCCTGACCTGGCACAATCTCCAACTGGTCGTGCGTTACTGCCGGATGCACGAGGATTAAATTCAGCTTCTTTGGATTCTTGACATCAAAACGCGGTCAGAAGTGCAGGTGACTGGACATATCTGCATATTATCCCATGGCTTCGTATCCTCCCTCGACTTGCTGCACTGTCGGCTTCAGGCACGAGTAAGTACCGGGGCGTCTCTCGTAACATAGCTCAGATCCCAACATTCTATGGGAAAATATTCTTTTTTTTTTTTTTGAAGACGAATGCAACTTCACCCCGATATTGTGCACTGATCACAGAGTACTGACCATCACAACAGAGGAACACCTAAAGGCAATACCATCAGGGTGGCCGGGAAGTATGATGCCTACCTCGCAGAACCTGCGCCAGAGAAATCCCACAAGAACGCAGCGATCCTTTTTTTGTCAGATATTTTGGGTGTCTGGCAGAATAGCAGGTTGCTGGCCGACGAGTTTGCAGCGGCTGGGTACCTAACCTTGCTGGTTGACCTATTCTATGCCGATCCCGTTCCCGTCCACAAGACAGAGGATCCGTCCTATGATATCCAAGGGTGGCTTGCACATGGAAGTAACGGCAAGAACGCGCATACTGAAGAAGTTGTCGACCCTATCATCGTGAACTCTATAAACGTCCTCAAGGGCGAGTATGGCATCAATAGGCTCGGGGCTGTTGGGTATTGCTTTGGAGCTAAGGTAAGAGGCCAATTTCCCGGGGTTTGTGTGCATAAGTGTTTCTGAAAATCATGACAGTACCTTGTACGCCATTACACAGACGGAATCCAGGTCGGCTATGTCGCGCACCCCAGCTTCATGGGCGAGGACGAGCTCGCGAGGCTGGGCGGGCCGCTGGCCATCGCGGCGGCCGAGGTCGACCACCTCTTTCCTGACGAGAGGCGTTACAAGACCGAGCAGATACTCAAGACCACCAAGCAGCCCTGGCAGATCTTTTTCTACTCGGGCGTTGTGCATGGCTTCGCCGTGCGCTGCGATTTGAAGGACAGGGTCCAGAAGTTCGCCAAGGAGCAGGCTTTTTACCAGGCTATTGCTTGGTTTGACCACTACCTGCTAGAAGGTTCGTGATGGGCATTCAACACGGAGTAGTCTTAGCAGTTTTGTGGTGATGAAATGACGAGGCTGAAGCGCGTACCTTCTGGCTGTAGACCACTTTTACAGTGAAAACGGTCCGAGATCAAAAAAAATGACACTTGCGCATTTCAAGACAGCTGCCTGGTCCAGTAAATGAATTTTATTTGACTAGTAGTTTTCTCACCAGAATATCCGAGGATCGCTTTCCAGTCAAGCTGGGTGAAGCTTGATCTCTGCGCAAGTGGCGTCTCGTGGGCATCTGTCAAGACAACTCATGTCGTCGCTGCTTCTGCCCCAGGGATCCGAAAGCGGTTTGACGGTGGCTGAAGCAGACGTTGCTTTCGAACATGTAGAAGCTGATAGTGCAACGCCTTCAGACAAAGAAGACGAGACTGACTTTGATTTGTGCACTACTAATACTGCTTGGACTTGGGAGGAGGCGCCCCACGGATGTGTCCCGCAGCCCGAACAGCCTGATACATCTTCTCTATCGACTCGCCAGCAGCCCTGCTAGGCAAAACGATGTCCCTGCCCCTGGGAAGCATCACCTCCTCGTACGGGCCCAGCACCCAGTCCAGCGGCACATTCTTCTGATTAGCCTCGATGATCAGCTCAGCGAGCTCTCACGCGCCCCTGATAGCCGTGTTGGCGCCCCCTCCGCGGAACGGGATCATTGCATGGGCAGCGTCGCCAAGCAGCGTCACCCGCTTGCCGGGCAGTGTGTCCGGAGGCACGAACTCGAAGAAGTTGATGGGCGGCGTGAACATCCCCGCGGGGCCCGTGTGCTCTATGATATCCCTCAAGACCGAAGGCCACCCCTCCGTGAGCTCGGCCGCCTTGTCGTAGAGCTCCTCTCGGCTGGCCTTCCCCAGCCACGCTGCCTCCGCGGCCGGGTCGTCGGAGCGGATTCCCAACACCCAGTAGAAGACGGCACTCGACCTGTCAGGCGCCATCGAGCGCAGTCCGAACAGGCACCGCGTGTCCTGGGTGTTGCCGATGACGGCCGCCGTCCCGAGCTTGCGGATCGGCTCGTACAAGTGCTTTGGGAGCTCGCCCTGCCCCGTTATGGCGACGTACTGGCTCTGCACCGACATGTGCTCGCCGCCGAATATGCACGTGCGCACCTTGGAGTGCACGCCGTCAGCGCCGACGAGGAGGGCCCCACGCCCGCTCGTACCGTCCTTGAAGTACGCCGTGACGCCGGTCTTGTCCTCGGTGTAGTGCGAGAAGTCCTTGCCGGTCGTGACGTGCAGGTTCTTCCACAGGAACTCGCGGAAGTGGGCGCGGCTCGCGCGGAGGACATACCCTGGCTGCCCGCGCGGGACACCGCCCATGGTCGCGACCAGCTCGCCCGTCGTGGCGTCGATCATGCCCATCGTGTCGCTGTCTTCGATGCCGTAGTTGACGCTGACGGACTGGAGGTCACCGATGTCTTCTGGGAGGAGCTTGACGAGGCCGGGTATGCATCTGGAGGAGAACGTGTGAGTGACAGTTGGCTGATCAGGAACAGTGACCGGGGTGTAACTAACTCGACCAGAGCAACCGCCCAACCTTGGCTTCGCGTGTTGCGCTCTATATCGCGTTCGAAAATCTCGAATGGGATTTTATGGCGGCGCAGGATTTGGGCCAGAACCAGCCCGCCAGGACCGGCGCCTATTATCAAGACCTTGTTGCTGTCATCTGCTTGGGCCATCATGGAAGATACTGTGCGCTCAAGTGTCCTCTTGGTGGTAGCCTTATTCACAAATCGCCTTACGGTGATAACAGCATAAAATCAGGCAATTGATAAACAAGAGCTTGGAGTCAAACTCTGTACGAGTTTATAAAGATACGATCAGATACCATGGTGCCGTCACCGAATTACGTTGCCATCTGCCAGACGCGGTCGTGTTTCCTGTCCAACCCCGACCAGAAACTGTATCAATACCGGGTGGCCACCTGCAGCATCTCTACGAGGGTGGGTTTCTAACTCAACCACTAAGGGAAGCCACGCGGGATGCTCAAGTGCACCAATGAAGTGCCGGTGGGGAGTATTTGGGTTACCAGACCTACGCTTAGTCAAGGCACCGCGTATGCACAAGCAAGCATCGGAAATACCGGCTCACTGGGGAGCCCGAGGCATGGATCTCTGATATTGGGCCCCGGCTATGGACACAACCATTATCAGTGGCTAGAACACGTCGAATAATTATGAATACAGCGTTCATCCCTCAGAACTTTGTCCTCGACGTAGAACGCACAGAATGAGCGCATCAGACAGCCGAAAGCGAGTTTGCTATCCCCAATTCCAGTATACGGGGCATCTGCCTATTGAAAATCTTCTATGGGATGATCTCCCATGGGACAACCTGCTGCACATCCGTTCGATATGGCTCTACTTCTCAATTCTGCTGAAAATTAATGGGCCTTAGTTGGCTAGGAATTCAGTTCTACCCTGTACATATGCAGGTGGAGCCCGGGCTCGGGAGCCGAATCCCGGACTAGTTAAGTGTGCATGCGAGTTGAACGGGCGAAAAAGTGGTGTGTGTGTATATTGATGAATTACTAGGAGTCTCGAAACATTGATCGATACGTAATCTTGACTTGTATGTTAATCCATACCTTTGGAAAAAAAACTCATTCCTTTACATGTTCCTTCTGAATGCTTGCGTTCCCCCGATCAGGGGTGTACCGCGGGTTTTCAAGCTTTCCGAGGAGGAGGCCGACGGCTGATGTGACGCGACGCCAATCGACGACGTACGCATTCATGGATACTCCCGTTCTCCGTAATTATGGATATCGCTGTAATGCTGTGCCCTGTCTTCCCCGCATTCCTCTGGCCCAAGCTTGAAACGAAAAAAAAAGGCCCGTGAAAGTGTACGGAGATGGGATTTGACCATGGAACAGCATCAGACAGCCACTCCACGCTAACTTCTTCATTGTCGTGGGATAGACATGCTCAGCACGTGCGGCCTGTTTATTGACGGATAACCGGCTGCAGGAACCACAAACAGCTTGCGATGCAGCCATCGAAGCTCCGCTCTTGACGAAGCCCCCATGCAGATATGGCGACGGCCTCGCCCCCCGAGTCCCAGACGCAAGCATCGATCACAGTCCACACGAGACCGAGGAAAGGTCACAAGACGGCCTTCTCCTGTACCGAGTGCAACGCAGCCTTCAACCGTGCCGCGCACCTGAGGCGCCATCAGCGAGCGCGTATGTTCCGAGCCCACCTGGCACTGCACCTAGGCAATGCCTCCAAACCTTGCAGCTGACCTCTCCGGTGGCAGACCAGGGCGAGAAGCCTTACTCTTGTGCATACTGCTCACTCTCATCGTCGAGAAAAGACGTCATTCTCCGTCACACCAGGAACTTCCACCCGGGCATGGTGCCGAATAGGGCCGGCGTTGGATCACCGACTCCGGCCAATGCAGACGGCGATACGGCGCAGACTATTAGTAGCCCATCCTCAACATCAATGTCACAGGATGGTGGAAGTACGCAGACAGGGCTGAGACATGGTCACCCGCCAGAGGGCGTCAATGAGCTGTGTCCTGTCTTCTCGGACTCGGGCATCCACTTCCCTGATATCGGCCTCTTCAGAAGTGGGATCACGCCTCTTCCGGAGCCAGGTTTGCGGGAGGACCTGGTTGTTGATATATTCCCCCCGAATGACCCGACCAACTCGGATCTGTGGGACATGCTGTTGGCATCAGCCCCGTGTATCACGTCCGGTACTCTGTCCGGTCACACGCCAAGTAATCTTCAAGCGCTTCCCGTGGGGCCTCCTCTGTCCCCAGAACAAACCCTGGAAGAAACCAAGAGCATATTTGGTTTCAATAATGCTGGTTACGAGCAAGCACAAGCAAATCTGGCTTCGTATGACTCAGACAAAAAGCTGCTGAACTTCACATTCCCTTCAAGACACGCGGTGATCCGTTATGTCAAGGCGTACTACGAATACATGGACCCACAGCTGCCAATTGTACATGGACCTACGTTGGACGCTGCCACCGTGCCTTGTGCGTGTAACCCCATGACGAGAATGAGCGAGAGCTGACATTAGCGTGAGTATAGCACCTCTGCTCCTGGAGATTATGGCATGTGGCGCAATGTATTTGAGCGAACACCTGCCCGCTACAAAAATGCACTCAATCACGTTGAAGCTGTCCTCACAGGTGAGGTGCCCTTGGATCTTCCCACACGCAAATTGATGTTGAGAGAAACTGCAATCCGGGGGCTAAGTTACTAAGAGATACTTTCTCACTTCCGTGTTGGAAGATATGTCATGGGCATGGCTGCATAATTTGTTGCACTGACTCAATTGTTAGCATTGGCAAAAAGACGGACCGTTTCAACTCTGGCCGCTGCAGACAAATATTTTGATGGGATTCTTTGAAATATACGCTGCCGAGTGGATAACACCACCAAGGGTGGCCAGCATAGTTTCGTCCACTGCAAAGGTATGATGGATGAGCTCCCTGAACTGAATTAGCACGAATTAGTGCACCTCACGTTGTCCTGACTAATTCGCACCTTCACAGATGGCACAAGAATCAGTTGACGCCATGAAGTCGCTCAGAGTAACAACATACCAAGACTGGGTATGCAGGGAGAGTGTAAACAGGTGCCAAGATCTTTTTCCGTTATCCCAAATGATCATGTCTGAAATATTACCAGGTGCATGGTCGGTAGTATTGTCCTGGGCGCTGCACTGAACTCAACCTCTGGAAAGAGATACTTTACTCTGCCTAGCTCAGACTCCAAGTTCTCCCTACCGGCGACAATGCCCATGTGGCAACGCCAAGAGGATGAGTCTACATGGCAGGAACATACGGACTCGGCTGACTTCCACGACACGCTTAAAATGATCATTGTGGGTCAGAATCCAGCCCAGAAAATCGGGGACTTTGGATTTCTCAGCCTCGTCTCCGCCGTGCTCGACCACATCTGCTCGTTCGAGACTCTCGCCAGCTCCCAGCACCCGAACCTCTACACGAGCTTTGTCAAGGAGATGGTCAAGCCGGTGGAGGTCCTGGACAAGATGTGGCGGGCCCGTGCAGCCAGGGAGGCCATGTACCGACCCATGCACACGCCGTTGATACACTCCGCCAAATCGCTGTTGGACTCGGCGTACTATCATTTGTATGGGCACCACCAACTAAACGCTATGAAGAGCCTACTTTGCGCCCCAGAGACCTTGAACCAGCCGGGAGTGGCTCAACGGGCATTCAAAGAGCCCGCGGATTCTGCCACCCCGGAGAAGGCATTCACTCGTGCGGCGGAAGCTCTGAGAGAAGATTGTCGTCAGGGTTTGAAATACCTGCAGGGAGTCGGACCGTATCGATTCGCGCCTCTCACTACCACGTCCGTATTCGAAGGAGGTATGTGGTTTTCCTTGGAACTGTCTCTGCTTTTCGATATGACAGTTTCTGCTTCATATTTCAACGCTTACGCAATGACCATTTTTGATGTCTTATAACAGGACTCCTCTTGTGTTGGTATCTTCAAACGAGTCGCTCCATCGTCCCGGTGCCAGATTCACAAACGACTCTTGACGTGCTCATCAGAGAAGCTGTTGCGGAGGTGGAGGCCGTGCAGATGAAAGCGGTGGATGACCTCACAATATTCCCTCTCGAGGCCAATGCAGAGATACTCCACAACGGTTCAGTCTGGTCATGTAAGCAAGCGTCTCCATACCATACCAGTACGAGTTATCGGCACAGAAGAGGATGCTAATCTGTCCAAGGGCCCACCGCCGTGTCGTCGAAGCTGAGTTGTTTGGCTCAGCACCTCAAGGGAGTACCTTGAGGGCATTACAAGTCGCCCAGTTATACTCAATTGGGGGAGTGTGGTGACTTAGGCGTCACAGATGTGCTCAGTCACTTGTCTCGCTGAACGTGGCGAAAGCACCGCGGAGCCAAGGTGAGTTCTCGCCGTGTGTACTGACGCGTTCATACGAAGGTGCCGTTCATTGGAGAAGCCGCTATCCTGGGAACAGACAATGTACGATATCTAGTACAGTGGGAAGAATCTTGGTCGATCACCGCAAATTCCAGAATATCGGTCCGCGACTGTTTCGAGTGCAACGGGTACTCCAAGCTTGGAGATATTTTAGGCTGTTAACAGCCTTCCGGTGATATATATTCCGTGTACGAGCAAGATAGTAATATCATGGAGTTCTGGAACCGACACCGGCGGCGCAGAGGTAATGGAAGAGTCCGACGACGCCTAACAACGTTGGACTCATGCGTTCCACCACTTTTGAGCCTGAGAGATGGCGTCTCTACGACGGAGAATATAAGTAAAACTCTCGAAATCTCTGGCCGTCAACTGCAGGGTGAATGCCTAAATGGCTAGGTGATTCGTCACGTTGCTTGTCAATATACCACCTATCATAGTAACCCACCCATTCAAGTTGCCCACTCGGCATGTGCCCACCCGCCTGGTAGCCACCCGTATATGAAATGCGTCCCACCCGGCGTTATGGAGTTTATATGACTGCCCATAACTGTGGTTTGTACACCCTTATTACTATGGCGCCTCAAATATGAATAGGATAATAGAGGGGTTTCTGTAGGGTCAGTAATACATGGCAACGACTGTTTCCTGTGCCTTCAAAACATTGGCGACTGATGATTACCAAAATGCGGATCGAAGACCAAGCGCTACCCACCAAGGTCGGACGCTCTTTGCCAGAAGTGACACCGCTACTGATTCCAGTTCATGAAGCCCGGAACGGACCTCGGAGGTTTCCGCGGCCGACACGTGCGGCGAGCGTTCACGCCAGAGGTCCGAGAATGCACGTATATACGGATGCAAAAGCCGCCTTGGCGCCGATTTAGACTTCTCTCGAGCGGGGGATCCGGGTGGCCTGCTCTACGAAATGTTGGGCCACGAATGATCTACCGGGTGGGCACTTTCAAGGTTCACCCGGGAAGCCGGGGTCTAGTTGGTGTTTTGTGAGGCACGGCCGTGCCTCGTCTCGCACTCCTCGGAATGGTACTTCAAAATTCACTGGGGATTTCCGATCCGGGATTCCGTTGACCCCAAAATGGTGAATTCCACTCGTCTTGATTATTAAGAACTTGTCAAATGCATTCTGAAAAGGTCGAACCACGTGTGATCTTTTCGGTATATCTTCCTAGCATAGGGGAAACACCATTCGGCGTCTCTTCATCTGGCTTCCCTTTCGATCTATCTCGCCAAAGATTTATTCAATTTCTCAGGAAGAAAGAAACATGGCTCGAGTTGTGGCATCCGGAGATATCGACAAGCTCTGCTCCCTCCTAAGCGGGACAGATGCGAAAGTCTTGGTCCCCACGGACGATGGCTACGAAAAAGCCATTGAACGCTGGTCCAAAGCAGCCGAGAAGCCAGCCGGCGTGGCCATCGTTCCGACGGATGCTTCCCAAGTATCAAAGATTGTCAAGTTTGTCGCCTCGGAGAAGCTTGATGTCGCTGTCCGCGGCGGCGGCCATTCCACGGCAGGCCAGAGCAGCACCAACGGCGGCGTCCTCATCGACCTGCGCGGAATACGACACATCGTCGTGGACCCGGCTAGCAAGACGGTCAAGGTCGGCGGTGGCGCCAACTGGGGCGAGGTCGACGCCGGGCTGGCCAAGCATGGCCTTGCGACTGTTGGCGGGACCGTCTCGGACACCGGTGTTGGCGGTCTGACCCTCGGGGGTGGATATGGCTGGCTGACCGGCAAGCATGGGCTCACAATCGACAACCTCCTGGGTGTCACGATCGTCCTGGCAAATGGCGAGATCACCAAAGCGTCCAAGGAGGAGAACCCCGACCTTTTCTGGGCGGTGCGCGGCGCAGGACACAACTTTGGCGTGGTGACGGAGTTCGTGTTCCAAGCCTTCGAGCAAGGGGACATGTGGGCTGGCATCCTGGCGTTCCCGCCAGCGCCTCCGATCGTGGAGAAATTAGTGGCTGTTGTCAATGACCTTTTCGTCGGGCCAAAGGACGGAAAGGGCAAGACGAAACTCGAGGGCCGCGGTATGGGCGGCCTTGTCATCAAGCGCCCGCCCGACGCCGGCGGTCGGGTGGTTCTCGCCGTGGCCGCCATATTCGACGGCACCGAGGAGGAAGGCAAGAAAGCATTCAAGGCCCTGTACGACATCGGCCCCGTCCAGGACACCATGAAGCAAGTGCCTTACTACATCGCCAACCAGATGCTGCACGGGCCCCACGGCTACCGCGTCAGTATGAAGGGCGCCGTGTACCCCCTCCCGTTACAGCCAGAATTTGTGAAGGAGATCCTCGGGAAGTACAGCAAGTTCACCGACGAGAACCCAGACATGGCGGGCTCGACGATCATATACGAGCTGTTTGACCCCTACGTCATGAACACCCGGGCCAGCAATGAGGAGATGAGCTTCGCCAACAGGGGCTGGCACATGAACGCCAACATCTGCCCGTACTGGACCAAGCCGGAGAACGATGCTCTGGGTAGGCAGTGGGCGCGAGACATTTCAGCCACTTTCGACAAGTGGTTCGAGAAGGCGGGCCGAGCGCAGAGAGCTGGGGACTATGGGACCGTGTTAGCCTATGGCAATTATGACCGTGAGTGTACCCTTTGATACTTCTTTGCCCTCTGGTGTCAGAAAACTGCTGTATCAACATGCTAACTTGCATCTTGCAGATTACGACTCAAAGGGGTCAAATGACCTGTTCGGCTTGAACTACCCTCGCCTGCAGAAGCTGAAGGCTCAGTACGATCCGGGCAATGTCTTCAACAAGCAGTTTGCTGTGACTCCAAAGGCTTAGGCGAGTCACTTCTGAAGTTCGCCATGCAAAAGGATGCCAAGAATTAGATGCGTTGTAGCCCTATAAATTACACCAAACGAGTCGAGTCGCTCCTATGCAAAGCTGTATTCTTTTTTTTTATTTTTTAAAAAGGAAATCACGGTATCGGTAAATTCCAACAGTGATGGCCTCCTTATTGTATCCACTGCCATGGCCAATCCCTAGGACGCTGCTCTGTTCAAAGGCTTGTGATAGCTCTGTGGTCCTGTTCGATGTCAGAGTGGAGGTCGAGGGGGTGGTTTTGTCAATAACGCACGAAGCCAACAACAAGATGCCGACGCGGATCAGGCGAACCCGGTTTTGCAAGGTAAACGCAGTGGACATTCTCAGAACTGGTGACCATAGGTTATGCTACAAACCGTAAGCAGGACTGGGCAAAGGTCGTGCCGGGTTTGAGTCGTTACCAACAGCTTTTATGGTAGCTTAATTCTCAAAATCTCCGACTAGCCTCGGAACATAAACCCTTCCCTTCGCTTGGAGGGAGAACATGAGAGTCACTCCTAAGAATAAGCTCATTCTTGCTCATCCAAATACGCGTATTGATCGTGGTGGACAAGATTAGCCCGCAGCTGCTTTCTAAGTAACTACCGAGTGGGGTCGGAGGACAGACGGGTCACCTACTCGTGGATTTCGGCTTCTGCTGATACAGCGGGTACCAAAAACCTTCCTGAAGCTAAGACTCTTATGTATCTAGAAACTTTTGAAATAATATTTTTACAATACGCGTATACATTAAGTCTTTAAGGTTGGTAAGGAAATTAGCAAGCTGAGATAGCGGGGTGGGGAAAAGGGTAGGCGGCCATGGTAACCGCTTTCGGCATGGTTTTGGTCCCGCCAAGACAGCCAAGGAGCTTGTTATCATGAACTGTGGTAGTTCTTCTCTGCCACACACATACAGCACCGCGACGAACACTGGGACTTGTGAACATCGTGGCTGCAGGTTTCATGCGTCTCATTCACAGGCAAGACTGACCAAGGTTGAGATCTGCTGGACGATACCATACGTTGCGTGACCAACGTTCCTGGCCCGCCATTGTTCAGCATCTACTGGGGCATGGCCCGCCATAAATGCACCTCCGAGCTTCCGCTTTGGCGACCTCGTATTCGCCGGCATGGAGACACCTGACTGCTTGCCAGGGGCGGGTACGTGGAGACACCGAGTCCTGCTGGGGGTTCTTGAGGCCCTGAAGACGGAGCGATGCCCCCGACCTCAGTCGTCGTCGTCTTTCATCTCAGCTTCTTCTCTCCTGGTCGGCAGGCCTTGTATTCGTTTCCCCTGTGGATATGGTCCGGATACATCATGCACTCGCGCTGGCGGGCGCGCTCGGGCTGACGTCTGCGCGCCTGGGCGATCCCACCAACCCTCGCAATGAGGTCCTTGGTGTTTACATGGCAGAGCTCGAGGATGACGCGGCGCCCCAACAATTGGTCAGCCAATTGAGCGCGGCGAACATCACCATCAGCATCCGCCAGAGCATCGACTCGAAGCTCTTCCGCGGCGTCTCTTTCAGTGTGGACGAAGCCCACAACACGCACGGAGGACTCGAGGGTATCATTCTCGCCGCAGCCGGCACCATCAGACAGGTGTGGCCCGTTAGGGGGGTCTCCAAGCCCGATGAGGAGGTTGGGGGTTTCGTCGGCCTGAACAACACATCGAATGTTCAGCGGCGAGATGTCGACGGGCCGTACTACCCCCACGTCATGTCTCAGGTGGACCTGCTGCACAAGGCAGGCTTCACGGGCGAGGGCATCCGGATCGGCGTAGTCGACACCGGCATCGACTACTCCAACCCAATCCTGGGCGGCTGCATCGGCCCTGGCTGCATCGTCACCCACGGATGGGACGCGGTTGGCTTCGATGACTTTTTCGGCCCTGACGGCATCCGTGTTCCGGAGCCCGACGACGACCCCATGGACTGCGACGGGCACGGGACCCACGTCGCCGGCATCATCAGCGCCCTGCCCAACGAGTTTGGCTTCACCGGCGCGGCACCCGGCGCCAGGCTCGGGGCGTATCGCTCAATGGATTGCTCTGGCTGGGGGACCGAGGAGAGCATCGTCGCCGGCATGTTGCGGGCCTTTGACGACGGCAACGACATTATTACCATGTCTGTCGGACTGTCGGGCGGCATTCCGGACAGCCTCATGTCTCTTACAGCGACGAGGATCATCGAGGCTGGTGTGCCTGTCTTTGTTGCCATCGGCAATGATGGACTGAGCGGCACCCTGTTCGACGCTGTCAGCCCCGCCGAGGGCCGGCTTGTGAGCTCGATCTCGTCGTACGACCCCGTTGAGGAACCGGCCGTCTTCGCCTTGGCTCAGTACGCAGTTGGCGATGCCGAGCCCCAGGAATTTGCTTGGGCAACGCTTACGAAAGGGCGCTACGAGTTCGAGAGTGGCGCCGATGAGGAACCATTGCCTCTGCTCAACCTGCATGGTTTCGTGGTTGGCAACACGACCGTCACAGGATGTACGCCCATCCCCGACAGTGTCCCGGACCTTTCTGGTTATCTTGTCCTAGTCAGCCTGGACAGGCCAGAAGGCTGCTACTTCCGCACACAGCGGCAGAACATCATTGCTAAGGGTGGTGCCTTGATGATGTTTTGGGGTACTGATTTGCAGTAAGTGGTCCCGCTTTCGGATCATAATGCCTTATTAGCCCCTGAGCTGACACGCTTCATCGCGAAACAGGATTCGCAGTATCATCAATGATGACCCCACGGCCTTTATCGCAACCACCACCACCTCGCCAGCTAAGGAGTGGATCGAGGCTCTCGCCGGGGGTCAGAACGTCACTGTTACCATGACTGTGCCCTCGAAAGCCGATTCGCGGGTAGTTTGGAGCAACAACGAGGCGACCGGTGGGCAAGTGTCAAACTACAGCACTTGGGGCCCGACGTACGACCTGAGGAGCGGCCCGACCTTTGGCGGTCCAGGGCGCAGCATCATGTCCACCTACCTCCAGAACGGCCAGGGGGTCGCCACGCTTGGCGGTACGTCGATGGCTGCGCCCTTTGTTGCCGCAGCCGCAGCTCTCCTCAGCCAGGCACGCAACACCTCAGATCCCAGAACTCTTCAGAACCTGCTTGCCAGCACGGCGATCCAGCCACGAGGCCCAGAGTCTCCGCTGCAAGCGGGTGCTGGGCTCATCCAGCTGTGGGATGCTGCCCAAGTCAAGGGGGTTCTAATTGTTCCCGGCATTTCATTCAACGACAGCGACAACCACCCCGAAGAGGTCACGTTCACCTTGCGCAACACTGGCGATTCGGACGCGGTGTATGAGCTTGGCCACACGGCGGTCTCGACAATATATGCAATGACACAGGAGGGCAGGCTCGCGAACGCGCCTTTCGAGGCAATTAACGCATACGCGGACATCACCTTTGCAGCAGACCAGGCACCTGTCAGCGCAGGAGGCGAAGCCAAGATCACCGTGCGATGCTCCCCGCCACAAGGCGTCGACAAAGCACGCTGGCCGATCTACAGCGGATACATCACCCTCAACTCCACCAACGGCGACGCCCTCTCCATCCCCTACGTCGGCAACGCCGGCTCGATGCGCGAGGGGGTCATCATCGATGACGAGGCCGTCACGTTCTGGCCCCGTTTCGGCGCCGAGGACTTCGTCACGCTTCCGCGCGCTACTACCCCGGGCAACTCCTCATATGACGATCTCTCGATGAACGTCAACCCTTACCTCCCCTCCAAGGTCCTCCGGTTTGACATCGTGGCGCCGGCGGCGGCCGTCTCGAACGGGACAGCCGACCCGCCCGGCAATTCTTCAGATGCGTTACCCACGGAGGAGTGGCTCGGCCGCAAGACATACGGGCAGGCCTGGGCCTCGCCTCATGCCATCCTCACAGCGTTGAGCGGCATCTCGGCTCCATTTGGAGGCTTCCTCGCCAGTGGGGAACTCCTCCCGGCTGGCAGGTACGCGATCCTCGCCAGCGCCCTGAGGCTCTTTGCGGACCCGGCTAGTGACGATGAGGCGGACTGGCAGGTGGTGGAGACGGTTCCTTTCTTGCTCCGGTACCAGGAGTAGGGCTCCTTGGAGCGCGCATCGAGGCTGGAGTCAGCATGGCTTCGATGTCTGATGTGGGTTGGGGAGCTTGTGTCTCGACAGGACGTCTTTTAAGCAAAAGCATCGCTCGTGACGATTATGTTTGGGCAAGCCAGTTTGTGCGGGCAAGCCAGTTTGTGCGGGCATCATGTTCAAGCGTCTCAATCCCTCGAAGAGGCCAACTTCTTTCTAAACTCGTCGCTTCTTACTCCATTTGACTCTCCCACTTCCAGATTATGGCATTGGAAGGTGAAGTCAATGCTCTACCCGCTTACCAAAGTCTAAGCCTCACACATGAATGGATTGATGGCCCTCAAAAAAAATTGTCAGAAACTTGCAACAGTGTTACAAAAGGTGATATGAATTTGATGCACCAAAGCAACAACTCGAAATTGCTCAAGATGCCGTACGCATAGTATTTACTTCTGAAGCTGATCCAGGAACGCTTGCAGGCTTACTATTATCCATTGAATACTAGACCATGAAGTCTATTTAAGCTAAACACAAGGTTAGCTGTGGTGTGTCGCAGGCGACATATCCGCCCAGGGGTTCCCTGTCACGCGATGGATGACAGCACCGAGCAAGCCTCAATGGACATGGGCCGAGGCACGAACGCATTCTGTTGTACTACCGCTCCCTCTTCGGGGAAACATACCATGCGGAAACAAATGAGGACGAAGCCTGCGTGACAGCTCGTTTTGTTTCAGGAAAATTGTCCTACAGGTGGATCTTGGCGCTCCCGGCGGCAGCGCAGGGCGCAACGAGGCCCACTTCCCCACCAGCGTACCCTTGCTATAGATGAAATTGCTAGGGATAACTGTGGGTTGTTTGAATCAGGGAAATAGGGCGTTTATTTCTATCACAACAGCAATCCACCACTCAGCCCACTCAGGGGGTCGAGCGATATAAAGGCTTGGCCGTCCAGTATACTTGAACAATTCTGTGGTATTTGTGCAACCCATTTGTTAACTTCAGAACATCCAGTCTCGAAGCAGGACCTTCACATTCATTCATTACTCCAACATACATTCGTTTATCACAAGTCCCCACAATGTTCTTCAGCAAGTCCCAAGTCGCGGCCCTCCTCCTGTCGACCTCATCGGTCGCAGCCAAGGCCATCCTCGACAGCCGCCAGGCCGGAGTCGAGGACCTGGGCTGGGGCCCCATCTGCGGCCTCCAGCCGACCAACTCGGAGATTGTCAGCACGACGAGCACCATCTACCCGGGCAAGATGCCCCAGGGCCAGAAGGGCTTCCTGTTCGCCTGGATCGGCATCCAGGGCACGTCGGCCTCGGGGGCGCAGGAGGGAGACCTGGTCCAGAGCATCGTCGGCTCGTACCCGGCGGGGTCGAGCGAGTGCTCGGGGGCCGACGCCGACACGACGTGGTGCGTGTCGTCCGAGGTCTACGGCAAGGACGACTCGGGCTCCCTGATCCAGTTCGTCGGCGACAAGAGGACGGCGGATGTCAACTACGACAACGGCATCGTCATCAACTACACCCTCGCCGACACGTCCAGCTACCTCTGGGAGCAGACCATGACCGACGCCGTCACGGGCGAGGTCCTGGCCAGCTACTCCAAGACGTCCGGCCCCATGAAGCTGTGGAACACGGCCATCGAGAAGCAGGACGCCAGCGGCGCCGACCCCACCGGCACTAACGAGCCCCAGTACTACGTCAACACGACTATTACCCTTGCTGCGGCCGACAACTCGTACGCTCAGGGGATTTATGTCCAGAACGGTGCTACTCACACTGACATGACCACCTCCGATGGTGGCAAGACTGTAAGTTCCATACCTTCTATACATACGAGGCGGACTCGAACGAGCAGATGCTAACCTTCTGTCGCTGCAGTGGTTCATTGAGAAGATTACCGTCCCCGCCATGAACTAAACTCCAAAACCTCCTCGAAAAAATCTCAGTAGGAAGAGCAGAAGATACCCTGATAGTTGGTCCATGTCCTCCTTAGATTTCTTGGCTAGGATGCATGTCAAATAATTCGAAGGCCAAATATGCTGGTCATTGTATATATTTGCTTTAGCACAATGTAAAAGAATTTGCGCTCATTATGGCGCAACTTCGTGAATTTCATGTCCTTCAAGATCTATAAGGATTCATCTCTTGTATCCAGGCTCTTGTTAAAAATTTGTAGCCACGTAGATCGCCCTATTCGACGTGGTGTGTGTTGCGGACGCCTCGAGAAACTTGATTCTCCTCATGGACCAGCGCATCCACATAAGCGGAACGAATTTGGAACGCGTTCCCAATCATATTGGATGAGTAATATTGTACGAGCGGCTGATTACCCGCTGTTGCAAGTCACAATCATCTTTCAGCTGCATGTGCCAGTACAAGCAATGTGCGGGGACATGCCCAGGGTGAAGCTAAAAGGATTCAACTACAATCCCCGCTACTGGACGCTGCCGTTGGCTCTACAAACGGATCTGAACGATACTATTTGTTCCCAACTGAGCCTTGGCCAACACTTGCAAGAACCAACATGTTACATCCAACACGTTAGAGCCAACATGTTAGAAGCAATATGTCAGCATTTACCCCTCACACAGTGTAAGAGGCCCTACTCCTCACGGGAGAGGACTTTGGAGGGGCGTTTCGACGTCTCGCTCCCATCCGCGTGTCTTGTACGAGTTAGAGTAGCAAGGCAGATGTGGCACAACAAATTCCCCCGAACTTGTTCTCATTGCCTCTGGCATCGCAGCCTACTTTCCTCAAACTGCACACCTTCACCTATCAACCTGCATAAATAGCACACAGTACCCATCTCGCGCTGCGAAGGGCCTTAGCAGCTTTGGGTTTGCTGCTTAATACCAAAGTGCATAACCAAACAACTCCTACACAGTCACTCCGCAATGCAGGCTTTACTCTCCTGCCCCAATACCTTGACTGCCCGGATTTTGGTTGCTCTCTTATTTGGTACCCTCCTGGTTCGTATCGATAATTCCAACTTTTCCTACTCTGAATGACAAGTGATAACGAGAACGGGAACGACACCGGCTAACTTGTGGCCTGCACTCAGTTCCTTGGAAGAGCGCTCTACAACCTATTTCTCCATCCTCTGGCCCACGTGCCTGGGCCCCTTTGGGCACGAGCAAGCGGCATTCCCTCGTGGTACCATGCCTCCACGGGCAAACGCCACATCTGGCTCTGGCAACAGTTCCAGATCTATGGACCCATGATCCGGCCGGAGCCTAACACGGTGCTCTTCAGCGACCCGCAGGCCTACGCCGACATATACGGAATGAAATCGAACGTGCGACGAAGCGCCTTCTACACTGCGCTTCAGCGGAAAAGCAACGAGAGCACGACCCTGAACACTGTTGACGTCGCCGAGCACGCGCGCAAACGAAAGCTGCTCAGCCTATGCTTCAACGACAAGTCACTGCGGGCAGCCTCGGGATTCATCATCAGGCACGTCGACCGGTGGAATGAGATCATGTTGGAGGAAAATAGTAGCACGACCGAGTGGTCCGCTCCGGTTGACTTTACAATCAAGGTGGACACTCTTGCCTTTGACATTATGGGCGATCTTAGCTTTGGGAGATCTTTCGACATCAAGGAGCCCGGAGAGAATCCCTTGCGAGCACTCCCGCATAACATCGTCGCGTACATGCGATTCTATTACCCAGTGAGCCATCTCCCAATTGCCTCCTTGCGGCTTGCTCGGCGTGCGTGGCTGTCGCAGCGCCTAACTGACGGAACAGTTCTGCCGCTCTCCGTTCCTCGATTTGCTGAACTGGCTCAAGCCTCGCGGCCTCGACCGACTTTTCGAGGTGATCACGCCGCCGGCTGCCCAGCAATACAACCAGTTCGTTCATGACAGTGTCACGAGTCGGATATCCCTACAAAAAGAGCAAGCTGAAAAGCCAGAGAGCGCCCAGCGTCAAGATATGTTCTACTTCCTATGCGAGGCCAGGGACCCGGACACAGGGCTCCCTGCCTACAGCGAGGGTGACCTCCGGGCGGAATCCAGCCTGCTCATCATCGCGGGGTCTGACACCACGGCCGTCAGCATCTCGGGCATATTCTTCTACCTCACAGGCGACCCGCGGCGGTGCCAGAGACTAGCGGACGAGATCTTGGCCACGTTCGACTCGGCGGAGGACATCGTGCACGGGCCGAAGCTCCTCGGCTGCAAGTACCTGAGGGCCTGCATCGACGAGGGCATGCGGCTCACCCCGTCGGGGCCGTGCGAGCTGCCCCGCGAGGTGTTGCCAGGGGGCATCCGGATCAACGGGGAGTACTTCCCATCGGGGACGATCGTAGGCACGGCCGCGTGGATCAGCTCGCGCAACGAGGACGTGTGGGGAGACGCGGGGGTGTTCCGGCCGGAGCGGTGGATCCTCGATGAGGCCAATGGGGTCACGTCAGAGTCGCTCGCGCGGATGCGGGCTAACTTCCACCCGTTCCTGACGGGACCGGGCAGCTGTTTGGGAAAGAATGTGGCGATGGCGGAGATTATGATCACTGTCGCCCGGACACTGCATCGCCTGGAGTTGCGGAGAGCACCCGGATCCACCGTTGGAGGGGGAAAGCAAGAGCTCGGATGGGGGGCCAGGGATGAACGCCAGTTCCAGCTGGAGGACGCCTTCATTTCTTTGCGGCAGGGGCCGGAGGTGCAGTTTAGGAAGAGGAGCAGACGCTTCTAAGTAGATGAGAAGGGACATGAGTCGGAAGAATATGGTTGGCTTTTTGTTTCCACGCACACCACAAGCTGGAAGGCTTGCTGCAAGGCATGCTGCAAGGTACAGCCAAAACAAACATGGTTCATAAGATCTATGCATTTGGGTCATCATTATACATTTGAACTGAGTCTTGTAATTCATTAAACTGTCTGCTTGTGAATCAATCAAAGGAAAACTGCCATGCCCAAGCCTGCCGTTTGCAAATGACCCAACACTGCGTTTGTCTAGGCTGGCTGTGCTCCTTCAATTTCGACGTGTCCTCCACAAATTCCCGAAACAACCTCTTGCAAGCCACTGACTCTCCATGAAGAGGTCATCGGGTGGTTGTCATGGCAGTCATCAATTCTGCAACCATGTTCGAAGCAATCACTTGCTTTGCCATCCCGGTGCAAAGTAGAGTGGAGCAATATGACACTGCTGAGGCTCAAGGCGGACCTGCACACGTTTGATCCACGAGGACAATTCTGCAACCTTAATTATGATATGTAAATATTTAATAGACACATGAGAGAAGCTTGTTGTAGCTGTAACTGTACGGGATGCCAATAGGACAAAGGAATCGTTGGACCTCGACCCTGAGGCTGTCTACGTTCTAGCCGGCGGTTTTGGCGGCCTAGACCGAGGCATCGCCGACATGCTGGTCGACCTGGGTACTCGCCGCTTGTGTTTCCTCTCGCGCTCGGGCACAAACTCCCCCTCGGCACAAAAGGCATTGCAGCATCTAGAGAGCCGCGGCGTCCAGGTGTGGGTACGAGCCTGCGACATCGCGGATCCGGAAGCTGTGCGAGATGCTCTCGAAACGTGCTCTCTGCAACTCGGCCGCATCAGAGGCGTGATACAATGCGCCATGGTCTTGAGAGACACACTCTTCCGGAACATGACGCACCGGGAATGGACCGAGTCCACACGACCCAAGGTGCAAGGAACCTGGAATCTACACCAGAACCTCCCCAGAGTTGACTTCTTTGTCACACTCGGCTCCTTCACCAACATCATCGGCAACAGAGGTCAGGGCAACTACGTAGCCGGCTGCGCCTTCCAGGACGCCGTCGCCCACTTCCGCCGCGCAAGGGGCATGCGAGCCGTCACCATCGACGTCGGGGTGGTGCGCAACGCGGGCGTCCTGGCCGAGCAGGGCATGACAAACACCCTGCGCGACTTCGAGGGCCCATACGGCCTCGACGAGCACGAGCTCCTGAACCTCGTCAAGATGGCGATCGCCGGCAGCGAGTCCGGCGCCGCGCCGCCGCAGGTGCTCACCGGCCTCGCCACCGGGGGCAGCGCCGCCGCGGCTGGTGTCGACGCGTGGTACCTCAGCGACCCCAAGTTTGCCATCATGGCCAAGATTGGGGCCAGGCGGGCGGCTGGGGAGAGCCAGCGACAGGAAGGCATGAGTGTGCATGCACAGCTGCTCGCGGCCAAGACTCCGGCGGAGGCCGCGGCTGTCGTGTTGCAGGGCCTGGCGAGCCGCGTGGCTGAGGTTTTGCACACAGATTCTTCGGAGATCGATGAGCATCGCTTCTTGCATACGTACGGAATAGACTCTCTGGTGTCTATTCAGATCGTGGATTGGGCCCTGAAATCGTGCGAGTCGCGGATCACGGTGCTGGATGTCATGGCTGCGGTGCCGATCATCGAAATGGCGCGGAAAATTGCTGCGAAGTCGGCGATCACACCAAAGGATGTTGAGCAGAATTGATTACCAGGATTCATTAGAATGTAGTGAAGGGTGTTGTTGAGGAAGAGGCTGTATGGCAATTTAGACTGCACTCTCCAAGGTCATGTTAGATTGCTATGGGGGTTTTCAACTGGTGGCCATTCCATTGGGCACGGAGACATCAGAGACTCTAAATTCCTTTACACGGATTTATTCTGACTCAATTTTAGAGATCATCAAGCTGTTGTCCTTGCATTTGTTTCTCAAAGTTATGATGAGTGTATCCGCGTTTGTGTATTCAACGATTTACCGTAACTGCAATTTGATCTCAACCCACACTTAAATGAGCCGAACGAGTGGTTTGTTGCCCCTGTCATCATCCGAAGCTCACGCGACAGTCCATACCACCTACGTTTCACCGTTCTGCACCACCAACAGCTCGTCCCTCGAAAGAATTCGGTCCAAAACCCTTGAAAGCTTACTCTCACAGTCAGGGACCATCTTCACCGAGCGCCACGCCACAAACCTGTCCGGGCGAACAAGCACGCATCCATCGTCTTCGACCTCCCGTCTGCTATACCACTCTCGATAAACGTCGTGGTAATCAAGGCCGAACCCGATGCCGTAGCTGTTGATTGGTATGCCCGTGCTCTGAGAAATCTTCTCCGCGGCCCGTTTCCAGGCATCCCCGCCATGCCCAGTCAGGAGGCAGAACGAGCCCTTGCCAGCTATGTCCTGGGTGGAGATCTTCTTCCGGCGAGTTGACCAGTGATCCAGCCACGCATGCGGAAGACGAGTTCCCGGGTATGTGCTGACTTGAATCTTAACCAGGCGGTTTCCCTCGAGAGGAGGTCTCGGCTGGCTCTCGTCGTCCAGATAGACAGCATTGGATATGTACCATTGGTTCATCGTGGCACCCAGGCTCTCCGCTTCTTGCCTCATACCTTCCAAAGCAGCGTGAAGTTTAGCCCGACGAGCTGCACCTTCCGGCGTCTGACTGGACAGGTCATTGATGCACTTCATCCCTTCTTCTGGCGTCGGAGCAAACATGCCGAGGGCTTCCCAGACGCCGGCATGCAGCTCGACCCCGTAGTTGGCATCCCTCACGACGTTTGCCCCAACAGGCTGTCGCTCCGCATCGTAGGAATCTAGGAGCCCCTTTCCCGCCAGACCCTTTGCGACGTAGGCAACCTTCCACCCGAGATTGTACGCATCCTGGATGCAAGTGTTGCTCCCAAGTCCGAATGCCGGTGGGTGGCGGTGGGCGGCATCGCCCAGGAGAAATGCGCTTTGCTCCTTGGAGTATTTGATCGCAACGCTGTCGCGCAAGACCCACGGGTCAAGCCTCAGAACTTCAATATCCACGTCATCGTCCCCAATGAGCTCTCTGATAAAATCTATCAGCTCCTTGCTCTTCGGCGTCAAGTCCCTGAACGGATCCTCGGTCGCCCCCGGCGTGAAGGCGACCAGCATCCACTGCTTCCACGGCCTGATCATCCGGAGAGTCGGGCCTATCCCAAACCTCGTCTTGAAATCCGGCTTCATGATCCAGTGCAGGTCCGCCTGCCGCGCCGGGTGCATGAGGTGGTCGAGGTCGGCGTTTATGACGACGTTGCACGCGACGCCCCCGCCCGCGTTCTTGGTGAATTCGAAGTCCAAGGAGCGGGCCACGATGCTTCGCGCCCCGTCGGCACCGAATATGTACCTGGCGCGGAGTTCGAATGTGCTCTTGGAGACCAAGTCCTGGATCTCGCAGGCCCAGACACTCGCAGGTGAGCGTTTGACGCCGATGAGCTTGGTGGAAAACCGCATTTCGAAGCCGTGGTGCGAGGCATACTTGACCAGGAGGGGGTCCAGATAGCTCTGGGGAAGATCTGTCCACTCGCATGGGGAGGCTATATTTTGATCCCTCTACGGCTCACGGGGTAAGCAGATGCCTGATATAGCAGTCATTGGACCATGCATACCATTGTGTCAGGGTGTGCGCCCCAGTAATGCAATCTTCCGTATTCCTCGCCGACCATGCTGCGACACCATCGCATGGCCTGTATGGCGCGGCCCCTCGTTGCTTGGCTCAAGGCATCATCTTCCAATCCAAGCTCCCGCAGACATTCTAAAGATCGATTAACATGGCATATTATCAGGACGGGATGAAGTGCATACCCATCCCATCCCAAATGGGTTGAAAACATGTGCCCTAGGCGTATCTGCCGTGCATGGGGCACTGGATATGACCAACCCCTTTAGGCCTTTTGATGAAATTTAGTTTGATATACACTCCTTGTTATCCTTGGCCATGTCCCATCTTACCATTCTGTCCGAGAAAAGCTCCAAGAGCCGCGCCCGCCGGTCCAGATCCGACCACCAGAAAGTCGGTGTCCGTTGCAGAACTCATCATCGCAGATGTTAAAGAAGAAGAACTAATCAAAATGTGGACAGCAATAAAGCTGGTATCCAGAGGTGTAGCTAAGTGGCCCGAATTATATGCCATCCAAACTGACGACGGGACTTGAAGTGGTGATAAGCTGACATCAGCACTACCTACGGAGGTGAAACTCAAACAGATGAAAGCCATGGAGGAACGAAGCTTGAGTACACTCCAACTAGCGTTTCAATCTATGTAGCATTCGACTGATGTGTGTGTGAGGAGAAACCTTCAACCCCGTCTGCCAGAAAGATTACTCCCTAAAACGCACCGGTTCCATCTGACCGAGTACCTCATTTCACGCACCAAGTTACCGAGGCGTTGGAATCGATTCGTGCTTTCGCCTTGGACGATCCGAGTCGGGGGATACCAATACCAGAGAGAATCACCTGTCCAGTACTTGTGACGAACGCCAGAGATTCGATATACCAAATCGAGGCAACACGCATCTACGACTCCCTGACGCAATTGAAGGAAGGTCGGATAAAAATCTTCTGGGATCCAATTGGGACGGGTCAAGGGTCTATGCAAGCAAAGGTCGCCGCGCTTTCACATCTCTACTCTAGAGTATTCGAGTGGCTTGACAATGTGTTCGGCATAAATCGTTCTTCAATTGAGTAGCACAAGGTCGGGATTTGGAAGATGTGGCGAATTCATGTTGCAGGCTTGCCCCATGGCTGATAGTTGACCAAGATTGATAACGCGGTCAAAAAGGACGTTTAAATCATTTTACGGTGCACTTTGGTGATGTGGGGAATTGCTTCTAGGAACTAAATTTTTCTGGGAACATGTCGCGTGTAATCTGACGGAAAATCTCGAGGCTCTGGTTGGTTTTGCTGCCCGGACAGACCACAATTTCGCAAAAAGTCTTCCCCTGGGCGGGCCAGCACAGGAGGCACCGTTCCGGCATCAAACACATCATAGGGGTTCAAAAAAGGGACCAAACATTTTCGATTCGATCCCAAGGCTCACCGTGAGAAAACAAATCGCATTCACCTGATCATCAACGAAACCATGTTCTCATTCAATATGATTGACAACCTTAACACCTATGACGAAGAGCTCTCTTGGGAGCACGCAATTCAGTTAGGATATTCATTGAGTTCATCAACATTGACAATCTTTTCATCCTGCAAGAAGGTCGTCTCCCATCCGATCTGGCACTCAGCCCTGGACGTATCAATCCAGCCTTCCTCGAACTTGATCACCTTGCCCTGCCAATCGGGATCAGTGAGCATCGCCCTCAACTGATCTGGGGTCGCCCAGTAGGAGGATGTGACATCGTATTGGGTCATTTTCCAACCAGGAAGTGAGCCCTTTAGGCTGTCTAAATCAGCCTGAAAAAAGGCCCGCAATGAAGCTGGTGTGACGAACTGGTCGGATCATAGTTTCAGTATACATCACTTGATCGAGCTTCAGGGTGTGCAGCCAATACGTACGAGATTGTACCGCGTGATGCCATGCTTTTGGATTATCTTGATCATCCTTGGGATTTGTTCCTTTTGGTACCACTTGGCGAATGCCTGCTCATCGATACCCTCTGCCCGGAACCTTGGGAAATGATGGGCGGAGAACTTGAGCAACTGCGTGGGCTGTGCCTGCTGGGTGGCTTGTTCGGTCATTTTTGCTCTTTGTGGGCTGTCCGTCCTGATTGTCGCGCTAAGCTAACAGAAACTCGTGTTCATAACAACACAAGGGTGATTGAGTGACGTTTTGCTGGGCCGAATTCAGGTTGGGAATTCACCCTTCTTATCCACAGACTGTTGGGCGTATTTGTCTTCCTCATCGTGGAAAACCAACCGACGAAGTGGGTAATCGTCGGAAAATTGCAGCGGGTCGGTCTCAGCGTCAATACGCCAAAGATCGGTCTGCCCCATCTGCTTGTTAGAGGCAAAGCACCTCGAAAGGAAGGTGACCATTCGCTGGGCAACCAACAGGCACCGGACCGGAAGCTCTAGAGTCACTTCTGCATGTTGGTTGCGAAACAGGACGAGTTTGTTGGTTCCTGTTGGTTGGATGATCATCACAGCCGCAGAGGCCCCATCAAAATGACGTGGATTGATCGAGAGCTCGGCTAGGCTAGAGTGCTTTGAGTGAACGGGGTGCAACAGTTGGTTGCAAAGCCAAACATGGATGAGACCAATTTTCAGAAATCGGCCGTACTGCAGAAGCAAACGGACTTGATGTCTGATTCCCATTCTAGACAGCCGTCTCTACACATACATGCATTCCCGAGGTGTTCAATATGCCCAGGACGTCGTCATGCCGACACCACCTCTCGATAACCTTGGTGCTCTCAGGCACACATGTGATAGGTGCCGCAAGTTGAAGGTCCGCTGCCAGGGAGCTACAGTGAGCGCTGATTTTTCAGGCGAAACTGGTGTTACTATCACTTGTGTAAGATGCTCGAGAGTTGGTGCGAACTGCGGATATAGTCGCAAGCAAATCCAAATGACTATGTTGCAGGCTATCTACGAATTGGGTACTGATCGCATTTTAGCACCGCAGCGCAGCGGGCGCCCTCCTGTTCCCAGGTATGGCGGTCATTCATGGTCGATGTCGAATCCAACATCCAGGAAGGGACAGCAGTCGCAAACAGGGCATCCCACCTTGTCCACGTTGTCACCAATAGCTTCGTCCTCAAGACTAGGATCCTTCAATCCGTCTACCTCTCCGCTGTACCCTCAAGGATCAAAGCAAAAATTCCAACGGGCAGAGTCTTGGGACGACCCTGATAATTGCCGATCATTGACGGAAGACGTTCAGTCTCTCCTAGACAATGACCAGTGCATGAGAATTGTCTATGTATCGTGTTGCGCCAGTCATCAAGCATGCTGGACAACGTGTGGTGGGCCAAATCAGGACGCCGCGCCGGAGCAGCTGACTAAGCCACGTCCGGCGCACAGCATCCGCATCCCCGCCTCGGTCTTGTCTCCGTGCCGTTATTTACATGGGCCAACGTCACCTCCTGCACCTCTGCCTTCGGCAAGAAGATTTAACCAACAAATCATCCAAAGACATTTGGAAGTAAGCTCGCCTGGCTTCGAGAATTTGATGGAGAAGGTCTGCCCCGGAGCTACCCAGGAATGCTGACAGTTTGCGTTCAGTGGTTCCGACGGCACAAGGAATCCTGACTTCCGAAGGCCCCTCTAAGGATCATCATGGTGGACAGCTATGCGGCGAGACAGAGCGGGCCACCGCGAGACACCTACCAGGATGCCGCGGCAGGGCTGTGGACTGGACGCGCTGTAAGCTCAGCGTGGCAGACGATCCTCACCGACTGACAATCCAGTTCGAACTGGCCGCCACGAGATGGGCCAGGAAGCTGGCCAAGGTGGACGGCAAGGTCTGGTGCAACCTGCAGGAAATCCAAGTCCTGAGGTGGATCGCCGAAGACGACGACAGCCCAGAAGAATCCGCGGCCGTCGTCAACAACCTCTCGGTGAAGCACATACCGCGGAGCCGGTACCCGTGCATATTCCCCCACCAGGCGGCCGAAGCCCACGAGGTCCTGGAGATCGTGTCGAACATGAAAGGCGGCGACATCCGGCGGCTGGGGAACGAGGCGATCCGGACCCGCAGCGTGCTGCTGTGCCCGGCACGCGCGTCAACCTGCGGCGGCAGCCACCGAGTGCGCAGGAAGGTCCTCCGCCTGGCGGCCGCCTGGCCGGTGAGGCAGACCCTCGCCCGCAGCCCTGTGGAGGGGATGGTCGATATCACACCCGTCGCTGTCTGCTGGCACGGCCCTGAGGCCGGTCGCTGTGCGTTCTCCTCGGCCCGCGGCGCGGGTGCTGCCCGTACGCAGCAGCGCACGGATATCAGGACGCACAAGACGGTGGGTGATCTTGTGCGGACTCTGGACCAGGTCGTTAGTCGGCCTCGAGAGCTGGCTTTGCACGATTCCTGGCGCAGGGGCATAGAGGACGTGACACAAGACGCGGTTCTGGCGTGCAGGCACAGGAGATCGACGGTTCATCCTCCGAGGTTGTATGACGCCGAGGCGAAGACTGTGGTCGATGGGCTGCGCGCCAGCCATTACATCGCTCTATCGTACTGCTGGGACGAGTGGCACAATGATGCGTCACTCCGCCAGACCCTAGCCAGCGTGTCTCAACGGCTGGGAATCAGATATTTCTGGGTGGACAGGTGGTGCATCGACCAGGACAGCGAGGACGACAAGGCCCGCGAGATACCCCGTATGCGGGACTACTACAGGGGCGCCGGTGCCTGCTTGGTGCTGGTGGGGCCAAACGGTAAACGGTTCGGTTGTGTGCCGCAGCAGGCCGGGGTGGTCTTGTCTGCGTCACAGCAGCTGCGGCTCAACAAGGACGGCCTGCGGTCCGTCTTTTCCTGTAGGTGGTCGTCGAGGGTGTGGACGATGCAGGAGGCGTTGATGTCCCGGCAGGTCATCTTCGCGGTGCAGGGCCAGCTCATCGACGGAGACTTCATCTCGGAGCTGCTGGCCTACGCCGAGTGGGCCCACCACGGGACGACGAGGATATGCGGGTGCTACAGGTGGGATCCGAGATTGCCGGTAGTCGTTGAGCCGCTGCATATCAGAATGCAAAAGGGGGAGCTTGTCATCATCAGGTCGATCTTTGGTGGCGCCCAGCAGTACGCGGAGTTGTGCTCCGGCAGCGGTGCGGTCCTCATGTCATTCGAAGAGGCCCTGGCAATGTCGGTCGGGAGATCCGCCACCATTGCAGAAGATTACGTATACGGTGTCCTGGGCATATCCATGGGAGGCGAGCGAGTCACGGTCGAGTATGGGAAGGGACAGCCGCTCGACTGGCGCAAAATGCTCAGCAAGCTGAGAGACGCCGGGATGATCACGGACAGACAGCTCGCCGCGCCTAGTGTTAACGAGCACCCTGGGATGTCCTGGCTGCCGAGTGTGGAGGGCTCCCCATACGGGCCATTCCTGGCAGGAGAGAGAATCGCGGCTCAGATCCCTAGACCCCAGTTATCGTGGAGCGAGCAGGGCGCGACTGTGGTTGCTACTGAGTTCGAATGGGTTGATGTTATCAAGGGCGACGGCGATGGCGGTATCGATACCTACATGGAAAACATTGACAATATGCCCTGCCACCGCGTTCTTGGATCGATCAGGGTCGAAGGGATGCTCTTGGACGTGGCTGCTACGAGCTCCAGAGTGAAATTCACCATGCAGAGGATGGAGGGCACACATATTATGCTATGCGGCATTATTGGCAACCAGGCCATCGCCATGAGAGTATCAGGGGATGTTCACGGCGGGCGTGTGAAGAGAGAGAATGGATATGTGTTGGAACTATTTTGTTCTGGCGACCGCCTTCAGTCTCTCAAAGGGAGGCAGGTGGTCGTTGGCAGTATGGAGGGTTCTCGTTAGCTGGTAGCATTGGAGATTTTATTGTGTAAATGGGGGATATGGCACTTGTCCTCAAAGAGAAGAATTGTATGTAACAAGTCTCGAAACCGTCCTCTGCTGGATTTGCTTAAAGGTCCGTGTATCACTATCCTTCCTAGACTCGGATAGTAGAATCGCTAACGCTGTTGTAAACCTAGCAGGGCATGTTAATTTTTGCGTACACCTCAGCTCAAATTACATACGGTCGCCTTCATCGCTGCCCGGGCTGATCTGCTGTCGCATACGAAGGGCAAGGACGCAAGCTAGAGGTAATTTGTCAAACGTTTTGTATTCTTGGTCCATGGCAGGTGAACGTCGCGCTACTGACTATGACAATGCGGGTTAAAGATGCCAGAACAGGCCTGAAGAGAATTATTCCACCCGGCCTGAAGGATGTGGCTGTACCTATTTCCATACGAGTACTCAACAATCCCCATCCCAACTGGTATGTTGGGCTTACGTATTGGCCAGCAGCATGCCACGATAACAAGATTGGGCCCGGTGGATCCTTGGGACGTAATCAAGTACCTAGGTATCTCAAAGCAACCATCGTGCAACACAGCCATTTCACTACTAGTCGCATGAACACCTTGATTCACCATGAACAACTTCTTTTCTTCCTCTCATATGCCACGATGTCTCTTGATATACCATTCCATGACAAATCCCCTGTCTCTCAGGAACGACTTCTGCCAGACACACACACGAATGATTCTAGCCTCGAGTCTCTCTGCAGCTTATGCACAGCGGTGGACTGGCCCAACGTCACGGATTGGGACGCCATCAAGAGCCCTCCCACTGTTCCTCAGCACCTGCATGAAACAAAAGTACTTGTCTTCGGCAATTCGTCCCGTGCGCAGCTTCTCGCATCTCGTTGTCGCGTCTGCCGCCTGATCGGGCATCTTGTTAACCCAGACCTGGACGGCGAGCTCATTGTCACATACTCCTTGAAGGCACACGAGAGGTCTCAACTTGTCAAGTTGGTGGTCCAGTCCCCTGCAATCGGCGAAACCCCCGACTATACCCAGTTTCTCTTGGCACATACTTTTGTCAAAACTCCGCAATGTATTCGAATACTACAGCCCTCTCTCATCGATTTCGAATTCTTCAAGGAAAAGATTCAGCTATGCAGGGAAGACCACGAAGAGTGCCGCCGGACCTTGACAATTGAAGCTGCGGAGCTCTATGTTATCGATGTAGTCGCGGAGGAGACGGTTCTCGCTAAATCAGGCTGGGAGTATATTGCTCTGTCATATGTCTGGGGCCAGGACCTTTCTCGTGAGCACGACGAGAAGTTTACACTGGTCGTTCAGGATGCCATGCTTGTCACCAAAGGTCTCGGCTGCAGGTACTTATGGGTTGATCGATACGTGAGTTTACTCCAAGTCATCCACACTGGGGTCGTGCCTCACACATATTAGTGCATCCTCCAAGAATCTTCGCATAAACAATCCATGATCCAGCAAATGGATCGGGTATATGCTAATGCCTTTGTCACAATTATCGCAACCTCCGGCGGCGGCGCTGAAGAGGGCCTACCGGGTATCAGTGGCCCGCCTCGCTATCAAGGCCGCGTCACGATTGGCGAAACTCACTTACTTGAGATGTCCAACGTCGGATCAGACAACGTCAAGCGATCTAAGTGGGCGACTCGGGGATGGACTTACCAGGAGGGCTGTCTATCTCGAAGGCGGCTTATCTTCACCGAAAAAGAAGTCTTGTTCCTCTGCAACAAGTCACTGGTCAAGGAGACGCAAACTGGAGACGAGGTAGATCCATACAGGATAATGACCGTAGACTCGTCACTCATGTGGGATACTCCCGATTATAACACTTGGGTTTGGAAGACTTTCGACTGGATGATGCCTCTGAACGGATCGACGATTCGGGCTCCCTACAGTCTTCTGCCAGCACAGATTCAGGAGTACACCGGTCGCAACCTGTCCAAAGACGAAGACAGCCTCAATGCCTTCCTCGCCATTCTGAAGCATTATGAATGCACCGAAACCGACGAACGCGGGCCAATGTCCCATCTGTGGGGAATCCCGTTGCAGCTGCGTCTCAAATCTGAAGACTTGGAGGAGGAACAAGTCGTTTTTAATTTGACATGGACTGGGCGACCGGGTGCGTACCGGCGACAGGACTTTCCCAGTTGGTCCTGGTTAGGCTGGCGCGGACCGATCAAGTCCATAAAGCGAGATATGTTTGTTCGTTGCAACATACCGTCTCCAGGGGATGGCACAAGCTCTATAGACAGCATGGTCAAGCACATGGTCCAAGTACGTGTGCCCAGTGGTGATGAGACAATCGATTTGTATCGTTTTATTCGAGAACGTCGGCTGGATACACCTCGTGACGCGGATCCAAAGGAGTTGGTGATCACCTCATTCGTCATCCCGCTGCGGTTTTGCGAAGTCGATGCCTATCCGGAGAACTGGTGGGAACCGTCTGCCAGTCCATCGAGCTGGAGGAAACAGCAACCCATCCATCTCATCGAATTCCTCATCAGCCCGGGTATTTTTCTCGGCGTCCCCATGTGCTTGGACAGGGAGTATGATTCCGAGTCTCAAAAGTGGGGTCTGGTGTTACCAAGCGCTGGGAGCTTCTTTCAGAACTTGGAAGTCTACACCATCATCATCCTCCACCAAGTTGACAATGGAAAATACGAACGGGCGGGTGTTGTAAGCCTCTCCTACGAGGCATATACCGGTGATCTGAAGCTCACTGAAAGTCGAACGAGCTGGGAAATGCACCTGGATGAAAAGGGTTGCGCCATCCTGAAAGAAGAACGGAGGGGCTCTCCGTTCAAATACTCGTTTCTTGAGGGGAAGGAATGGAGGACTGTATGCTTAGTCTAATCTACTAGTATATAGATCCGGTCAAAATCGACGTCGTGATGACCTCGCCAGATATAGGCTAGCCGTGCTGAATAGGCTACTTGAGAATTTGTGTGTTACTTATCTAGAACCGCGCAGGGGACATAGGCTCGATGTTGAATTTGTTTCAGGGGTTGTGGAAGATTGATTGCGGATATCTGGTCGAGATTCAAGTTGATCGACGTGAAATATTGCCTATATCTATACAAGTAGTTGATAGTTCCGCATTGCTTGTGATGGGGATGTTCAATGTTGTCATTGGAGCTTGTCCGAGTCCAACCTTGGAAGTCGCGCTGTGCCTTGAGACGTATTTCATAGTCTGCTAACAAAATCGTACTCTAACTTTTTACCATGTAAAGTCCGATCTCGATGAAGGATTCTGAAGCAGGTTCTACAAGTGTTTTGCCAGAAAGTCGAGTTCTCCAATCTGGACAAGTCTGGCAACAACATCACCATAGACGGCCTTGGCCTGCGTGCCCGATCTGACCCGTCGTGTGTGACAATTAAGATTCAAAATGAAAAGGGAAGGTCACCGCGGCAGGGGTGGGAAGGGTAGATAACAAAGCGGGGACGACTGCCTCATATTATTACCACGCTCTACCGGCCTTGGCTACCCGTGTGCCTTTCGCTAGCGCACCTTGGTATTACAGTAAGTGATCCCCAGCCGCCACCCCCTTGCCCTGGAGGGCCACTGAGGACATCATTACGAGCGTCTTCGCCAAGATCACTTATCGGTGACACTTTCCCAAAACACCAGCCAGGAACTCGGTGGCTATCTCACTGGCATTTCCGGGGGTGGGTCCCTGGGGACTCCCCCAGGTCCCATGACAATGGAGTGGCGTAGATAGCTCCGATACCCAGCAGATCTATGCCGGGCTCCCTGCTCTGTTATCGACTGTAAGCTCGGTCCTGGGGCTCTCATACGCGCGCCGTAAATCTCGCCTCTGAAACACCATGTGGTAATAAGAAGGGACGGACGCACTTCCCAGCCTCTCGGGATACTGCGGTCACCTTTGAACGCCCGTATGGATATAGTTATGGCTCGAGAACTCCGATAAAAATACATCTGCTCGCAACCTTCGGCCGTTGACTTCGCTTGGGCATTTCACTTTCTTTTTTTATCCTGGACGAAAAAAAATCCATGCTACCATAAAATAGTACCGCCCATAACACCTCGAAGATGGCTTCCATCGATAACCGGCCGATATCAGACGAGGAAAAGTACGCCGAGAAAAATGCACAAGAACCAGACCTGAGCAAGGTCGAGACGTACGGCGTCGGTCAACAGTTCACTGTGCACGAACATGCCGGCACGAAGAGAGACATCAAATCTCGACATGCCCAGATGATCGCCATCGGAGGGACCATCGGGACAGGCCTCTTCGTCGGCTCGGGACAGGCTCTTGCGATTGGCGGTCCTGCGTTTCTCTTCGTCTGTTACTGCCTGACGTCGCTGCTCGTGTATGGCGTCGTCACGGCGGTGGTGGAGGTCGCTACCTACCTGCCCATCTCGGGGGCCTCGATGGCATACTACTGCAACCGATATGTCTCTTCCTCGCTCGGTTTCGCCCTTGGCTGGCTATACTTTTACTCGTTCGGCATACTCGTAGCCTACGAAATCACCGCCGCTAGTATAGTTATTAATTTCTGGCCGAGCACGATCAACATAGCGGTCTGGATCACGATCATGCTGGTCGTCATTGTCGCACTCAACCTCTGTCCGGTCGGCATCTTTGGCGAAACAGGTAAGTCCCATTCTTGTGCTTTCACGGATCCCCGACTGTCATGCTTTGGAATGTTCTAGAATCTATCACTTCAGGATCCGTAGCAGGTGATTAACAGGTACTAGAGTTCTGGTTCGCAGGCGTCAAGGTCATCATGATCATCGGATTGCTCATCCTTGCTTTCATCCTGATGGTCGGCGGAGGGCCTCATCACGATCGACTCGGTTTCCGCTACTGGGACGATCCGGGTGCAGTCAAGGCCTATATCGTTGAGGGCACCGGTGGACAGTTTACCGCCTTTCTATATGTCTGGGTGTTCTCCGGCTTCTCGTTCTATTTTGGACCAGAGTTAATCGTTTACACCTCTGGCGAGATGATCAACCCGCGCAAGAACCTCCCAACCGCCGCTCGACGCTTCTTCTACCGACTAATTGTCTTCTACGCCTTGGGCGCTCTGGCCATTGGGGCCATTTGCAACTCGGAGGACCCGAGCCTGACGTCCGGCACCGGCGACGCGAACGCATCCCCGTGGGTCATCGCTATCAGGAACGCCGGGATCACGGCCTTGCCGTCGATTATCAATGCCGGTATCCTCATTAGTGCCTGGTCCGCCGGCAATTCCTACCTCTACATGTCGAGTCGCTCCTTATACTCCCTCGCCGTGTCCGGGAACGCGCCGAAGATCTTTACACGGTGTCTCAGGAATGGTCTGCCTATCTATGCAGTCCTCGCTAGTAGCCTGTTTGCGCTGCTCGCCTATCTGAACTGCAGTTCCCAGGCCGGTGAGGTGTTCAATTGGTTCATCAGCCTGACGAACACGGCAGGGTTTACGTCTTGGGCCGTCTGCTGCACTACTTTCATCCGCTTCCGCAAAGGGTGCCTCGCCCAGGGGGTCAGTGTTCCGTACCGCTCGCGCTTCCAGCCATACGCTGCGTACATCTGTCTCCCGATCTTCGTCTTCCTGCTGCTCTGCAACGGGTTCACGGTGTTCTATCCCGGGCAGTTCACCGTCAGCGGGTTCTTGACGACGTACCTCGGCATCCCGATCTTCCTCATCCTCTGGCTAGGCCATAAGTTGATTGCAGCGCGGAGTGAACCGTGGATGTACAAGGCTGACTCAGTCGACTTGAGCAGTGGTGTGGCGGAGGTCGAGGCTGACTCTGCAGAGTGGACAAGGATGGAGGAGATGAAGCAGTCCCGCGAGGGTACAACGGCTGCCAAGAAATGGTTCAAGAAGGTGTCCGTCATCTGGGGATAGTATAGCTATTTCTCAACCAGTGGGAATATTATGCGCAGTAGAAACAATATGCAGCCGCTCTGCAAGCAAAACACGACTGAATTCTAGATGTGATATGGCCTAGTGCAGGGCCGCGGACATGCCCGTGTTTGCGCGTACACAGTACGTCTGCTTCCCCACAAGCAACCCGGTAAAGAATCATCGGACAGGGATGTGGCCTGCAGCCTACCTTCAGGTAGCTACCATCCTGGGGATGGCGTACTGAAGTACTCGAGGCTACGAGTACTCCGTACGTTGGAGCAGCTTGTGGTATTCGATGCTCGTGGTTAAAAATGGCTAGAGATTGGGTATGTCCTCAATTGAGCTTTCAGATGAGAAATCGGGGGAGTTGTCCGACCTCTCCACTTCAAGGCAAACCCTGTCCACACCTGCAAGAAGCTTGATGCAGCTTAGCTTTGGCACGTGCGAGGGAGGCCTGAGACGGCAGCATCTAGAGCGTTCCTTCGCAGTCTTGGGAGCTATTATTACATCATGGAGCCAGCATCCACTGCAATTCCAGCATCCAACGAACGAGACACATGTGCCCCATCCCCTCCACAACCTGGCCGTCCTATGAATCTCTCGCCTAGAAACGACCTCTACTATAAGGACCCATTGTCACGCATTTCGACCTGCATACTTTCACGCCAGCACAGTACGTACAATAGTAGCGTGGCCGTGTGACCGAAGCTATGGACTTGGGGCAATTTCTCTAAACGCCCCTAACTCGGCACTGGTGCGGTGCGGCTGGGTTGAAGCCGTCCATCCAAACAATCGACGCCCCAAAGGTCCAGACCTGGCATCTGGGCGGGCCCTGAAGTCCCATCGATAGCGCTGGTTCATCTCCGCTCAGCCACCCGGCCTACACTACTCGACATACTGTACCTGGGCGGACCTATCGAGCTGGGCTCCCTTCTTCTGTTCGTCATGCTTCGGGTCGACCTCTGGCCATGCGAAAGCCCTCGACAGCGCATCGCTCGCGCCGAGCTCCGCCTCTGAAAGACAGTGACTATGATCACGAGATTAACCTTGTCGACCATGCCGCCGAGGCCGTGACGCCGCAGGCCCTGTCCCCAGAGCCGGGACAGCAGCCAGCATCGGCTACACCCCCACATCCACAGCCAGAGCCGTCGGCGGAGCAGGAGCAGGAGCGAGAGGCAGACTCTGGCGAGGGTCCGTCCTCGTCGCAGGGAGCCCCGGCGCGCAATCGCTCGATACGACGCAGCACGAGTAGTGTCTCTGGGACTTCCAGGCGTTCCAAGCAAGTCTCCAAGAAGGCAGCTTCGCAGGACAGCTTCGCACGCGATGCAGCCGTTCCCCAGGTCGAAATTACAGGTGAGAGAGTCTGCACAAATTGACGCGCACTCTTGCGCGTCATGAAGCTTCTCAGATTTCTGATCGGCAACAGAACCTACACCACTAGACAGGCCACGGCCTCTACAACCAGACGCGAACGGCACCCAACGCCGCAAACCCACCCCCGAGACCGCCATCGACATACTATACGAGAATGAAAGAGGGGGCATTTTCTGTGGGATACCCCTGTTCTCCCCCAAGGCCCTCGGCCAGCTAGACCCGCCCAACTGGACCAACTTCGCCCACAAGCCCAGCCCGACCAGCATCCACACAGCCCAGGTCCCGGATCCAAGCTGGGTGTGGTCGTGGCCAGAATGGCACATCAATAAGGACGAAGGTGTCGACGACAACGGCTGGGAATACAGCTTCATGTTTGCCAAGATGTTTTCCTGGCACCTGCCTAGGTGGTACAACTCGTTCGTACGCAGGCGGGCCTGGACGCGCCAGAGAATAAGGAGGGACCTGGAGTCGAACGACCCTCACATGCTGAATTCCGAGTATTTCACGGTCAGGCGGAGTGTGGAGACAGACCGCAGCGGTGGCAAGGCCAGCAGCCGCCACAGCCGCCACAGCCTAAGCGTTGCGTCGTGGGTGTCGGCCGAGGCTGGAGAAAAGCCCGACATCGAGGACATTGACACCCTGATGGCCATACTCACCCGGTCGCGGATCGACCGCGAGAAGATTGAGGCGGTGGAGAACTTTCTGCAACACGGAGGGGACGAGCTTCTCCATCTTCAGCACAGGATGCACGACATTATGGCGATTTTTGTTTTCCAGGCCTCGAGGAGGGTCCTGCTGTCCAAACTGAACGAGGTCTTTGAGGAGACGCAGCAGGCACTGGAGGAGAACGACACTGGGGAGCTGCAGCGGAGGAGTAATAATTTGAAGGGCGCGATACGGCATGCGGACGAGGAGTGCAGGCGGCTGGAGTACTGGAGCGACGTCAAGAAGCTTGTCAGGGAGGGGAAAACGACGACTGCGACAGACAAGTGTGAAGGATGGACCGAGGACTGGCGCGGCGTGGACCAGAGTGGGCCTTGTGAGCCGGGAAGAACCACATGAAAATACTTGACAGGAGCGATAGAATTTTATAACTACGCAACTTGTATAAAGGATTCGGTGTGAATTTGACGAGATCAAAATAGTTGAGGCTAACGAGTCGATCCTGTCCTCTTGGTCCCCGGCCATTTATCGCTGTGGTTATCGATAAGGTGAAGGTCCGGGGGTCGATCGGCGCCGAAAAATCTCAGTCGGTTCGCAGTCGGCCTGCACCTCCAAATCTCTCGACGGCCTCGACTTTGGCGACCAACAATCAACGGCCTGCGCCTCCTGCCACCCGGACTTGGCGCACACAAAGATAAACACACAGAATGATACCTTCATAGCAAATGTCCCTGGGGATCACTGCATTATGGAGGGCTCGACCCCAGCGACGGCTCGGCCTTCTGATTCCCAGGGAGCCTCTCCTCGTCCTGCGCCCGCCCTACATCCGCCCTCCTGCCACGAGCTCCCTATTTTCGACTCGCACGCTCCTCGGCTTCCCTGATACAACAAAGGAGGAGGAGACTGAGCGGCAACAGGACGATGCGACCGAGCCCTGCGAGCCCCCCCTGGTGCGGCGGGCTGAAGTTGTCGGCCAAGGCGAAGAGGCAAATGAGCTGAGGGCCTGGCTCTCCGAAGAGCCCAAGAGGGAGCGAAAGAAGACAGGGGGGCCCAAGACCAATCTGGATGACCTCGAGGAGTCTCTGGAACGCAGCAAGAGCGCCAAGTCCGTCTTCGTCAAGCCCCCCCGAACATACCCAAACAAGAGAGAGTCACGCAAGAGCTTAAGGGCTCACCAGGAGAGTATCTCGACCCAGGTCTATTTCGACCGAAATTTCCAGAATCTCTTGCAGGATGGAATAGCAATTAATCCAGCCGCCACCGACTGGCGCCACGTGCTGTCCCTACTGGCGTCTAAAACACCCGAGGAGTCTGTACAATGGATCGACGACGGGATGAAGATCGAGCTATCCGAGCGCAAGCTCGCGGCTATCATGGACGACGGTGGCGACGAGAAGATGGGAGCCATCAGAAGGCGAACGGGGGCTTCTATCAAGGTATCCAGGGCCGACACCCCGACCGCCTCATCTACTCTGTTGATCTCTGGGACGCGGGCTGGCATCAACCGCGCGACCGCCGAATTCAGGAGAATCGCAGGTAGGATCACAATCACCCGTCTATGGTCACCGCTTGCTCCTGATGAGGCAAGGACCGAGTCCTTCAGCGACGAAGACTTCTTTGTGCCACCCTTGACCAGGGAGGAGGGCGGCCCTTGGCAGCGATTCAAGGTTGATTATAACGCGTACACGACACCGTGGCCAACGGACATATCTTTCAGCTCGTTCGAGAAATACGTGGCCTCGCTGACGGACTCCGTGATGCACCCACACCTCAACTCTGTTCTCTACAATCCTACAAAGCACGCGGTCATCCTCGACCACGAGCGTGCAGTTGCGCGGCGACTTAAGCGTGCTTTCATGAACTACGAGGCACGGCCGTGGATCTCGTGCTCCGCACTGAAGCTCGCGCTGTCATTTCTATCCCGGAAAGGTGACAAGTATCTTCCAGAAGCGCGGAGCATCTTCGCTGCAATGGACCGATTCGGCCTACGGATGGATGCAGACGTTTTCAACATGATGTTGAGGGCCCCAACAACAACACGACATCTGCGGCAGTTCCGACAGGTCGTGCTCCACATGACCAAAAGGGGTTTTGCCCCCAATCTCGATACGTGGATCCTCTTCCTGCGGATGTTCCAGTCTGTCGAGGTCAAAAGCTACATCCTCCAAGCTATGAATTCGAAGAATCTGCTGGGGACCCCCGAGGCCATCCAACGTGTCGCGGAGGAGATGGCGCCCTTTGACACTGAGCATGCAATGAGCCAGGGCAAAGACTTGTCGACCTTCATGCAGGAGCAGAGTGACCGGTACGGCCCTGACTGGCTCACGCGCGACGCGGCGAACCAGGTACTGGACGTCCTCTGCCGCCACGGGCGGTTCCAAGATGCCTTTGAGCTGCTGGACCGCATGCACGCGCACGTGGAGTCGATACCAGTGGAGTACAAGGCCGACCGGATCGCGCACCAACCCGACGTCATCAGCTTCAACACCATCATATCGCACGCCAAGACCCAAGGGAAGATGCCGGTAGCCGTCAACGTCCTCCGCAAGATGAGGACGATCGCGTTTGCTACCCAGGCGGATCAGGTCACATTCGGGCTCCTCTTCGAGATGGCGTGGAAGTCGCGCCTCCGATTTTCCCTCTCGGTCATCTGGAAGTACGCCTCGCTGGCCCGCATGACCACATGGCGCATGCGCTATCGCGTCGCGGCCTTGATCAACGGGCAGCCAAAGAAAGGCGGCAAGGATGTAGACCACGGCATCTCCGCTTCCACATATGCACAGCTGGGAGGCGAGAGGCTAGCGCGGGACCTCGTCGGCGGCGAACAGGCCCTCGCCAAGATCAGGTCGCTCGCCGAGGGGCGCAGCCGCGCTGAGCTCGGCGTCCTCGCCGCCAAGTGCTGGCCGGAGGGGTTCTGCGACTACGGCCCGAGGATCTCGCTGGGCCACGTCCTCGCGCAGGCTGTCCTGAGGGACTACGCGTGCCTCGCGAGGAAGAACAAGAGAAGTGCGTCCCACGCAGAGGAGGAGCGGCTCAGGTTCAGCCCCAGCGCGATGCCGCTGCGGAAAAGGGTCCGGAAACAGGAGTACTGGGCTGCCGACCTCTCCCCGCTCGAGGACGAGGGGCCCGAGCCGATCAGGCCTGGGGACAAGTGGGCGCTCGACGAGACGCTGGGGCATGGCAAGAGGAAGCTGAAGGTGTTGAACATGTCCTCGAAGTCCCCCCAGGACCAACCGGCGGCGCCGCCGAACGATCAAGACAGTCCCCGCGAGCAGCCGGATCCTTCACAGACCCGGATTGCGTCGTGGAATTACTCCCAGCGTGCAGGGATGGCCATCCTGGACCCCGAGGTCTGGGCTGACATCCGGGACGGGGACAAGGGGCCTGAGACTGCGGGGGTTAAGGCCCCGCCCAGGCACGATATTCAGCGGCGCAACGAGGAGGACATCCTCGCCGCGCTGGGGAGGTTGGAGGTGAACTACCTGAGCTTCCGGAAGGTGGTGTCCGTGCCGGATGATGAGCAGTTTGACTGGGGCGCGGTGGCGGGGTCGAGGAGTGCCCAGGATCACGAAATGGAAAGCGATTGGGGGAAGATTCTGTCTTCTGATGCTTCATTCGGTGGGTATGATGAGGTTATTGGTGGTGACGAGGGGTTCGGTGCAGCGGGGGATGACGGCGTCGATGATGGGGCTGAACGAGGCAGTCAAAGAGATGGGGAAGTAGAAACGGATCCACAAGAACCTGTATAAGTGTACCTATATATACCACTGACATGTCAACACAATGTCCATCACCGCTTGTGAGTATTCAATTCCATGTTCGAAGTTCCTGTCTCCCTGACTGCACGCGGTATCACTCTACCCTACGCACGAGACAGCATGCCCTGAAGAGAACATACTCCACGTATTTTGTTCAAGTGACAGTCGTCTTGCATTTGGAGTATGGCTGTATCCATCAATAGAGCCACTGTTTCCGCCACTCCCAAATGGGGCAAGTTTTCAACACAACGAGCAAACCACACCTCCCTCGGCAGTACAACATACAAAGCCACGAATCAAGACTGCTCACCCGCCACCGCAGCGACGGCAGCGGCTGGCGGCCTGACCATGGACCTGTTCCAGCCCGGCTGCCCGGACCACTCGCGCAGCCGCTCCCCGCAGAAGACGAGGGAAAAGACGAAGATGAAGAATAGCCCCAGGCTGATCATGGCCATCGCGACGAAGGTGGCCTGCACGCCGATGGAGTCGACCATGGGGTTGATGTAGAAGGGGATCACGAAGGAGACGACGTTCTTTAGGCCGCCTATCAGGGCCAGCGCGTCGGCGCCTTGCGGGAGGTCTGGTTTCGATGGATTAGGGACGTTCTGGTCAATGTGGATTTTGGAGAGACGACGGCTTTTGGACAGGTGACTTACAGCAGTCCACGGGGTATGTGAACACAACGGTTGTTGAGGCTTGCATTCCGAAGATGAAGATCGCGAGTCCCACCAGTGGTCTGGGGGAGATTCAGTCAATATCGAAGCCGGTCGAGCCCGGGAACAAGGGGATTTTAGCTCACATGATATAATGTCTCTGCTGCTGCAGCGTCACGCCAAACACGACGAGTCCAACGACGATGCACACGAGGGCCGGGTACATGGCATGGAGGCGCATCTCTGGTCGTCTCTGGCCGTGGTTCCGCCGCGTGAGCCGCCGCACCACAAAATCACTGAACGGCCCGCCCGCCAGCTCGCCCAGGACGGCCCCGACCAAGGGGGCGATGTAGACGAGGTTGACGTTCGGGGCGGTGAGGTGGTAGTACCGCCGGAAGAGGATGGTGATGATGGTGCTGATGCCGACGGACCATGAGAATGTCCATGCGAACCAGAAGGCTGGGACCCAGCAGGCTGGGTATCGGAGCATGATGAGCTGGATACGGAGAACGTGAGTGGAGGTTCAAGGATGATTAAGGCTCGCGAAAAGGGGACGCGTACCGGTCTGAAAAATGCGGTGGACCATTTTGGGACTTCTGCGTGTTCAAAAGGCTTGAGCCTGATGGAGAGCCTTCGCGCTTGGTGTTGTTCTTGGATGTTGCCTTCGAAATACAATGTCTCAGGGACGAAAAAGATTCTGCTCACATGTCGTTAAGATATTGGGGTTTCACACAGTTAGCCACGCATTTTACTGACATATAAATCAGAATTCCACCCAAAGCGACAGCAAGATGTCCAAATATCCAGTACCAGTTGCCCGTACCCTGGACGATGTAGGCGGCGAAAATAGGTCCCAAGAATGGTCCCAGCGTGGTCTGAAAGTGTCAGCAAGCTGTGCCAAAGATGGACCCAAAGGTGTGATGCCTACCAGAAGCGTCCACCACCCCATCTTCTCGCCTCTGACTTCTCTTGGAAATATGTCTGCAACAGTGATACCGCCGAGCGCGTGGACAGCGCTTAAGCCGAAAGCGAGCAGAACACGAGCACCAGCCATGGACCCATAGGACCGGGCACACGCACCCCATATAGCACCACCAAGCGCCACCGCAGTTGAGACAATGTACTACAAAACGAGCGCCGTCAATACCTCTGAATCGCTAGTTGGAGCATCGGGCTCCGGGCAGGCCTTACCACAGGCCTACGGCCCAGAGTCTGGGCGAATGGGTTCCATATCAGAGGACCCGCGCCGAGTACCAGCACGTATATCCCCACCAGATACGATACCTCTGTGACAGACTTTCCGAACTGCGCTGACATCAAGCCGTACCTGTCTCACGGAGACTTGACATTTAGCCATGCTTCAAGGCGTGGTCGACGCGTAGATTGTCACTTACGCAGGAACAATGAATAGCCCAGCATAGGTACCAAGCCCACCGAGCAAGGAGATACACGCCAGAATACTGTGCTTCTGAAGCCAGCTCCATTTCATGGGGTCGTGTGGATCATGCAAGACCTCTGCTGAGCCATCTCGCGCCGCGTGCCCGAAGCCATTTTCGACGAGGTCGACAGAAGTCCGTTTCTCCATGACTTCAACACCCTTAAGGATTTGCAAAGTCGTAGCGACCTAGAACGCTTGCCTTATAATCTTGCTGGTATTTGGTATACAGAAAGAAAATTGCTCTGGTTCGGTTGTTGCAATCACTCGGCATTTAAAAGGATTTATCTTTCCGCCCCAGGCCTGGTGACCGCGTTCATCAAGGATCAAAACAGAACCACAACGCCAAGTATCACCGAGAGCATTTTACAGATGGTATCCAAGAGCCCATTACGTTGGAAAGGATAACACCGGCCATGCGAGACTCAAACTGCCGGGCCGGGCGGGCATCCCGAGATGAGGGGCGATGGCTCGACGCTACATAGTTGTAAGCACTTGAGACTGCAGCGTCGACTGGTCAGGGGACTGGTACCGTGGTTTCCACCTCTAATATTGCTCTCTGAGGAGATCGTAGACATCTTCAGGATGCAGATCCGGATATCCCTTGCATTCGGCGCCTGATGCTCGGATTACCCGCAACCGCTGGGCTGGAATAACGAAGTGGTTATTTTTAAAAAGCCCTTAGAAGATTCAAAGGAAATCCTCTCCGCTCTCAACAGGCTGCCAACAGTGTATCCGGTGATTTAGAACAGACAGACAAGGAAGTCATGGCCACGAACGGGAACCGCTCTGCCAATGGCGGCGACAATACCATCGACCCAGAGAAGTTTAAGAGGCTTTTCTTCACACCTGTGGTTCCCTTCCTGCATGATGATCCGTACACAATAGATTATGATGGCTATAGAAGCTTCATTCGTCGCTTTAGTATATCTTTCCACATTATCATGGGTGGCATAGTCATGCTGACCTGATTCCCGCAGTGCAGGATGAATACCTGGAGCAGGGCATTGCCATAATCGCGAATCCAGAAGCAGGAGAGCTTTTCACTCTCGAGCGCGACGAACGGAGAAAAGTGCTACAGATATGTATCGAGGAGGCCGCCGGTCGATGTCCAGTCATTGCTGGAGTCGTCCACGTCCATACCAAGGGGTATATCGAGACGGCCAAAGATGCACAGGAACTGTGAGTCCTCGGTTTCTCATAATTAAACATTGCTTTTATAACTTATGGGATTTTTTTTGGCAGTGGGGCCGACGGCCTTTTCATCTTCCCTCCGATCGGCGCCGGTGACATCGTCGCCATCTGGGACTCGGACAAGTACCCCGAGATATTCAGCGACATCATCAAGGACGTCTCGGCCGCCGTGCCCCTGCCGGTGGTCATCCACCCGGTCGGCCGCTACTCGATCCCCTTCGGACAAGGGCTCCCCATCAAGACCACCAAGGCGATCCTGGACGCGTGCCCCAATATCGTCGGGTGGAAGATGACGTACAATTTTGACGGGTACCGCAAGATTGCCCGCTTCCTACAGGGGTACGAGAGACCCGTCAATATCCTCGCTGCCGTTGGGCACTATATGCACGAGAACCATGCCGACAGGATGTTCGACGGGACGTCCTCTGGTGCGTGGAACTACGCGCTGGAGCCGATGATGGAGCACCTCAAAGCGTGGCGCAAGGGCGACTGGAAGGCTGCGACTGATCTTTGGGAGGGAGGCGGCCTTGCCGAGCTCCAGCAGTGGTAAGTCATAATTCGCCTGGCTCTGACATAATTATGAGAGGTGAGTTGATTTGGTATTGATCGATGATGCAGTATATTTGAGGATATTGGTCGCCTGCACGTCCGGTACAAGACAGCAGTCTGGCTCCGAGGTCTCATCAAGACGCCCGTGATGCGGCCCCCGATGCCGAAGCCTAGGTTGACAGAGATTGAGGAGATCGCGCAGGCATTGGTCACGGCCAACCTCCAGATCATACCCGAGTCTGAGATCAAACAGGTAATCCAGTCTCTCAACCTTGTGCTTTAGGTATTGAGTGTGTCACGGGCATGGGCAGGAGCGGAGCGACTCCAACTCGCTGGTTTTGGTGGGGGGAGACAAGGGACGACCGAGGTCGCATGAGAAAACAACTCGTTGCCTACAATGTGACGCAAACTGCTTGATATATATCCGTTGCTTGAGAAAAGTCTCTTCATGGATGGCCCGGATGTATTGAGCTGAAAAAAATATTCGATTATTAACAACCTCCAAAAACCTCGTCCGGTCCGACAAAACCGCCATTGTTATTGCAGCCACTTATGAAGCGGGCTTCCGTAACAGCCTCACCATCTGCTCCACTTGTGCAACATTTGCCCTTTTCAGTCTTCGTAAGCATCTGCTCTGGCTCTACTAGACAATCGCAGACGGATTCTTACCGTTCCCGCGACTTTACCTCCAGCAGAGGTACAGATGTTCCCGCTTGGATTCAGGGATCCGTTTGCCATACGACAGCCCAAGATGCGTGGCGCGGCCATGGCGCCAGTGGCGCAGAGGAACAGGAATAGGGCGTTGAACTGCATGTTGCTACTGGTCGGAGAATTGATGTAGTATTTTGTTGATATGTAAGAGAAAACCCACCAAGTGTTCAAGTGTCGACCTGATCCCTAGAGACCCTCCTGTGGTCTTATGTACTGGCGGACCTGATGGGACGCTAGTCATGTATCAGTGGCAGTCATTTACGCAGCCCCTTTTGCCCCATTCGAATTAGAAGAGCGTAGATTCAGCACCGGGCAACCCGGGAATTCCACTGAGTAACAGGCCATTCACTTGTGGACGCGATTCAGGTAATAATTGGCAGCTACCAAAATATCTTGGGGGACTGTGGAGCATTTTCACCCATCTACATAGAATGTGTTACCACCTGGCGAGTATTTGAATTCTAGGCTGTCCATTTCCGGCTTGGACTTCCTTGGATCCTTCAGCATGGGCCGAGAGGATCACATGTAGAGACATTGGAGATGTTTTCCAAGCACCACAGTCTCGGGTACTTCTAGAAGGTTAGGGATACAAACTTAACATGCCTGTCGGCTCCCGTCGGACCACAAATCAAAGAGATGAAGAATATGTAGTGGTATTCTGGTGGCCGCAATGGTCCACCTCTCAGAATTGTATGAAGTTCAGAATGGAATGATTTTTAAGTTTCGTTCCTACACGACAGTGTTTGTCACCGAACCGCCGCGAGATTGAGAGTGTAGTGGCGTCTTTTGATAGGAAGCATCGGTGCTTGAGACATGAGCAGCGAGCAAATTGCCAAGCACGACAGTTACAGTATATCTAATAAAGTCCTGCGGTCTCATGTTCGGAAATGGCTTGGTTATCCTGTGGTCATCAACAATATGCACAGCAGACGGCGGAGTGCAGGCAGCTGAGCATCAAACAGGCAACACCAAGGAATCCAAATGTCTTCAATCCGAATCAAAGATGCACGCTGTATTTCTGCTGTGTTTTACATCGAAGAAGGAAGACAGTTTGAAAATTTGTCTTTCTTCATTGATGAACTGACTCACTTGTGCATCTTCACGCTTACACATGGTCGGTTGGCCACCTGATTCAATCACCCAATAAGTAGAAGAATAACGTTGCAAAAGAACGTTTACACAATTACACTATAAATCAAGAAATGAGAGAGAGAGAAAAGAACATCCTTTTGTTAATGCTGCTCGACTTTGATACGGCAGTACATATTTAAGGCTGACGTCTCGAAACGGTGACAGCCGTCAGGCCGCTCCTTCCCGCGACACGCCCGTGCCTGGAGGCACCACCTCAAAGCTCCCACGTCAGCAACCGACGCTACTGGAACTCACCCTTCAATCCCAACTTCAACCTCGCACCCCTTTTCCATTCTGCGTCTCGCAAACTATTACACCTCCACGGCGATTTTATATATATAATAGTTGTATCATGGTCGAAGACGGACCTCACGGTCTCCCTCGAGTCCTCAAATCAGCAGACTGGCTTCCACGACAGCCACGACGCGCAATGCAGTAGCTTGGAGATCAACGTGCACCCTAACAACACACGCGACACGCGACTTTTCTACCTGAATGCACAACTGCTTCCAATTATGTAATCGATCAAGACCCCCATTCGGTCATCCCTCGCTAAGGACTGGACATATCTCTTCTCGTCCCTGCGACTCATTGAGAACGTCCATTCGAGGCCATGTGCGTCCAGATTGTCCCACTCGCCGTCTATCCTAGGGCTGCGACACGTCTAAGCCGGATGGCCCACCGGCCTCGCCGACCGAAGAACACCCACAACACCCATCCTAGCGATGGCGACTTGCTGTCAACCACACGCGTCGTCGTCACTGGCTTTCCAGTGGCAGAAACGGTTGCTCGAAACGGTGCCGTCGTCATGAGACCCTGTCGGTGACCGGTTTTCAACAACTGGCGTTTAATAGGCGCCCGGCTAGCTCAATCGGTAGAGCGTGAGACTCTTAAAGAACCTCACGATTCTGACAAAAAATCTCAAGGTTGTGGGTTCGACCCCCACGTCGGGCTCAATTCCCGGCGATAATCGCCTGATTCTTTTTTTTGCTTTTTGCTGGAACGTTTCTGTTTCTCTAGGCGAGCCCGGATTCGAAGTTTAGGCATTTGGACAATCGAGATGGCTGGGTGAGCCAATAGTGTGGCAACACCTGATGCCCAAAACTTTACAGGGATATGCAAAGAGGTAGTGCCACGGGCTCTGACGGCTGCAAGATTCATCATTTTCCTCTACCAAGTAGCTGTAAGGGGCGGCCATCACAAATTAGGACTCGGTAGGGCCACGGGAGAAGACCAAAAAACCGAGTGCTGTGGTGGCCGATTGGCCCTCCGTGTAGCGGCGGCTGCGTGTTCCCCAGACAAGATTTCGGACTGGGCGTTGACCTCAACTCCCGGCGATAATCGCCTCTCTTCTTCACATTTTGATCTTGGCTGCTCGGATGATGTCCTAGCAGACTCGATTGTCTGATTTTACATTGTTTAGTTCGCTTGACGGACATCTGGGACTGGTCAGCAGCAGGCCGATCAGCAGATGGCTGCCTGGCTCCTAACAGTGGACGGTTGTGGGTTCAACCCACTCTTTGAAACCTTTTTCAGGTTCTTATGTGCACCCTCTGTCGGGTAACACAGCGCTCAGAATCTCAATCGCAGGGCGGGAAACGGAGCATAGCCCAGGGCAAGTGTTATAGCTTCAAGACGTTTCTAGGACTTCCTTTAAAGCTTTCAGCTGTTACCTCTGGCCACAATTAGCGGCTCCTTGCAGGTCCTTAAGCTTACTACACACGAAACACAACTGTTGGATAAATGCCCACGTGAACAACATAAAGCCAGCCCTCCGTCTGAAACTCAGCTTGATCCAAGACAAAAAATCATGGAAAATCACAGCCCTTACATTCTCGCACTCCACCTACATAGTAGAGAAACGAGATCTGCCGGCATGTGCTCTGACAGCTCTCAACGGCCACCGATGTTTGTACCGCGGTTGTGGACACCCCCGGATGACCCAGACAAACCGCCGTTGCCGTACATCACTGGATTCACTACACGAATCCACCGTCATGTGCCCCCGCCACCATTCGGCGAACCCGACTACGGCCCTGAGCCCAGACAACAGCTATCAATGCAGTACATGAAAAGCGTGCCACAGAGCGAGCTTGTCGTCGACAATCCTCCCTTGGAGACAGCGCCATCCCAAGCAAAGACCACACAGCTCACTATCAACACGCCCATATCCGTGGGAAACGCCGACGGCGCCCAGGTCGTCACATGCTCCATCAACCCCGACGGAGAATTGGCCGGTCCGTCCTTCCAGGCGGTCGCCAAGATATACGACCCTCTGTATTATAGTTTCAAGGAGTGGATCGCCCATGCGCCCCGCAATGTTGTCACCGAGGCCGACAAGGACTACAGCCGCGAGGCTGCCGCGTACGAGTACCTCTAGGAGATAGGACAGACTGGCTCTTTTGCCCCCGCATACTATGGATCTTGGACCTTCGTTCTTCCCATTACCAGTAGGGGCAAGACCCAGACGAGGCCCATCCGCCTGATCCTGATTGAGTACCTGGGCGGGACCAGCATCCGCGGCAGCCTCATCGAGAACGACCCCGAGCGCGAGGGCGAGGATGCCTTCCACTACCCGGAAGAGTACAGGCTCGAGGTCCTGGCGCTGGCCATGGACGGCTACGTCAGACAGCTTCACTCCGGGATCGACCAGCTGGACTTTGCGGACCGGAACGTCATGCTCGCGCCAAGGGGCGCCCCGGCCGAACCCGGCCAAAATGTTCCCGTCGTCGCGGGACTGTCGCTGCCGCGCGTCGTGCTTGTCGACTACAATGCGGCCATGGTGTACACCCAGAGCAACAGGGGGAGGCCGCCTCATATGGACTGGCCGCGCCCGTGCAACCCGATGTGGTACTTTTGGGACGAGTCCATGGACGACGTTGGGGGCTGGGTCCCTGATAAATGGCATCATAATCCGAAGTTCATGCAGGAGTGGCTTCAGAGGAGGTTCGGCACCGAGGAGATGCGGAACCTGTACGCCCCTGTCGAAGCAGAGCTGGTATTTAGAGACTACGACCTGCCCGAGTATCGGTGATGTTGGTCGTTGGTTGAGAAGATTATACAAGCGAGCAAGCTGCACAAACACTTGGAACGAGAGCGCAATAGAGACCGATATGAACATGTAAAGCTTTCTCCGTACAAGTGACGTGTAGACACGGCTGGCATCGCGCAACGATGTTCTCTGTAAATAGAGGAATTCGCAGTAAGCGGTCATCAAGTATACACCTCCTGCTTGGCTTCTCATATATCAATCTGTCACACGAATCCCATGAGACTTTTGATGCAGGAATTAGTTCAAAATGGCACTTTTGAGGAGTGAGAGTTCCAATTATTGTTTCTTCTTTGAATTGCTATACTGTATTCGTGAATTTGCACAAATGAGGGTGTGCAAATCTGTCTATCTGTTTACATGCCACTTACGTACGTGGCAACATTGGCCGAGGTGGTCACCTGAAGGCGACCAACCTAGCCCATTACCCACAAAAGATATCTATGGACGCAGGGAAGCTGTCACGATTCCTGGATGAGACAGGAGGAAGAATGGCACAGCAAAAGTATCAGTCATACATTTGTCAGGGGGACGGCCTAAACGGACACCACCAAGTTGCGGCGGCGACCCTGTTGCGGCTACCACCCAGGCTTCCTGGGCCCCTTCTCAGCCCGGGCGGGGGGAGGGGCCGATTCCTTCCGAATACTCCCCATCGACTGAGCACCGCATATACTGGCAGTTGGTCCAGAAACCCCTATATATGTTCTACTCCAAGAGCCATACATTGACGGGGGCAGTACTGGAGTTTATCCCGAGTGCTCTTGTTTGCCTTGTAGTGCACATTATCCACCACATTATTCCCATACTACAAACAGCTCAGGCCCATCTCAGACATTCTGCCCACCACAATGGTCGACAAGAAACCCACGGACCCAGCAACAAACTCGGGGGTGCAGGCACCCACCGCTACCGCCAGTGCCTCTATCAACAAACCCGTGGCCCCAGCCAAGAAGGAGGCGGTGCAGCCACCCGCTAATGCTGCCGGTACCTCTGCCAAGAAATCCGCCTCAAACACCAGCATCCCCAATGCCATCGCCACGGGCAAGAACCAACCCGTCAAGCCCGCCGGCGCTCCGCCCATCGTCGCGGGTCAGGACAGCTCGCCCCCCGCCGAACCCGCGAGACCCAACTCGTCTGGCGGGACCAAGACAGGAAGCAGCCCTCGGAATCCTAACTATGAGCCTCCGCTCAGCCTAAAGAAGCACGGGTTCCGCGTGCCTGTCTTCAAGCCCAAGGAACACTAGGAGCCATCTATGGGCATAGGCTCCCAGCAGCTGTCGAAACTATGAGTGGTATAGACTTCATATTCATACTATAAGTCTAGCACCACTTTTGTACATGAGAAATGAAGCTGCCATCTTACTTGTAGTCAGGCACTACTCTCAAGTCAACTTTAGGGTGAGAGTTGAGAAACATCAGCTAAGGAAGTTGCAAGTACCTCGAGAACACTGTGTTCTTAGGTAATTGAATCAAATTAATATACAATTGCATTACCACGTTGCATTTATTCCGTCTAGTATTACGCCTTGCCTTTTATACTTGCACAATGTTGACCATCCGATACGGTAGCAACGCAATTCGTACTAAGCTTTTACAGCTGATGAGCACAGGAAGGCGGACATGCCAATTAGTATCCGCCTCTACTCACATGATAAGTAGAGTCAGGTCGAAGCACTATGAGGCCATCAAAATTTGAGTCAAGTCAATAGAGAACATGCATAATGCCGAAACTCTAAGAAGCCTAAGAAGTATGAACAGGCAGCAAATACTCCTCCCTGGAAACTGGTGCCGCGATATTGGTGTAGGTTGAAAACGCTACCACTGGCGGGCCTGGCTGAATTCTCTTCTTGTCCCAATTCGTAACAACGCCCAGACGTACTGGAAAGTAGCTCGCATCAGAATCCTCCTCAGGCCTGTGGCAAAACGTCTGAATCAGGGCGCTGCTCATGCCTGCTCTCACGAAACCGGGCGGTGTACCACCGTATCTCCGCACGGCAGAGTTGACGAGTAGCGCGGTGACAAGAAGACCTCCGAAGCCGATGGCCAGGACTTGGCCCAGCTGGCTGTAGCCAATCGCAGTACGGTCGAAGGTGGGCACACGGGCCGGGTCCGGGGACGCATCGAATCCCATGGTTTGCTCGAGAAACACGCTCTGTGACACCAGCCAGTGCAGGGTCATCATGGATATCATGAGCGGTACCGAGTAGGAGAAGGGCAGTGAGAGCATGTAGCTCGAGCGTTGCATGCCCACGGGCTGGGACACGCGCAGGGGTTTCTTCCCAGAGGGCCGCAGGAAACGCGTCCACTCGTCGGCGACGAGCTGCCGCGTTAGAATGTTGTTGTAGAAGATGTACAGAAAGCTGACCCAGATCTGAAACATATTTGCCAAAAATACACAAGCCGGAAGAGAGTACTTGATGGTCCCGCTACCGAAAGCCAGCGTGCTCGGGTCGGCGGTCTGTAACCCACGCTGCCAGATACCACGCATGGTGATGTCGATGCCCCACCCTCCGAGCCCGCTGATCGAGGACAGGAGAAGATATAGCGGCACGCCGATGCCGATTGCGAAGCTAGGAACCGACTGGTGTAAGTCACAATGCGGGTGGAACGTAGGGTATAATGATAGTTTGTTTACAGTGACATCGAGATGGCCCAACAGGTCCGACTTACCGCCATGAACCATTTTGGACGGGAGCAAGCATCCCATATCCGTTGCCTTGCCTCTAAATGCTTAGGCATAGCACCCGGAGATTGCAGGTATTCTGATATGGCGTCTCCCATGAGAACCATTGTCTTGTCCCACTCGTCTTTGTGGGTCTGCTCTGGCTGCTCTGCCATTGTCTTGTTCTCAGTTCTGCGCGCCGACCGACGCCACACTGACAAAATCAAAATCGACTCAAACAACGTGCACGCTGTTACGGCAACCAGCATTTGCATACCGTAGTGAAGGCCGCACTTTGCATTCATGTCTGGAACCGGGCCTGTGAGGCAGTAGTCCACAGCCATTTCTATGGCTGTGTCCCGCATTCGGTCAGACGCTGGCAGCAACCACTCGTCATAGATTCCTAGTCTCTTGACCAGACTGCCTGTGCACGGTTTCCAATCGCGCATGTCAGCAGGCCCATAGCTGTCGCATATCCACCACGATGAGCTCGTCCAATCCCCATGGTTCCAGTCAGAAGTGGCACCGTGTAGAAGTGAATATCCCTCGTTGGTCAACGAGGTGACATTTAGAGCAACAAGCACAAGGGGAGCCTTTTCGCTCAATGGGTTGATGTAGCGCTTGACACAGCTCGCCCGGTCAAGGCGAGTGAAATTGGGCAGATTGGCTTGCATGTCGAGGATCGGGTCCCATCCTGACTCGGGGTTGTAGTTATCGAGAGTGTATGGTGAGGGTAGCGGTGCTGTTTCCCAAGTGGCAGTTGCTGTCTCGTAGTCACTTGTCACTAGGGCACGGGGGTAGCTGACCACAGGGAAAGAAGAGAAGACGATCGAATTCCAACTTCACGCCGCCATTGCTATGTCAATAAGATGCACCGTAATAGACAGCACCCCCGTACGTTGAAAATGGGGTGATTCTGACTTACATTAAATGCAAGACGGTCGACAGCATACCGAGAAGGAGCCAAGTAAATGTTCTCTGCCACTTGATATAGCGCAGGTTCCTCAAGCTTGGCACGCCAATATCAATTGACTTGCCTTTTGAGTGAGCATAATCCATCTCGTTACGGGATGGCGCGACGAGTATCTGCATGCAGTAGTTACCAGCACCTAGAAATAGAGACGAGAGAGCGTTGATTATTAGATGCAAAATGCTGTTAACCCTGCGAATCTCTTCACAGTCACCCAGACGCAGCACACCCACACCGCGACCATCAGGCGGGTGTGCGACACATGCCCAGATCGTGACAACAAGGTTTGTGATGACAATTATGGCGGTGAGGCCGGACTGAAGTCGCAGCATATTAGATCGCTTGGACATGCGCACCCTCAGCGTCTGCGCCCGCGGATCCGCCGGGTTGAGCTCGGGGATATAATTCTTCAGGATGTCTATGCGGGCGAAGGGGAAATGTCCCTTAATCTCCTCTTGAACATGGCGTCTAGGACTGGTTTAGCGAGCATATGCAATGGTGTTGGTCTCATGTAACCTATCAACTTACTGAATTGTGGTTGTCGAGGCCTGACAGCCGGACTCGAGTAACGGCCTGGCTTGCTCGTCAGAGACGCCTTGATCGGCCGGTTCTTCTGGCTCATGAATGAGAATCGCTGGCGCTGAGACAGATGCTGAGTGTTTCTGCCAAGGTGTTCCACGCATCGTTGCTGGAGCCGTCGCTGGCATACGAGGTCCTATATGGGTTTGATATCAATGATGGACTGGGAGCCATGGGTGTGAGGATGATTACGGTCTTGGGAGAGATGTGTACGGATTAAAAACCAAGACCACTTAGGACACTAAAAGATAACGAAGTTGACAAAAGTGAGCCGAGAGCCCGAGAGAAAGGTGACTCAGGCAAGCTGAAAGAAGAGTTGGACGTTTGGCATTCATTGGAAGGGAATCGACTTATGGTGGGCACTGCCACCGCCATCATGGCTTGAGTTTTCGAGAACGAGAGGGTTCATTGGCGGACATGTGCGACCCAACTCCCTTGTGCGCCACTGCCATCCTTCATAGCCGCGCGCTGTTGAGTCCAGGGCGGAATTATGGCCCCCACAAGCTAGAAGATTCCGGATTCAATATGCCTGCAGTGTGGCGCCTGGGGGCGGTTGCGGCTGGCAATGTGCACAGTCCGACATACTTAGGTACTGATGCTCAGAGATTTTGGGCTCTACAGTTGAGCCGTAATAGGTCGTCTTCATCTTCTTTGCGTCAATCTGGCACCTGACGTCTTGGACAAAGGAAGGGGAGATTCACATCCATTGAAACGGCGGAAACATCCATGTATGTAGCTCTCTGGTGCATGGACTACTGACAAAGCAGCTGCAGCCAATTAGAGTACATTCCCGCCGCGAAAACTCCCACCCACCCCCAATTCGCACGCCCAATTCGCTTGCCCAATTTACATACTGTCCACCAGTGGGCACTCCTTTTTCCCAACTTGCATCATGCCCAAAGGTAATCTCACTATGTAGTTGCTCCTTATGCACGCTCATTCCCATTCATTAGTATGTAGGTATGATGGTGGCTGTGGCGCTCGTGGCTGCTGACCTGGGTTTGGAAGCATGAAATCCATGTAGTGTATAAATCCACACATGTGCGAGCGGCTGACCAGTGCCGCGCACACCCCGGGGCTGGGTAATGAGGTACATACAGTAACGTGGGCAGGATCATACACATAGTCGTCAATTCTAATGACCGCAAGCCTTGAGTAGACTAAAACAAATCACTTGTGCTTCATCAATTCACCCATGAAATCATGTGGAATACGATGCCCAGTGCCAAGGTTCAGATGAAAGTTCGTGGAAATACATGAAACGCTTGAAAATAATGAGCTACTCGACGCAAGCTGCAGGCGAGGCACACAAGAACGATATAAACATTGACATATTGCGGCCTTTCCTTAAGCTTTTGCTAGATCATACAGAGCCTCCCCTTCTTGCCTGTGTGGAAAGCCACCCGCCAAGCTTTGGGCTCGGGGCGGCGGACTTGGGCCGCTTCTTTACGGCACAGGCGCTATCATCATCGTCTTCGGGCCAGGATTCATAAGCCTCCTCTTCCTCATCATCAAGAACCCCACAGAGCCACTCATGCCGTCGAATATGTTGCTCCGAAGCTGCAAAGCCCGTCCTACGAAGCCACATGAAGATATTTATTGTAGCCGTGCCGGAAGCAGAATTGTGTTCCAAATCCAGCATATCATAGGGGACCTCCACGCTTGAATACGGCACTGAGACTGTCTGCTGGTCAGTGTCATTCAATGCTGGAGGCTGTTGTGTGACGCTGGCGGCTCGGCCATCTTCCCAGCAGTCCCAGGCCCATCCCGTATACCTGAGCCCGTGTCCCAGACAACGTCCGTGGATCTGGACATCGAGCTCAGCATCTTTGAGTTCGACGGATCCAAAAGGTTTCCAGGGCGTGAAGGGAATATTTTGCTGGAAATTCTTCGACGTAAGATAGGCAAGCCGGCACTCATCTTCTCGCCGAATGCGCCCCGATTGGGTGGCGGACACCGGCAGCTGCATAAACGTCTGGATAGTGCCTGTCCATACGGCCGATAGTAAATCGATCTCAAAAGATCCATAGCGTGCCCTGTCGAGCAAAGAGGTGTGTGCCCCGAGAACCGCTGCGCCTACCCAAAGAAAACCGACTCTCGGTGACCTTCGTAGCAGGGTGTGAAGCAGTAGGGGTGGATCATGGGAGATCTTGTCCAAGGCTGCAAATGTCCCCTGTAGAAAGGGGCTGGCAAGATTGCAGGGCACTGAGGGGTCGAAGAAGCAGTTTAGGAGCAGAGCTTCTATGCCTCGGGTATTGCAGCTCAGTGCCAGGAGCTTGTCCACCTGTGCCAGAGACAAAGGAGGCAAACCTTTGCCTTGTTGTGACCGAGGCAAGCGGGTGATTACAGACGGAGCCGGCAAAGTGACCCTGCTGCTGAAGCGGGTGGCAAATGGCAGACATAAGACGGTGGACAGTGCCGCCCGACTTTGGTCGTCAACACCATACATAGCGACGTATTCTGAAAGGTAGTCTAAAGCCGTGGCAGAATTAGGTGCAGCGGCCGGCCCAGGAGACTGTCCCAGGAAGAGAGGTATCAGTGCCGTTCTAGAAGACAGTGTAACAGACCAAGGGGAGTACAGCGTACTGCTGTCAGTGTCGGCAGTAGCTAGCCAGCCCTGTCCTGGAGCCAGGACTGCTTGCCACCACCGCGCGGCCTCTCCGCTCCTAGCCTCGATAGGAACAGTGATGTTTGAACGCTCATGTTTAGATGACTCTGCTCTGGCACCGGTATACCGCACGTTGTTGGCGCCTGGAATGAGTTCCGTCCACCTCGTAGAGAGAATGTAAGCCCAGGCAAGGATGAGGATGGTGAGGTGATCGTCCTTATCCCCAAGTAAGGACAAAAGGCCACTCTCAGAGGAGCCGCTCAGTGTCAACTTTGCTGGTTTAGACTTGGTGACATAAAAACTGTGTTTTTGAGGCCCTATCTCTAGCAAGCCGGGGGCACAGCTCGAGAGTGACGAGCCGGAAGATGTTGAGCCAGCTGCCGCGTCCCAGAAGGATACACCGCTGGCTATCCAGCAGTCAGATGACTTCTCAAGATTCAGGCTACTGGGTAAGGCAGGATGACCCGGAAAGACATGGTCGACGGTCCTTAGAACCTCTAGAACTTCTTGTTTTGCCCCTCGAGATAGGCGTTGTGAGTAGCACGACCATGCTCTGAAGCCGAGCTCGAAAACAGACCGGCATGACTCGGGGGGTGGTGTCACTGCATTCTCGTCGGGTCCCATGTCGCTAGAGGCCGGGCCGGATCAAAGATTTGTCGCGGCCGAGTCTGGTGTTTGAGGTCTTCTCGTTACCGAGATGTGAATATGTGGTGTTGCAGGGCACGATTGATCGCCAATTGGGACCTCGATCGTTGTTCGCTGGCCACTCCCAGAACCTACTATCCCCTTGATACCAGCCTGGCCCGTAGGCGCAGATGTGTACCCAGGTATCCACCGGCCACACACCACGACCAAGCATTAATTGTATGAATTTGTGGGATTAGAGTTGAATTTTAATGAATTTAAAAGTACGGTGGAATTTCCAGAATAAATTTGACGCCGCAGGTTGTTTGCGAGGGATGAGTGCAACGCAGATTACTCGAAACCAGAGCGGCTAGAACTTTAGCCGGGGCTGCAGATGTTGGCGCTAACGCAGGCACCTGAGACTAAATTGATGTGCAGAAATTGTTTTACTTGGACCATGAATCCACACTGAATTATCACTGCCTCTGGCAATACATACAGGGCTAATAGCATCGGGCTTCCGGTGTCGAGCGCCTCGCCCCCAAGTTGCACAGCCCCCCACCTCCAGCCGAGGCAGCTCGAGATGTCGCGCAGATGCTCAGCTGAATTCTCCGTGAAACCCACAGCTGTGACGGCACAGCATTGTAAGACTGCCTTGGCTCCCAGTACGCATTTTGGAAACCCTGACCTTTTGAATCTGCGTAATACAACGGCGTGGAGGGCTTTTTCAACAGCCTCAGTAAGCCCTCCTGAAAACGTCCTTGATAGCGACCAAATCGCTCCTACAAGTTCCCTCCACCGAATTCAAGATCATGGCGTCCAGACGAAAACATCGAAGCCTTCCAGAGGCAATTCTTCTTTGGTTCCTGGAGGTGTTGGGTGCCGTAACCGTCATCCTCTTTGGGGTTTTCGGGGTCATGCCGTGGAAGGCTGCAGATGAAGCAAACGGAAAGTCAGATATTGCAAATTCCCGATCTGATACTGCAAACCTGGTGGCCCTGGTAGCGTTGTGCGCCAAGCTTGGCACGGGAGACGATGTAAGTTCCACTACGCCCGGCTATAGCGCCTGATAGTGTGAGAAGGGCAACTTGCAGACGAAGATGTACTGAGAATGAGAAACCGGATAAGCAAGCTCTTGTCGGGCTGTGCAGTGGCATACAGGCAGCCGCGCAGCCAAAGATACCATCTATAATTTATAATTGTCTGTCACGTTGGTAGACCAACACGGCAAGCTGTTGCAGGCTTAGCGTAACATCGGGTGCGGCTAAGTCACCTGCTAAGTTTAGATGAAGCGCCGTACCTGATCCCAACCTCACCAGGTTTCTTCTTCCCACCAACAACTCAGTTTTTCGCGCCTTGTTTTCAGTTTCTTCTGGCTCTTACATCTTTCGAATCCTTTTTTAGGTTCGATTTGCCTGGTATTGAGACTTTATTTTTCGCCTGCTCATACGTTATCTTGAGATGGGATTAACCCCGCAATCACCTCAGGTACTCTCTATGGAGGCAGAACCGACGGATGACAGCTACTTTCGAATCAGATGTGGTGGCAAAGTAAAATACGTTATCGTCGCACCCGGTACATTGGACTCCAAAGAGCTTTGGCTGCCACTTTACTCCCTGCCTCCGCTCCCTTACAACGAAGACGGTTGGAACGTCGCCCATGTATCACGAGCCGAGGGGACCCAGAAACTACACTCATCACTCGAACTTCGATCCCTGCCTGGGGTGACGGAGCTATGGCACCCGCAAAAAATCGACGTCATCTCGCTGGAAAGGGTCGAGATTCTCACCATCGCCACGTTTGAGTGCACCTGGAAGGAGGAGCCTACACCTTCCGGGACATATATCGCAAAGATCGCGCGCTTCGAGTGGGAGATCCCCCGCATCGAGCGTGAGACGCACGCATACCGCCTCCTCCAGGACACACACATTGCACCCAAATTTTTAGGCCATATCCACGAGCAAGGGCGTGTGATTGGTTTCTTGCTTGAGAAAGTCGACGGTCGCTATGCTGGCACCGATGATCTGCCCCGCTGCACCGAGGTACTGACAAGCCTCCATAAGCTGGGTCTACTCCACGGGGACGTCAACCGCCACAACTTCTTGATCGGCGACGTCTGGACTAAGATGATCGACTTCGAGACTTGCCGAGAATCTCAAGATCAGGGACTGAAAAACTCTGAATTGTTGAGTCTTCCTGCAGAATTGAAAGACGAAAGTGGACGCGGTGCGGGGTTCATCGCGGTCGATAAGGAGGATTAAGATCCTTCATTTTCAAAATTAGTCGAGACGGCCTGCTAGAACCCCAGACTTGAGAGAGAAACCGAAAAGACAACTCTAACTTCCCGGCTTACTGAATGCTCTATGCTATGTAGTCAAGTACACTCCCTAGGGATCAGTGATTCATGCACTTATAAGACTATAGCATTAGTCTCCTTCCCAGTATACCTCGTTAACGCGGCCAGCTTTATACAAGAAGCAAACATATTACTACCAGATAGCAGCAGCGCACCCTCCAGCTCAGGGGGATTCCTAACTAATGTATTCCATATAATACAATATATTAATTATTCTTGTCAGAAAAAGAGCCTGAAACTCGCCTGTGGCTTCAGAACCTAGGGTACGATGCAGTCTCTGGTGCCGTCCACCTCCGGGTTACTCGCCCCCCTTTTCAGTCTGCTGACGTTTAAGTGCTACCTTAACCCAACAGCTGGAAAACAATGCGGATCTCAGATTAGCCTACGCTTGCTGTCTGATGCAACCCCCTTGAGCCTTTTTTCTCACTTCAACGGCCGTTTTCTGCCATCTGGTCTTCCACAATCTGCCCCCAGTCCCTCAAGAAGGACAAAATTCGATCCGAAAAACTTATCTCCTCGCACGATTCCACAAACTACTCAAAGATATTACAAAGGAGATCACCAAGGAATTAATGAGAGAGGGTCAAGAGAAGGGCTTCCTCGGCGTTTGCATACTGCATAAGAATAGAGAGCGGATATTCGCACCGGTTGAAACGGATGGCACACCAGTACTTACTACAGCCCACCCTTACTATACCTACATTCCAGCCCGTAAGCCTAATTTGCATTAAATATATAAATATCGGGTATATAACTTACGTATATAGGTATTAGGTATATAGGTATTAGGTATATAGGTATTAGGTGTATAGGTATTAGGTATATGAGTATTAGGTGTATAGGTATTAGGTATATAGGTATTGGGTGTATAGGTATTAGGTATATAGGTATTAGGTATATAGGTATTGGGTATATGGGTATTAGGTGTATAGGTATTGGGTATATAGGTATTAGGTGTGTGGGTGTCTGGTGTGTGGGTGTCTGGTGTGTAGGTGTTTGGTGTATAGGTGTGTGAATTGAGTAAATACGCGAATTAAGCGTAGGCGTTGGTTTAATACTGGTGATGTACCGGTGTACCATCCGTTTTGACCGGTGCGAATATCCGCTCTCTAAGAATATGTGTATAGATTAAAAACGAGACCATTTATGTGCCATAGCCCATCCCGTGATGAGATACCAGATAGGTCACAAGTAGCACCTGGAAGGGGAAACACTCCAGCTCGATGGACCGCAGTGTCTCTGTGCAATACCGACTATTCCTTCTAACCCAAATAGCCAAACGCTCCTACGCAGGTAGCTCCAGTGCCCTCTCAGCGCCAGTATCCATCATTTCCACCGGTCTTTCGACCGTCTGCAGTTCTCCTGGCGGCCTGATGGCGTCCAGCTCCCCGAGGGTCCCGGATGAAACCCGTGCACCCTCGATCCCCATTTCGAAACCCACAGGTTGTCCATCGGCGAGCTCTGCTGCTTGTGGATAGATAGCTTTCCCGTGAGTCGAGTTATAGCTGTCCTGCTTCCTCCGCTTCTTTCCGATGATAATGGCTGCTACGATGCCCCCAAGAAAAAGGAGCCCTCCAAGGGCTACGCCCGTTGCAATTCCTGCGACGGCTCCTTGGCCTAGAGTGCTTGGACTCGAGGACGGCTCTTCAGGCTCAATCCGCCACTCCGGATCCCCGTCTGACCTCATTACCACTATTCCGGCAGCTGAAACCGTAGTATCCATGTCCATCCCAGGATACAGGCTCGTGGCGGTAGAGCCTGCTATAGTACTGGACACAGACCACCCTGAATCTGCCGGTACCCATTGAGACGTTTCAAGGATGCTGTAAACACTCCCTGTGAACAAAGCTGCTTCCGAATGACAAGTCTCGGATAGATAAATGCCTTTCACAAAATAGCCGCTGCGTACTAATTCATCAGCAACCTCGGTGCAGATATTGAGCATAGTTTCTATCACAAGGGGAAGCCCCCCCCCCCTTTTTTGATCAAAAGAATATTGTCTTACCGGGGACAGCATATTGCTGTTGTGGTCTCGCGGCTGTTTCCCTCTGTATCCCTTTTGACCTCATCGTTTCCAATTCCAGTTTCTTGGTCCACCCCCTCCCACGATAAAGCTATGTCATAGCCTGATGGACATACACCTGGAGAGTAGTATCGAATCTTCCCATATCCTGGTTGGAAATCAGATGCAGTCATGTAGTTCGGAGGGTAGCACGGGGACGGATTTATGACTCCGTAAGTACGGATGGCGTTTCCAGAACTCGTGAAAGTATGAGTTGCATCGCCTTCAACGGTTGAATATATGGATGTATGAACAAGCAAAATTGATGAGTGGCACCCATTTCCGACTGGACTGTACCTCGTGGTTAATGGTCCAAGATTTGTTAGGTCGTTCATTTTGTTATATCCTCTGGGTATGCCTGGTAATGTTTGAGTTGCGTGACTGAGGTTTATTTGGGCGGATTAACTTTCAAGGGGGTTTTGTCAGAATGTGTCAAAGCCCCGGCATCTGTGACGCTTGCCAACCTATATAGGATCAAGTTTGGCCCCCATGATCATTCTTCTTTCAGCTGACACAAAAGCGCGTGCTAGTCATAGACTTCAGCTTGGGGGCTTTGCGAAGCATTCAGCCTCACTGCGTTGTCTTGAAGTCGTACAGTCTGGGTCACTAGGGAGGTAATATCCTTGTCCTTGGCGAAGAAGCACCATGACCTGTCTCGAATCATCGCTGATTGGTTGGAGATAGAGGTATACAGGCCCACACCCAGATCCTCGTGGTACATTCCCAAACACATCATCCAAGCCGCTAAGTAGCTATGAATATGGCATGTGTACCTGTCTTGCATCTATAGACCGAATTGACTGGTTCGGAACAGCGCTCGATTCATATTAAACTCTGTCCCTCGTTTGTCGTAAATAAATGAAAAAACGTTGCCATGGTTCTTTTTACAAAGTCTGCTGGAATGAAACAGGTTGAAACCTCCACATCTGAGACCTGGACCTGGCCTGGTGGTTGGATGACTGTTGTGCAACCCAAAAGAAGGGTGCTTGGAAGGGGCGGATGAGACCGGCGTAAGGATTGTGTTATGTTGTGCTACTTCCCCTATGCATCCTGAAAAACTCTTCTCTTGGCCCCCTGCATACTTTTGCGCATTGGCCTGTGCTCCCGAGGTCTTTCTCAATGGGCCAAGGACTGTGAACAAATTGCAATCGTACACATGTGTCCACGCGAGAGAATGCTTATACTCAGTATACCTTTTCTTGAGCTTTATTTATTTATTTTGTTGAGATTTTCGACCTCTTAGTTCATCCCTCTACAAAATCAATAAACTCCCATGTTCTAGGCTCAGCCCCGATTCTGGACTGGAAAATTGGGAAACTCAAATGAGGTCTGCAATGTCTACTTGCTGACACAATGTCATTCGGTGAAGGCTATCATATGAGTTCGACCCCGATATTATGGCCAGAGTGATGCAGCGAACCGGGAAGTGCCATTAATATGGTTTACCGTGGTAATTCATTCTGGTCACGGCTCTCCAGTTCATAGGTCGACAGGAGAGACTTGGCTACGCCTTCAACCCGCGGAGGCTCGAGCCTGTCTGCATTGAATCGAAGCACATGTTACGAATAGGAAATTGAGTTATGATACAGCTATCCTGCCTCTGTGTAAGTTCTTCGGCAGACGCTGTTCCACTTCTGTAATATATATCACCCTCAACTATTACAGGGCTACCCGGAGCTTTTCATCATGTGAATTTCCGAGTTTGAGTAGACTGAACCAGTCGGTGCAGTCCACTTCTGTCAATAATCATACACTCACAACCTAGTGCTATGCGCTTCCACACAATAGCCATTACCATGCCAAGCCAAATCATCCAAACTAAAGGTCTATTCCTCCACATAGTATGACAGTATCGCTGTGAGCGAATGCAATTATCTGCGCTTCGCTTCTTTTGTCCAATATATATCCTGCAAGCTTCAGACAGTGGCGGCTGTCGGGCGCGGGCTCGCCTGGGCCCAGGAGCATCAGCAGCAGTAGAACGCCGAGGATGAGGGCGAAAAGGCGGAGGAGAGCGGCGGCAGTATCAGCAGCAGCAATGCCTCTTTAAACTTTTCTCTTTTTATTGCGTGTCTTTCGTTTTTCGTTTTCTTTTATCTGCTGTCCTGTTCGGTTGAGGAAGCGGTAGTAGGCAGAGAGCATATGTTTGTGTTGGCTGGAGTGATACGTCAGAAGATCCCAGACTACGACGCGGCGTACCTAGTGCTGCTCCGCTACCGACCTGATCCATACTGCCGTCAGCGTAATATAGTCCAGGTTGTGGTTGTTGAAGTGAATATCGGCCAAAAGTAGCCATTTGACCTTGGATGAAAGCATGGCAATGGTGACCCGTCGTAACTGCTCGGGGCGGATTGTCCCCGAAATCCTAGTCTACCATTATGGTTAGAAAGTAATCCTCGCCGCTAGCAGGAAAAATCTGTGACATCTGTGTAACATTATCTACACGCTAGTCTCAATGCCGGGACCTTTGTTACCAGCTTGAATGATTTTTACATGAGACGTGATACCAGACAGCCATCTTGGTTCATCAAGCAGATATGAATATTCTTTCAGGAGCTGATGATTCACTGGTGTAAATAATAGCTGTTAACACTCCATGTTGACGACTTCAGGACGCAGCAATTTCACTATGCATGACTCAACTTGTCTCCCTTTAATTCAATAAATCTATGTTTCCAACATAGCCTTCAATGCATCTACAATGGTTCGCTTCGGCGGCGCCAATTCCAAGATCGCTTTGCTCGTCGGCGCCTTATCGAGCGAACATTTCTCCTCCCAAAGCGGCTCAAAGCCAGCGAAAATCGACGGCAAAACTTTTTTTGGAAACACACCTGCCGCCACCATTTCGTCAAGCCAGCCCGTAGCTTTGAACGCCACACTTTCAACCCTGAGCCCTGCCAGGTGCTCGACCACCTCAACAATTCGCTTTCCAGTGACGTCTTCAGGACCGCTAAGGACGTACCTAGCCTGGTTATGCGGCGTAGGGTCCTCCAAGGCGAGGAGATGCGCGCCCACGCTACCGACGTCCTCAGGGTCAATCATTGCTACAGCCGTTTCGGCAACAGGGGTGATAGACAGAGTCTCTTGTTTACCGGTCTTCCGGTATTCTTTGACCCATTCCGCTGCCGACGCAAGATAGCTTGCTGTAAAGAAGTTGGGTTGCAGCGACGTCCATTGCAAAGGCTTAAACTCTGGCTGACTCAGCAGGTTCTCAATAGCCCAGTGTGCGCGGCCGTAGTAGACAGGATTCGTAGGCCCAATATACTCAACGTTGGTTGAGACCCGGACGACGTACTGGACGCCGGCATGCAGTAAGGCGGTGTGCAGGGCTGATTCTTCAACAAACTGCTCCGGCTGGTTGTGGGGGGCGATGTAAACGCGATCGACCTTTTGGCTACGGAGCCAAGCGGCGTCGATAGTGGTCCAGTCCTTCTCCAGCATCTCGACATGGGGGAGTCCAGCGAGCTTCTGGGAGGCGGGGCTGGAGAGGGAGCGAGTCAGGCCGAGAACCCGGTAGGGGCCATTTTTACTGGACTCGAGGAGCGGAGGAAGACAACGGACGACGCTTTTGCCGGTATTGCCTGTTGCGCCGATGACAAGGATTGTAGAAATCATAGTGACTTGCTAGATTGTCTGAGAAACAAACGATTGAAGCTGATGTTCGTAGTGTACTGATTGTGATTGGCGAATAACGGTGCTTTACCGGAAGCCTATATGCCTAAACCCATGGGCGGCATCGGAATTTAAGTAATGATACTTTCTACTAAAAGATCCGTGAGAGCGCGATTAGAAATCGCTGTATTAAAGAAATAGCTGTGGGTAACTTGGTTATTCAGCAAGCGTCACTACCTAGGTGGCCATTCGCTCAAGTACAGCATATGGTCGGCGATTCGGCCGAAGGCGGATGAAAAGTAGTCCGTGCGGTAATCCATGCGCACCGGCAGCTGGATGTGCGTAGAGGAGGATAAATAGATATCTCAACTGATAGTAAGACGGCAGCAGCAACAGTAATGCCTCTTTAAACTTTTCTCTTTTTATTGCGTGTCTTTCATTTTTCATTTTTCATAAATATATATTTTATATTATAATATATATAAATTGGGTGTGTGAATTGGGCGTGTAAATTGAGTGTCTGAATTGGGGTTGCAAATTGGTGCACTTGGGGCAATATGTACCCCTGTACCCTCTGATTTGAGCCCTGCAAATCTCCGTATTCTTTCTTTTTACCTGCTGTCCTGTTCGGCTCAGGACCTCTGAAGCGGTTGTGTGCCTAGGAAGGCAGCTGCTTTCTTAGTCCCCGTGTTAAACCTGCGTCATCTGACCAGGGGGAAGGCTATTCTGTTACAGTATTTATTGACATAAACTAAACCCAAGGTTGGTTCATGACCCTCAGACTCCCTGTTGGCGTTCAGACACCAGGGGGGCATAGCCATTCCTTTCGGTGATAACATGATGGCCTTCTGACTTCCCATTAATTTGGTATTTACTTGGACAAACCCTGATGCTGGTCGAGCGGTGGACGGGCTTGGTAGTGCTGTTGGAATAGTCTATGCAATCACCATTCTTTGCGCTACTGGCACACCGTGTTCGGTCTTTCGCGCTATACCCACATAGACGGGGTTCGGCTGGCGCCCGGGTTAGCTTCATGTTGAATAGTGCCGAGTCTAGTCGATACTAAGTAACCTAATCTACTTATTTGGAGCTCCCATAGGATGTCACTAAGGCTGCTGTAGTTTGTCACAATATGTGAATATTCGTGGCGAATACGCACTATTCACTTCTTTTTGATTTCCCCTTCGCCGCCCACCTCCAAACACCTCAAAGTGGAAACTCAACGTCATTTAGCTGCTATAAACCGAATTCAGGATCATAACCGGAGCCTATGCATCCACCTGACGCGAACAGGGGACACTGCTCAATCAATATGGGACCTCGAAATGGGGAAAACATCTTACGGGCCAGCTCTGAGATACCTCCGTCGTACTCGGACCTATTCCCACGCCCTTCGCCCCCGTGCAACGTGGACCCTCTCATCGAAGCAATATGGCACAACCAGGCCATCAGCAAACTGCCTCGCCTGCCAGACTACGTGCTGAGAGCAATTATTCAGAATCTGGACAACTGCGGTGTCGAGTGCCTTCGACGCGTCTCGCGCAGATTCATCCCTTTGTGCGAGGAAGAAATTCTCGCCAGGCCGCACACGTTCCAGCCACGTTGGAAACTGAAGGACCGCGGTGGACCGTTTGCGTGGCCTCGGTTCAAAGTATACAATGACCCATGGACGAACAGCGCGGTAGGTGAACGGAAGCGGCTCCTTCAGTTCCTCTCCAGGGATTGGTATTGTGAGGGATGCCGTAAGGCTCAAGAAGCCCCCAATTGGGACCGGCGAGTCAAGCGGCTCACCAGGTATCTCTACTGTTATCCTTGTAACGCTGAACACCCAGCGTGTCTCTTTTCCGCGCAGCAGAGATTTTCTCGACCAGGACACCGCCGATGTATCGCGCACGAAGGGTATATTCGCGTCTGCCAACACGACGAGGGCATCGTTCGCTGGTCCGAAATCTCACGGATCAGACAGCGGTTGAATGAGGGTGTCGAAAACGAGAGAGAGTACGAAATACGATGTGATGATATCAGCCACGTTGTGCCATGTGCTCATGCCGGTACGCAGAGGTCAGGTCAGAGAATCTTCGATCCCGGTTGTGATGATCCTTACTGCTTCGAGCAGCCCAACCCAACACTCTCGGTCGACGGCTCGAGGATTTGGATGTATTGGACAGCTCACTTACCCGTTGAGTCGAATGGCCGAACGCTGACTGCTGTCGGTCTTCGCCCTCGGATAGCCGAGATTCGGAAGAGCTGCGGACGATTCCTATATCCTGCCGTCACATTCACAGGGGATATGCCAGAGATGCGCTGCTGCGACCCCAACGACTGCGACTGTGTGTCTCTCGAGGGACAAGAGAACGTTGAGATGCGATTCAGCTCTGCGCTACATTCGGAGAGGGTATGTCGATTGAACACTTCAAGGCGGTTGTATTCTTTGTGTCGACCGTTGTCATTGTGGTCCGCTGCTTCATTGGTCGACGGTGTCAAGCGACTACTTCTCGCGCACAAGTGGGATTCGCGAAGGAAATGCGGGTCATCATTAAAAAGACACAGGGCGCGTCTTGACTTTAATTCTTCCTCTGGTCCTGGTCGCTCCGATGTTGAATGTTGGCCATGCCATGCCGGCGAATCATGCCTTGTCTTGGACTACACCCGCGTCCTGAATATCGGGTGCGACGGAGCCATTGGTGCACAGTGGTATCGAGCTCTAGACTCGGATTCATACAACCTGACGGAGGACGAGGAGGGTTTCGAAGTATACTGGTGCCGTCAAAACGAATGCAGGAATTACTATGGACGCGTCCCTGGCTTCTCAAGGATCGTTCGCGTGGCAGAGTTCCATAGGTCTGTGGACGCATACCGGCCCAATAGGCCCGTGGACGCATACTGGTCTTCAGTGGTTATTTAAGTCCACCTGCGCATGACAGAATAAACTGCTTTCTCGCCTTCCGGGAACTGAAGGTTCACATTCATCACCACCCACCGACGTTTTGAGACCGTCGCGACGAAGACGACAGACGAGAAGGCCTGGGAGAAGCCCGAGAAGGAGATGCCGAAGATGTCGAATTCAGGGTGACACGCTGTATGGGCCCTGAAGAAAGGCTGACAGCGAGCGGCTTGGGTACGGGGACGCAAACTATTCCAAATGGAGAGCCTCATGAACCACCCCGCTCTGTCACAACATCTTGGAAATCAACTTCTCCAAGATAGACAAATTATCTGACGCTATACGATTAAGCGATAAAATCTCCCTCGCATGGGCGCTCTGACGTGTGCTTCAGTGTTCTTGACCACCTAGATCCCGGCTTCGCGTCCACAAGTACTCGGACAGACCCAAAATGCTTATCGAGCGCCCCTCTATTCAATGGCTCTGGTTCGAACGGACTGGGTAAGTTCGGAGTGAACTGTGGCTATACTATAAATAGATCGGCCTTCATATTCACACTCGTTCCTGGCAATATTCCTACAATACGGAGATTCGTACCTGCCAAACTGGAGGTTACACTGGTACATCACTACCACACACAACACCCACACCCAAAGCCTAACTACACCCCACACACCCCAACACCCATACTCCCAACTCACCCATACTCCCAACTCACCCATACTCCCAACTCACCCATACCAAACACCCATACCCAGCACCTACATTTAACACACCCACTTATACACAATATCTATACTCCCAACTCACACACCCAATTAATTCAACTTAGGTAGACCTAGGTATTGGCTGTGGGTGAGTGAATTAGGCCTGGCTAGTATTCTCTAATTAGCTATAGCTATAACGTGAGTTCATGTGTCGGTGTGTCCTCCGCTTTTGCAGGTGCGAATCTCTGATTTCTATTCCTAAGAGCGCGCGGGGATGATTCTGACATCTCAATCTAACTCCCTTTGTCCCATGGCGTTCAAGTTAGACACGGGCCCAACCAGTTCAACTCCTTGGCAGAAATCCGCGCCACTGGGGCAATTCGAGAACAATCACAAAACTGTCCAGCCCTGTCTAGGTACCCTTTTCCCACTCTTTTCGGGTCTCCATATACTTGCTCCGTCGGCTTTTGACCCAAATCCCGGACCTGACAGACGGTAGGCGGGAAATAGTCGGGGCCCGTATAATATCTTACTCATCAATACGGTGTTGTATACACAATGTGATCACTGTCCATCCTGACTTCTGAGCACATTTCATACCTTTTTGGGCCTTTGTTTATGTGACATTCCTGACCCCCCTCCCCCTGGGCTTCCTAGAACATGGATCAGGTTCACGAGGAAATGGAAGACAGGTCTAGCAATTGAATCTGGGTCCAAATTAAAATTACAAATCCCAGACGCTACACGAGCGTTGCAGAGCCAATTCGTTCTAAGCTCGCTGTCCGACAAGGCGTGCCAAGGCTGATCGCCGTGACTCCCGGTATCAGTGGCAGGACACATTAATGCGCTTGAGTGAAGCACTTCCCCGCGGCAGTCTGTCATGGTATAGGAGCTCGGAAATCTTGCATTTTTAGACGTTGAGCATAGAGCTCTACTCTAATAGCCATAATGAGTCTATTGGCAGCTGTTAGGGAGCGAATTCAGACCACGAGCTTGAACGGGCTTTGGAAATTGCCCCTGCAAACCTTGATTAGAGTTGCTTACTCAATAAAAACATTTGAGAGGAGCCTCCGTACAGCCATCGGATCTTCGCATCATGATTGTTCCAAATCCGACGCCCCAACGACTTCGCTGGAGTCGCACTCCGTAAGACCCCCCGGGAAACGAGGATCCAAATGTGCGTCCCGAAGCGCTATTTATAAAGGCAAAGAAGGCCCGGTGTTCTGCATTCCATGACACCCATTTCTCACGATTAAGAAAGAAACTAGAATGCCCCTGGTCTTCTCCCTCAACTCGGCTATTTGCAGAACCTTGATCCTATTCCCGTCCAGTTACATCTCCCAACATGTCCGACCTCAAATCCATCCCCGAACGTTGGGCCGCAGCATGGTCCCAAGATGACTCTGCGGCATTCGCAGAGCTCTTCAGTCCCAAAGCTGTCTACACCGACCACGCCTTTCAAGTCGTGTCGACCAACATCAGCGGCCACCACAAGATCTGGCGCGCCGCCAACCCAGACTTCAAGGTCATTTTAGATCCCTCCACGTCGATTTGGTGGGCGACCGATCCCGAGGAGAACGGGAAGAATGGCAGCTGCAGCTTCAGGACTATAAACTATGGGACATTTACGGGAGACCTGCCGACGAGGAAGGCGTCGGGGAAGAGCTTCCAGTTCTCAGCAATGCTCCATTTGACCATCAAAGACGGCCTGATTGTGTCAATGAATGAGTTCTATCGGGATTCGTTCGATGGAAGTGTACCTCCCGAGAAGTTTAGGATAACCGGTTCTTGAGTGGAAAAGCTCTCGTGGTTGCCGCACTTTGTAAATTTCAGCGCATATGTGTCTTGTCATGCAGGTATATCTCTATGTGCAGTAATCGTTTGTCCGAGTAGCTGGTCACCGCTGGCGTGATATTATCATGCCTCGAGGAGAAAATAACTCGTGTACTTGATCGCAGCTGCATTCTTGTATCATTGAGTTCCGTTCCTCGTGGCTCCTACAGAAGGAGCCTATTTAAATTGGGTCTCTATAATTGTGTTCAAAACTTATTGTCGTCGACATTGTATTTTCATTTTAACGTTGGGTGTTTAAGCTTTTATCACTGTTTGAAAGGATTGAATGCATACCGGTTAAGAAGCATATATGTAGAGATTGAATGAGACCACCATTCAAGTCCCGGGACAGGTTGCCAGCATTGTCACGGATGGTGTGTTCCAAATATATATAGAGATATACTCATACTTGGGCTAGCCATTAAAGAGCTTTAAGAGACTTTCGTGATACAATAGTTTAAGTATTTCTTGCAGATGGGCGTCTTCCGTCAACTACTCGAAGAACGCAATGCTCCTACACTCGATACTCTCTCGCATGTTAGCATCAGGAAAGCTGTCATCCCAGAAAGCCGTGTGCGGCGTACGCCATCCGACGCTGCGGTCACTGTCATGGAACTTGAGCAGCAGCGCCTCATCGCCATTCATCCCTGAGAAATACCACCACCGGTGATTAGGGCTGTGTCGAAAGATCGCAGCCGCCAGCTGCTTCTCATCATCCATGTCGGCAAACATCTCGTCGCCTTCAGGTATCTTGTCAACAACCCAAAGGGTATTCGGTACTCCCTCGTCGTCCCCGACGCTTTGTGAATCACACACCGCCAGCGGGCACACCTGAGGCGGCGGCGAGAACGTCCGCCAGAAGCTCGAGATGATGAAGCGCTTGAAACCAGGGCCATCCGGCCGTTCCTTTTCGTAGACGCGCTGCGCGGCAGCGAGCTGGCGGCTGGGCTCGGTGTCGACATGCACCTCGCCTGCTGGGGGCTGGACGCCGCCGTAATGCCGATATGGGCCCTCCGACTCTTTCGGCTTGGGTATGTCGCCCGAGGTGCGGATCATCCAGCCCGTCGGCACAACGAAGTCGGCACCAAAGGCGCGCTGGACATGGTCGCGCACTTCGTTCTGATACTTGGCCTCGACCTCGGACTTGTCGTGAAAGTCGACCATGGTAGTTGGCGCGTCGAGCAGCTGAAAGCCGTGGCGGTCGAATGAGAAGTGGTCCCTGATGTCTCGCCCGTCGCGGATTGTCGTTTCGTACGGGCCGTAGCGGCCCGTGTTTACCTCCACTCCGGCCGAGACAAAACGCCGATTGATTTTTGGCCCGTCTAGCAGGTATTTCAGGTTTGCTCGCGTTGTGCGAACAGTTTCCTCCAGGTTGTCTTTGGTTGGAGCCATCACTGAATTTTCGCTGATAATGAATCGGACCGTGTTACGTATCCCCTGAAGCTGTGGTGAAAGGCGGTCGCTTCTTTTGAGGTGATTGGAAGACCTATTTCTGACCACCGAATACACACTTCCCCGCGCGCGCCGGATCTAGCAGCGCGGATAAAGTCGCTTCATCTCCGATTTTGAAACATGCGTTGACCAGAGAGTCGCAGTCGGATCTAATCTCCACAAGATCCGATAGGGGCAACCCAAAGTGTCGCCGGAAGGTTCTGCCCTTGTGTAAAAATCCCTTATATATAGCAATCAGGCCCCCATTGAGAGAAAAGATGAGGCAGATGCTATTCATAACAATGATGATAGTTTTCTTAGACGCGGCTCAGAGAGGGGATGGCGATGGCGGGACAGGGATCATCACTTCATTCATAGCTTTAATTCAGAAAATCTGAGGTTGTAGTATCACAAGAGATTCAACCACACGGGTAAAGTTCACACTTCATCCTTCGTATATGCCTTTCTGACTTGAGACCAGCGCGCAATTGAAACGCAATGGAAAATACCGTCCATAATTTGCGAAGTATGATGGCCGAAAGACGGAAACGACAAAGGACGGAGGATATATCGACCGCTAAGTGTTTCGCAGAGAATATGTCTCCAGGCCATAGTAGTCAACGCTCTTGGTCATTGCCTAGGTGCTCGTGGCTCGGCACGAGGTTCAAAGAGAGAGAGTCCATACATGAGGAAGGAGAATGACATGAAGTATCTACGCAGGGAGGAGAATGCAGGGATAGCCTTGCTGACATGGACCAATGCAGGCTTGCCCCCCCACGTAATTCTTCCCAAGTCGCGAGTCACCGAACCATCCAAGTCCATCCTCGCCATTGACGCGAAGGAGTTGCCGGGGCTAGGTATCAAGGCCGCATGCAAGGACGACATGAATGGTAGCATACAAGCCGCTTTCATTTCCGACCGCCCCATACGCCCCCGAACATCCGGTTGCACCAGATGTTACCCAGTGCCGCACGCTGTGATCAACGTCAGCCGCCAAGATATGCCCCGGTACTTGATACTAAGAATTGTCATTGCAATCACACCACTATTGGCTTCGCGATCGAGTGCCACGATGCGGCTTCCTGTTGTTAGCAAGAGAAGGCGACTACACCTGATTCTCCCGCCCCTCACCTTTACCTTTTCATAGTCAATATAGATCGGGACCCTTTATTAGGAGAGTCGAAAGAGACCATTATTGGCTTCATGGTCGGGGGTGTGTGAACAGTGATCCGAGCTCAAGGACTCCAAACTAAAAGATGACATATCCTTGGCGTAATACTGAGGCTCCCAAGAGACTGATACCCCTCTCGGGATTTGGCTTCGTCAAAATTAAATTGGAGGATGGAATGAAAAGGTAATTAATAATATTCTTGCACCCGAACAATAAAGAAGAAAGCTAGAACTTTGGGTTGAGCTCTGCTCATACGTCCGGAATGCAAACTCGGATCTCTGGCCCACGTGTACTGCTTTCATCGATCCACCATGAAGCTCTGCACACTTTCGATGATGCTTACCGGCGTCTTTGGACCTCTCATAGCTGTGGCCCAGGATCTTCTCAGTCTAAGCCCAAGGGCAGACCCCAGCGCACCTCCATATCGAGACAGCCTCATTTCCCTACACAAGTCACTTGTGGACTTCAACTCAACGACTGGCAGTGAGGCTGACGTCGGTGAGTTCCTCATCGACTATCTGACGGAGCAGGGCTTCACAGCAGAGCGCCAGACCCTCCCGTCGTCCAATGACTCGGCGGTGCGGTTCAACGTGGTCGCGTGGCCGGCTTCCCGCCAGTCAAACTCGTCCAAGGTAGTGGTGACAAGCCACATCGACACCGTGCCGCCCTACATCCCGTACTCGCGGACGGGGCCTGAGCCGCCGACGGCCGAGACCGTGATCGCGGGGCGTGGCACCGTGGATGCGAAGGGGAGCGTCGCGACGCAGGTCATTGCTCTGCTGGAGTTACTGTCGACAAATGAGGTCACCAGCGACGATGTGATGCTGTTATACGTCGTGGGCGAAGAACGGACGGGCGACGGCATGATCTACTTCTCGAACGTCACGTCGCAGCAGCCGAGTCCCCCCAAAGCCGCCATATTCGGTGAGCCCACCGAGGGCCTACTAGCGTGCGGCCACAAGGGCGGCCTCGCCTGCACGGTCACGGCGCATGGCCGCTCCGGCCACAGCGGATACCCTTGGCTCTTCAAGAGCGCCACGGAGCTGCTGATGCGTGCCATGGTCCAGACCATAGACGCGGACTTGGGAACTAGCGAGAGGTATGGCAACACCACGACCAATGTGGGCCTCCTCTCCGGCGGCATCGCGATCAATGTGGTCCCCGACACGGCCACGGCCAGGATCGTTGTTCGGGTGGGCATTGGGCCGGAACTGGAGGGCGGTGAGGTTGTCAAAGCCAGGATACGTGACATCCTAACAAGCATAGACGACGAGGCCTTCGATTTCGAATGTGATCTCGGGGGCTATGGAGCTATCGAAACTAATTGCGACGTCAATGGTAAGCCTCTTGATAAGATAGTACCATTCCACACTAATTCTATCCTAGGCTTCGACACAACTGTGGTGAACTATGGTACAGATATCCCTGCTTTGAAGGGAAATCACACGCGGTACCTTTACGGGCCCGGGAGCATTTTAGTTTCCCACGGTCCCGATGAAGCGATTACGCTTGGAGAGTTGGAAAATGCGGTCGAAGATTACAAGAAGCTCATCCTGCATGCGACTCAAAATTAAGCTGTCCGCCACTACTAGTTTGCTCACTAGGCTTAACGCTAAGTCAACTCAGCTTTTCTTTCAACGACCATTCTCCGGCCAGTGGATGTCATGAGAGCCAGTAAACAGGTTTACATAAGCAAAAGATTTGCTCGGGCACGACTTGGTCGAGTCGCGAAGACCTCCCACTGGGCATTCTCGGAGACCCGGCTGTTATAATTCAGTGCTGGTTCTCTCTTTCCAGTCTTACAAACAAGCACGGACCAGATATTAAGATACAAAACATCTTGCGAATCCATCTTCTGCGAACATGGTATAGGCAATCGTAGAACTTTGCATTCTGATGGTGCTACTGACCACCATAACATCTGGTGGCGTGTGACTCGCAATGCTTCTGATATTCAAAGTCTGGCAATTTTTGATCTCAACTTTTGCTGCCAAAAGCGATTTGTAAGTTTCAATTTTCACAGATGTGTGCCTGAGACCCCAGGAGAAGACATCCACTTGGATTGTGAGTGGTGGCTGGTAGCACTGTCCTAGTGAGAGGCACCTGATATGCTATTGCATTACTCAAACGATCGGCCCATAGTAGCGCGCACGCAGCTCTATATCCAATGGTCTTCGCCTGTCGAACTTTGTCAGAAGATTTTGTTATTTTTGTGATTTTCGATTACACAAAACGGCACATCCCACACTATTTTGTCAATGGAATCGTGGCAACAACTTTCCACATCAACCGTTTCCACCAAGCTCACGCAGTACTGACAGCTATGGCGTCAGACAATATTGAGATTGACAATGGAGGCTGGAATAAGCTGCCCACGGAGCTTCGCGACATGATTCTCGAGTGTTGTACGTGGCAGAGCCACGGGAATGCCGCCTCCGTGGCTGGAACAGAGCCGCTTCCCGTCCTCGCCACTGTCTGCCGAAGCTGGCAGGACTTCTTTGAGGGCAAGCTGTTCCAGCGTCTGACTCTCAAGACCGAGGCCGACATAGAGGATTTCGATAACCTTGTTCAGGGCAGAAGACGGGCACATGTGGAGTGGATATGGCTGAGTATCGAGCTGCCAATGTATGATTGCCAGCAGTGCCACCGTCGTGAGACCCACAAGGAAATTGAAGATCAGAACGCTACTTTCACCAAGCTTGTCTGGAACCTCTTCACCGTCTTATTCAAGTGGGAAAACGAAGAGGTCCGTCATCGTGGCATCACCCTCGAGTTGAGCGCACACTCCCCAAGCGACGCCCAGCACTTCAACAAGAACCTCCGATTTCACCAGCACGACACGGCATGGAACAAGGACGACGGTCCAGTTTCACCGCATAATGACCCCTTTCACGGCTGGAAAGATGGGATACAGATCAAGAGAATCCCCGTCAACGCCAAGTATCGGCTGTTTGGTTCTGGTCTGCAATTTGAAGGCCACTCGGTTTCGCGCATGCGCCTTCCCAAGGTCTCGGTGGTCACATCCTTCATCATCCGCAGGCAGTCCCCTCGCTTCTTCAGTGCCAAATGGGCCCTCAGCCCCATGATCAACAGCCTGGTGCGACTCGGTAGCTTCACCTACGAACCATGGCGAGGCCCGACGATTTCTCGTCAAAGGGAACAAGCCTGGCTCAATGCATCTCTGGCCAAGGAGGCGTTGAAATCGCGGACATCCTTGAAGAAGGTGTCCATTTTCGAGAGCCACGATGGGATCTTCTACCGCCCCACCTACGAGAGTGAGGCTTGCAACCGCCTCGCCGACTCCTTCTCGCGCGAGCTAGCGCGGTCGAGCCACCACTTGGAGGAGTTACATGCGGCGAACAACGTCGAGGCGTTCGAGTTCTTCTACGCCTTCCAACCCCAGGCATCTCCGGAGGAGGGGAGGTGGATGGTGTGGAAGGACCTAAAATATCTCTCTCTCACGACACAGCAATTGTACTCGTATGAACACGACAGTTCAATACTCCTAATGGCCGCGAGGGCGGCTGAGAGGATGCCAAAGCTGGAGATGATGGAGCTGTGGGACTGGGTGAAACTTTGGGGGCCAGCGTCCATCTTCCGCTTCCGGAGAGACGAGACTGAGGCCAGCATTGAACTCGTGTCCACATGGTCTTCCTGTTCAACTTTCTCAGAGGCGCAGAAGGCGGCTTGGACCCGCGTCGCGACTGCGAACAGACCATTGCCACTGCTCGTGAAGGAGAGGCGATTGGGCGCGGGGGAGAGGCTGCCCCGCGAAGGGGATTATCGTGTCCTTCGCCATTTGGAATCGGTGGAACACATGATCCACCCCATCTCGCTGCGGCAGATTGCCCGGGATGACCAGAGGCGGCGAGAGGAGATACGTGCTAAAATGATTCGCCCATAAGTCATTGTACGGCCTACCACAGACCATCATGATTATGCCTTGTCCAAGTCCGGAATCAAATTCGCTGCCCTCGTTTCAAGGAAGAGAGGGCATGGAAAGGCGAAGAGTGTGAAAGGGCATAGCTTAAGAGCGTAAAGCCTGCCAGCTTTCAGGCGTCACGTTTTGAGGAAGCAGAATCTTGCAGTATTTAGGACTTGGGAAAATAGTTGGGAACGGACAACATGAACCTCTCTGATCAAGTTGAAAAGCAGGTGTGTGGAGCTGGATAATTATTACAGATCTGCCGCACTGTCTAGTGCTGTTGGAAATGTTTTGGTAGCTCTACGCAGTCCATGACGCATAGCTGCTTCTAGATTCAGCCTCATCGTCGTTGATGTCGCCTTTGATTTAATCTAGTTTGGTCCATGCATATATATTTATGTCGCGGACCCACGTACTAACCTTGCATATTTAATCTTTTTTCTATGCAAGTAGATTTTGCTGCATCCGGGCTTCCGAACAATGCCCGGTAATAATTTCGTGGTCTTTTACCTATGCAGTGGCTTAGGCCCGCATCCAGTCAGATATTCTCTACACAGGGAAGAACCTTGCTATACCGTGATACAATACGTGGGCAATGCATTTACTGGGTGCTGCGCTGGCATGAAGTGTCGTTGACGGACCGGATAAACCTCGGCGACTTTCTTGAGCATCCAATATCTCACACCCAGCAGTCCACATTGACACAGGCGTACAACGGAAAGAATACCCACGTCCTATCACAGATGCAAAAATTTGTTGCAAACTCTTCCCTTCAGAGGCTTAGAGGTACAACGTTTCTTGATGTCACCAAGCAAGCTTGCAGACACAATTGATATTCCAGCCAATCATCTTTTACCGTTGGCAAGAAACTATCCATTTATGTCTTGTGTGCGTCTTATTAGCACCTTGATCAGGTTTAGGCCGTCGATGTACCGAGAGTTCTGCTTAATTGTCGGCACATTGAGTCAAAGTTTGAGTATTATCCAGTGATAAAGGAGAAGTTTCTTATGCCTCTCATGACGGCAGTAATCGTGTAACAAGAAATGGCGACATTGCTTGAGGGAAAGTGTAGAATTTTGGGTGCCGGGGTTGAATCGGTGGCTTGCGTATTTAATGCGGTGTTTCCTCTCCGCGTTTGGAAGTTGGCTGCCAATGCTGGCGGATCAGTTCTTTCTGCCGTTCATTGAGATAATTTATCCGTCTCCATTGGAAATCATCACATAACCATTGGCTGAAACAGCGTCCACTCCCCCATCTTGGGAGAACATGTCTCGGGCCAGTCCAACAAGCTTCTGGCCCAACCGCCACACAGCCTGGCGAGCCAGCAAGTTCTCGATGAACTGCGCAGTAATGCGACCACAGGACTTGCCCCGGAAGAGGTCTCTCAGCGGCTTGCAGAGATTGGACCCATTGAACTGGAGCAGAAAAGGGGCGTCCAGCATGTCAAGATCTTTCTCAAGCAGGTCTTCAATGCCATGACTGTGGTGCGTCAACTGAAACACTAGAGGAAAGGCTTTGAAATCCCCAGGTGATTACATTACATAGAGTCTCGCACGCTGAGTTAGTGACTAATGGTAGAGTCAGGTGACTAGTGCTTTGCCTAGATTCAAAGTGTCTGGTGTCTATATATTCTGACTATATGCAGAAGAATGTATAAGCAGTCGAAGTGAAAAGTATTTCCATAGAATTATGTCCACAAAATGTCGTCAAAGTTCAGGACTTCCCAACACCAACTCGTGCGTACCGCCTATCTCCAGTCATCCCCTAGAAGCTTAGGGTCTGACCAGCCGTACCAACAACCTTGCTCTTGACGTTGTCTCTGCCGAACAGGGTGAAGTCGTACGGGACCTTACTAGATCCAAAGTCGCCCTTGGGTGCGGTGTTCTCGCCGCCGCCGTAGGACACGTCGGCGACGGTAGCGTAGCCGTCCTCCTTGGAGTCGGCGGTGAGAATGACCTTCTTGCCGCCCGAGTTCTCAAAGACGGTGGACTCGACGCGGACCTGGGCGCCCATGCGCGTGTTAACGCCCGTGCTGCCGAGCTTGTCGTAGAAGTTGTTGTAGATGTGAACAGTGCCATAGCGGACCGAGGGGTTGCGGGAGTTGACGTTGGCCCAGTGGTTGTCGGCGTAGGTGACGTGCAGCTTGCCCTTGTCGCTGGTCTGCATGTCGACGTGGCCGATCAGGGAGGCCTTGAAGTGGTCGTGAATGTAGCTGTTGGAGACGGTGATGTAGTCGGAGCCCCTGGTGATATCCAAGAGACCGTCGTAGTAGTCCTTGCCAGAGTTGAGGTCGGAGCTCAGGTCAACGTGGTCAACGTGGTCAACCCAGACGTTGGTGGACGACTCGATACCGATGGCATCGCCGTTGGATTCCTTGACCTTGGCGATGGCCAGGTTGCGAACGATGACGTTCTTGACACCCTTGATGTACAGACCGATGCCGGTGAGCTTGGAGCCTTTCTGGCCAATGATGGTCTTGTCAGACTGGACGCGGACTTTCTCGCTGCCAGAGATCGACCCCTTGACGACGATGTTCAGCTTGCCGTCCGACTCAGCGGCTTTGGTGAACTGGGCAAGCGTCGACACAGTGGTCGTGGAGCCACCGTTGCCACCGGTTGTACCGCCGTTGGTGCTGGCGTAACCGATGGTGCAAGACTCGGTGATAACGTCCCTGCACCCGATTCCGAACACCTTCCTTCCCAAATACCTCCGGCACCCATAATGCTACTATTCTCAACATTAATTACTCGCTATAATTATTATTAATCCCTCTTTTATTAATATTAAGGAATTATTAGACTCCTCTTTATCTATAGATATCTTATTAATATTAAATTAAGCCTTTTAAATAGCCTTAATATTAATAAAGATTATATTTAGGTTAATTTAAATTCTTTTTTTTATAATTTTTTTATTAATTTTAATTTAAGCTTTAAACAATTAATTTTTTTTAAAGTTATTATTAATTTAATAGCTTTTTATTATATTTTTTAAAAATCTTTTAAAATAATAATTATTATATAAAGCTTAAATATTTTTATTAAATATAATAAGTTATTAAATTCTTTATTTTTTAAGATTTTATTAAGGTTATAAAAATAAGCTTTAATAATTAAAAAGAATATTAAAGAATATAAAATTAATTATTAAAATTATTATTATTACTTAATTATTATAATTTATATTAATTTTAATAATTTTTAAAGATATAAATATTTTTTAATATTTAAATTTTATTAATTAGCTAAAGACTTAATATTCTTTATTTAAAATAAATATTTATCTTTATAAATATCTTTATATAAGCCTTATAATAATAATAAAAAAACTTTTTTATTATTATTATTATTATTATTATATAAAGCTTAATTTAATAAAAATACTTTTTAAATATTATTTTAAAGAAGTTAAATATAATAATATTAAATAAGTAAAAAATATATAATATATAAATAAGTAAAAAGATTATATATATTTAATATAAAAAGTATTTTTATATAAAGTTAATAATTATATATATATAATATTTATTTATTATAAAAAGGTATTATTTAAAAGAATTAATAAAGGTAGTTTAAAAAATAAATATCTTTTAAAGCTATTTAATAGCTATTTTCTTTTCTATTTACTTTTTTTTAAATAATAAATTATTAATTATTATAATCTTTAAGAATAATAAAAAATTATTATTATTATAATATATTTTTTTTAAAAATAATTAAGAAATAAAAGGCTTTATTAAAAGTATTAATATACTTTATAAAGAAAATTTATATTTTTAAATTATAATCTTCTTAATAAATAAGATTATTATTAATATAGCTAAAAGTAAAAATATTTTTAAAATATATTTTTATTAAATCTTTTTTATTAATATTTTAATAATTCTTTAGCTTAATTATCTTTATAATAAGTAACTTTAAAAAGTTAAATTAAGGTTTAATATTAGCTTTTAATAATATCTTTAGTTTTTTAGTTTTAATATATTAATTTTTATAATTTTTAAGCTAAGAATAATAAAAGAAAAAGAAGGTAAATTATTAGTTTTTAAAGGGAGGATTATTAAGGAAGAAGAAGGTTATTTAGCTTATTAAAGCCTTTATTTTAAAATAAGTTAATATTAGCTTTAAAGTACTTTAATTAAATATAAATAAAGTTAATTAGTTTTTTTTAATATTAAAAAGATATTTTTAAGGCTAAATAGCTTTATAATAATTTTATTTATTAAAAAAATAATTATAAAAAGTAGTTAATAAAATATATTAATATTTAAAAGCTTCTTATAAATTAATATTATTTATAATAATTTTAATAGCTTTTTATATTTTAACTTTTAAATATAGCTTTATAATAATAAAGATAATATTAAGGAGAAGTTTAATAATTAAAAAAAAGTCTTTTATAAAGATATTATAGAGTAAATATAGGGTGGGTATAGATATATATATGTAAAGATGTAATTGTGGGGTGTTCAGAAGCAGGGGTGTTCGGAATTGGGTGCAGGGACGTTAGACGCACGCTTGGCAATGGTGCCGAAGGCCTCTTCCTCACTCGTAGGGGTCGGAGCAGCAGAGGCAGAGCCGATGAGGGCTAGGTTGAGGACGTTGGTAAACTTCATCTCGATGGAATAATGGGATACAACGAAGACGTAAATTTCAAATTTGATGTGCTGCAGAAACCAGTTCTTGAGAAGAAAATGAGTGTGTTTAAAGAGTGACACTGGATGAGGAGGATGCTGGTCAAGAGTAAAACAGTACGGAAAGTAGTTGACAGTCCTTTATATTCATCATGAGAGGCTGTTGGGAGGTTCTCCTGCCCAGCCTCCCAGACCATCTCCACTAGTTCTGTGGCTCAGCCATACTGGATAAGTCGGCACACACGCGCTGGCGCCATCTGATCCATCACAGAAACACGATACCAGAATGGGCCCACGAACACCCGACATAATTAAACAACTGAAAACCACAGGCACATGCACCACGAATCTGAAAACTACAGATCCAATCTAGGTCGGTAGCAATGAGCCCTTCAAAATCAGATGTTCGTTTTTATAAGGTGTTAGTTGACGAGTTGAAGCTGTCTCCCAATTTGCTATCATGAACCAGACTTGGGACATCCCATTGTCAGATTCTGTGAGGAGCCCCATGACAAAAAGACGTCGAAAATGGCATTCGGATCTCTGTCTCACCAGCTGCTAGAATATTGGAGCTTACGCAACAAACGCACCCCCTGCCAAAGGGGCGTAAATTGACCCAAGACTTCCAAGAAGTATTAGTTGTTTCGCCAAGTCGGAAAGGTGGGGACAACTGTGCCGTTGTAGCCAGTGGACTTTTCAGTCGTTGCTTATCCACGAGGTGGAGATTTACATATGTAGAAGACGCATTCGCACTACAGCAGACACAATTGACATGATCAGAAAAACACCAGGACTTTCTTGTCCCGAGGTTGTCTGTAGTTGTGATTTGAGGATCTCTAAGCGGACGCACAGAACGTGTCTAGCGACTCTTCACAGCTGCTAAGCCTGTACTCTCCACAATTACTCGTAGTTATATGGCCCGGCCACTCACATATATACTGTGATCTTTCATTCGCGATTACTTTCGCCGGATCAGCTACATATTCGCCCAGATAAAGCTTTTCGGTAGCTGGGATAGCTATAGAATCGAGGTTATAGGTCCGTAGAATTTGGATCTCCGCGATAGTGTAGTGGCTTAAGAGACCTTTTGTCTAAGACTTCTTACGGGACACTAGTGCCCCGGATCCCAGGGGGCAACGAAAACACTTGAAGTCTAGTTACCATAGTTTTCAACCAAATCCCTTAATGTACTTGGTGTCTCTTCCCCATCAAATACTTTACTTGTATTGTCCTAGCTACTTTTGCAGAGGACATGCGAGAATTTCTTCATAGTCTCCCCCCGCCTACTCAACCCATACTCGCCAAAGCAGATGGATCAGGCTCGGACTCGGTGTCCAGGTGCTCGTACTACGCGACCTACTCTTCTTCTCCCTCTTCCTCTCGCTTTGGAGCGATCGACCGCCTCCGCTTGTGCTCGCGAAGAGTGGCCCCACCCCGTTGTAACCGCAGGGACCTCGGGAGTTACTATGGCCGCAGTATGACCCGGCCTGTCTCAACCTGTTACTCTAGCTAAACGGCACCTAAATCCCGCGAGATCGCCGGCATCGGCTTGCATCTTTGTCCTCATGACCTTAAATTGGCTTTTGTGATGCAAGGAGAAGCGACCTCTTCCAAATGCACGCACGTGCTCTAGATTCGCGTCCAGTCTCGATACAACTGGGAGAAGTAGCCGTTCTGCTTTCGGACAGGGTTTCCGAAAGAATGTAGAGATTCGTACCAGTAAAATCAGCGGTTTTACCAGGCACGGACCACCCATATAAACCACCCTCATCACGTGATTTAATTTCCAACGTTACCACAATACCCCTTATAGCTATAGCTATTAACGCCTTATATAATCTTTATTACTACTAAATTTAATATAATTACCTTATATTAATATTATATTAAATTAATTAATTATTTATTAAAATTAATTATTTTAATATTAAAAATAATATTTAATTATTTAAACTTTTTTTTTTAAATATACTTTATAATAAAAAGTTATATTTTAAGTAAATTAAAAATATATTTACTTTTATAATTATTATTAAAAAAAGACTTATAAATATAAAAAATAAAATTATAAATTATATAAATTATATACTTTATAAATTAAGCTATAAAGTTAATAGTCTTTATTAATAATTAATATTATTAAAATAATTTAATTAAAGTTATAAAAGGTATTATATTTTTACTTTTTTTATTTAATTTAATTTAATTATATTTAAAAAAGAAATTTAATAAAAAAAGTACTTTATATATTATATACTTTTTAATAAATTTATTTATAATAAAAAGAATAAATATATTTTTTATTATTACTTTATTAGCTTTTATAATATTATTAATTAAATAATATTTATTATTCTTTTTTTTAATAAAATACTATTTATTTTAATATAATATATATAATTTTTTAATAATATCTTTATTTTATCTTTTTTATAATATTTTAATTATTATTTCTTATAAAGATTAAAAAAGTTTAATTAACTTTATTTAATATATTTTATATAAAATAATTTTAATAAATTAAAGTAAAATAATATTTAAGTTTATTTAAAATATATATAATATATTTATATTAAAATAGCCTTTTAATTAAATAAAAAATAAATAAAAAGATTATACTTTTTATATAAAAAGTTATTATAATTCTTTTTTATAATAATTATAAGATAATTAAAAATAAATTTAACTTTTTTTTTTATAAAAAAAAACTTTAATTTTATTTAAATATTATATTTACTTTTTTTATTTATATTTATAATAATTTTAATTTTATAATTTAACTTTTAATTAATTATTTCTTTTAAAATAAATTTATTAAATAAATAATTATTAATAAAATATAATTTAATATTTATTCTTTAATATAATATTTTAATTATAAATTTTAATATATATTTTATTAACTTTATTATAATTAATAATTTAAAGATATTCTTAATTTATTTTTTAATATATAATATTTTTATTTAAAAGTAAGCTTTATATATATAAAGTAACTTTAATTTATTAATTTCTTTAAAAATTTAAATATATTTAATTTTTAATTAAAAGTCTTTTATAAATATTATATTAATTTTTTAAATATTATTATTAAAGAATATATTAAATATTTTATTTTTATTTTATAAATTTAAATCTTTTTTAAGCTTTTTTATCAATAAGTATAATTAATTTTTTTTTAATATTTAATTAAAAAAGATTTATTAAATTAAAATTATTTTAATAATAAATAAAATATATCCTTTTAAAATATTAGCTTTATTAAAAGTTATTATATAAAAAGGCTTTTAATTTTATTATTTTAATTTATATATTATTTAAAAGTCTTTAAAAATAATATATATAAAAAAAAACTTATAAGATTTTTTAAAATTAAAATTTATATTAAAAAAGAATAATATTTTAAAAACAATATAATATATTATTTTATAATTTATATTATTTAAAATAAAAAAGATAACTTTAATTTTATTAACTTTAATATATATTTATTATTTAATTACTTTAATTAAAGTTAAAAAGTCTTTATTATAAATTATTAAAGTTATATTAAAGAAAAGAATATATAAAAAAGTATTTTAATTATAATAAAAAATAAATAAAAGATTTATTTTAATACTTATATTAAAAAGAATTAAAAGAAATTTATTAATATTTATTTTAATATATATAATTAAATAATTAAAATTTAAAATATTATAATTAATAATATTAATTATAATTAATAAAATTAAATTAACTTTATATTTAAAGAAAAACTTTTAATTATTTATAAAATAAATCTTTTAATTAAGTTTTATAAAAATTAAATTATAATAATAATAATTTAATTATTATAAATAAGTTTTAATAAAAATAATTATAATTTAATTAAATATATTTTTATTTATATTATAATTATATATTAATTCAAAAGATATTTTTAAAATTAAATAAATATTATATTATATAACTTATAAATATTTAATTAAAATTATATTTATATTAATAAATATTAAAAAATTTATAATATAAAATTTAATAATTTTTATAAATATTATATAATTAATTATCTTTTTAAAATTTAAATTAATTTAAAGTTAATTTTTAAACTTTAATTTTATTTTTATATTTTTAACTTTTATAATATTTATTATTTTTTTTTTTAATTATAATTAATTATTATAAATATTAATATTTTTTATTTTTAATAAATTTATAATTATTAATAATTTATTTTTAAATTAAATTTATAATCTTTATAATTATATTTTTAAGATTATTTTAAATATTATATTATTTTAAAAGTTTTAAAATTTTTTATTTTTTAATAAAGAATTAATTTTAATTATTTTTTAATAATAATAAATAATTATAAAAAAGTTAATTTTATTTTTTTTAAAAAAGAATTTAAAATATTTTTTAATTAATTTTTTAAACTTATAATTAAATAAATTTTAATAATAATAAATAATTAATAAATTAAATAAATTAATAAAAGATATTTATATTTCTTTTTATATATTTAAATAAATAATTAATTTTTTATATTTTTTTAAATAAAAGAATTATTTAAAATAAAATCTTTTATTTTTTTATATTTATAAATATTATAATTAAATAAAGTATAGTTATAATAAATCTTTAAAAAGTTATTTCTTTATATTAAATAATAAAAACTTTAAATTAATTAAATTAATTTTAATTAATATTATTAAGCTTTTTTAATAAAACTAATAATTATTAAAATTAATAAAACTTAAAGTTTTTTAATTAAAAATAATAATTAACTTTATATTTAAATTAAGCTTTAATTTTATTTAAATTATTAATTAAAATAATATTTTATTTTTAAAAATTAATATTATAAAGTTATAAATTAATTAATTATTTTATAAAAACTTTAATAAAATTATTTTAATTAAAATATTATTAAGTCTTTTAAATTTAATTAATAAAAGCTAATTTTAATATTTAATATTAATTATTATTAATAAAATATTAATTTTTAATATAAATATTATATTAATAATATAAAAATATTTCTTATAAATAAAGTTTAAATTAATTAAAAAACCTTTTAATAAATAAATAATAATTTTATTTAAAATTAAATTATAACTTTATCTTTATTCTTTTAACTTTTATATTTTTTATAATAAAAAGTTTTTTTAAATAAAATAATAAAATATTATAAAAAGATTAAATAAAATAAATTAATATATTATTTATTTTATTAAATAAAGTATTATAATTAATAATCTTTTCTTTTTATTTTTTATAATTATTTAAAGATATTTAATAAAAATTAACTTTAATAACTTTATTTAAATTTATTTATATTAATTTATTATTAAATTTAAAATAATTAAATAATTTTATTTTATTTTAATTAAGTTTTTTTTTAATAATAATCTTATTAATAACTTTAATAAATTTAAAAATTATATAATATTATTAAAATAAAGTTAATATTTAATTAAAAAAATATAAAAACTAAAATAAAATGTTTTTAATATTAAAGATTAACTTAATAATATTAATTTTATTAAATTTAAATATATTTATATTATTTAATATAAATAAAGTAACTTAAAAAGAAATTATTTAATTAATAAAGATTATAAAATAATAATATTTATTTAAAATTTTAAAGTTTTTAAAAAAGATTAATTAAAATTAATTAAATTATTATTTTAAAATAAAGAAAATAAAAAGTAACTTAATAAATCTTTTATCTTTAAGTTTAAAATATTTAAATAATTATTTTTATTCTTTATTTATTAATAATTAATATTAATTAAAATAACTTTTTAATTTAAATCTTAATAAAAATTAATAAGATTTTATAAATTATTTTAAAAGGATATTAATTATAAGTAAATTTATTAATATTATTAATTAAAGAAAAACTTTTTATATTATAAAGCCTTTAATAAAATTAATATAAATAAACTTTTTAAATTAAATATTATTAATAAAATTAATTAATTAAATAAAAAAGATTAAATAAATTAATAAAATAATTTAAATTAAATAATAATATTAAGTTATTAATATTTAATATATTTAATTATTAAATTATAAAGTATTTAAAATATCTTTTTATAAAAGCTTTAATATCTTTATTTAATTTTATTAATTTTATTATTTATATTTAATTAAAATTAAAATAATATTAAATATAAATATTATAAGATTTAAAGTACTTAATAAATTATTTAATATTAAGATTATTTAAAATAATATTAAAAAATATAAATAATAATTATAATTAATATTAAACTTTTAAACTTTTAATTTTTAATATTAAGATAATATAAAAGGTTAATTTAAAGCTAATAATTATATAAATATATATTAGCTTTAATATTTAAAAATTAATTTTTTAATTTAAGTTTTAATATAAATAAATATATTATTAGCTTTTATTTTTATAGCTTAATATAAAAACCTTATATTTTATATAAATAAAATAATAAGTATAATATTAAAGTCTTAATTATAAAGTTATTTTATATAAAATAAAATTAATTTTATTTAAAGCTTTTTAACTTTATAATATTAAACTTTCTTTTATATTTATAATATAATTATAATAACTTTAATTTATAAAGTATATTTATTTTATTAAGCTTTAGCTTTTATTTAAATATTAAATTAATAAGTTTTAAAAACTAAACTTAAAAAGAAAAAAGAAAGTAAATAATTTTAAATATATTATATATTTTTTATTTTTAATTAAATAAAGAAAACTTTAAAATTTATACTTAAGTTAAATTATTATAATAATAAAGTAACTTTATTTTATTATAATAAAGTAAAAGCTTTAAATATAATAAAAAAGAAGTATATAAATTAAAGAAAAGGAATAAAATTAAAAGAATAATATAAATAAATTAATAAAGTTTAATTAAAGATAATTATATAAATATATAATTAAAATTATTAGAAAGAAAGAAATTAATTTATTTTTTTAAAATTTAAAAGTAATAAAAGATATATAAGTACTTATATTTATTATTATATATTAAATTTTATTAAACTTTAAAATAATATTATTAAGTTTTTAACTTATAAAGAAATCTTTAATAATCTTTTAAATAAGTAAGCTTTTATATTTAAAAAAAATATACTTTAATTTCTTTTTTATAATAATATCTTTTAAAAGAAGCTTAAAAAAGACTTATTAAATAATAAGTTATAAATAACTTTAATTAAAAAAAGTATATTATTAAAGATATTTATATTTTATTAAATTATAAAGAATAAAATATAATATATTATTAGATTTATATTATATATTATTAAAAAGTATATATATTAATATAAAAGTTATAATAATTAGTTATTTAAAGTATAAAAAATAAAATACTTAAGTTTATAATAATAAAATTATCTTTATAATTTTTAATTAGCTTTTTATTAAACTTTATATAAATATTTAATATTTTTAATAAATTATAAATATAATAAACTTATAAAAGTATAATATAATTTAATAAGATAAATTAAAGTAAGTTCTTTTTATAAAGTTAATTTTAAAAATATTAAGTAATGTTTTATTTAAAATATTTTCTTTAAATAAAGGCTTTTATTTAAAGTAATAATTAATAAAAAAAAGAAAAATATAAGGGAATTTATTTAATATTTTAAATTAATTAAAATATATTATATTATTCTTTTAATATATAATCCTTATATTAATAATATTATTAAATATAAATATTTCTTATTAATCTTTATATTAATTAAAATAAAAAAAAAGAATATTATAAATTAAAAGAATATTTTATTATATATATTATTTATTAATTAAATAACTTTATAATAATTTTATAAAAAAAGCTTTTTTTATTTTCTTTATAAATTTAAGCTTATTATTTTTATTAAAATAAATATTTATATTTAATAAATTTAAGCTTAATACTTAAATATAATATTTTAAAAGTCTTTTAATTATAAACTTTAAGTCTTTTTAAACTTTAAAAAAGATATTAATAAAGTTATTTAATTTATTATTAAATAAAGAATTAAAGTAATATTAAAAGATATATATTATAAATTCTTAAGATTAATTCTTTTAAAGAAAAATAACTTAGTTCTTTATATTAATAAATAATAAAAAGCTAATTATTCTTTTTTTATAAGCTTATATATAAATAAATTAACTTATTTATTATTTTAAAGATTTATAATAATAATATATATAAGCTTAAAATATTTAATAAAGTTAACTTTTAAAGAATATTTTTATTAAAATAACTAAAAAAGTTTATTAATAATAATAATATATAAAAGTTAAATATCTTATTTTTATAAATATAAAGTCCCTTTAATTTTAAACTTATAAGTTAAAAGCTAAAATTTCTTAACTTATTTATAATTTTAAAGCTTAATATTAATATAAATAATAAAATTATATTTAATTAATATTAAAATTAATTAAATATTAGTTTATTAATTTAATTTATTCTTTTATAATTATTATATTCTTTAAATAGCTTATTTAACTTATAATTATTAAATTATAACTTAATTATATATTTTTAAATATTAATTAAAATTAAGTTTAAGCCTTTTAATTAATATATTAATATTTTTATTCTTTAATTAAATAACTTTTATTAAGTTAAATTTATAAAAGATTAAAACTAATATTATTATTTCTTTAATAAAAGAATAAAAAGGAGGTTATTACTTTATATTAAAGTAAACTTATATAATTATTTAATTATTTCTTTTTTATTATAATATTATATTTATTCCTTTTTAATTAAAATTATTTATATATTATTTTTTAAAGATTTATAAGAATTAATAAGATTTATTTATTATAAGTTTTTTATAAATATTTATAATCTTATATTTATTATTATTATTATTATAATCTTTATTATATATTAAATATTTATTATATAAATTAATATTTAAAAATTATAAGTTTATATAAAAGATATTTTTATTTATATAAAGCTAGCATTTTATATATTATATAAACTTAATATTTATTATTATATTTTACTTTATTATTATATTTTACTTTATTATTATATTTTACTTTATTATTAATATATTAAAATAAGCAAGTATATATTAATTTAATTAAATAAACTTTATTATTTTAAGATACTTTTTAATAAAGTAAAATTAAATTATAAAAGATTATTATATTTAATTATAAAGCTTTAAAAGAATTACCTTTCTTTTAATATTATCTTAATAATCTTATACTTATCTTATTACTTTAATTATTAATTACTTTTTTATTTTTAAAAATAAAACCTTTTAGCTTTTATCTTTTTTAATTAAAACTTAAACTTAATTACCTTATTAATTACCTTATTTCTTACTTTATTAAAATTATATTTAATTAAGATATATATATATAAATTAATTTTTAGCTTTAATTAAAATATATTATTAAAGTTAAATTATTATTTAAATATATCTTTTTATTAAATTACTTTTAATATACTTATTAAAGTTATAATTTATAACTTTAATATAAAAGATATAATTAATATAAGTATTTATTTTATAATTAATAATAAAGTAATATTTAAAAAATAATATTATAATAAAGATATTATTAAAGTAATTAAAGTTTATTTAAAAAAGATAATAATTATAAAATAAATAATTATAATAATTAAAAAAAATAATAAAAAGAAAAGTATTATAATATTAAGTATTATAAATTATAAATATATATTTATTATATAATAAGTTATTAATCTTTTTAATAAATATAATATTAATTAAGTAAATAATTAATTTATTAATATTTATATAAAAAAAAGTATAATTTTTTTTATAAAGAAAATCTTAAAAGAAAGTTTTAATTATTATCTTACTTTTATAATAATAAAAAACTTAAATAAAATATTATATTATTTTATAACCTTTAATAATATAAATATTAATATATTTTATAAAGATATTATAAGTAAAGCTTTTAAAAAAATAAAAAGCTTAAAGTATATCTTTATTTATAAAGATAATATATATATTTTAATTAATAAGATATATTAGTTACTTTTTAAAAATAAAGATTTATATAAAAAGTACTTTTTTTTATTATTTTTATTTTTAAAGTTTTTCTTCTTTTTACTTTTATTCTTTTTTTTATTAATATTTTAATAATTAATAAAAGCTATTAATAATTAAAAAGAAGTATTAAAAGAATTATTATTAAATTAAAGTAAAAAGAATTAATTAATTTATTAAGATTTATTAAAAGATAAAGCTAATTAAACTTAAATAAATTAATAATACTTAAAAGGATTTAAAGAATTTATATTTAATAATAAAAGTAAAGAAAAAGATATAAAGTTAAAAATATTTATAAGCTTAAAGTTATTATTTAATTAAGAATTTAAAGTTTATAAATTAAATATATAATAATTAAATATAATAAAAGAATTTAAGTATTTAATAATATATTTAATTAATATAATTTAAATTAAAGTTAAAAAATAAATAAAAAAAAAGAATTAAAAGAAAAGTAATTATATAATAAAAAGTTAAAATAAAAAAAGAATTAAAAATAAATTATAATAAGAAAAAAGAAGTAATAAAGTAAATATTATTATTATTAAAGAAAAAAAAAGTAACTTATTAAGTTAAATAATTTACTTATTAATTAAACTTCTTTCTTATATTTATAAAAAGTTAATATTTTATATCTTTTTCTTTTTCTTTTTTATATTTTGTTTTAATAAATCTTTTTTTTATAATTTTTTAATTTTAATTAAAAATACTTATTATTTTTTTTAAAAAATAATTAAGTCTTTAAAGAATAAACTATCTTTATTTTTATAATATTCTTTATAAAGGTTTTATTAAAAAAGATAATTATTATTAATTTAATTATAATATAACTTTAATTAATTTATCTTTTATATATTTTTTTTTTCTTTTTTTTATTTATTTTATCTTTTTTAATTTAATTATTTATATAATAATCCTTAAAGATATAAGCTTTTCTTTTATAATACTTTTTCTTTAATTATTTACTTTTATTTATATTCTTTATTATTTAAACTTTAATACTTTATTTATTAAATAAAAATACTTAAATTTAATATAAGTACTTTATATAAAGAGTTATCTTAAAATATATATAAAAAGTTATCTTAAATTTAATATTAAATTTCTTTTAAGTATTTATAAAATATATATATTAAAAGATAAGTTTAATAATTATAAGTTAATTTTTTAAGTTATTATAAAACCTTAACTTTATACCTTTATATTATTTTATTTTTTATTTTAAAAATATATATTTTAATTTATTAAATAATTTAATTATTATTAAAGTTAAAATTAATTAATTATTTATAATTAAAGATAATAAATTTAAGGGCTAAATTTTCTAATCTTTTTATTTATATATTAAAGCTAATTTATATATATTTAAAAATAAGATAATATTAAAAAAATTATAAAGAAAGTTAATAAAAGCTTATTTAAATTTAATATAAAGTTATTTAAATTACTTTTAAATATTTTAAAAAAGCCTTTAATATACTTTATTATTACTTAATTATTTAATTTATTAATCTTTAAAGATTATAAGCTTAACTTATAATAATTATATTTTAAAAGTTCTTAAAACTTTATTAAATTAAGCCTTAAAAAGTTTATCTTTTTATATATTATAATGCTTTTAAAAGTTAATTAATAAATTAATAAAAAGTTAAAAAAATATTAATTTAAGCTTATAAAGCTTAGAAATAATTATAAAAAAAGAGTTATTTTTACTTTATAAGTAATTTAAACTTATAACCCTTAATATATAAAGTACTTAAAATATTACTTCTTATAATTATAATTACTTTATTAATATTTTTTATAAAAAAAAGTTTTATTTATAAAACTATAAATTAAAGAATTATATATTATTAAATACTTTTATAAAATAAATTTATTATTAAATATATTTATAAAATAAATATTATAAGAATATATAATTATATTATAAAGGATTATAAATTATACTTTTTAATAAATAACTTTCTCTTAAATATTTATTTCTAAGTATTTTTCTTTATTAATTAATTATTTAATATAGCTTTTAAGGCCTTTATAAAGAAATTTATCTTTAATTCTTAAAGAATTAAACTTCTTTTAAAGTATTTAAACTTATAAGATTAATAGATTTTATATATATACTTTTATATAAAGTTTATATTTAAGTTATTAGCTTAATAAGTAATTATTAATAATACCTTTTAAAGTATATTAAGGGAATTAATTATTATTATTTAAAGCTTATTAGTTTTAATAGCTAAGGCACCCTAGGCACCTTAAGTACTTTAGCTAGCACCCTTAAAGCTTATAAACTTTAAAAGTCCTTTTATAAGGCTTATAAGCCTTAATTATAAGCTTATAAGCCTTAAAAGGTAGCTAGAATCTACTAGATTTAATATTAAATTTAATAAAAAGCTTTTTAAAAAAGTATATACTTTTTTAAAGACTTATTACTTAAAAAGCCTTAAAAATTTTAATTAATAAAGATAAGTATTAGTTATTATACTATAAGTTATAAGATATAATTATTTTTTAAAAACCCCTTTTATAATAAATAGCTTAAATAATAATAATTAAGTTATTCTTTTAATACTTTTAAAAAATAGCTTATCTTTAAGGCTATAAGTTATTATTATTTAAATCTTAAGTTCTTTAAAAGCTTATAAGCTTTTAAAAGATTAATATTCTTACTTTATAAGTTTATAAAAAGACTTATTATATAAAGAATTTTATTCTTTAAAATATACTTTTAATATAAATTTAATAGAATTTAATATTAAGTTTAATAGCTTATTTTTTAAGTTATAGCTTTTAAAAGCTTAAATAAAGCTTATTAATTTAATAAATTAATATTTAAGTTCCTTAGAAAAGGCTTTCCTTTAATAAGTAAAGTAGCTTAAAGGAACTATTTATATATTAAAAGCTATAAGCTAGCTTATAAATAAATTAAATTTATAATTCTTTATAATAAATATATTAAAAGAAATTAAAAATTTATCTTTAGCATCTTATTAAGTTATTAAAAGGAATAATAAACCCTTTATAAAAGATAATAAACTTCTTTTAAGCTTTAAAAAGCTTAAAAACTAATAAAAGGACCTTAAAAAGGCTAAAGAAAATAAGTTTAATAAGGAATCTAGCGGCTTTAATAATAAGAAAAAGTTTATTAAGCTAAAATTTATTAATAAGAAGTCCTTTAAAAATTTAAAGGATTATATTTATATTATAAGCTATTTAGCTTATAATAATAAAAAATTAGCTTTTAATAAAAGCTATTTTTTAAATAATAAGGCTTTTAATTTAAATAATTTATTATTTATAGCCTTAAAAAGCCTTTATAAGTATTATTATAAGAACTTATAATTAAAAAAGGCCTTTAAAAAGAGCCTTAAGCCTTTTAAGCCTTTTAAGCCTTTTAAACTTATTAAAAGACTTACTACTTTATTATATAATATTAATTTTATTATATATATAATAAATAATTATTCTTTATTTATTAATTTAATAATTATTAATAATTTTAAGTATTTATAAATAAATAAAGGTAAAGTTTATCTTTTAAATAAAGGTAATATTATATTTTAAATAATTAACTTTAAAGACTTAGCTAAAATTAAATATTTAATTTTAAAAGAAGTATTATTTATATTTTTTATAAATATAAATATTTTTAATAGCCTTTAATATTATAATATAAAGAATTATCTTTTAAAACATATTCTTTATAAGGCTAATTAATAATTAATTATATATTTAAATTCTTTTAAAATAAGATTTTTTATTTTTTAAAAAAGAATATAAGCCTTATAAGTTTATTTTATTTAAGTAAATAATATATATTATATTCTTAATAATAATATAAAAGCTTTAGAGATAATGCTACCTTCTTTTAATAAAAAGGAAGCTAAGGATTATAAAAAAGTCCTTATTCTTTAAAAGCTTATTTTAAAAGAATTAAGCCTTTTTAAGTTTTTAAAAGGCTTTATTACCTTAAAGTCTAGCCTTAAGATATAAAATCTTTTAATATAAATTTCTTATATACTTTCTTTTATAAGTTTTTTATTCTTTTAATTAAAAATACTTATAAAAAATAAAGGAGATAAGGCTATAAAGGACTTAAAAGATCTTCTTTTAAAAAGCTTTTTACTTTTTAAAAAGGCTATAAAATCTTTTAAAAGGTCCTTTAAGTTACTTAAATTAACTTATCTTTAATATAAGAAATTAAGATATATAAGCCTTTATTTATTAAAGAAGATAACTAAAATAACTTAAGAAGTACTTAATTTTAATTTAATTTTAAAAGGAGACTTTCTTTATTTAGCTTATAATAAGATTAAGGTAGTTTATAAGCTTAATTATAAGCTTATAAATAATTTAAAAGGTATATTAAACTCTTTAAAAGGAAATACCTTTTCTATTAAGCTTATACTTTATAATAAGTATTTTATTAAGTTATTAATAATAAATAAAAAGTTTAGATTTTAATAACTTTTTTTATTAAAAAGTTAAAATAAAGACTTTATTATAAATATTATTAAAGGCTTTTTTAAGTTCTTAAAAGCCTTATTTAAATAATATCTTAAAGGCTTTTATTTTAATAATAAAAAGGAAATAAATACTTATTTATAAACTTAATTATAATATAAAAGTATAAATTTCTTAATAAATAGCCTTTATATTTATAAATAAAATAATTTAATAAAATACTTTATTAAGATTATTTTAAATTATTTAAAGGCTATTATATTTATTATAAGCTTATTATTATATTTATAATATTTATTATATTTATTATTTTAAAGTTAATTAAATTTATTATTTTAATTAATAAAGACTTTATAGCTTATTAAGAACTATATAATAAGCTAAAGCCTTTTAAAACTTATAAACCTTTTTTAAAAAAATATAAAGTTATAAGGGTTTATTATAAGGTTTTTTTATTTAAAGAAAAGCATTTTAAGAGCTATAAGTTAACTTTAAAAATTAAAATAAGCTATTTATTAATAATATTAAGAAATAATATATATTAAATATATATTCTTAAAAAATATATTATTTTAAAAACCTTTATTATTAAAATTTATAAGGATTTAAGTAATATAAATATTAATTTAAATATTAATAATAATTTTAAGTTAAAAGGAATAAAAAAAGGGTTTTTAAATTCTTTAAAAAGAAATATAAACCTTATAATTATTAAAGAGCTTACTTTAAGCCTTTTAAAGCTTAATAAGCTTCTTTTAAGTTCCTTAAAAGCTACTAAGCTTCTTTTAAGCCTTATAATATTTATTAAGTTTATTTTAAACCTCTTAAAAAAGCTTTTTTTAAGCTTACTTATACTCTTTATAAAAAGGAACTCCTTAAAGGGTTTTAAGGAATTAAAGGATATAAGGCTTATTATAAGCCTTATAAAGTTATCTTTAAAGAGTTTAAGTTTAACTTTATTTAAAGAAATAAACTTATTATATATTAAATATATTATTTACTTTATTTTTAAAAATATATATTAAAAAATATATAATATAATTAGTATTTAAGCCCTTTAAACTTAAAAATAAGTATTAAAAAGCTTTAATAAAGTTAAATAACTAAAGGTAATTTATAATAAATTTAAGTAAATTATTTTATAAAATATCCTTAAATTTTAGTTAAATAATAAGCTTTTAAAAGATTAAAAGCTTATTATTAATTAATTAATTTTAAAGAAGAAAAAGGATAAAAATAATTAAGTTTTTAAGTTTAAAGTTTAATTAATAATTAAGAGATTTTAATAAAAGAAAAGAGTAAATTTTATTAAAACCTTTATTTTTACCTTTATATTTTTTATTTAAAGGGTATTATTAATATTAATTATTATTTTAAACTAAGAAATTAAGTAAATTAATTTTATAAGTATCTTTTTAAATAAAAAACTAAAAGAATAAGTCTTTATAATACTTTTAAAGGATTTTAAAGAATTTATAGCTTAAGTTAATAACTTTATTTAAAGGTTATTAGTTAAAGCTAATTATAATCCTTTTATTTAATAAATAATTTAGTTAAATAAAGTATAATATAACTTAAAATAAGCCTTTAAAAAGTAGTAATAAATAATTATTAACTTTTTAAAAAGCTTAAGCTTTAAGTTATTACTTTTAAACTTTATTATTTTTTATAATAAAGTATTAAGCTTATTTATAATAACTTATATTAATAATTATTTAATTATAAAGCTTAAAATCTTGAAAATTTAAGCCTTAAAATGCTAAATTTATAAGGTATATATTATAAAAGATAAGGGCTTTATAAGCTTCTTTTTAAGAGTTTAAATTATTAAAGATTGCTTTAATTAAACCTTATAGCTTTCCTAAGGCTAATATATTAAGGAAGCTATTAAAACCTTTAATTTAAAAGGTTTTAAGTTTATTTTAATTCCTTTATAATTAAACTTAGTTAGTTTAAGTCTTATTAAAGGGCTTATATAAGACTGAATTTATTATAAGTAATTTTAAGCTATAATAAGTATTATTATATATTTAATAACTTAAATTAAGCTTAATATAAGCTTTTTAGTTTAATAGTTAGCTAAGGCTTTTAAAGCTTTTAAATAATAATATTTAATAACTTTTTAAAACTTATTTAAGTATTTATATAGCTATTAATACCTTATTATTAATTATTTTATAAAGGGCTTAAAAAATTCTTTATAAAGCTTTATTTTAAAACTTATAAGTTATTTTAATAATAATTATATTAAAGATAAGGCCTTTTTAAAGTTAACTTATAAATATATATTTACTTTAAATAAAAGGCTTATTTTTTAAAAATTAAAGTAAGGAAGTATTATAATATTATTTATATTAAAGGCTATATTTATAAGGCTTATAAAGGTTATTTAAGAGATTTAATAGCTTTAAAGGCTTTATATAAAGCTAAATAAGCTTATTTTAAAGCTTATTATTCTTTATAAAGATAATATAAGTGCTATCTTTATTATTAAAGACTCTTTATATTATTAAAGGACTAAGTATACCTTTTTAAAATATTATTACTTATATATTAAAGTTTAAAAAAGGACTTTTAAGGTTAATACTTAAAAATTAATAAAATAATAATAAATAAGCTTATAAAAGCCCTTTTAATACTTAAATTCTAAGTATTTTTAAGTTAACTTAGCTTAATAAAGTTAAGAAATTAAAAGGAAGCTAATAAAGCCTTTTAATTATTATTTCTTTAATAATAAATAGATTTCTTTTAAAAGAGGTTTTTTCTTTATAAATAGCTTTTCTTTTTTTTTCTTATATTTTTATTAAAGTAAAAGTTAAATATTATAAGCTTATTAAGCTTATATTTTTTATAAAAAAGGTATTAAATAAAAACACTTAAATTTAATATAAGTACTTTATATAAAGAATTATCTTAAACTTAATATTAAATTTCTTTTAAATACTTATAAAATATATATATTAAAAGATAAGTTTAATAGCTATAAGTTAATTTTTTAAATTATTATAAGACCTTAACTTTAAACCTTTATATTTTCTTTATTTCTTATTTAAAAAGTATATAACTTAGTTTATTAAATAACTTAATTTTTAAAGTTTATTTATATTTAATTTAATTATTATTAAAGTTAAGATTAGCTAGTTATTTATAACTAAAGATAATTAATTTAAAGGCTAAATTTTCTAGCCCTTTTATTTATATCTTAAAGCTAATTTATATATACTTAAAGATAAGATAATATTAAAAATATTATAAAAAAAGCTAATAAAAGTTTACTTAAATTTAATATAAAGTTATTTAAATTACTTTTAAGTATTTTAAAAAAGCCTTTAATATACTTTATTATTACTTAATTATTTAATTTATTAACTTTTAAATTATCTTTTATATTTACTTTTAATTAATATAATTAAAATAAGTAACTTTAAAAATAATAATAAAAAAGATTAATAATTTTAATAAAGTTAATATTTTTAAAAAGATTTAATTAAACTTATTTCTTTATAAATTTAAATAATAATATTAAAGAAATAAAAATAAAAAAAATATAAAGCTTAAGCTTTAATTTTAATAAACTTATTTTATTAATTAAAAAGAAAAGTATACTTAATTAATAAAAATATTAAGCTTAATTATTCTTATTTTTCTTTTATAATAACTTTTTAAATATTTAAAATTATAAAAGCTTTAATAAGAAAAAAAGTATAAATCTTTTATATAATTATTTTAAGACTTATATTCTTATTAATAAATTATAAATCTTAAATATTTAAAGCTTATAAGATTATAATAATTATTCTTTTTATTTTAATATAAGTTAAATAAATATTAAAGAGCTTAAAAAGTTACTTATAAAGTATTTTCTTAATATTAATTTATATTTTAAGCTTTAATTATCTTTTAATTTAAATAACTTATTTAAATAATATTAAAAATATCTTTTTTTTAATTTTTATAATTATAAGATATTATTTATTATAAATAAAAAGTTTTCTTTTAATTATATTATAATAATAATTTAATAATAATTATTTAACTTTTAAGATATTATTTTTATTTATAATTAACTAGCTATATATAATAAAAATTCTTATAAAACTTTTAAATAAAAAAAGCTTATTAATAATTATAAATTTATTATTATAATTTTTTATTATTTTAATTATTAAGTCTTAATTATTTATTATTAAAATATTTATTATCTTAAGATTATTAATATATATATAAATAAAAATATAAAAGATTATAATTTCTTTAATATTTAATTTTATATTAAATAATACTTAAAAAGAAGATTATTAATAAAAAAGATAATTAATTATAATTTTATAATAATTAAAGTTTTTATAATATTATAAAAAAACTTAATAAATTATAAATAATAAGTTATTAATTATATAAGTTTTTTCTTTTAAGAAAATTAAAGAAGGAATAATTAAAAGTTTAAAAATTAAAAAGAATTTAACTTATATTTTTAAATACTTATTAAATCTTTAAAAAAAGAAGTAATAATTAAGATTTAAATATTTATAATATAATTAAAAATAAATAAAATTAATAAGAATATATAGCTTTTTATTTATTTAATTATTACTTTTAATTAATATTAAATATTAAAAACTAAATATAATATATTATTTAATAAAGAAATTATTAATAAAAACTTTAATAATTTAAGTAAAGTTAAAAAATAAAAAAATAAACTTTTAATACTTATATTTATAAGTAATATAAGTAATTAATTTAAAAAGATTAATTTTTTTTATTTAATTAATTATTATATATTTTAAATATAAATTAAAGAATTAATACTTTTAATTATAAAGATAAATTTAATTCTTATAATTAACTTTAATAAAGTAAGAAAGTATATTAATAGTATTTATTATTTAAAAAAAGCTATTTTAAAAATTAATAAAAATTAATTAATATTTTATAAAATAAAAGATTTATTTAATTATTATATAAAAGAAATTTATACTTATAATAAATAAATATATACTTAAGTTTTTACTTAAAATATTAATATTTAAATATTAATACTTATAATTTATAATAATTATAATAATTAAAGAAATTTATTTATTTAATTAAAGAAATAATAAAAAAAAAAAAATATTAAAAAGTAAGTAAGTAAATATATTAAATAATAAGTTTATTAAAAAAAATAAAAAGGATAATTTAATAAAAAAGCTTAATTAAAAATAATAATAAAGTTTTAATTAAAATAAATTAAATAATTTAAGTACTTTATTTTAAATTTTTATTTTAATAAAATTAAAAAGAAATATATTTTAAAGTTTAATAAGATTTAATATATAGTAATAAATATAAGTATTTATATGCTTTTTATTACTTTTAAATTTTAAAAAAATAAATTAACTCTCTTTTTTTTAATAATTTTAATTATATATTTTATATAATTATTTTTAATTTAATTTTTATTAATTTATTTATATTTTTCTTTTAACTTTATTTTTTCTTTTTAATTTATATACTTTTCTTTTTATTATATTTAAGGCTTTTACTTTATTATAATAAAATAAAGTTACTTTATTATTATAATAATTATATTTTTAATATTACTTTATTTATAAATATATAGTTTTTTATTAATATTTTAATAATTAAGCTAATTTATTATTATTTTAATATTAACTTTTAATCTTTTATTTTAATAATCTTATATAAAGTATCTTTTTTTATTATAATTATAATATTTAATATCTTTTTTAAGCTTCTTTAAATAATATTAAATTTTATTAAGCTTAAATATTATTTATTAATTATTATTTATAATTAATATTAATTTTTTAAGTTTAATTTATTTTTTTAATAAAAAAAATATATTAAGTTTTATTTTCTTTTTAAGCTTATATTTATAAATTTAATTATTAATTTAAATAATTAATTTTATATATTAAATAAAGTTATTTAATTAATTTAATTTAAATATTTTATTTTTTATTTTATTTTTTAACTTATTATAAAATATAAAATCTTTATAATATTAATATAATTAACTTTAATATAAATTTAATAAAATTTTATAATATAAATTATAATAAGTTCTTTTTAATATAATTTTATAAGTTTTTTTCTTATTTATTATTCTTTATTTAAATTTTAAAGAAATAATTTAAAAATAAGTTTATAATTTTAAAAGTTATTAAAGATATTTTAAGCTTTTTATTTATATTATTAAATATTTATTTTTTAAAATAAGTTTATAAAATAAAATTTAAATTATATTAAAGCTTATTTTTTTAAAAAGAAAGCTATATATATAACTTTTTTTTTATTAAATTAATTATTAAAGTTATAAAAATATTAATAAGCTTTAACTTAAATAAAGTAAATTTATAATTATTTTAAAAGATTATTATAAAGGGTTAAGTTAATAAGCTTAATAAACTTTTAAATTTAATTAAAGTATTAATAATATTAATAATATTTTAAAATATTTTAATTTTAACTTTAAGTTTCTTTATTTAATTATTTTAATTAACTTATTTTTAAATATAAATATAAAGTTTTTTAATTTCTTTAATTATTTTAAGATATTAAGCTTTTAAGAATTTAAAGTTATTATTATTTAACTTTTATTAAAAGGTTTTTTAAATATAATTAAAAGATATATTAAAGTAAAAATAATAATTATATAAGTTATTATTTAAGATTTATATAAAATATTTAAATAAAAGTAATTAAAATATAATAATTATAATTAACTTTTAATTAATAAATTTAATAAATAAATTTATATTTAAAGAATATTTAAAGTAATAATATTTTAAATAATATATAATAATAATAAATTAAAAGCTTTATAATTATTTAAAGTAAATATTTAAATTAATTATTAAAACGTTATTTTAAATTAATATTATTTATTAATAATAAGTATAATTTATATAATTTATTTATTTAATTAAAATAATAAAAGTATTACTTTTAATAACTTATTTAAAATATTAATTATTTAAAGTAATAAAAGTATTAAATTATTTAAGTTATTTAAAGTAAAATATTATTTTAATTATTTTAATTATCTTTTTATTTTATTATATAACTTATCTTTATTATATAATAAATTTATTTAAATTTATTTTATTAGCTTATAAGTTTATTTATATTTTTAAAGAATTAATAATACTTTTTTATTTTTATTTTTATTATATTTATAATACTTTATTATTAATTATTAACTTTAATAAATAATATTTTATTAAATATTATTATTAAAAATGTTTTTATTATTTAATGATTTAAAGATAAAGTTAATTTACTTAAATATTAAATTAATATATTATATAAAAGTTATTATTATTTTTATTTTATTATTACTTTATTACTTAAATTTATCATATTTAATATTATATTTTTATTTATTATAATTTTTTATAGCTTTTAAAAAAGCCCTTTTTATTAATAATAAATATAAAAATATTATAAAGTTTACTTTTTATAAGAATATCTTCTTTTAATAAATATATAATAAAAAAGGAGTTATTAAAATAAAGGTTATAATTAAGGTAATAGTTTTTATAAATATTACTTTTTTTAAAAAAATGCTTTTTTTAAGTTATTTATTATATTATTAATATAAATAATATAATATTTAATATAAAAAAAATAATAATAATTAATAGCTATATAGTTTTTTTAATAAGTTTTTTTTAAAGTATTTATTATATATAATAATAAATTATTTTAAGTAAATTAAAGGTATTTTTTAAGATTTATAAAGAAAGCTATTTTAATTATTTTTAATTATTAAACTTTTTAAAGATTATTATTTTTTAAATTATATATTTTAATAAATATTATACTTTAATTATTTAATAACTTTATAAATAATTTTTATTAAAAAAAAGATTTTTTATATTATAATTTAATTAAACTTTAATCTTTTTATATATATATTTTATAATAAAGATTATATATAAGCTAAAGTTAAGTATTTTATAAATATTATATATAACTTATTTAATAATAATTTTATTTTTTTAATAATATATTATACTTTAAAATAATTAAAGATTATTATTTAATTTAAAAAGATTTCTTAAAGTTATTATTATATTATATTATAAGCTTTATAGTTTTTAAAATAATTTATAATTTTAAAAAAATTAAAAAAGGTTATTTAAATATTAAAAATATTATTAAATATTTTTAAAGGCATTATTATTATACTTTTTATTAATATATTAAAATAAGTAAGGTTTAATATCTTTTTTAAAATCTTTAGCTTTATTATCTTTTATAATATTCTTTATTATTTTTAATATTATTAATATTATTATTATTAACTTTTTTTATTTTCTTTTAATATTTAATATAATATTTATATTTATATAAAGAATATATAATTAAGAATATAATTAAAGCAACTTATATTTTAAAATATTAATTAAAATCATATTATAATAAATAATAAAAAAGTTAAAAAGATTACTTTTATAATATTAAAGAAAAATATAAATTTATATAAAAAGCTATTAAAAGTCAGCTTTTTTATTATTATTAATAATACTTTAAATTCATAAAATAATCTTTTTTATATAAATAATTATTATACTTTAAAAATAAAGTATTTAGTTATTATTTATTATTTTTTATATTAAAAGATATTTATAATATTATTCTTTTTATTAAAAGCTTATTAATATTAATAGCTTTTTTTAAGCTAACTTAAAGCTATTTAAAAGTTTTATAATTAATTCTTTATTATATTTCTTTTTAATGAAATTTAAAAATAGTTTTAATTAAAGGCTACTTTAAATAACTTAAGTTTTATAAAAGATATATTTTAAGTTATATAAATAAAAATATTATTTTATTTTATTATAAGCTTTATTAAATTATATTAAACTTTAAAGATTATAATAAATATATTTAGTTTTTTAAATTATTACCTTTTATTTATTAAATATTATTTTAATTATATAAGTAAATATTTATTATTTATAGCTTATTTTATTTATTATTATAATAAATAATTATTTAATATTATAATTATATATTAATATTATATATTTAACTTTTAATATTTTAATAATAATAAAAAAATAAAATTCTTTTATAACTTTATTTAAATTAATTTAAAAATTATATTATTATTATAATATTAAAAAAATAATATATAAATAATTAAAGATAACTTTTAATATTAAATTAATTAATTTTAATATGAAATTAATTAATTTAATATAATAATAATAAAGAGTAGTTATATTAAATTAAGTAATAATAAAGGCTATATAGGGTATTAATAATTATAATAATAAAAGGTATTATAAGGTAATATAATATAATTAAAAGTTGGTTTAAAGGTAGGGTTTAATTAGTTATATCTATAACGTTAATAGTTATGTGATTAAATATGTAATTGCAGCTGGTGCGCTATCTGTTTTGACCGGTGCGAATATCTGTATTCTATAAAAAAGGGGTCTTCAGACCCCTTGGTAGTTAACTTCGTGCCAGACACGCCCACTGCGAATAAAAATATCGCAATTGTTCCAGAGTGTGTTTTCACAGGCCTTCCTCGCTTCGTGCTGTGATTTCCTTTAAGCAAGACGATGGTTTGAGAAAGGCTAGACTAGGTTCTTCCTAGCGAATAACAGCAACAACCAACACGGCGGCTCAACTTCGATCAAGTCCACGCAAATATCACAATAACACAACATCGAATATCAACATGAGTCTTTATTTCGATTGGAATGCAGAGCGGGATGCGGCTAGCACCGACGAGTTGTTGAATCGCGCCCCTCGCAACACAGACATCGATATGAAAGCTTTGCGGGCTTATCGTCTCAGTCGACTGAGGCATCACATGACAACGCAAAGTATGGACGCGGCTGTCCTGTGTGACTCCGTCAACATCCGATACGCAACCGGTACTCGAAACATGCAAATATGGGGTGGCCGAAATGCCCCGGCCCGATATCTTTTGCTTACCCAAGACCGATCTATCCTCTTCGAATTTTCCGGTTGTGCCCATCTTGCTAAAGGCTTCGAGGACACAATCGACGAAGTCCGTATTGAAAAAGGGGCTCAGTTCAATTTGGCGACCAACATCGAGCAGAGCGAACGTAAATCGTCAGTGGAGATGGGAGAGCTGATCAAAGAACTGGTTGGACACAACAACAAGCTTACTATTGGCCATTGCGATGAAGGAGAATGGGTTCAATATTGTTGACGTGCAGAAGGCCGTCGAACTCGCGAAGTCTATCAAGTGTGAAGAAGTGGTCAAGTGCATCAAAGAGTCTTTGCGTGCAACGGAGTGAGGCGTTCAGACTTTACGCGAGGCAGTCCGACCAGGTCTTACGGAGAACCAACTTTGGTCCATTCTGCACAAAGCTGTGATCGAGCAAGACGGTGATTTTTGCGAAACTCGCCTGCTCAACTCGGGAAAGCGCTCAGTCCCGTGGTTTCAGGAGACATCCAACGCCATCATTGAAGAGAACACACTGGTCTGCCTCGATACAGATGTGGTCGGCTGTCACGGATACTATGCAGACTTTTCGCGGACCTTTCATGCCTGACCAGATCCGCCGTCAGCTTCACAGAAGCAGTTGTACCGAGACGCGTACGAGATGCTGAACCACAACATCAGTATCTTATCACCTAGAATAACGTTCCAAGAGTTTGCTGATGCCGCTTGGGTATTTCCGGAGAAGTATTGGAAGAATCGCTACTTTGTTATTGGACATGGCGTTGGCTTGACTTGCGAATATCCTTATCTCTATAGTGGCAGGGACTTCCATGAATTCGGATATGATGGTGTCATGGAGCCCGGTATGACTCTGTCGATCGAGGCCTATCTGAGCGAAGAAGGAGGCAGCGATGGTGTTAAGCTTGAGGGCCAAGTGCTTATCACCGAGGCAGGTTTTGAGCGGCTCTCTCAGTTCCCTTTCGAGGACGCATTGTTACCACAATAGAATCTGTCAAAAATGAGAAGATCATAAGATTTTCTGTCTCTCACTTCCTATGTGTGCAAATAACACATCCCCGGCAATTATGACCCACGCCTCGCACCCTGTTGGAGGCTCAAGTGTGGCAATTTGAATAATTCAACGAGTGGCCGTCCTCAGAAAGACGTCTGTATAAATCGAGACGCGTTGTCTCTAATCCTGCCCAAATTCCGACATGCTTAATGGCGAGATTGGTCTGGGAGACTCTAGCCACACCGATCCCGTGGTTGTGATCGACAGCGCTGCTAGGCGCCGTTGAACTGTCTCGTATGTCTGGGCAGGGTTGTCATCAGCACACGACGTCCGTGGGGACTCGACGACCAAAGGGTATGTCTCCCGGCTCGTCGCATCCACCTCTTGTATAGCATTTTTCGAAGGACCCCTGGAAGTCAGACCACTCATCGTAGTCCTGTCGCACGGCAGGCGCGGATGGGCCGCCTCCCGCAGACCCAGCGCGCACAGTGGTGTGGCCGGGTCGTCGACCACTGGGATGTCATCCGCACAACGCCTCCAAGAGCACACCCCCGCGTTCTCGTGCGCGAAGCGCAATAGCTGAAGGGGATTGTTGTTCGTCCATTCTATATCCTTGTACGTTCCAGCGTATTCTAGCCCGCGGTCCTCATGCTTTTTTAGATGGCGGCGGTGGCAGAATCGTAGGCACAGCTCTAGGGTATATGAAAGCGTTATGATGATAGCGCCGACGACAAAGATAAAGAAGAGGCCAAACACGGAAAATGAGCTTTGAGATGTTGAAATGATTTTCTGGAAACGAAATAATGCGTATTAGTCAAAGTAGCAGAAAGGGGAGGAGTTTCTGGGTGTATGAATTGAATATACTAGCCTGGTTTGTGCACGTATCCTTTTCGAACGGTTCCCGAGGCTCAGAAACTCAAGAGTCCTCGAGCCCTGGATAGTTAACACCGCTCGCTGTTTCTACAAAGTGGCCTCATTGTTAATCTATACGCATATACCTCTTAAATAATATATTATAAAATTAAAAGAGAAATCTTGCCTTTATACTACAGGAAATTCAAACCTATGTTTTTCTTCTTCTTTTTTCATACAGGGCTACTCAATGCGAAGACTTAGCGCCTTACGCGCCATATCTGTACAAATGTCTGCCACACTATTGTACTTGAGAATGCTCAAAACAGAAACATCCAATTTGAGCACCTTCTGGAACCAGTGCCTGATCTCGACGGCGATTAGCGAGTCCAGCCCAAGACTCATCAGCGAACGCTCGGCCTTGACCGTGTTCGGGCCCATCTGCAGCATCGCCTCGAGCTCCTTAGAGAACGCCCCCTGCACAATGGCAACCGCTTCCTCCTCGGACTTGCTCTCGCCCAGCCGCCACTGGACACCCCCCTGCGCCCCCAACGCCTGCGCTTCGGCGCCCGCTGCCGCCGCCTCGGTGCTCTCATCGTGGATGAAGTGAGCAAACTGCGGGTTGGAAAAAAAAGGCGGGCGGACCCGCCCTGTCTTGTCCGCGCTGTCGACGAAGGGATCGATGCCGGCGATGATGTCCCACGAGCCCTTGCTGTCGGGCCGGCTGTTGACGACGGCCTCGGCAAAGAGGTGGTGCAGGTCGGGCTCGGACATGGTCTGCAGCGAGAGCTTGCCCAGGTGGTTCTTGAACTGGCGGCCGCTGCGGGCGACGTAGCCGACGTCCATGACGAAGCCGATGTGCATGATGGAGGCGGGCAGTCCCTCGGCGCGGCGCCTCCCGCAGAGTCCCTGCATAAAGAGGTTCGCGGCGTGGTAGTTTGACTGCCCCGCGTTGCCGAAGACGCTGGCGAGCGAGGAGAAGAGCACGAAGAAGTCGAGCCCGGCCTCGGCGCCGAACGCCTCGTCCAGGATCTTGGACCCCTTGACCTTGGGCGCGAGGACCTTGTTCAGGGACTCGGCTGTCATGTCGGCGAAGAGCTTGTCCTCGAGCACCATGGCGGCGTTGCAGACGCCGGCGACGGGCGGCAGCTGAGTCTTCATCTTTTCGCAGACGTCGTTGACCGAGCACCGGTCCGAGACATCCATCTTGTAGATTTTGACTGTTGCGCCGAGGGTGTTCATCTCTTGGAGCCAGTCGCTAGGGACCTCGGCGCTTCGGCTGGTGAGGGCGAGGTAGCGGGCGCCGTTGGTGACCATCCATTTGCAGAGGGAACGGCCTAGGTCGCCGGTCATCCCGACCAACAGATAGGACCTGTCGGGACGGATCGAGCTTCCGGCATTGAACGGCCTGATGTTCACGGTCATCTCGGGTCGAGTCCAGTCGGTTATGCCGGGGTAGCGTGTGCACTCGGCAGCTGCTCCTGCGAGGGTCTGAACATCCACGGTAGCAGGTGCAGGCTGGTTGAGGGAGCTCTGCACTGCATCGGCATAGACTGAAGCGAGGAGAGCCCCGTCGATGGATATTATAGTATTTTGGTCAAAACGGTGAATCGGTGAGCCCTTAGGAAGGCTTGACAGTAGTGCTTTTGGCGGATACGAGTTGATGATGATCAAGCAGCCCACGCTTCTCGGCACAATGCCACGGAGTGTTCGCTCGGTGGCATGCAGGTGGATAGGAATCCATCCGTTGTCGGGTTTCGCCCTGGAAGTCGAAAAGAGAGCCGCCTTGTTGGATTGATGCGCCTGGATCTGGATCGCAGCAGCTAGGCTAGGGGTGGGCTCGTGTACCAGCGCCGTAGAGCCTCTGGGAATATCCTCCATGATCCTCCTCGCCAACACATGGCTTGTCATCTCCTGCAGCAGGGTCGAAGGCGACAGCACGGTCTCGTCAGCTGTCACAAGGACATTCTCATCGAGGGCGTAGATGGATGTCGAAGCTGTGTCGGACACAGCGAGGACAACACTCCCAGAACCCCGAGCGCTGCCGACGGACAGATGACATGATTTCCCGATAGATGTCGAGTACTGCACGTCAACGATGGGTCCCTCCGATGTGGACAGAGGCGCGGCTTCTTGCAAGACCACCCGACTCTTCTCAACGTCCATCACGACGTCCACTCGCGTTGACTGTCTGAGGACCTGCCGCGTAATAGTCCGGCGTGTCGAGTTGAATCTGTCGTTCATGGGAGCGTCCGGGGCGATCCTTGGGATTAGGATCTTGTCTCCTTCCAGCTTCAACTCTGGCTCGGCTGCGTAGAACCCGCCACCTCCTGCAAGATCCGATCGACCAGAAAGTGCTAGACGAAGGAACGTCCTCGCGACGACGCCTGGTGAAATTCCAGCTATGCTGTCCGCGTCAAGGAACTGAAGAGTGAGATGAGGTAGCTCCTTGGGCAGCGATCGACCCAGCCCGACCACCATATTAGACAGCGGGTTATGACGCATCCTTCCACTGGTGAGCCAGAGCACCTTCTGCGCCCGAGAGAAGAGCTGCTGCAATCGATGGAGGCGGTCGTCTGTCATGATTCGAGCAAACAGGGCCTCGTCGAGCTCCGTCAGAGAGATTACAAATGTTTGCTGATTCACGGTCCTGGGGTCGAGCGCGTCGAAGCTGTCGATTACTTTGATCTGTCGCCACTCGTGAAGAAGGCCCTGGATGCCGCGGTTAAGCCTCGCCACTTCTGGAGTTGTTCCGCCGATGATGAGAAGATTCTCTTGAGGGAATGAGGTCTGTGCCGATAGCGGTTCCCGGAGGAGGCTGACCTGCTCGTCGATGGCCTGGCTTATAATGACAGAGAAGGTGTGCTTCGTCAAGTCGGGACAATCATACTTCACCGTGTCAACGCCAGAGAATCCCGTGCCTTTCAGCAAGCTTTCCCACTCAGAAATTGACACACCAGGGCTGAGCCGGCGGCCGTCGCCCCCTCCAAGCCACCACCCCGGCAGAGCGCCCATGGTAAGCGTTGCCGCAAGCGAATCGCCAGTAATCTCCATGAGGATGAGATAGCCGCCAGGCTTCAGGAGTGTCCTAGAATGCCGAACCGTCTCGGCCAAATTCCGTGTCGCGTGGAGCACGTTGGCAGCGACCACGACGTCGTATGCACCCTTTTGGAAACCCTGGGGGGCCACATCATTCTCGACATTGAGGACCTTGAAGGTCATCTTGTCACGATGGTCAGAGAACTTGTCGGCCGCCTTCTGGAAAAACCCTGCCGAGATGTCCGTGTACGTGTAAGACGAGTAGCCCCTCGGCCCCACGCTGTCGAGGACGCTCCGCGTGGTGCCGCCCGTGCCAGCGCCGATCTCGAGGTACGCGGCCCGCGGGTGCTTGTGCGAGAGCTGCCGGGTGACGCGGGCGATGTACGCGTTGAGCGACCGGGCGTATGCGCCGTCCGTGTAGAAGCGGTTGAGCATGTTGTTCTGGAGCATGACCTCCAGGATCTGTGTCTCGCCGCGGACGACTGACTCGAGGTTCTTGCTGATGGCCTCCATCAGCTCCAGTTCTATGCTGTCAGGAAAACTAGCGCGGAGGCCGTCGATGGTCTCCTGGCTGTCCGACAACCATTCTGGACGGGCTACCGAGGTTCTTCCGGATCGGATGTCGTCCAGCTTTGCTCCGACGGCCTCGAACAGCCGTTGGTGATGCCAGGAGAATGATTTGACGTCCTCGGGGGAGACACGACGGACCAGCTCTTGGAAGTAGAAGAGGGCCGTTCTCTCCATGGCGAAGATCAATCCGTGGCCATCAGAACTGCCGCTCTCTTGCTCATGTTCGACAATCCCATTCGAAATGTCTGAATCCCACACGGTTCGAGAGAAGAGAATTCTGTCTTTGGCAGGCGCAGCCTCAGACAGAGCTTTCCATCTCAAGCCCTCAACTTGAATGCTGCTTGCAGTCCCCGTGGCATCTTGGATGTGGATGTCGCCCGTCATGGACGAAGGCGAGAGCTGAGTTACGAAAGAGTCGATTTTGGATGTGTCTCCGGCGACAGAGAACCGGGGGAGTCGGCCAGGATCGATGATGATAGAATCTAACGTGGTTGGCAAATACAGTGTATCGAAGTTGCCCGTACTTGATGAAACGAGCGGCGCAAGATTGGATTGGAACGCAAGATCCAGCAAGACCGGATGAACGAGGTATTGCTTGCTACCGTCCCGTTTCGACCAAGCGGCCGTCGTTCGGGCGCAGTCCTGGGCCCTCTCGATATTTGCAAGGCCGTGGAATACATCTTGGTAGTCAAGACCCAGGCTCTTGGTATTGGTATAGAAGCTTTCGGGCTCCAACTGCGACATGCGGGACGAGGCCGGGGTAGAGACGGCGGGAAGTCCGGCGTCGTGGGAGTCACCAAGATATAACAAAAGACGCCCGCTTGCCGTCTTCCTCGGCGAGCCGCTGGTTTCGTCTGCGAAAGTGTAGCTGCAGAACTCGGCCTCGATGACATCTGCATCTTCGTTGCCGCCCAAAAGCTTCAATGTGAACGTGGTCTCGACTCCGACAGAAGACTCATCGAGAACAATCGAATGATGGATGCAGACATTCTGCAGCTCGATGAGCTTGGCAGAGTGATGTGCCGCCAAATTCTTTGATGCCTCAAGTGCTTGGACAACGTGTGCTGCCGCAGGATAGAGAACCTGGCCTTGGAACCTATGGCCACGCAGCCAAGGCACCTCGTTGAGCCGGAGAATGTTGCGCCAGCGCATTTCGTATTCGGTGTCATCGGGGACTCTCCGGCCAAGGAGCTCGTGGGGAGTGGTCTTGCGCAGTCTGTAGTTGCGAGATATGCGCCCCTCCCTCCAGTACCTCTTTCCGTGGTCCCACGCGTAAGACGGGAGACCTTTAAGCATCCGGGGGCTGGAGCTGAAGCCTGCATGGTAGCCCTCAAAATTGACGAACGAGGGTCCGAGGGTAGACCATAACTGGCCCAGAGCGTCCGAGAAGGTTTCGACGGCGTCCCCGCCTCGGCGCAAGAAGGAGGCATAGGGCGGCGAGGAGCAGAGGACCGACTTGAGAGTCTCAGTCGCCGGTCCTTTCAAGGCGGGATGCGGCCCTATCTCCATGGCAAGTTCGAAAGGGCCACCGTTCCAGATCGAAGTCTCAATCGCGTCAGAGAACAGAACGGGCTTCACCATGTTGTCGACCCAGTACTGTCCCTTGAGAGCCTCCAGGCTGGCGTCTTCGAGGACGGCGTCGCCAAGGACACTAGAGCACCAACTGCAACCAGGTCGAGGCTCTTTGGGGGTGATGTTGCAGGCGTTTAGAGATTGCAGGTATGCGTCGGCACACGGGAGCATGTGATGTGAGTGGTAGGCGGTGTCGACGAGTAGCCTCCTGGCAAAGACACCCTCCTTGTCGAAATGCTTCTTGACTTCCTCGATGGCGTCAAGGTCCCCGGAAAGCGTGACGCTCGAGGGCGAGTTGCTCGCTGCCAAGGCAATGCGTCCCGACCAGTCCGGCTGCGCGCAAAAGCCGACGGCGGCTTCGGATGATATCGAAACCGCCAGCATGCCTCCCTTTCTCCCACCGGGCCCTTCGGCAAGCTTTGCGTGGTAACCTCTGTAATACGAAACAGCCATGGCATCCGAGGCAGAAAGAACACCGGCTGCGTAGGCCGCCACGATCTCGCCGGAAGAATGACCAACCGTGGCGTTGAACCGGACTCCTGAGGCGCTGGCGAGGTCGACTGTGGCTATTTGAACCGCCGTGCAAAGCGGCTGGGCGAGCTCGGCCTGTTTCAAGCGGGATGTCTCCTCCGGGGCCAACAGCTCGGCCTTCAGCGACCAGGTGGGGGCATCAGCCAGGGCTGCCAGGGATGCTTCGCTCCGCTCGATGGACTCGCGGAAGAGCTGGGACCTTCGAATGAGCGACGCTCCCATAGTTGCCCACTGGGCGCCCTGGCCGGTGAAGATTCCCAGGATGGCGGGTGGGTCATCGGGATACAAAAGCTTTGGCGAGCTGAAGTCGGCGCTCTCATTATCGGCAAACTCATCCATGCGCTGGGTGAGGGATTCGCGATTAGAACCTGAGAAGTGTTGCTTAAAGGGCATCGTTTCGCGCTTCGTCTGGAGTGTCCAAGCCAGGTCATCCAAGTTCACGGTTGGGTTCGACTTGATGTAGTTCGAGTACCTCCGGACCATGTCGACCAGCGACGACGACCGGTGCGCGGACATGACCAGAGGTCCTTGAAATTCCATCGCATTAGAAGGCCGTGGATGAGACTTCCCAGCATCGTAACTCTCGAGAATGGCATGGCCATTGGTGCCACCGAAGCCGAAGCTGTTCACGCTTGCCCGGCGGCAGGCGTTTCCTGTTGTCGGCCAGGGCATACCACTCTGAAGGAGCTCTAGATGACTTGTGTACGGCTTGATGGCCGGGTTGAGTTCTTCAAACAACAAGTTGGCCGGAAGAGTGCGGTTTTGTATCGCGAGCGACGCCTTGAGCACCCCGGCCAACCCAGAGCACCCCTCGAGATGGCCAATGATGGTCTTGATTGAGCCCACATACATCTTGTCCTCGCCGTGACTCTGTACATTCTCCGGGAAGAAGGCTTCGGCAATCGCTCGAGCCTCAATAGGGTCTCCGGCCGCGGTGCCCGTTCCATGGCACTCGAAGTACTGGCAGCGGTCCGCGAGGGGATCCAGACCAGCAGCCCGGTACGTCGATCGTATCAGATCTGCCTGCGCTTCAGGGCTGGGCATGGTGATTCCGGGGGTTCGCCCGTCCGAGTTGACGCCCGTTTCCCTAATGACGCTCTCGATGTGATCACCATCCGCCACGGCACGGCTCAGTGGTTTGAGGAGGAGGGCAGCACACCCTTCGCCTCTCGCGTAGCCATCGCCTGACTTATCCCACATCCGAGACCGAGACTCGGGCGAAAGCATATGCAGTTTCGACTCGGAAATGTAGATGGATGGGTCCAGAATCAGGTTAGCGCCTGCCACAATCGCCGCGGTCGCCTCGCCGTTCCGTAGACCCTGGACTGCCTGGTGGAGTGCGACAAGGGAGCTTGAACAGGCTGTGTCGATGGTCATGGACGCGCCCTTCAGGTCAAACACGTATGATATGCGGTTTGCAACAATACTCCTCGCCGTCCCCGTCGCTGTATATGTCCCCAGCGTCTCCGTATCGCGCATCTGCAGATCCGCCCAGTCTGCGGTCATGAGGCCCACAAACACCGAGGTCTGCGAGCCCCTGACCTGCTCCGCCGACCCGGATGCCTCCATGGCCTCGTAGACGGTCTCGAGGAGGATACGTTGTGCTGGGTCCATGCCCTCTGCCTCGAGGGCGTTGACGTGGAAAAAGGGGGCGTCGAACACGCCAATATCCTCCGAGAGGAGATAGGACTTGTTCTTCACGTTTGTGCTGCCGTGGAAGTCAGGGTTGTCGTTGTAGAAGTTCCCGAGGGCCAGCCTGTCCTCGGGAAACTCGCCCAGCACATCTCGTGGGTTTCTGAGCAGATCCCATAGCTTTGACGGTGAAGACGCACCGCCGGGGAAGCGGCACGCGGAGCCGATGATGGCAATCGGCTCTCTTGTGGACGCCATGACGGGGACGCGTTTCGAATCTGTTCTGTCTGCCGGTATGGGTGCTCGGATGGGGAAGCTGGGCGATTTGGGATCCTCTTATGCCGCGGTTCCAAGTGCTGCCTGGTACTAACCTCTACATGGTAGGGGGCTCGATATCTAGACATTAACATGGTCAGGCTAAAGCAAGTGAGGAACTCGACTGTGACTTATAAGTGTAGCTTCACCGCAGAAGGTGTCATGCTCCGGGCTCCACATGATCATACGCAAGGATAATGCTGTGTGCACACAGGCATCCATGACTGCTTCTACATGCAGCTCCCGAGATGCGTATTGTCACTACCCAAATACCATGAATAGCGCAACGGCCTTAATAATCCCAGTATTTCTAGTTCTCTTGTTAATTTTTATTTATTTAAAGTGGATTACTGAGGATTATATATTAAATTAGTACCTTATGTTTATAAAATTTACCATATACTTTAATATAATTACTAATAATTATTATGCTATTAACCTAGTAGATAGTTTAATTCTGGACATATTAAAATATAAGTAAAAAGTAAAAGTGAATTTTTAATAAATTTCAAGTTACATTATAAATCAGTGTGTTATAAGAGTAGGTAATGCCCTTTGCGTACGGTGTGCAGAAACAGTTGGATGTGGGGCTCACTTGACTCTGCCGAGACAGTATGCCTCTTGTTTTGCCGACAGAAATGACACTGTGCCCGTTGCTGTTATCACCGAACGCCCTCGATATTTTGTGCACCTTTTATTTTGCCGAATTTGAAATCGCACTGTGTGTTCTTATTACCGACCGCCTTCGGAACTCTATGTTCGTAATACAACAGGTTACCTACAAACCATAATGGATGATCGCTGGATCCCCGGAATCATTCGTCCGTGTTGAATCGTTCTGCTACCTGCAGGGTTTCGTGATGGCACACGAAAACATTGGCTAGGATCGCTGAGCGCCACAGGTTAAGTAACAGCCGTAGGAAAAGCAGTGTTCTTGAGACCTGTTGCTTTGGTTTCCCATTCACGTTGCAGGCCATCCGTAACCGCGGCTTAACTCGTGTAGTACTTGAGCATCTCATCTAAAGTGTCTCAGGTTGCTGGTGTACCCAGCTTCATTTGTTTATATTTCCTGCTCTCTTTTTCTTGCGGCAGCATTGTATTCTTTCACTGCTAGCTCAAACGGGCATGGCGGGCCTTACATCACGCTCTGTCCAGGACCGTGGGTCCTGGATCTATGGACGCGACAATGAGGTGCCCGAGACGGAAGTCGTTGCAATTTACAAAGGCTATACGCACCAAGAGCTCCTTTTTTGCCTGACGCTTGCATTCTTCTCGCTGAGTACCATTGTCCGATCTGCACAGCTCTCTCCCAGCCCAACCCGGATTCGCAGGAAGTCTGTTCTCGGGTGGGCGAAACTGGTACGGGCAACAAAGTGCGCTGACTGGTAGTGACTTCGCTAAGGTTCTCACAGTGTATTGGTGTAGCATATGCAGTCTCGAGCACTTGTTCTCTAGCGGTATTGCTATTCTGGATCGCCATTGAGGATGACAAGGTCATTTCAATGGTGATGTTGCAATGCTTTTCGTCCTGGTGTATTTGCATCACGTCGCGCGTGGAGCATTTGAGAACCGTCAGACCAAGTCATTTCCTGCAAGCTTCACTCGTCCTGAGTATTGCGCATGAGTTGTTCTGGCTGCAACGGCTCAAGTCCTTTGAAAACTCAATCCTGGGGGTGTCCGGTTACACGCATGCAGTTCTTTTAGGGGCACTGATTTGTGTTGAATCGTGTGACAAGAGACACCTCTTCTTACTCGAGGTGGACCGCAAACGTTCCCGGGAGGAGACAAGTGGGTTTTTCAGGCAAAGATTCTTTTGGTATCTCAATGGCCTTTTCAGAAAGGGTATGCTCCCTTGCGATGTCGCTGAGGCGAAGACCGACTGACAACTCTCCCAGCCTATCGACAGTCTCTCAACCTGGACAATCTCGAGGGAGTCGATACGAGACTGTTGTCTCAAGAGGCGGCGGAAAGATACCAAGCATACTGGTCCCAGCCCAAGCACCAGTCAGGGCGACATGCTCTTTTACGCTCTATCTTCGTTGTCTTATGGGCGGATTTATGCATGCCAGTCCTGCCCAGGTAAGTGAACCCCACGTTTCAGGTAGCCCAGAACTTTTGCTAACGCTCAAACAAGACTTCTGGGCCTCACCACGATGTTGATGCAACCTTTTCTTATATCCGCTATGCTCACCCACATCCAGAACCCAGACCGAGACTCCCTCATTGGAGACTACACTATGCTTGGCGCCTTCGCCCTCAACTTCCTGTGCTCTGCTGTGTTTAATGCGTGGTACTCCCATAGCATTACGCGCTTCACCGTCAAGCTTCGGTCCGTCATGATCTCCGCGCTCTATGACAAGGCGCTCCGGGCGAACGGCCAGGGCGCAGATCTTGGCACTGCGACCGTCCTGATGAATGTCGACCTGGAAAAGGTCTTGGAGGGTATGAAATGGCTGCATGAGTTCTGGGCGGTCCCCATTGGCATCGCGGTGTCCTTGTATATCTTGCAGATGAACATAGGGGTGGCTTTCCTGGTCCCGCTGGTTGTCCTCGGCTTGGCCACGGCTATGAGCTGGGACATTGGGGACGTCATGAGGAGTCGAAATCTCGATTGGGTGACGACGACGGAGAAGAGGGTCACGATGATGTCGAAAATTGCGTCTTCTGTGAAGGAGATTCGCATGCTTGGCTTCACGGAGGTGCTTCATAATACCATGATCAATCTGAGGGTTAATGAGTTGCTGGCCTACAGGTAAGCTATGTCGACGATATTAGCGCATTGAAAACACCATAAAGCTTTGCTAACAGCGCTTGGTAACGCAGAGCGACCACCAGTCTCTGGATATTCGTGGTAGGGATTGGTAAGCTATGTTCTTCTGACCACTCAAAGGGGATGATTGCTGACTTCAATGTTGTCCAACCAGGATATGCAATGTTTCCCATCTTGATTTTCGCTACTTTCGCCCTCGTCGCGGCGTCCAGCCTTCGAGGCGGGCATGCCTTCAACGCGGAAGCCACGTTTGCATCCCTTTCCCTTCTGAAGCTGATGGCTGCTCTGGTACTCCCCTTCCTTCAGACCATGATCACCTGCCAAGGCGCGGGAGCATCGATAGACCGGATCCAATCCTACCTCGTTGACCAAGGGGAAGCCCATGAGGCTCCCATGGATTTGCGGCTTACGGATGCTGAGACAGACCATCGTGCAGAGGCCGGTGCCCATGGCTTCGAGCTCCAGGAAAACCTTGCAAAGCCTGGGCGCACATGGGCCTTTGAAATAGCCGCCGCCGATTTCGGCTTCTGCAACGGTAAACCTCTTCTGCACAACATTACACTGGCTATCGACCGGGGCTCCTTCACAATGATCGTCGGCAAAGTCGGCAGTGGCAAGTCCCTGCTTCTCCTGTCGCTGCTGGGCGAGCTGGACGTCCTCGACGGACGAAGCAACCGCAGCTATCCCGACGCGAGCTTCTGCTCCCAGCCGCCGTGGCTGCGCAACGTGTCTGTACGGGATAACATCCTGGGCGAGAGCGTGTTTGAAGCAGATTGGTACAGCTCGGTCATCTGGGCATGCGGGCTGGATCAAGACTTTCAAGAGTTCTCAGGCGGGGATGCCATGCTTGTCGGTACCGGCGGGATGAGCCTCTCGGGCGGCCAGAAGAACAGAGTATCACTCGCCAGGGCCGTGTATGCTCGGAAGCCGGTCGTGGTCGTCGACGATATCCTATCGGGGCTCGACAAGACGACAGGGAAACTGGTATTCTCGCGCGTGTTTGGCCGCAACGGCTTGCTGCGGCAGATGCAGTGCACTTTCGTTCTCGCGACGCATTCGGTAGGCTGGGCTGCGCAATCGGACAAGATCGTGGTTCTTTCGGAGGGACATATAGTAGCTGACGGGCATTACGACACTCTGTTCAGGATTCCGGGCCTGTGGGAAACGCACTGCTCGTCGGTGAGCGGGACTGCTTCGACAGAAGAGGAGATTCCTGCCCAAGCGAGGCCCCAGGAGCTCGAGAAGAGAGAGAAGACGGCGCAGCATGTCCAGCCCGAGTCAGAGACGAAGACGGATGCCGATGATGATTACAGGCGTAAAGGACATGCTGGCACTCTCATGTACTATCTCCTTGGCTTCGGAAAGGTACGCATTGCGCTGTATATCGCGTTATCGATCGCGACGTACATGTCCAACGCGGTCCAGTTCATCTGGGTCCAGAAGCTGGTCAAGGACAGCGTCTCTGTTGTCTTGCTCAGCCGGAGCATCGGTGTTTTCATCAGCATCGGTTTCTTTTCCTTCTCCGTCATCGGCATATACCTGTCGTACTTCTTCCTTGTTCTCTGCCCTCGGTCAGGCCTTCGGCTGCATGCCAGACAGCTCTCGACTCTGATGAAGGCGAACTTCTTGGCCCTGGCCACCAAAGACTCCGGCGAGATCACAAATCTCTTCTCTCAGGACACAGTAATCGTCGACAGATTGCTTCCAATTTTGGTGCTCAACATCTCAACCGGTAAGCCGTGTTGTCGGGCATCCCAAGCAGCCCGGATCACATAACAGCTGACACCTCCAATCCGGCCAGGCTTCCTGGAGCAAACCAAAAATATCATTTTGCTCGTCGCCGCAACGCCTCCGATCGCGCTTATGATACCCATCCCAGTCGCCATCGGATATATGGTGCAGCACTATTATCTACGTACTTCGCGGCAACTCCGGCATTTAGACCTGGAGGCGAAAGCTCCTCTGTGCTCCAACTTCATCGAGACACTCGCCGGGAGCGCCACAATCAGGGCCTTTGGTTGGTCGGCTGATTTCAAAAGGCGAAATAAGATGCTCCAGGATACCTCTCAAGCACCGTATTATCTCCTTCAGGACGCCCAAAACTGGTTGTCGCTCGTCCTTGATCTGATTGTCACCGGCATCATCTCCATCCTGGTCGGCCTGGCACTGTTCCTCCGTTCAAATACGGACCGCGGGTATCTTGCACTGGCTCTGATTGGAGTGGTGAGTGACGGATCACAACCCCCTGCCTTCCCATGCTTGAGAGTGGTACAGAATTGCTGACCCATGTCCCGCCGACAGATCGATCTAGGCTTCAGTATCCGCGTCCTCGTCCTCGCATGGACAGAGGTAGAGACGGCCATGAGCGCCGTGACTCGCATCCGCCTCTTCCTGGGTAACACAAGCCAGGAACCTGTCAGATATTCTGACAACACGGACTCTCTCTGGCCCCGGCACGGCGCCGTATGTTTTCGCGAGGTCTCCGCGTCCTACACCTCGGACCCATCCAGCCCGCCCACGCTGCGCGGCATCGACCTCAACATAGCCGCCGGGGAGAAGGTGGGAATCTGCGGCCGCACGGGCAGCGGGAAGTCATCGCTCGTCGCCACCCTCCTCGGCCTCACGCACCTAGTCGCCGGCGATATCCTAATCGACGGTGTCTCGACGGCAACTGTGCCGGTGGGAAAGCTGAGGAGGAGAGTGGTCACGCTGACACAGGACCCCCTTTTCTTGGAAAAGACCGTGAGGGAGAACCTGGTGCCTTGGCGGAGTGTGGACAAGCCCGGTGAATTCATTGAGGCGGACTGGACGCAGCAGCACGATCCGTCGGATGAAGATATGATATGGGCATTGAGAAGCTGCGAAACCTGGGACAAGCTTGAAGCGGCTGCCCCGGAGGGCCAATCTGGACTCGACATAAGCATGGCGGGCGTGGACAGCCTGCTGAGCGACGGTGAGAAGCAGCTGTTCTGTTTAGCTAGGGCTGTGTTGCATCCGGGTAAGGTTGTGATACTGGACGAGGCCTCAAGCCGGTAAGTTTCCCTCCATTGATCTGCCGGCACGTTGTCGTCCACCATAAAGAAAGACCTGCTAACAAGACTGCACTGTGGCAGTGTCGATGCCAAAACCGACACCCTTATGCAGAGAATTCTTAGAACCGAATTCGCGGATAGGACCATCCTCGCCATTTCCCATAGCATCAACGCAGTCATGGACTTTGACCGCGTCGTGGTCATGGACAGTGGAAAAGTGGCTGAGGTCGATTCTCCGAAGGCTTTGATGGCCAACAAAGGAAGCTTGTTCGCGGCGTTGGCTAAGGCACATGGGTCCAACGGGGAAGAGGAGAATCTTATTTGACACAGCTGCTGGTCAATCTCCTGTAAAACAGTGTAGGCTGTTGGACCGTAGATAATAATTAGATTTGAAAGCCATATTTATCTATCTATTTGTGAACCTACCCAGTGGCTAATATCCAGCCCTTTGTTTTTTAATAACTCTAAAGCATAAAGTCCTTTACTTACTAAGAGTAGGTTGGGTTTCTATAGAGATATAATTATACAAACTTTAATATTTTTTAATATTAATAATTATTAAGTGGTCTTGTTTTTTATAATATATATAGTCGCTAAGTATAATAAGCATTAAGGGCTAGGTAAATAAAGTATTATTAATAAGTATTAATTGCTATTAAAATTAATTTTTAACCTTTTTAAAAAACCTTTAAAAGGCTAATAGCTTTTCTTTTATACTTTAAACCTTTAATAACTACTTATTAAGCTTTAAGTATTATAATTATACTTTTTTTAAAAAGCTAAGTCTTTATAAAATTAATTATTAATTATTTATTATATTAACTAAGCTTTTAAGTTAATATAATAATAATATATTGCTATTTTAAAATATATAAATTAATTTAATATTTATTTTAAAAATTATTATTATATAACTTTTATTTTTAATTTCTTTTCTTTTAATAATAACTACTTTTTTTTATAATTAATTATTATATGTCTTTATTATAATTATTATACTTTAACATATCTTTTATATTTCTTTATTATTATTTTATATTTAAAATATTATTATTAATTTTATATTATTTTTTTAATTTTAAATTTTTATAAAAAGAGTTTTTAAAGTTTTATAATAGAAATAATTTATATTATAAATTTTTTAATATAGTTTTAAATAATAATTATTAATTAAATTAATGAAAGAATTAAAGCTATATTTAAACTTAATAAATAACCTTTTTATTAAAAATAACTATTTAAAACTTTATTATTTATTATATAATAACTTATATAATTAAATATATTCCTTTTAACTTTATAAAATATAATAAGTTATACTTTTTTTTTTAATTTAAAATTTTTAATAAAAAGCTTTATAATAATATAAGCTTATTATCTTTATAATATACTTATATAATGCCTTTAAATAATTATAAATACTACTTTAATTAAATTTAAATTTTAATAATTTTATATTAAATACTTTTAATTTTTAAAATTTATCTTTTATACTTTTTATTATTATTTTTAATAATAATTATATTAATTATAATATTTAATTTACTTTTTTATTTATTAATATCTTTATTTTTATAAATTTAATTTTTTTTATTTATAAATTATTAGTTTTTAAAATAATAAAATAAATATATTATATAATATTTATTTATACTTTATTTTAACTTTATTAATTTATAAATATTACTTTTATTTAAGTCTTTTTTATAAAGCTTTTTAATAATTTTTATATTTTAACTTTATTTTATATAAAAAGATATATTAATAAAAATATTTAATTATTAAAAAAGGAAAATTCTTTAAAAGTATTTTAATTTTTTTATAAAACTTTAAATCTTTTTTTTTAATTATTAATATATAAATATTCCTTTTAAAGCTTATACTTACTTTTTATTAATTTTAAAAAGTAATTTTAATAAAATTTAATCTTTATTATTTAATTATTAATTAATATATTTTAATATTTAATATTTAAATAATAGCTTAAAAGTAAATAATTATTTTTTAAATATTTTATTAATATTATCTTTAAAATTATCTTAAAAAATATAAAAGTAAAATATTTATTTTATAATAACTTATTTTATATATTATTAATAATATAAATACTTTATATTATAATTAATATAATATTAAATATTATTATTTTTATATTATAATATATTTTATTTTTAAAAGTTATATAATTAAAGTTAATTATAAATAAAATAATTTATTAATTATAAGAAATATTATTAATATTTATTTTATATATATTATTTTATAAAGGCTTATTAAAGATATTAACTTAATAATATTCTTTTAATAATAATAATATTTAAGTACTTTTTAAATTTAATAAATAAGTATAATTATAATTCTTTTAATTAATAATTTTAATAATATATTAATATTTAAAATAATAATAAATAATTTAAAGTATAAAAAAAGTAATTTTAAAAAATAATATATTTTAATTTTTAATATAAATACTTTTTATATACTTTTAATTTATTTATTAACTTTTAAAATAAAATTTAATATTTATAAAAGTTTTAATTTTTTATTTTTAAGCTTTAATAAATATATATATCTTTAAGCTTATAAATATTTTAAAGAACTTTAATTATATAAAAGTCTTTTAAATTATTATTTTATAAGATTTAATAAATTCTTAATATAAGATATTATATATATTTTTAATAAATTAAAGCTTTTTATTTTAATATAAAGTAATTTAAGGTTTTTTAAAGAAAGTTAAAAGTATAATTATAAAGATATATAAAGATTAACTTAAAAGATATATCTTACTTTTATAAAAAGTAATTTATAAAATAAAAATAATTTTATTATAATAATTATTTAATAATTATATATTAATAAAATAATATAAAATAATATTTTAAATATTAATTAATATCTTTTTATATTAATCTTTAAATAAATTAATTTTAAATAATTTAAATATTATTTTATTTTATAAAGTTTATATTACTTTTTTATTAATACTTTTTAGCTTTTAAAATAATAATTATATTAATCTTTAATTCTTTTTTAAGTTATTTTAAATATATTATTATAAAGTTAACTTTTTATAAATTAAAAATATATTTACTTTATAATTTAAAAATAACTTATTTAAATATCTTTTTATATTAAAATAATATTATTTATTATAATAAAATTTTATAAATAACTTTTTTTTAATTTAATTATTTAATATAACTTTATCTTTTAATTTTAATATTTTAAAACTTAATTATTTTAATATTTTAATTATTTAAACTTAATTATTTAATTATTTTAATTATTTAATATAAAATTAATTTATTATTTTAATTTATTAATTTTAAATTATTAAAATATTTTAATTTTTTTAATTTATATTATTTAATTATTTAATTATTTAAATTTATATTATTAACTTATTTTAACTTTTTAGCTTTATATTATTAATTTATTTTAATTTTATTTTCTTTATTTTTTTAATTATTTTAATTTTTTAACTTTATTTTATTAATTTATTTTAATTTTTTATTTTTTATTTTAAAATTTTATTTTAATTATTTTATATTTATTTTTATTATTATTTATTTTTTAAAACTTTTAATAATATTTAAGTATTTATTTAATAAATATATTATTATTTATTATTTAAAAATTATATTTAATAAGTTAATTCTTTTATTTTATTAAATAATAAGTTATTTTATTTATTTCTTTATAATATTAAATAATTTTTAATTTTTAATTTATATTTTTATTTTTTAAATTAAAAATATTATAAATATAAATAAATAACTTTTTAATTTATTAAATTTTTAAATTTTTAAATTTTTAATAAATTAATAAATTAATATAAAAAATATTATAAATTTAAAAATATTTCTTTAAAAATATTAAATAATATATTTATTTTTCTTAATAAATAATTATTTAAAATAATCTTACTTATTTTAAAATTAATTTTTTATTTTTAATATTAAATACTTTATAAATAATATAATTTATTACTTTATTTAAAATTATATAAATATATATTATAAATTATATATTTTTATTTATATTTTTATAATATCTTTTTAATTATCTTTAAAGATTTTTTATAAAGCTTTTAATTTATTATATTTTTTAATTATTATTGATATTTTTTTTTAAAATATTATTTATAATACATTATTAATTTAATAATATTTAAAATAAAGATTTATAATTATATAATATAAAAAATAATATTATTTTAATAATAATATTTTAAATTAAATTATATATAAAATATATTATTTTTAATAATTAAAGTTAATTTTATAAATTATTAATAATAAATATTTATAAATATTATCTTAATATTTAATTTATTTACTTTATTTATTTATTTTTATAAAATTATATTTATTATTATATTTATTAAAAAAAATACTTATCTTTATATAATAATTAATTATTATTAAAATTAATTTAATTTTTTAAACTTTATTATAATTAATAATAAATTTATAATAAAATTTATAATATATTTATTAATTCTTTAAATAAAAATTAAAAATAAAATAAATTTTTAATATAAATAATAATATAAAATAAAGCTATATTAATATATTATATAAAGATATATATATTTTATTATAAAAGCTTTTAAGTTTAATTAAATAAAATATTTTTTAAATAAACTTTATATTTTTATTTAACTTTAATATTTATTTAATAAAATATTATAATTAATTTAAAAGACTTTTTATTTTAAAGCTTTTTATTTTAATATAAATAAATAATTTTTATAATATAAAAATTATTTATAAATTTTATATTTATTTTTAATTAATTTAATATTATATTAATTAAAAAAGATTATTTTTTAAATAATATTTTATATTTTTTAAATAATTTCTTAAGCTTTATATATTAAGATTATTAATAAAAAATAAAACTTAAAATATATTATATTAATATTTATAATATATATTTAAATTTAAGTTTTAATAATAAATTATTTTTATATAAAATTTATAAAATTAAATTAATTTATTATTAAAAGTTTTTTTATAAAGTTATTTAATATTTTTATATTTTATATTATAATAATATCTTTAAACTTTAATTAATTTTTAAAGATAATTTATAAATTATTATTTTTAATTATAATTATCTTTAATTTTAATATTAAAATTTAATTTAAATTTATTAAAACTTTATTTTTTATATAATTTAATTATTTTAAAAAGATATTAATTAAGTTACTTTTTTTAAATAATATTTAATAATAAAATTAAATATTATTAAATATATAAGTTATTAAACTTATTTTTATATTAATTCTTTTATTTTATAAAGCTTTATAAGTTATTATAATATATTAAAATTATAATTAACTTATAAATATTTTTAAAATATTATTTTTAAAAATAAAGATTTTTTATAATAATATTTAATTTTTTATTATAAGTTATTTAATTTATTTTAATATTTATAAATTTTTAATATTTAAATATTATAAAATATTAAATTAATCTTTTTTTAAATTTAAATATTAAAAAATAATAACATCTTTAATTTAATTAAATATATTACTTTTAATTTATATTAAAAATATTAAATTATATTATTAAAATAAAAAAGCTTTTTAAAATTACTTTTATAAGTAATTAAATACTTTTTAAATTTTCTTTATTTTTAAAAAATAAAAGTTTAATTTTTTTAATTTTTATCTTTATTATATTTCTTTAATTAATTATAAACTTAAAAAAATTTATTTATTTTTAAAAGAAAATATTTCATTTTTTATTTTTATATAATTTAATAATTAATAATTATTTAATAATTATTTAAAAATATTATATATATTTCTTTTTAATTTTAAATAATATTAATATAATTATTTAAAATCTTTATAATATAAAATTAAAAAGTTATTAAAATATTAATTAATTTAAAAAATATTATTTTAAATTAAAAATATTTATAATATATATAAAAAATTATTTTTATTTATTTATTTTTTAAATATAAGTTTAATAATATATATTTATTAAATTAAGTTTTAAAAAATATTATATATTAAATAATTAATTTAAAATCTTTAATATTAAAAATAAAAAATAATATTCTTTTATTATAATTTTATTAAAAATATAATAATTAATATATAATTATAAATTTTTATTTTTTTTAAAAATAAAAAAAATAAAAATCTTTATTAAGCTTTTATTAAAAATAATTTATTTTAAAAATAAAATTCTTTTAAGTTATTTTTATAAAATATTTAATTTCTTTTTAAAAAGTAATTTTAAAAATAAAAAAAGTAATAAAATTTAAAAAGAAATTAATTATATAATTAATTAATTTTTTTTTAAAAAAAGTTTTTTATTTTTATAATAATAAAATAAAAATTTAAATTATATAATTAAAAGTATATTTTAAATTATTTTTTAAATATTTTCTTATTTTTAATTATTTTTTATAATTTTTATATAATAATATTTTATTTATATTTTAAAAAATAAGCTTTTAAAAAAGGCTTTTAAATATTATTTCTTTAATTTATATTTATTTTAATTTAATTATTAATTATAAAAAAAAGATTTTAAATTTATTTAAAATATATTTAAAGTTAATATTTTAAATAATAATATAAATTTATAATATTTTTAATTAATTATTAAATAATTATAAGTTTTTTTTTAATTTTTATAATAATTCTTTATTAATAAAGAAATTTAAAATATATTATATATAAAGATTTTAATATATTATATATTAATAATTTAAATTTTCTTTTTTATAAATAATTTAAATTTATATTTTTAAATTAATAAATAGCTTATAAAGTTTATTTAAATTTAAATATTAAAGTTAATTTTTATTTTTTATTAACTTTTATTTATAAATATTCTTTTTCTTTTTAAATATAATTATTTTATATAGCTTTTATTTTAACTTTTTAATTATAAAATAAAAAAAGAATTAATTTTTATTATCTTAATTTTAACTTTAATTTTAATAATTATTATTTTAATTTTATATTAATTTAATTTAAGCTTTTTATTAAAAAATATAAAGTAATTATTTAAATAATAATAAATATTTTTATAACTTAAATATATATTAAGCTTTTTATATTTATTTAATAAATTTAACTTTAAAAAGTTTATAAAGTTATTTAAGCTTTTAATATTTTATTTATTTAATAATAATTAATTTCTTTATAGGCTTTATTATAACTTTTTTAACTTTTAAAATTTTAATTATTTAATTCTTTTATATTTAGCTTTTAATTAATATTAATATTATAAACTTTTTTATTTAAAACTTTTAAAGTTTTTATTTTTTTTAGCTTTATTCTTTTATATTTTTACTTTTTAATATTTTTAAAGATATTAATTTAAATAACTTAAGTTAACTTACTTATATTATTTTTATTTTAAGATATATTTATATTATAATAAAAATAAACTTTTATTTATTATTAATTAATAAATTAAAATAAAAATAAGTTAATACTTTTAAAGTTACTTTATAATTTTTATTTTAATTTTAATATTTTAAAGTATTAATAAAAAGATTATAAGTTTTTTTTTTTATTATATTTTATTTAAAGTAATTTAAATAATTTTAATAATATTATAAAGATTTTATTTAAAGTCTTTTATAAATTTCTTAAAAGCTTTTTAAATATAATAATTAAAAAAAGTTTATTTCTTTTATAATAAAAATTTTATATAAATATTTTATTAATTTTAATATTTTTTATTTATATAATTTAATATATAAATAACTTTTATTTTATTATTATATAATATTTATAATTAAAAGATTTAAGCTTATTTAATATTTATTAATTAATTAATATATTATTAAAAAAAATAGCTTATAAAAAAAGTAATAATATTAATTAACTTAAAGTTCTTTAAAGACTTTTTTTATAATTATTAATTTAATAAAAGAATAATAAGCTATTTTTATAATTATTAATTTTCCTTTTTTAAATAAATAGCTTATTTAATTTAAAGGCTTATATTATCTTTTTACATAGTTTTTAAATTACTTTTATTATATTTTAAGCTTATTTTAATTAGCTTTAATTATTTTTTAATAATATTATAAATAATATTTTAAAGAAGAATTAAAATTATAATATATATAATTATTAAATATAATAAGTATTAAAGGCTAAGTAAATAAAGTATTATTAATAAGTATTAATTACTATTAAGATTAATATTTAGCTTTTTTAAGAAACTTTTAAAAAGCTAATACCTTTTTTTTTATACTTTAAGCTTTTAATAATTACTTATTAAGCTTTAAACATTATATTTTTAATTTATATATATATGCCTTTTAAGTAATATATATTAGTCCTTTTATATAATGATAAATATTATAATACTTTAATAATTATTAAATTAAAGTTATATTAAAAAACTTAAATAAAATATAAATAAAAAATAATATAATATATATTTTCTACTATTAAATATACCTTAAGTTATACTTTATTAATATATATAATATATAAGGCATATTATTAATTAAATACTTATAGTCTTTAATAATTAATTATTAAATCTTAATTTTAAAATAATTATTAACTTATAATTAATTAAAAAACCCTTTTATATTCTTTTTAATAATAAATTTAATTAAAAATAAAGAAAATAATTTTATTTTATTTTAATATAAGCCTTTACTTAATTGTTTTTAATAATATTAAAGGATTTTAAGTTAATTAACGCTGCTTATAAATTATATATTAAATAATTACCCTTTATTCCCTTTTAATAACCTTTATATTACTTATTTAAATAAATAAAAACCTTTACTTTAGCTTTATAAAGATCTAGAATATAGACTTATAAAAGCAATAAAGAGCCTTTTAAAGTTGCTTATTACTTTGTATTGCTGCAGAAGGAGAGGTTACTCGGAGAATTACAGCCAATAGGCAGGGCTGCGACCCGAGGCGCGCCTGGCAGCAGTTATGTAGCCTATTAGCGTTAAAGTGGAATGATTGATTGTGCATAAGAGTAACATTCCTTTCCCGCAGCGGACCGAATGATGGTTCGTCCTAGGATCGGTAATCTAAAGTCTACTTTTGCCATCCGATGTTTCCGTTCGAAAGGTCAAGCTCGGTCCTACTCACTTCTCCGAGGTCAAATTGCCCGAGCTTTCCGACTTAGATTCGCACTGCGGGACCCACCCGCCCCTGCGCTGCGGTCAGTTCAATGGGGACGGAGGCCTGGGTGCCAGGTCCTAATCCGCCCCTGGTCCCCGTCGAACCTTAACGGCAAGCACCCCAGTGTTTACCGTCTCAGGGGTTCCGAGCGTTAAATTGTGGACGACTCCACCCAAGGCCGCTCTTGTTCTCAATGACTAGCGTAAGTGCGCTCTGCTGACTCCAAAGTTCCAATTCAACAGGCAGCACAAATTAACATTTAGCATCACCGTGGAGGGGTATAGCCGGTTACCGCGTGCAAGTATGGCTGGACGAATTTGAGCTTCCGATACTCCAACAAGGATCAACACCAATTGACTGCAGTCCGGCAATAGACCTCATCTTCTGTGAGAGGAAGATGACGAGGGTAGCGGGGTATGGTAATAATCTATTCTCCCCAAAGGTCGATATTAGAAACACTATCATTAGGTTTTTACCTTCTTTTTAAGGAGAAGATAGATATTTGCATTCATAAAAACGGATAGCACATTTATATAAATAATATATCCGTTAGTATTCTAGTGATAACTATAAGCATTTCTTAATATTTAGGATATATATAAGTTTTGAAATTTCTTTAAAATTATTAATGCTTATATAAGATTTCTTGAAATATGCTTATTTTAATCTTTATATAAAACAAAATATATGATGTCAGTATGGTTACTTTGAGATTTAAGTTGGATTTATTATGGGGGTTTCAAAGTGGGGTGCCTTAGGTGTGTTTCCTAGGAAATCTGGGGGCCCAGATGGGGGGGAGGCCCATACTGGGGCCGGGGACGTTAAGATCTAGCTGCCCTCTATATAGCTTGATTACAGTTGGAGTTGTGACAATTCTTATAGTCATAAATGCTACAGGTGCTAGGCTGCATGTCAAGTTATTGAATATCACATCTAATCACCTCAAAACGCAGTCTCAACTTTGAGAGACACGCCGTCTTTCGTCGCCCTGTTGCCAATAGACCCCATTACCCTAGGGTAGTTGTTAACATTTCTCTCCAACATCACTGCGTCCAACAATCGCTCAGCGCACTGGCCGCAAACTCCGTCAAAGAGTGTCTAAGGAACCGTCAGTGGATCAATTGCAGTATTACGAGCCAAAATGCAGCAGCCTCAATCCGCTTCCCAGGCTGATACGCGGCAAATATGGACTTGGAATGCGACAGTGCCGGAGGCCATTGACGGCCTGCTCCACGGTCCTTTCGTGGAAAGGGCGAATGAGGCACCAGATGCGCTGGCGGTGGACGCATGGGACGCCAAATTCACCTACACGGAGCTTGATAGGGCCACGACGAGACTAGCAAGCCATCTCGTTCGCGTCGGACGCGTCGAACCGGGCATGCTGGTCCCAATATGCTTTGAAAAGTCTGCCTGGGCCGTCGTGGCCATGTTGTCAGTGCTCAAGGCCGGTGCTGCGTTCGTTCCTCTCGATCCGGCTCAGCCAGCCCCTCGAAAGGCGAAGATTTTGAGGCAACTTGGCGACCGCGCACCGGCAGCAATCGCATCAGTTGCACATGCCAAGGCGATGGGAGGAGACGGTCGCAGACTCATTATCGTTGGATCGTCTGAACTCGAACGTCTACAAGAAGATGATCTCCCGCCTATATCTGTGGGCGCAGACTCTGCTGCTTACTGTCTGTTCACATCCGGTAGTACCGGAGAGCCAAAGGGCGTCATCATGGAACACGGCGCAGTTGTTTCCAGCCAGTTCCATCGACGCGATTTCAAGGGATACAATAAGGATTCCCGAGTTCTTCAGTTCTCATCCTATACTTTCGACACTTGTGTCGACGAGATCTTTATGACTCTCGGTATCGGGGGCTGCGTTTGCGTACTCTCTGAACATGACAGAATGAACAGGCTGGTATCAACAATTAACGAAATGTCCGTCAACTTGCTCGAGGTCACCACAACAGTGGCGGCCTTAATAAATCCTGACGAGGTTCCCTTGGTCAAAACAATCATCTTCGGTGGAGAGTTCTTGTCCCATACTGCATTTGTACCATGGGACGGCAGGGCACGAGTTATCAACACCTACGGCCCAACCGAATGCTGCGTCGATTGCGTCTTTAGCGACTTCACAACCACGTCGGCACC